>OX381614.1:17520973-18770973 GCA_947459985.1 Diloba caeruleocephala | reverse complement strand
ATTGTATTCTGCTCCTCTTAAAGTTCACTCTGATTTCAGTATGATCTCAATCCAGTCTCATTTCAATGTCAATTTCGACGTTAACTTAATAAAAATTTCTGTACTATATCGGTTCAAAATAATAGCAGAATACCGTTTTGGCTTCGATCTACTTTCGATCCATTTTCGATCTCATCACAATATAAGTTCACGTCTGAGTTGTTTGTTAGTTTAGGAGAATAACATTTGTGTCATTTACGAAACTGGTCAGAACTATATTTTGAACATTTATAATTACGAGAATTGGCCCCCTGGTCAACTGTCCATCTCGTTGGAGGACTCGTGGGACGGCCACGTTGTATTTTCCAGTGCGCTTTTTTATACCACCTGAAACGAGCTGGCAAGTCATTCGATTGGTGGTAAGCCTATAACTATTGTAATGCTACCCAGGACTAGTCCTGCGTAACACCACACTGCGCTCGTCACATCGAGACATTCGTTATTTGGTCTGTATTGCCCATTAATTACACAAGCTACAGCACATGGTCTCCACTCGAGAACCTATTTGTCCCAACGGCCATCAGTGACACCATCAATCTTATGAATCAATCAAAATACCTACGTAATATTCTAATTCATATTTTACAGCCGTGGTACCATTTTAATGACGAGTCGTCGGATGTTGGTTATCTCACCATAATAGTTCATGGTGCAAAAGGACTGTTGGGCAACGAGTGTTATTGTATACTGGAACTCGACAATGAAAGGCTGCAAACTCACACGGAGTACAAAACATACGAGCCATATTGGATGAAGGTATTTACTTTGTGAGTAGTTTTTGTTTTTTCATTATCTAGAAAGCAAAATGAAAGCACTGTTTGTCTCGCAAAATTCTTGGGTGCGGGAACCTTGTACCTCTATAAATATCAAAAGAAAAAATACAATGTAATCAAAATCAAAGTTGGTTTTCCCCAACTATATCTTAGCCTCTTTCAGACTTTCATCATATGAGGCTATATAGGCATATAGGCTACCTAATATAGGCCTCCTTCGCTTTCTACGAAAGCTATGCTTAAATGTCGCACCCACATTTTGTAGATATGTTATCCTTAAAGACTGAAATTCAGTTTCGTGTCCGGATCAAGAATATAGCACCATGCTATGACTTCCCGTGGATGTCGTAACAGGCGACTAAGCGACTCAAAACCAGAGAGACGGGGAGCAGCCTCCCTTTTGTGGAACAGTGTTGTGCTGAACAATCCGCCTGCCAAACGTGGTGAGTACTGGCAAATTCCCCCAAAATGTCGACATTATTGTGTAAATCTATGGGGTAGGCTATTGTTTTAATATGTAGATTTTTTTCCACACGCGTGGTATTCAGAAATCTAGATCATGTTGTTGAAAACATGCAAGATTAACCTGCGTTTTGATTAGGAATTAAAAAAAATTGCAGAGAAGTGTTTTAACAGATAACTCTTGATTTTATTTCAGTGACGTGTCTGATATAACGTCTATCTTAAATATCACCATCCACGATGAGAAAAAATCTGAAGACGTTGGTTGTCTCTCAATACCTTTGCTTAAGATCAAAAGTGGCGAGAAAATGTGGTACGCGTTAAAAGACTCCAGTTTAAGAGACAGAGCCAGAGGGAATAATCCGAGAATATTACTAGAAATGAAACTCACCTGGAACCTTGTAAGTATAGTTTAATTCCAACTGTGCTCGAAAATCTAGTCCATTACTAAAAGCGGAATATTATGTTACATACAGTAAGTATTCAAAGTGAAAGCCCGTACTTAAAGATGACCACCTGCGGGTCTCATCTTATAAGGTGAAAGCCGTCCAATGCCTAACAAAGGCTTCCACCATAGATTTCAACAAATGTGTTGTCATAATCGCCACGTTTGGCGGCAGGTTGGCGATCGCAGGATTAGTTCCCGCCAAGATGACGACACACGGCTTGTAATCGATCAAGGCCTTTGGTCATCAGTGGATGTCTTTTGACTGTTATGATGATGATGATGATGATGATGATGATGAATTGTAAGTTAAACTTAAATTCGAAGATTCTTAGTTGCACACCGGAATTAATACGGAAATTAATGCTACTATTTATGATTGATAGTAAAAATGACACGGATCAGCAGTGACTGAGCGATTAGCTTTTTGCACGGTCGCGGGTTTGTTCCCCGCATGAACTAATCTGCATAACCTACAGATAGTTGATCAGGGTATCGAGATGTGAGATCTATGTCTGTAAACTTAACTTGCGATACAGAACAAAGCTAAATGTGGAGGATAGCTTGAAAAAAAACAGGACGATGTTCATGACTAGACTCTCCTAGATGTGCCTATAGATGTGGCACCAGTGGGTGGCTGTAGTATGATCATACGAGGACCATACGAGGCCCTAATGATTTGAGCTGGTAGGAATCCCCTTACAGTTGGCAAAAATAATGTTGAAATCTCCCGTACGAACATGCCCCTTCGTCCTTCTCTGAGGCGGAGGAAGTTCATGTAGAATTTCCAATGGGCCAATAAAAAAGGTGGTTTTTTATGTAATTTTATTTTCACCTTTTTTATATTCTTGCCGTATTTGTACACAGATATTTCGTACATAGTTTAGTAATAAACATATTGAGGTAATTATTATAAGAAAATGGTTGAACTGAATTGGTAAATAAAATTGTTTTTTTTTTATAAAACTTAGCTGATCCTTACATTTGATACCCATATTATAAGGTGCATAAAAAATAACTGATCTGCCATCTTTGAGAGTCCGCCATATTGGATTTAGAATGACGTCACTCAGCTAACCATGTATTGTCACACAAACTAAATGTGTATGCAAAGTTCAGCTTAATCGGTTGGGGATAACTGCAAGTTAAATAAAAGCATGTAAAAATTACAGACTCTTGTGAATAGTCAGAATTTTAGTTGCCGGATTCCAAGATGTAGATTTCCTGTGGAGACACGCACGATACTCCTTGGTTACTCTTTTTAAATCATAATATGGTTGTGTCTGAACTACATTTTCCCCCTGATAGTACCAATATAAGGTTTTCTTATGACATTCTTCGCTTGCAGGTGAAAGCATCAGTCCGCGTAGTAAACCCAAAGGCAATAAAGTACCTAGTACCTGAAGACAAGCTTGATAGGCACACGTTTTCGCGAAACCTATCAAGAGCCAAAGCCGTCTTAAGTTGGACCTTAGACGCTTTCAAAGTAATTAAGTAAGTTTTCATTAATATTTTTAATTTACCCGTGTCCCTGTGCTTTGAAGAACAACTTTGCTGTCTCTTCCAATGTTCATGACAAGCGTTAAGTTCTCATTTCACATAGCACGACTAGCGTTTTTATCAACGAAAAGGCAGCTTCTTCCGCGTTCGCTCAGGTTGTGGAATCAGCTTCCCACTCAGGTTTTACTGAGGATCTACAGCGTGGGGCTCTTCAAATAAGGCATAAAAAGATTTTACATGGTTAGCAACGCGTGAACTATACCTCTGGTATTGAAAGTTTTCATAGATTAGGGTAACTGCATACTAATTAATTACTGAACAAACCGTACAAATTTAAAATAATCAGTACCTTTGTACATTACAGCAAAGCCATAACCGTATGAGGCCTATACTAAACAGAAGGCTGATACAGTCGACTACTGCGCTCCGGGTCGCGGGTTCGATTCCCACACGGGGAAATTATTTGTATGCTGCAGGTAGTTGTTCCGGGTCTGGGTGTATTCTGTGTGAAATGTATGTCTGTAAACGCACCCACGACTCAGGAGAAATCATAGTGTGGGGCAACGATTAAAAAAAAACTGAAGTTATAATAGGCTTTAAATTATGATATTATCTGCCTTATAACATTCGTAATGTTTATGGACCCGTGTTCTGCATTCTGATATCAACACCGTACAAATGAAAAACTACAGTCAGGTTATTACCAGTTTGACGGCACGGTTGGTGCAGTGGCTGATATAGTCGGCTGCTGCGCTCCGGGTCGTGGGTTCGATTCCCGCACGGAACAAATATTTGTATGATCTGCAGGTAGTTGTTCCGGGTCTGGGTGAATTGTATGTGGAATTCATGTGTGTAAACGTACCCACGACACAGGAGAAATCCTAGGGAGGGGCAATGATTTTATAAAAAAAAAAGTTGGCCATTGCCACCCCACCCTGGCGGGTAATATAACAATCTAACCTAAACAACCCCATTATCACAAAAATCCATTCTAGTACTAAAACTTCTTAATTAACAAGTGTCGGAAAATTCCCAGCAAAGTTAGAGCTTTTAAGTTAAACGTTCCCCAACACTAAGTACGCCACGTTATTGCCTCTTCATCAGCTCGTTTCACCTAACTGAAGCTATAAGACTGAAGCCTTTATTATAAACTGTTTCCCGTTTCTTAACTTTTAATATGTGTAGTAACGTCCTCCCATCTTGCGACCACGAACGAACTACGAAGTCTTCGAAAATTTTGTAAAAACATCACATTTCGGCCGAATTAAGTCCACTGCTGGACACAGGCCTCCCCCAAAGCTCACCACAACGACCGATTTAGGTGTGTTGTGGGCACATTGGGGGTTTTGCCATAATCCCCACGCTTGGCAGGCGGGTTGGCGATCGCAGTTGAGTTATTAATATACTCTAAGGGCGTTGCTGCCCATCCTCCGGCTAATCCCTTAGTCGACTTTTACGACACCCACGGGAGGAGATGGGGTGGTGGTACTCTGAGCCGGCACCACACGGCAAGTAAAAACATATATCTATACAAATAAATAAAATTGAAGTGTCCGATTGTAATGTCAAAATAACAGCTTTTTACTAAATGCATTTGAAAATATATGCGGTACCTACAACAAAAAAACTATTTTCAATTTTTTTGTCTGTCTGTCTGTCAGTCTGTCTGTTTGTTTATTCCCGCTAATCTCCGAAACGGCTGGACCGATTTCTACGGGACTTTCACTGGCAGATAGCTGATGTTATATGATATAACTAAGAAAATAAATAAAAAATGTATTTAGAAATGACAATGGCACATCTTGGACACAGATAATGGATGATTGAATAAATTTAATCCAACATTGGACTAAGAATTGGGCTAAGACATGAGTGGCATGGCACCCTAATCGTTTCTCAATACATGAAATACAAAAGGAGAGATAACTAAATTTCAGTAACTCACTGACGAAATATTCTTATTCTGCCCGGCTTTATTAATTAACCCATCTAACCACAAAACGCAACTCATTAAAAAGTTCATTATATTATAACAATTTCATACGAAACATTATTCTAGAACATGCTTTGAATGGGAGTCGAGGAAAATGAATTTAATAGCATTAACAATATGGTTGCTGTTTTGTTGGTTCTTCAAAATGTGGATGTTACCGCTGCTCCTACTTGTGCCGTTCATATGGTACCGGCCTCCTGAATACTTCCTCCTCAGATGTAAGTAGATTATTATATATAATATATTATATTATAATCATCATGTATATAACCTGTATTATATGTTATATATGAGGGGGGCTCCTAATAGAACACCACTCACCATCCATGTGCGGCGTAAAAGGCGACTAACAGTTGACATCAAGAGAACGAGCAGCAGTAGCCTCGTGTGTACTAATAACAACATACTGCAATCAATAATCCGCCTGTCAAAGTGGTGATTATGGCATTACCCTCCGTTACCGCTGATAGTTGTGATTATTGGGTGCCCATGTTCAGCCATGGAATTGTACCGGCTAATATGTGAGTATGTGTGTGTGAGGCCGTAACTGAACTGGCATGGCTAATTCAACGTGATGTACGTACGTACGTGTCGATGTACGTCTAGACTGCAAATAAAGAATAGTTAAAAAATACTAAAAAAACACGCTTTTCTATATAACCGAACTCTGACGAAGAACTCTAAATTTCTTTTAAATTAAACGCGGGTGAAACCGCGAGTCCCAGCTAGTCAACAATATAATTAACATAATTCACTTTTAACTTTCTCATTTTAAACATCGGTCAGGTGAGATAAAAACATAAGTATCATATAATTCGTGGATCTTAAAAAAAAACATCATAACCCTTCGCATGTCAAAATCTTGATCAAGGCGTCTAATGTGTGTTCTAATTTTCGTTTCTAATCAAAGGAATCTACAAATAGGATTTGTACACGTTAATCTGTCTAGTTACATAGAGCTTTTCATTCGACTACAAGCATCAAAACATTTGAGCATAATCTTTTTTTTTTTCAGGGAAAGTCTATCTGTTAAACAGGGCTCCATTGCAAGATGAAGTAAAAAAGGTAAAGGTACCTTTTAGATTTTTGTAAGCTCATAAGAACACACGAGCTCCTATTTCTGTACGGCAAATATTCTAATCGATCGGTCTTTGCTGAAATCGATTAGGCAGTCCATGTTTAGTTGTAGGCACACACGTACACCCTAAATAAAATGAAAAATGTTTCTGCAGTATGTTGACATGTTATCATAGTTATGGCAAACTTCCCATTCAACGGAATATTCCACAAAACTCTGTAAGAAATAGAATTATACAATTTTTATAAGAAATCAAAAATGTAACAATAATTTCAATGACAGGAAGAGAAAAACCAGTCGCTGAGACAAAAAATAAATAGTTTGCAAGAGATGGTACAAAGTGTACAGAACTTTATCGGTGAATTCGCTGACCTTGGTGAAAGTATTAAAAAGTGAGTACAAAATGTCATAAATAATTTGATACAAAGGAATAAACAGAAGTACACTATCATGCACCTGAGATATGCTTCTGATTATATTAGATCACATGGTATTAAGACTTAGTCTCGGGCTCAATTCTAACACAAGGAAGAATTAATTATAGTGAGATATTCTAACAGAAACAGAATTGATTCAGTTCAAACTACTTGACCTGGGTTTGTTTTGGGTGTCTATAACACAGGTTTTTTCTAGAGTTAAATCAAGTCATCATCATCATCATCACGATGTTCATGATGATGATCATCATCATCACTTCAGCTGAATCTGTATTCAGCTGTATTCGTCTGTCTGACACTGGCCTGTGTCCAGCAGTGGGCTGTCCCACTGCTGGACACAGGCCTCCCCAAAAGATCGACGCAATGACCTGTTAGGGTGTGTTGTGTTTTCATTGGGGGATTTGCCATAATCGCTACGTTTGGCAGGCGGGTTGGCGATCGCAGCTGAGTTGTTAATGTACTTGAAAGACGCTGCTGCTCATCCTCCGGCTAATCCTATAGTTGCCTCTTACGACACCCACGCAATGAGATGGGTTGGTGCTATTCTAAGCACCACACGGCTAAATCATGTGCGTACAGTAATAACTAGAGATTTTTTTTTACTACAAACATGATGCCTAATTGACATATCTGTATATGTCAATTAGGCATCATGTTTGTAGTTCATTTTATTTTTCTAGTTACTGGTTTTTGGACACGATCCCGTAACGAGGTTGTAGGATACAATAACCATTTTCCGAATATTGGTGTACTCAAATACCTTCTAAAATCAAACACAAAAATCTTTCTTTTTTTAAAACTTTGTCTCACACTAGCATTTCTCCTCTATCGTGGGTGCGTTTACAGACATAAATTCCACACACAATACACCCATACCCGGAACAAACACCTGTAGATCATACAAATATTTATTCCGTGCGGGAATCGAACCCACGACCCGGAGCGCAGCAACCGACTGTATTAGCCACTGCACCAACCGTGCCGTCATATCGCATGATAAGTGCAGCTAATGAAATAAGGTACACATTATCTAGCAGTGAAATAAAAAGTCATCTAAGAAACAGAATGCGCCTCTGTATACGAAACAGGTGCTCTCACTTTTAAAAACAATTATAATTATTTAGCAATTACATCTCCACAATAAGTAATAATAAACGAATGATTATTTTATAGTTATTTAAAATTAAAACGTATTCATTGTTACTTTGAAATTGAATTCCGTTAAACATTTTGTATATCATTCAATACTTATTGTACCTCTTTGTATAGTTAATAATGTGTAGCATTTTTTATAATCCGCTGGAATAGGCCCTAAGCGATGTTTAAAGCAAAAAAAAAATATTTGTCACATGAGATTACGCGAATGATTAAACTAACAAAGATTTTAACTCTAGTTTAAAAAAATTATTATTCGAATTTAATAGTTTGTAATTATTTGTTTTATAACTGTAAACAATAAATTAATATAATTGTGTACATGAGTATTTTTTTAATGGTCATTTATTTTCTTTAGGTGTAATCATTTATTAATATTTTTCACTGTTCAAAATGGTTCGCTGTCGCGCAAAATTTGATTGGTAGGTATTTATATAGGGCATAGCGTGTCCTACAACCCTTTCACGGGATCATGATTAATAACTAGGAAACCTGTATATTCCTTAAAATCATTTTTTCTAAATTATTCAAATGTTATTTTTGTTCACAGCTTGTTTAACTTTACGGTACCTTTTCTCAGCCTCTTGGCGATTTTCTGCATCCTGGTGATCTCACTTGTAATGTTTATGATTCCTACAAAATACATTTTCATGATTTGGGGTAAGTTCAAATCATATCAAAAATGTATATTATTTTCTTTTTTTTAAAACATTGCCCCACACTAGGACTTCTCCTGTGTCGTGGATGCGTTTACAGACATGAATTCCACATACAATACACCCAGACCCGGTACAACTACCTGCAGATTATACAAATATTTGTCCCGTGCGGGAATCGAACCCACGACCCGGAGCGCAGCAGTCGACTGTATCAGCCACTGCACCAACCGTGCCGTCAATTCTTGGCTATTTTTCTATAAAAACACTACTTACACTACTTCCGACATATCAATTCGTTGAATCATTTGCATAATGGTGGATTTGAGATTTATATCCGTAAACGAACCCACGACGCAGGAGAAATTCTAGTATGGACCATCTTCTTCTTCCGGCCTGGTGCCTGGCCCGATATGATAGTCATATTCAAAAGGTTTTGGTCGGCCGCCTGCCTGATAATACCCTTCCTTGGGTTCCATGCTAGTGTTTGTGGTTTACCTGCGGGTAACCCAGTGCTTAATGGTACGCACTGGGTTCCAAACTCCCTTAGTTGCCTTCTAAGACACCCACAAGATGAGATAGGGTAGCCTTATTCGTTGCCGGAGCTACACGAATCTAGAGTGGAAAATCGTTCGTCTAAAAATATATTTTGTAAGCTTAATAAGATCATAAACTAACAATTGAATATTGACAATACAATGAATACATTGTTACGGTAACCGAATCTATTTTGTACGACATTGATCAAAGGAACAAGTTTGTTAACCAATTGTTGTATCCATTGATGCAGGACTTCATAAATTTACGAGAAAAATATTACGTCCCAACCGAGTTGCGAATAATGAAGCCTTAGATTTGTTGTCGAGAGTACCTAATGATGAAATATTGGTAAGAAACTGCTTTAAAATATCAATATATTTAAGCTTGTATACTTTTTAATGGACTATGCTGACTAAAGTACAAATAAAACTCCGTGTGGTAAGAAAAAAAAGTTTGGTTTTGTTATAAACTATTATAAATTCCTTGTTATGGCCTGTAGTATGTGTATCCTTGTTCCGTAACAAGTTAACATGTTTATTCATCATCATCATCATAATATCAGCCAAAGCGTGTGCACTGCTGTACTAAGGCCTCCCCGTGGATTTCCATAATTGTGTCATCGTTTTGAGATGAATTTTCCAGTACTCAACTAGGCTTGGCAGGCACCCCCTGCCGCACTTCATGGTGGGGGGCCTCGGGGGTCGCGGGCGCGCAGATTGGGGAGTCTGCGTGCTCACACCGAGCGACCCGCGGGAAGACGGTGGCGCGCACGTGGTCACGTGCCGCCGCAGCACAGCGCAAAGCGAGGCTTTACAATCCTCCCCGAGAAGTGCGTGGGAGGGCGCCCTTTTTACAGTCGCCTTCCCTCCGCTAGAGGGGGTGACCGATTTATAGTCATCCCTTCCGAGATGTTCCTAAAGGTGTGGCGCCAATGGGCGGCTCTAGTGTGATCTTACGAGGACCTGGAGCCCCCCTTCGGTGCCGAAGATGACCGCTCCAGTGGTTTTAGCCGGTAGGAGTCCGGCATACCCCTTCGCCCTTCCCCGGGGTGAAGGAAGTTCCATGTAGAATTACCACTGGACATCAATAAAAATCAAAATAAATGGCTTGGCAGGCAGGTTGGGTTATCTTTGAGCGCAGTATGGCTGCTGTTGTACAGAAGGGACAGTGCTGCTCATCCGTCTGATTTAGAGTCCCTTAGTCACCTTTTACGACATCCATGGGAGGAGATGGAGTGGTATTCTTAATTTGGATACCACACGGAAATCGTTTGCTTCGTTAGCAGGGGTTGCATAAATAACTCATCTATACATTGGTTTTGTTTGAAACTTGTGCTATAATCATTTTAATATTTTCGCAATGTTATAAGTTTCACGGTGTCTGTATAATTATGTGTATCCCTAATTCTTAAAAGTTGAACACATAGTTTATACACTTGTAATTAAAGTATACTTAACACACAACAAATACGATTACTAAAGAGCTCCCGAGTCCTTTTCATCAAAGTTTAAGAGTGTCATCAATATTGAATAATTTAGTTGACGTATTAGTGAGCTCATGGAAGCTAATATGAGCCTGAAGTGCCAGTCGTAAGCTGCCATGTATAGCCAATATGATAGCTTTCGACTACCATTTAGCTGCTGATTAGAACCCACAATAAGGCCCCATATATGCTTAGAAAAGTTAAGTATTTAATAAGTTAGTAAATCAATTACTTTGCATTTTTTCAGCTGAGTTGCGAAGAGATGCATTTAGAGGAAGTGTTGGACGAAGATGTGATAAAATAATGATCTGATATTTTTGACTACTATGTAAATTTAAGAATGTGGTATAATTCAATTCTCAACTAATCTAATGTAGTATATCACAACATTATGTTTATGTTTAAAAAATACTTAATAAAAGGTTTATATCAACATTACAATGTCTACCATAATTTTTACGTGTGATCCCCGAGTGATAACAAGCCATCTTTCGTTCAAGTTAGCAACGCGCAATCGTATGAAGCAACTAAGATTCAAATTTATTGTATCAGAATACCAGGGCAGCAGCACACTATATAAAATGTAATCTATAAAAGGCTTTCTCGGAAGTCTGCCGCTAGATGGCAAAGTACGTGTCACTATTCTCATATCTATTATTTAAGGAACATTTTATAAAGAAACAAAGTTTTGACCGCTGGAATGAGTAAGAAAATATAGTCTTGTAAACATGAAGAAAGGGATAAAAGAAAACCGTTGACTGAGAAGGTTGACCTATTTTCGTATTCGACCAATCTTTGCTTCATGTGACCAATAGTCAAAAGAGAATAAATATATCAGCCGAAGGAGAAGAGACTAAAAGATACTTATTATTTTTACCTTTTATACCAACTATTGTAAAAAGCGTTTTAGTGTAAATGTGAATTTCAATTATTGTTTTCAATCCATTAGTAGCGTATCCATTAGTATTATATTTCCTAAATATTACGAATTACATTTGTCGTAAATACATCATAAACAAATATGAAAAAGATTTCATTTGCTTCGTTGATAGGGGTTGAAAAAATAACTCATGTAAAAAGTATAAAAATATCGACTATTCGATTGTGGTGGTCGATTCGATTCTTAAGGGCTCTGCAACTGCAGAACGCACTTCAACCCTATTGGGTCCATTGTGCTACCCAAAGCCCTACACTACTCCTCTACTGGTAAATCAACGAGTCCCTGTAAGTACTTTGCCATCACATCTGCCTGGATCTGCGCATAGTCACCAGGCGATGGATAAGCCATTCCTAGATGATTTTCCCTACGTCTTGCCGGAGCGTCGCAGCTGGACAGAATGTGCTGCATTGACTAACGATTGTCCACACAGAATCTGCATTTATCCGTCGTACTAAACTTCATCCTGTGATGCAACTTGGTGCCGAAATGGCCTGCTATTACGCCTATGATACCTAGATAACTATCGAATCGAATCTAGTTAAACACACAGTAATCTTCTATTACTTTTTGCAGCTTTTCAGAACCTATGTTACTGATTAAGTATCAGTGCCTTACTTTTAATCTGCAGTCATCAGTGTGAACTCCATTTCAATCAATATTGATATCAATTTACGATTTCAAATAAAATCCTACTGTACATATTCGATTAAGATTATTAATTTAACTTGATAGTCACCTCTAACGAGACTCCTGGGATTGGTATTCGGTACGAATTATTTGGTCACCTATCGCGAATGTTGACAAATGATCTATGTACATAAATGGGGTATTAATACGCTTGTGGCTAATTTGCGATCAGCGTAGTACCTAGGGACCCATCAGTCAATGTATTGAGGACTGCCACATTAAGTATTTGTACATTCAAATATTATTATAATCATGAGTAGTATGAGATCAATTTGTGACGAAGTCATGCCTATTTATTTTATTTTCATTGATGTTAGATTTGTTTGCATATAGATAAAAATTATTAAGCATGCATTACAATATTAACCCTGGCAGTTATTTTTTTGTTGTGACCCACCCCTAGGCTGATTCAGAAGGGGTGCCACGAAAAGCTTGTCATATCGAAATAATGAAGAAAGTTATTTATTGGAAAAAGCGTCAAAATATTCACATATTATAATTTATATACACATTAATATACACACTATTCAAGATTTGTGGCTCGTCTTTTCACCTCCTTGGAGGCCATTCCACGCCGCCTTTTTCGGTGCACGGTCTCCACTCGAGAACCTTTTTCCCCCAACGGTTATCAGTTCTACGAGCAATGTGCCCTGCCCATTGCCACTTCAGTTTATTAATCCTTATGGCTATGTCGGCAACTTTAGCTCTTCTTTGGATTATTTCATTTCTGATTCGATCCCGTAAAAAAATAGATAGCATAGCTCTTTCCATAGCTCGCTCAGTGACCTTGAGCTTTCTTATGAGGGTCATAGTGAGTAAACACGTCTCTGTGCCATATTTGATCACTAGTACACACATGGTTAAAGACATTTCTGTTGAGGCACTGCGGTATTGCTGACAAAAAGACGTTGCGAAGTTTCTAAACACTGCCCAGCCGAGTCGGATTCGACAATTGACTTCTTTCTCGAAATTGGACCTACCTAACTGGACGGTTTGTCCCAGGTAGATATAATCGTCAACAATTTTGAGAACAGAGTTCCGAACGGATATTGGAATGGGCAAGACATGGGCGTTCTACATGACTTTCATCTTGCTCATGTTTATTTTAAGGTCCACCAGTTGGAAACCTCTGTGAAGATGTGGTGTTACTAAGCTCTTGCAGTGATTCTGCCATAACTACGATGTCGTCAGCAAATCGATAGTGAGTGATATACTCCATTGCAGCGGTGAACCATTTCGCGGAATTGACGTCCCCCTGTCGAACACCTCTCTGCAATCTGCCTCTGTGCTCTGGTCACGTACTTGGACCGACATGGTGGCGTTTCAGTGTAAGGAATTTAACACATCGATGTATTCATAGTTAATGTGACACCGCTGCAGAGATTGCCACATCGCACAGGTTTCGATCGAATCGAAAGCTTTGTCATAGTTCACAAACGCTAAGCATAGGGACATGTTATAATCCTCGGTCTTCTGTATAGCCTGCCGCAGCGTATGGATGTAGTCGATGGTCCTAAAACCTTTTCAGAAGCCGGCTTGTTCGGGAGGCTGGAATTCATCAAACCCGCGCCTGAGATTTGTGATGGCCATTGAAAACAGCTTATAAATATGGCGTGGAAGCGAGATGGGCCTATAATTCTTCAACAGCTTCCGAGGGACATACAGGCTGATGTCCGGGATATCTTCGGTAAAGTGCCGTGTTTAGTCTAGTGGTTATTTTGGCTCGTGGGTCTTTGTCCGAACCAATGGTAGGTATAGCTGCGGACGAGGAACCCGACGCCACCTTGAGACAGATGGTCGCCTTTCCGGTAGTAAAATAAGTTGACAGATTTCAGAGCTAACGTGTCCTCGCCCTCTCTTCGGACTTCTGATAAACTCATGACATTCCAGTGCAACCTATCTATTTCTTCTTCCAGGTCAACGATATTTTCGTCTGCTTTCAGAGTGTGTGCATTGTAGGTTACCAGAGCCAGTTTTGGTCTAGGGTCTAGGGTGGTAGCAGAATCTCATCCGTAGATTCTTAGAACCCCCCGCCCCAACGTTACCAAGACCGCTACCATGACTAGGAATAGCGGGGCTGCCGGGGACTGGAGGCCGGTGATTTAATTGTGTCGTCATTTTGGAGGAAATTTACTGATTTTCGCCATGCTTGGCAGGCAGGTAGGTGAGCACAGAATAGCTACTGTTCAACAAAAGGGATGCTGGTACCTACCTCTCTGATTAAGAATCCCTTATCGCCATTTACGCCCCCCACGAGGAGATGGAATGGTACTTTATTCTTAGTCCAGACACCACACAGAGCAGTGCACACGTTATTTTTCTGAATCACTGGGCATAAAATAACTACAAACTTGAAATTTCGGTATTTGATGCCTTTAATAACGTAGGCGGATGCCTCAGAACTATTAGTGGATACTAAGGAAGGAATTTTAGAAATTCCACCCCTATAAGTGTCAAAATAGGGGGGGTTGAAAGGTTGTATGAAACTCATGTTATAAGTGAGATCTATGAAAATTGGTACTTTGATTTTTGGTTCAAAATAAAGAAATTCATGTTTCAGTGTTTCTATAAATTGTACCCTTATGGGGGTAAAAGAAAGTGAGAAAGTTTGTATGCATACATGCATCATGCCCGTGAACGGTTGCCCTCTGTTAGGAGTGGTCAACTTTTGACTGCTACAGCAATCTATTGTAATCTAATAATTATTAACATTTACATATGTATATTCATCTCACAAGTTGGCTTGCATTATCTTCACGTACCTGTTTTTACAATTTTATTATAATATTAAGGCTGTAATACTTTCACAATATATTTTAAAACAAGTATCCATGGAGTTTCCGGCTGGTTCTTCTCCAACTCTAACTACTTGGAACCTTGCAACTGTTCGACGGCACGGTTGGCGCAGTGGCTTAGCGATTGGCTGTCTGCGCTACGTGTCGCGAGTTCGATCCCCGCACGAAACAAATAGTTTTATGATCTACAGATAGTTGTTCCTTCTTTTGTTTTGTCTTTTTTTTCTATTGTTTTGTCCTCTATAGACCCTTGAACATAGACTAATTAATTAATAAACAAAACATTTATCTTTGAGATAAAACGTACGTCAGTTTATCAATGTAAATTTAAGTACCAACTAGGCCACTATTGTACTGTACTGTACAAGTAATGATAAATATTATGCATTTATGAGGCACATCGTAAGTGAAGCTTTTACATATAATTAAAATAATATTATATTTATTTAAGAGACGTAATTATTTATCTTCTACATAAATCAAATACATCACATAACTCTTCATACATAATTTATTTACAGTACGTTTACATTGATCACAATAAATTCTCTAATTCGCTAAATCTACGTAAGAGCTCGAACTACTCGACTAATAAAAATAATATACAATAAGCATAATCACAGGTCTACTGAAGTTTGTACTACTCTACGCGTAGCTTGAGTTAAATATAATGCTCATATTTAAACTACAATGTCTTTGCCGAGTCTGTCGAACTCGTTTGCAAAATACACCATATCCTTGTGGTCTAGTGCAGAATTTTGGAAAACGATGCGGAAGAAGTTGACGAGGTCGCCCTGCGGTTGGTACGTCACCATCATACTTCCTTCCTTTATCATTCTCTCTTTTATTTTCGGCGCGACCTTATGCAACCTTTCCTTGTAATCTGCGTCGTTCTCACAGCCGCGAAGGCAGCGTGGTATATACCAGAACATAATGTTGGTACACTCTGGTTTGTCTAAGACTAGTTTGAAGCCCTCGCGCTGTCGTATGTGATCGGTGAAATAGGTAGCGTTATCGAAAAGTACGTCGATGTGCTTTTCAAAGCCTTCCGATCCTTTAGCCTTCCACATGAACCAAAATTTCAGGACATCTGCCCTTCGTCCACACTGTATATGTTTGTCTCCGGTGTCGTAAGACGTGTCATAAAATTTGTCCTTCTGGAAAAGGTAGTTAGCGTTGCACGAATGACATTCCTTGAGGACATTCTTGTGTTTAATTAGGAAGGTGGAGCACTGTTGTGGCGCCGCTAAGAGTTTATGAGGGTTCCATGTCACTGAGTCCGCCCTGCAAAATTGTTTGAAATGTTAACTTTGTCTCAGTTTTCTTTTTCAGATAAAGAATAAAATGGGAAGTGTAGACACGATAACTGGATAAATTGGAATGAAGGTACTTTGGATTTTAATGTATACAATTATGAATATATTTATGTACCAAATAATTGTACTTCACATGTTATTATAATAATATCTTTATTGATATACATTATATAATATGATGTTTATAAAGAATTGGGTATCGTTACGGCATAATAGATAAGAAACAACCACTATGTTTACTACTGATAAATGTAGGTTTTAAAGTAATTGCGTATTTTATAATTTTCGTCATCATCTAATATAATATCTCGTGTCACGGTGTTTGTGGTCACACTTCTCCGAAACGGCTCGTTCGATTTTAATGTTTTTTTTTTTATTTGTATATTTGGTAGGTATGACAGTAGTTCGTAAAGTATTTTTCACCCGCCCACCCCCACCCCCCATTCTTTTTATCGTGATTTAGTATTTTTGTATGAACAATATCCATGATGAAGATGTATGAAATCAATACTTACAATTCAACTCCATTTAAAAGATGCCTGTGTGTCTTGGACATTAAGGCACCTCCGCCCCATGCAGCATCAACATGCATCCAAAGGTTGTACTTCTTGCACACAGCAGATATTGACACCAATGGATCAAAAGTACCATACACAGTTGTACCAGCTGTAGCAGTCACCAAGAAAGGCGTAGCTCCATCTTCTATTGCTCCGATAATCTTATTTTCTAGATCTTCGACAATAAGTTTTCCATACTCATCAGTTTTGACCAAAATACAATTGTCTCCGCCAATACCCATGAAGGTAGCCAGCTTTTTTGTAGAGTAGTGAGCTAGCTCTGATGTGAACAGCACCAGCCTTGGTACGCCATAAACACCTTTACTCTGAAACATAAAGATTTATTACAATCAATAAATTATAAAATTATAGAACTGATGGTCGTTGAGGCAGTAAAGGTCTGAGTGGAGACCACGCACCGAAAAACGTAGCGTGGGACGGCCTCCAATGAGATGGCCAGACCTTAGTGTTTAATCTATGGGCCAGACAATCAGCTGGGGCATCGGATGCGGACGGCATGTACGCACAGCGAAATCTCAAGCCATAATAGTACAGTATACAGTGATCTCGCATTGTATAGGTTTTCCGTACGATGAGAGATCATCGTAAACTGGATATATATAGCTTGATATGTAGCCGTGTGTACTTTACTGCCCGTTGTGGAAGTCTATGGAGTGACCTTTGTTCAGCAGTGGAAGTCCTTCGGCTGATATGACAATGTTCTTTTTACTCATAAGTTGAGTATTCCAAATATCTGACTGTAAAGGATGGGAAAAGGATGAATCTGGGGCCCTAGTGTTATATTATAAGAACATTAGAGTATTTAGAGCGACAAGAAAGATTACCCTTAGGTTCTGAACGCTTTACAGCAACTCCTAAGATGACAACAAAACAGTTTTGTAGAATCAATTCTAGTTTAATATCTTTGCAGTAATAATGCAACTCATAAAATTTAAATGAGTTTCGTTTTTGAATAAATCACGAAGTCTGTATAATTACGATTGATAGATTAGATTACACAGATTGGTTCGTTACTATCTAATTTAAAACTGTGTGCCTAATGAACTTGCTTTTAAACTGAATACTAAATTCAAGTTCTCAAATGTCCTTAGTTAACGTTGGAGGGCATTGACTTAATTATGTATTCTGTGGTACCCGGATTAAGAATTAGCACCAGTCCATTTCCTGCCGTGGATGTCGTAAAAGGCACTATTCGGACTCAAAACCAGAGGGATGGGCAACAGCGTCCCTTTTGTAACAGTAGTTAAACTGCGCTCACCCACCCGCCTGCCAAGCGTGGTGAGTACTGGCAAATTTCCCTCGAGTTGACGGCACAATTGTGTAAAAAATCTATGATAATTATATAACAAAGTTGATGAGCTTGATGTTATTATTTTATGTTTTTATGGTAAAATGAGTTATGGAAGTCAGTGAAGAAAAATGGCGTCCTTGGTCTATCCTATCGGTAATGTTTGATTTAGGGATCTTACATAATACCTACGGGGTCCTTACATTACTATCTTATCTAAAGTATTATAGCTATATATATACGTTACTCGACAAGGTAGGACGGTGTAAAAAAAAATGTACTTATTGAAACAAAATTAATATTTATAGTAAATGTTAATTTTGTTTATAAGTACATAAATTTAATATTTTAAGATTTTTTATACTTCGTTTAATTTAATTTTAATAAGATAAATTGATTCATAATTTAACGAGTGAGGACGACTTCGCCACAACATTGTACGGGTCTTTCAACTCTGTGTAATATTATGTAAGATCCGTATGTTACATTTAATAAACCAGTTTGAAACCTTTTATTTAAATTGATTCCTTAAAGCCACAGCTCCTCTACAAGTAAATAGGTTCGAAATAAACACTGCACATTTGTATTGTTTTATTTTTATTATGCGCTTACTTGAATATGACCTCAAAGTACGCGGATACCCTTCGCAAAGAATTTAATAAAATGCTTACATATTAAAATGCGTAAGTGTGTGCAGTAGCAAAGCGGAAACAACCAATTAAATACGATAAAACATCAAGTACTAACGATAATTAACTAATTGTTGGTTCCATATGAATGATTGATATGTACATCATCATTATATACACAAATGTCATGCCGATAGTTTGTTGTGCGACGGGTTATTGAGCTCCCAATAATAGGGTTGAGCTAGACGATGACTGACTCATGCTTGCTGTCTGTCAGGACAGGTCATACCAAAATGGCAATGGATCTTTCTTCAAAAGACCATTCCAGACAGTACTCTACATTTTTCTCGAATAATTTTGTACCTAAACACCTATGTCTAGACTTTAACCTTTGAGTTTGTTTCGGCATTTCTTCACAAGTAGGAAACGCCGGATTCATCAAAATTTATTGACCAGTGAAAGTGTTGTTTTGAATCTGAATGAAATTAAATGATCTTTATTTTAGCAAGTAGCTAAAATAAAGTATTTTTTTTTTTTTGGGCTTCTCGCATACATTTCTGGGAAATGTGGTTGCTTAACCGGTCATTTGCTGGCGAAGCCAAAAGAGGCCTCAAGCCAGGCTTAAATTAAATATTAAAAACTAAGCAACTTTCGCTAAGGGCGCCCCCTGCGGGACACGGACCTCGGCTTAGGGCGTTGCTGGGGATATCAAGCTGTTGTTTTGGGGACAGATGGATCGGTATTATAAAATAAAGATCAGCAAATTTCATCATTTAAGCTAAAGGACGTCCACGGCTAAACAAATAACTCCCCTATAGGCTTTCTTTTTTCATATTTTTTGTCCATACATTAATTGATTAAATTAATCCATTAGTCCCTCATCCTGTCGAATAGGACCAGTTTTGATTGTTTACACAAATCGACAACATAAAAATCAACTTCGGATTATTATTGTTTTGGTTGAAGGCCATTAACGCGAATTCTGTTTATTAAATTTTTATGGAAACGCATTTTGTTAATAAGTATTACTAGGAAGCAGGAATACAGAGATCCTTTTTAATGATAGACTTGTAACCTTGATTAATCTACATAACAAGATTCAAGGACTAAATTTGTTGTTGTTTCACAATTACCCGGCTAACGGCTAAGAATTGCACCAACCCAACTCATCGCGTGGATGTCGTATGGTGATTATAGTATTAGCCGAAGGACGGGCAGCAGGAACCTTCGAGTACATTTTATAATTTCAATTCAATTGCTATCACAAACACGCTTGCCAAACGTGGTGATTATGTCAAAACCCAGACCGGTCGTTGTTCGTTCCTTGGGCGAGGCCTATGTCCAGCAGTGGATGAAGATGATGATTTAAAAAAAAATTGTCGTCGATTTGTGTTAACAATCAAAACAAAACAACAACAACAATACAATTCATAAATACAACAATAGTTAACAAAAAAAACTAGGCAATCCGAAAGGAGGGTCTAATGGATTAATTAACTCAATTGACTGTCACGTGTTTATTCAATTCAATTCAACATGGACTTTAAGCTTCAGAATCTGACATAGTCCACCTACATAGACAAATATACACACCTAAATGCTCTTTATTGGTACATCTCTCGCACACACTTCAGTTTGTAAAAGTTTACTGCTGGAAGGTGGATAAGGACCTCCCAATGATCACTAGAATGAGCGATTATATATCGATCGGTGGCCCATATTACCATAATCACCATGCGTGGCAAGCGGATTGGTGATTACATTTTATTAGTACACGAGAGGACGCTGCTGCCCATACTCTTGATATCAATCCTTAACCTTTGATGGCTCCCATGGGAGTGGTGGTGGAAATCTACGTACCATTTGATTAGAAATTATTTTAGTTCGGCGATATCGTTCAGCCAACCATTAAACTGAAATGTTATGGTAAGTACAACGGGTAGCTTACAATCTAATTCAAGTATATTTTAAAACAGTTTTACTGTTATGTACGTAAATAAATTATATTGCCAATTTTGCCACGAATCCATAAAACTATAATAAAACACTTTTAAACGGATTACATCGCATATATTATGTGAATTTAACATAACTACCCAATGAAACGAAACCCTGATTTTTACCTGTGACCTATAAACATGACCGTAATACAAAAATCAATAAGTGACTTATTATTACACACAATTTCAATTGTCACGTAATAAATTGTACTAGATCGTATTTAATCAAGTGCGCAAATAGTCGAACACGAGTCAAACTTGAGAATATTCTCAAGTTTGACCTGTGCGAGGCTTTTGGACGTGTCGTACACACGGCTACATATCGTTATTTTTTCAATATACGCTAATCTCGCATTGTATCGGCTTTCCGTACAATGAGAGGTCAGCTTATACTGAATAAATAGCTTGATTTGTGTGATTTGTTGTTGTTGTGTACAAGCTGTTATCTATTATCAGTAACCGCACCCTCAGGGAAAAAAGCATAAGACATAAATGTAAATTTTACAGAAGAGCAAAATAACTGTTTGTCTGCGTTTTTGTTTATCGACGTAATACCATTTATTAACCTCTTAACAAAGAAAATAGAAAACATAATACGAATATTACGATTATTATTAATCACACACATTAAAACAGTCTAAAATATTGTCTCTTGTTTAATCGCTAAATTAAACCATACACACATATATAAATTCGATAATCCTCAGTGGTACTTTTCAATCATCATCATATCAGCCAAAGGACATCCACTTCTGAACAACTGTCTTCCAATTCTCCCACTTTTGTCATTTTGGAGAAATTCGCCAGTGCTCGTCCCGCTTGGCAGGCGGGTCGGCGAACACAATATGGCTGCTGCTCCACAGAAGGGCTACTGCTACCCATCCCTAGTTTTAGTAGTCGGCTTTTACGAGATCCACAGGAGGAGATAGAGTAGAGATACTTTACAATCTAGATGAAAAAGTAAAGTAAAAAAATATTAAAGGTTTTGTTTAGATTTTTCTGTGATCACTGTATACGTAGCTTCAGTACAATACCACATAACTAGCTACTTAATGTATTTTTTTTTTGTCAATTCAATTGCTGGCAAATAATTTAAAACAATAACGTAACTACTAACTACATAACAACTATATTTGGTCTATTTTGAAATTACAAATGCAAATCATGAAAGATTGCAACATAAGCGATCAAAGTTAATCATCACGGAATGTCTCAAATTATACTTATATATTTTATAATCCAAATAGTAAGAGCTGTATCACCTTAGGTAAGATTTTCTGTAGATAAGTTTTAACATAAGGTGTCTGAGCAGTCGTGTGTTTTTTGTTGAGTGTATTTATTTTACATTTATTTAGTCTACTTTGTGCGAACAAAGTATACTAATTAAACTTTTAGCTTACTATAATTTAATAGTATAAATTGTAATATAACTTTTTTGAAATGAGTACATCTATGGAGTTTCTTGCCGGCTCTTCTCCATAGGACCGACTTTCCGAACCGTGCACTTAACTATTCACGTTCCTTAATAGCCTATTAGGGCCGATAAAATTATAATAATAAATAAAATTGAATTTAAATTTGAGATAATGGCAATGTAACTCCAAACACCATAAAAAAATTAAGAACCGTTTGTTTTTAAACTATTGACCCCATACTAGGATTTCTCAAAACGATTTGTATGCCTTACAAATAGTTATAAATGCAGTATACACGCACTCTCAAGTGACATCCATTCATAGTTTAAGGCTTCACATCTGTAAAAGTTGGTATTACAGCCATTTGTGTCGGGTGACGTGTAGGTAATTTTAGCATTTTTTTATTACTAGGTCAAGGTCATTATCAATTTCGTAATACAATTCTAACAGTAGTGCTTGTTTTATTTTCTTATCCAAAGTTTTAAACTGATGTTAATTTTTATAACTATTTATTTACTTTTATGTTATCTTGCCCTGCGAAATAAAATAAAAGTAAGTAAATAATTAAATATGCTCTTTTATTTACATGATAAATATCAACGGCAAAAGTATTTTTAAATAGTGATATTTTTCGATTATGATTAAAACTGACGCTTGACTTGTGAATGATGATGAAACTAAAATTTTCAGATTGCCTGAAGTCTCTCATTTAGTGCTTATTCTGTAAAGATCACAAAAACCATTAAATTAGGGATTAATGAAGTTGTGAGAGCCAACTTAGAAGTCAATGAGAATATTAGAAATGTGCAATATGCAACACGCATGTCTAGTAAATCTCCTCCCGTGGATGTCGTAAAAGGTGACTCAATCTAATCCAAAATCTCTAGATTTAAGATTTCGAAATTCATTCGTTGTTGTGTTACGATCACATTTAACACAAAAAACAGATATATCACTAATCCGAAATCCAAAGATTTTGGATTAAATTGATTATTCATTTCGGCTGGAAGTTCCTCTAAATCAGAGGGATGGGCAGCAGCATCCCTTCTCTGGAACAGCAGCCATTCTACTCCCACCAACCTACCTACCAAGCGTGGTGAATACTGACAAATTGCCCCCCAAAAGACGGCACAATTGTGGAAATCTATAGGTGGACCGGGTGGTGCCGACTAAGAATAGCACCACCGTGTTTCTTCTCCTAAATATAATCGTTAAAGGAGATTATGGGATTAGCCGGAGGATGAGGAGCAGCGTCATTCGAGTACATTTGCATCTGAACTTAGAGCCAACCCACCTGCTAAGCGTAGTGATTATAGCCAAACCTCCTTATTGTAGGGGAGGCTTACGTCCAGTAGTGGACGTATTTCGCCTAAAACCTTACCAAACACAGATAGAGTGATATATTCTGCTGAACACAGTAATCAATCTATATTTATAAATCTCTCCCTTGATAGCACAATTTGTGTAATAATGGTCGTTAATTTAATGATTTGCTTTCGCTATTTTAGATACTGTCATGGACCACGGAGATTTCAGGTGAAAAGTACCGTCAAGTACGCTTATACTTGACATTAAACTGATCTGGACCACTATTTGTTTCAGTACCCATAGTCAGTATGTGTCTCGGAACTTATAGGATACTATTATATGTATCCGTTATGCTATTTTGTTTTTCATTTTTTTCTCTTTTGTGTTATATTTTATGTATATGCTGTGTCTCATTATACTGGGACTTGTTATCTTTACATACATTGTATTTGTTGGGCTCAGTCCAAATAAAATTTTAATTTTCTCATCTATATGCTACTTGATCGCTACCCCTATATATAGGTAAGTTAAATTGTAAACAGGCCCGTATTACAGATCGAGAATCAAAATTCAAGTAGAATTTGTGTCGACATTGCATCAATTAAATATAAATAGACCTTATTGCATAGGATTCGTATTTGATTAACGCAATCTCGACTCAAGTTCCATTTGAGTTTTGATTTGTAAAACAGGCACTCATCTCTCTACCCTACCCCATAGACACTGCGGAGTGAAACTGAAGACATATATATAAATATGTATATATATATCAATAAACCCCACCACGAGCACTAAGTACTTTTTTATTAAAATAAAATACCAAGGTTTCACAAACGCACGCGATAATTATGATCGGTGAATCGGGGTTAAGGTAACCACCAAACGGTATGCTTCCTGCAAAACTTGCAATCTTTATAATTAACGAGTACAAAACGAGATAAAGTAATTTGTCTAACAACCTATTACAAACACTGGAAGCTTATACTAATTAACAAACTCTCAAGTATGCCTGATTTGGACGTGTTCCAAGATAAACACTACAGTTTCAAAAAATATATCTTATATTTGCGTCTTTTTTTTCCTTTCATTTATTAGTTCATTCAATCAATCATTTATTTATTTTTCCTCCACAATATAAAATACATTATTATAAATAAAGTGCTTACATAAGTACATAATTACATTAGTTTGTTTTAGTTTGGTCTGAGCTGGAATTAATCTCAACCGACAATTATCTAAATTTTCATTATTATTATTTTTGGTTTTGTTACTAACATAGCCAAGTAATTATTAAGGGTTATATACGCCGTTATTTTCATGTACATCAGACAAAATACTGTTTCATATTGAGTAGCGATAATGGTAATGTAGGTGATGTGGCTGTACTTGAATAAATAAATAAATAAATAAATGTCAAATTGTTGTAAGAAGTGGTATAAATACATCAATAAAGTTAAACAACGAATATGATCATATGAACGACGAATATGGTTTATAGACATATCTACACGTATCTGTAATAAATGTACAACTCGTTTAATATCGATGATTGAGATCATTTAAATTTCTTCACCTTCAGTTTTGGGGAAGAAACGACTTGGCACTATATTATTTCTGGTTATTTTCTTTCCACGTAATATACATTATCATTATTACCAATATACATACAATCACAAAATCAATAAAATGGCAACACTAACCTTAATTTCGGGGTAAAAGTAATATCGAGCACAGCTAATAGCATAACCATTGGATATGGAACCTCCAGGACAGAAGATGCCATCTCCTTCGCCTTCCTGCCATCCGACTATTGCCCTCATTTCCCGAAGAACCTCTTCTTCCATTAGAGTGAACACTGGAGACACTTCAAAGGTATACACGCTGGGATTTAGGGCATCAGTCAACCATTGACCAATCAGGCCATAGGGATCAACGGATGAAAACAATTGGTTCACGAAGTACGGATGTGCTGTGTTGACGGAGTAGCGAGCAACCTGAAAAATAGAACTAGGTTACTCCTATCATTTAAAATAAACATTGCTAATAATAACAATTGACATTCATTTTTTATATGAAGTGCTACCAGTTCAAGATATCTCGATAACGAATTATTAACATTGTTATTCAGGAACATTTGTTTTGCTTCACTAACTATATCTGGTATGTGAAATACATTAAGTTTTGGAATCTTTGCAAGGCAATCAATCTTGATTACTTGTAATACTTGTATTTGTGAAGCAGTATAAGTACTAATACAAATATCAGATATGTATTGATAAAGAACCTTTTTTTTTTTTTTTTTTTTATTGATGTCCAGTGGAAATTCTACATGGAACTTCCTTCACCCCGGGGAAGGGCGAAGGGGTATGCTGGACTCCTACCGGCTAAAACCACTGGAGCAGTCATCTTCGGCACCGATGGGGGGCTCCAGGTCCTCGTAAGATCACACTAGAGCATTGATAAAGAATCTACTAAGCTTCCTCAAGAAACATCCCTTATAAGAAAGAAGCCGTCTAAAAGGACCAATAATTTACTAAAACTCACATCAGCCATAAGCGCCAAAAGCTCATCGTGAGTTGCTGGCGATTCTCTTGGCTTCAAATCTATCGCTTTCTTGATGTCATCTGGAGGAGCCCATTCTACAACCTTTGACGATCTTGAAGATCTTCCGAAAACCACTCTCTCAATCAATAGGTCCACTGCTCGCCTTATAAAATCTTCATGCTTGGATCTGTCAACAAGGCTCTTATAATGATCCCTATCCACACCTCGATCCTCCCCACTTGGTACAATAAGATCTGAATCGGCAGGCATTTTCCTTTTATCTTCTTTCACTCCACACTGTAGTTTTATTCGAAGAAAATAAGGTTACAATTGTGTATTTGTTATTGTTATATGAATCGCGGCTGCGGCCGGCCGCAAGCCTGTAAACCGAAGGTTTGACTCGTCAGTCATTGCGTAGCCTTCTTAAATACTATTGAGTGACGTCAATTCACTTCGTAAGGTTAACTCAGTAAAATATAAACGAATTTGTTTCTTTTCCATTTCACAAACTTACATTACCAATGCGTGACAAAGCATACTTTTAAACCAATGAATTTAAATCTGATAATATTCAAATTTCCAAGAAAAAATTTGATCATCCGTAAATATATTTTGGTATAAAATGGTAGAGATTCATTCATGCACGCTTTAAGTAATTAATGACTTCAATAAAAGTATAATATCAAGTAATGCTGAATCAATTGACTATAACAGGTAAATTTTCTTTAATTAGAGAAAAGTCACCAATAATAAGAGAAAAATGGAAAAAAAAGTAATTATTATCTACATGCCTATATTCTTTTGTGGAATGTGACACAATCGTATTCAATCATTGTGCCCAATTATTTTCGAAATAAGGTGGTCATGTCACGTGATTGTTTCAGGCATGTGTATTTTCGTTGCTTTCTTCCATTGTTTACAGCTAATTATTAAATCACTACCTACTACTTTAGTAAATGATTTGCCTACATCACAACCGCTCGCAAATGTGGCCCCCCTACTACAGTCAAACAATCATTGCAAAGATTTAATAGGCTTGGCTCGCGGAATTATCGTTACTCTCTCATTCTATTAACTAGAACATTGACATATATCAGGATAGAACTTGAACAATATTGTGTCAGAAAACAAAGATTTCAAGGCTATTAGTGCCGTTGAAATAATATATCTTTAATCAACAGTTAAAGGGAACGGTAGACCGTAAAATAAGATAATCAATTACTGATCATATTACGGTCTACTACACCGTACTGCAATATAGTTACATTGAACAATAAAGATCAAATTCGACCTCAGATCATAAAAATACTAATTGAAATTGTTGTAGCAAAGAACCAAGCACATGAATTACCAAACTTAAGGCACGTCGCGATAGCAGTGGTAAGACCGGTAATGGTGTAGTGGCTGGAGAGGCGGCATAGCACCCTCACCTTCTACCTGACATGGATACTCGTGGGACATGGGTATTTCGAAAAGTACATGTGCCACATATGCTGAGAGCAGACGCCTGGTTGTCACCACTGTCGAGACTTCCCGGAAGACACGGTGCTAAAGGAGTACCCATCTTGGATAACGCAGCGCATTGACCTCATTGCTGCAGTCGAAGTTGAGAACCTCTAGCTTCAGGCCGTGGTTCTGCCCATAGTCTAGGGTAAGAGTGTGTAAGAAGCCGTCACCTCCTTTTGCCAGGAAGTGATGTACGCAAAGAAGGTGGCAGCCACTTCTCTTCCTTTCCGCAGAAGATGCACTGATCTCCAATCTCCATCAGTTGCGGCTTGTGGTTAGCGGACTTGGGGCAGTCCGTCGCCCGATCAGAGACAGGCCCAAGATGGTGGCGCGTCATGTACCTCTCTAGGATGTTGAGTGAAGGTCAGCCCGCACAAGAAATGGGGTCCATCAAAATGAGTGGCAGGTAATTACCTCTCAGACAGTGAATGTGCGAGTGGATACCGCGCCCCCGTCACAAGGTATGGTGTGTATAATACCGTAGTGGTTTCTCCGGTAAAATGTTGGTATATGGCCTTCCCTAGGGCACAGGAATAACATGTTTTTAATGTGAGAATTCCCTCACAATAAAAAAAACTGTGTCCGTGTGGTGTCCGAATTAAGAAAATAGCGTCGCAGCGTCCCTTCTGTGAAGCGGTAGCCATACTGCGCTCACCAACCCGCCTGCCAAGCATGGTGAGTATTGGCAAATGCCCACCAAAGTGATGACACAGTTGTGGAATCTATGGGGGAGGCCTTTGTTCAGTAGTGGACGTACAAATGGCCGATATGATGATGATGAAAAAACAAACTTAAGAAAGCGTTTTCAAAAGATACAATTATTTCGAACAAAAATTAATTTCATATTTTTATAGAACACAAGGACGAGACGTTGTAGTCATTCGACGGGTAGTATGCGTTACGCCTGCTTACAATAATTGTAATGCTACCAGAACTACTTGGCCCTGCATCTGCATCTCGAGATATCAGTTATTTACTCTCTTATGCCTAGTCATTTCACTACAGTGCCCTTCAGACCGGTACACAGTAATGTATAAAGGTTGTGACGAAGTCATCCTTCATCTTCATTTCAATCAACCTCTTTCATGACTTCATACCTTTTTATTTCCATCACTGTTCACCTCACGATTAATTCTTTATTCAAATCAAAATTCGAATTTATGTGACGTAGAGTCGCTCTTCATATTTTGATCATGATCATTACACATTGAATTCTGAACGCTAGTGGTTCAACACACAGCTGTCGCTCTGACAAATAGTCTCCTGCAATATTACAATTACTTATTTTTAACCTAGCTTAAATATTGTGTTAATAAGCTATATTTGAAATATATAAACATCACCATGAAGATGAAGTGTTGAAGTTGTGAATATCAATATACCTATATAACATATATGCTACGTTTCATTGTTCTCGTTAACTGAACTCCGTTACTTGCTGCCGTGGAGAGAGCCTCCCAGTTGAGCTAACCGGGAAGAAACACAGAGGGAGGCACTCCGCGACAAGGTTAAACACTTACTGCTTGGTGGCAAATATCTGGATACTGCGGTGGTATATACCAAGCTGGACAGAGGAGCAGACGTACCACCAATCACAGTAGTCTTCTTGTGGTATTTACATCAGAGCTAGTACTGGTAGTAATTTGTTTATATGTCTTCGTAACACGCACGCACGAAGTTAAAGGTTCACAAATAAAACTTTTTAACAAAAAAGAAATACCAGGGGCTAGGTATGCCCCAACCATGGTTCAAGCAGACCAACGAGAAGTTATATTTTATACCTGGCCCCGCCCAACTTTATAAATAAAGTTTTAATATTTTTATATCGTGTAGGGGTTTTAAAGTCGGTGTTTTCTTTTTTTTGTTACAAAGTTTTATTTGTTTCTTTTTAGTGTAAATAATTGTAAGAACGTTTTCCAATTTGGTATCAGTATTTAACAGTAAAAATAAGAATCACTCAAACCGGTTCTCTGGTCTGAGAGGAATCGAAACTATTAAGACACCATCTAGATAAGCGCAGTCAAAATAACCTGTTTATTGAAGCTGGTTAAAAAACTACTCAATCAAATGTAATGAAATTTATATGGGACCAACTCGAAAGCATTTTGAACCAGCTAAAAAAAGAATTGGTCCACAAATCTCGGAGTAATCGGTGTACATACATAAAAACTATAAAATAAAATCGGGATCGAATTAAGAACCACCTCCTTTTTGAAGTCGGTTAAAAATATGCTGACATCTAGACTAAAAGAAGGAATGATTAATTTCCTATCCCACACAAACATAAGATCTGTGGAACGGAATGCTAATAACCGGGTGTTATGGCGCACGCTAGGAGAGGCATATGTCCGGCAGTGGACCGATATAGGCTGATGATGATGATGATAAAACCAGGTAATTAACGGTAGCGAAATGATAATTTTGGCTGTATGGTATACCTAAATGATCAATACTTTAATATAATTTGGAAGTACCTAACAAAACTATATAGAACCTACAAAATAAAAGATAAAAGCACCGTCCCTTTTGTGGAATAACAGCCATTCTGCTCCCACCAACCCGCCCGCCGAGCGTAGTGAGTACTGGCAAATTCCCCCCTGATGACATACGGCAAATAACCGCTCAAAGGAGAGGCCTTTTTTTCAGCAGTGGACGTATTTTGGCTGATATGATGATGATAGCGCCTATTCATCATTTCGGCCGAATGAAGTCCACTGCTGGACACAGGCCTCCCCCAAAGATCACCACAACCACCGATATGGATGTGTTGTGAGCACATTGGGGGGTTTTGCCATAATCGCCACGCTTGGCAGGCGGGTTGGCGATCGCAGTTGAGTTGTTAATGTACTCGAAGGACGCTGCTGCCCATCCTCTAGCTAATCCCTTAGTCGACTTTTACGACACCCATGGGAGGAAATGGGGTGGTGGCATTCTGAGCCGGCACCACACGGCACCTATTGGCATCATGCAATGCGAGCATAAGTCAACCAAGGCAATTAAATTACTCGGTATTCGCTCGAACATCAATACCATGCCATAACAAGTAGCGCTATTCTATTTAGTTAACTGGTAGGTTCTTGAAATTCTTCTATGTGAAGGCCTAGACTGGGGCAGTACTACATTCCTACCTATTTCACCAGCTATAACAACTATACGTCAAGCGTAGTAGTGTTTAGGGATGTTACGAAGCTCCAACTCTGTATTCGATATATCCGAACCTCCATTTTAAATCTTAACTCCGAATCTGACTCCGGATCCACTATTATCAAAACTTAGGTTTATCGGAGACGGATAAAATATTGTAAATCAGAATATAAAAATGATGTAACGTATTATTTCTCGTATCATGGATGCCGCAATGACGTGTAACAGTAACATTAGGTCATCAAAATACCAAACTTACGAAGTTTGTATTTGTAAGAATAAAGTAATCATTGCATTTATAAATTGGTAAGACATCTCACGCGTGCTCTCCGTGCATTAGTCTTTCGTCCATCTATTAGGCGCGTTGCTTTATATTCGTGACTATCGCAACTTGTCGCAGCTCGCACGATATAAATTTTTTGACCGCTATCAAAAAATCTATATTCTGATTTATAATATTTTATGTCAAAGATATTTAGATATGATTAATTGGTATTACGGCACGGTTGGTGCAGTGGCTGACACAGTCGGCTGCTGCGCACCGGGTCGCGGGTTCGATTCCCGCACGGAACAGATATTTGTATGATCTGCAGGTAGTTGTTCCGGGTCTGGTTGTATTGTGTGTGGAATTTGTGTCTGTAAACGCACCCACGTCACAGGAGAAATCCTAGTGTGGGGTAACGTTTTTGAAAAAGAAAAGAAAGGAAAAGAAAATAAAAGATTAATTGGTATTACTGTTTTTGTTGTATTTAATTATGGTGGCAACTCTGGATTGTTAAGGAGGATATAAAATCAAACCGAAACAGAGGTGGACACATTTGTCTGGTTAAGCATCTATATCCCTCTTGGGATGAGTACGAGAAGCCCATCATAAAAAGTTAGGACACACCTTCTGTTCTCTGTTAAGCTACAATAAACATTGTTACTGCATCTGTGATTGCCTAATTTATTTCTATCACGTACATTACTGCCTTTTCTTATTTCGAAGTAAATATTGTCTTCTAAAAACTTCCAATAAATTTTGTGACCTCCGACACTGACTCTGTATCACCTCAGACCGGTCGTTGTGGCGTTTTTGGGGGAGGCCTATGTCCAGCAGTGGGCTATACTCGGCTGAAATGATGAGGTAGTTGCTCGGGTGTCGTGCATGTAACAGTAAACAACTGTACACTTCTTCATTCTTCAAAAATACACACACTGCATACACGTGCGTAATCTGTTTTAACAACTGTGGAAATACATCATGTAGTGGGCATGGCGGACTCCTACCAGCTAAAACCACCGGAGCGGTAATCTTGGGTACCGAAGGGGGGCCCCAGGTCCTTATTAAGATCATACTACAGCTGTCCATTGGTGCCATGCCTTCAGCACATCTCGGAGAGGATGACTGTAAAGCGGTCACCTCCTCTAGCGGAGGGGAGGCGATTATAAAAGGCCGCCACCCGAGGCACATTAGACTTAACTTCTTTTTTTTCACTTTGAGAAAGAAATAAAACTCATTCATATTGTTCTCATACATTAGACACACCAGTAGATATCTTGTGATATAAATACGACAGCTTTATTAATTTATATTTTATAAAATTAGAGAGACATTTATTTGAGTGACAAATATGGAACGTAGCTCAGCATTTCGCCACTTCATTTTGATGAAGCAGCGCTGGTATTCTATCACGGACATTTATCATCATCACAATGAAGTAAATAATTAATATATTACATTTTAAATAAGTATACCCACTAAAAGTACACAACAAGTTTCCGACCAGATGTCTTTATTTTTATATTTCCTTTTATATTTGCCTTGACAATTACTTTTTGTGTCACTACGCTAATTAGTCCTATGGAGGTCGATGCAGACCTTTTTTACATAGCTAATCAACTGCGAACAAATTGATACAAAAAGTTTAAATTATAAAGCCATATCGTTTGTATTGTTTTAGTGTAATAATTAATCGATACACGCCCTGCACAAAACACACATCAATGGATCCTATTTTTTTTTTTTTTTTAAAAACGTTGCCCCACACTAGGATTTCTCCTGTGTCGTGGGTGCGTTTACATACATGAATTCCACACACAATACACCCAGACCCGGAACAACTACCTGCACATCGTACAAATATTTGTTCCGTGCGGGAATCGAACCCACGACCCGGAGCGCAGCAGTCGACTGTATCAACCACTGCACCAACCATGCCGCCTATGAAAGAACTGGATGACTTAATGGACATGACATGCGATGCTGACAATCCGGTCTATATGTTCAATAGGAGATACAGTGTACATATACCCACAAGGGAAGAGTGGCGGAGAGGACTCAAGCCCATAAATGACACGGCTCATCTCATTTGGTATACTGATGGGTCTAAAATGAAATCAGGTACGGGAGCAGGAATTTGGTCCAATGACTGCAATATCAGTCAATCCATGGGGCAATATACATCGGTTTTCCAGTCGGAGTCCTATGCCATAATTGCCAGCATTAGAGAAATGCTAACGAGGAATGTGAAGGATAAAACCGTATACATACTCAGTGACAGTCAAGCAGCTCTAAAGGCATTAATCTCCTTTAAAGTAAATTCGAAACTAGTCAAGGAAGGTGTTATCCTACTAAACAAACTAGGAAAACACAATAACGTGAAGCTTATCTGGGTACCTGGACACGAAGGTGTTGAAGGTAACGAGAAGGCAGATCAACCAGCAAGGCCTGGCTCAAATAAGCAGCTCATCGGCCCTGAGCCATTCGTAGGAATACCTCATGGTACCTACCAACAGGCAATACATGCATTTGCTGACAAAGAACATGTCAGAGAATGGAGGCAATCGAGAGGCCTAAACCATTCCAAGACCTTCTGCAGCACAAGACTAGACGGGTTTAAGAGACTAATAAATCTTACCAAAACCCAATTAAGGCACTACATAGGTGCAATGACAGGCCACTTCGGCACCAAGGAGCACCTACATAGGATGAAGCTTAGCACAACGGATACATGCAGATTCTGCATGGATTATCAAGAGTCAATGCAGCACATTCTGTGCAGCTGTGACGCTCTGGGAAGACGTAGGGCAAAACATCTAGGAGTGGCTTATCCATTGCCTGATCATTTTGCACGGCTCCAGGCAGGTATGATTGCGAAGTACCTACAGGGACTTCTTGATTTGCCAGCGGAGGAGTAGTGCAGGGCTTTGGGCAGCACAATGGACCCAATAGGGTCGAAGTGCGTTCAGCTGATGCTGAGCCCGTTGTAGCCACAATAGAATAGAATAGAATAGTGTAATAATTTCAATTTCAAATTGGCTTCTATTACGTGTGTTTCCCGGCAATGAACAAGTAGACCACCTCTCTCCACCCCTGGGTTTCTTAAAAATAAAATCATGCTGCAATGCAAATGATCAAACTATAAGTTGGTAAGTTACTAACTATCTAGGACGCTCTTAGTGATTCAATATTGTATGCCTGGAGACTTTAGCCACATCCCGTGGGTGTCGTAAAGACGACTGTGGGATTAGTCAAAGATGAGCAGCAGCTTCCTTCGAATGCAATTATAACACAACTGCGATCGCCAACCCGTCTGCCAAGCGTGGCGATAATGGCGAAACCTCCCAATGAGCACACAACACAAACCCATACCGGTCGCTGTGGCAATCTTTGGGGGAGGCTTCTGTCCAGCAGTGGATGTTTTTCGGCTGAAATGGGAGACTAGGAATGACTTAGGAAAATAAGAGGTGATAAGATCAAGATCAAGAGCAGCAGCATCCTCCTATGTGCTGATAACAACAAACATGCGATCAGCAATCTGCTTACCAAGAGTGGTTATTATGGCAATATTACCGCTCATTGTAGTGATCATTGGGAGGCCCATATTCAGCAATAGACGTTAATGGATTGATAAGTGTGTGTATGTTTGTGCTAACTAATATACTTGGTTTTAATTCGTGTAATTTTATACGTTTACGATGTCTTGCTTACGTTCGTTTTCTAACTAATTCTAACGGGTGTAAAAAGCCCTTAAATAATACAAAAGCCATAACCTACTCATCATTACGATGAGTTTCTTGTACTAGACCATGTCCTGGAACCGATTGGTTATGGAGATTTTGAAGGTCAAAGTCCTTATATTTTTATATGTTCATCACAAAACCATTTTTTATGTTATTACAATAACATTATCATACTCCACGGTGTTCATCCTGTACACACGGCCACATATCAAGCTATACTAATCTAGCATAAGCTGATCTCTTATGCATTGAAAGCCTATATAATACGGGATCGGCTTATATTGGAAATGTATAGCTTGTTAAATAGCCGTGTGTACAAATACAACACAGTCTACCTACCGGCAGCATGCATTACTTTACGCGCTACATTTTTTTTTTTTATTGATGCAAAAGTATAAGTAAAATATCTAAAATCTTAGTAATGTCTTAAATTTTCGCGATTATTACACATTATAATAAAACACTTTTAAACGAATTCTATCGCGTACATTTTAGATTTTAGATTTTCCTAACGTTTCGAATACTTTGCAGCATTCGTGGTCGCAGGATGACTAAGGTGACAGGCGTCGTTACAGATTTTAAAAAGTTATTTTATTTTATCTACCGTACAATTTTAATCAAAAATTAGTTTCGATGCACGCAGTAATCACTCACAGTGTCTTGATGTTTCTTAGTGCGGTATCTTGTTTGGGACTTTATTATTTTAATAACTGGATTCCAAACCAACTGCATTCTAAAGTCAAAGTTGAGAGGTCTCGTCTGATGAGGTCTACACTCCGGCCCTCTAGTGCTCATATCCAAAACCCCGAGAGCTTCCAACTCGAACTCCAAAACCGCTTCGAGTGCCTAGAACATTGCGTATCTGTGGACGATTTAAATGGTAGGTTTGTAGAAACTGTCCAAACGGTTGGGTCCAAGTTCTATAAAACCCACCGTAAAGGTAGACCAAAAAAGTTCTCCGATCACACTCTCGACCTCATGGCAGAAAGACGCGCCATGACGCTGCAGTCCTCCGGTGATGCTGAAGCATACCGACTGCTCAATAGACGGATATGGAAGTCCTTGCGTCACGATATCCGCACCTTTAACACTAACGGTGTTAAAGAGGCGATTGAGCGGAATCAAGGCTCCAAAGTGTTCGCAAGAGACAAGTCTATTGGGCAAAGTCGTATTATGAAGCTGAGGACCGAGGACGGCAGTGTAGCGTCGACTAAGCCAGAGGTTTTGAGAGAGATTGAGAACTTCTACCGGCAGTTATACACCTCGGTTACTATACCTACCATTGGCTCTGACAAAGACTCGCGAGCCAAACTAACCCGACACTATACCGAGGATATCCCGGACATCAGCCTGTACGAGATTAGGATGGCCTTGAAATAGGTTAAAAATAACAAGGCGCCGGGTGGGGAAGGCATTACGACAGAGCTTCTGAAAGCGGGTGGCACACCGGTACTTAAAGTCCTTCAGAAGCTATTCAATTCCGTCTTACTCGAGGGCACAACGCCGGAAGCGTGGAACAGAGGTGAGATGGTGCTCTTCTTCAAAAAGGGTGATAACACCCTATTGAAGAATTATAGACCCATTTCACTTCTGAGCCATGTTTATAAGCTGTTTTCAAGGGTCATCACGAATCATCTCGAGCGCAGGTATAATGACTTCCAGCCTCCCGAACAAGCCGGTTTCCGAAAAGGTTTCAGTACCATAGACCACATCCATACGCTGCGGCAGGTCATACAGAAGACCGAGGAGTATAATCTGCCACTATGCTTGGCGTTTGTGGACTATGAGAAAGCCTTCGAATTGATCGAAACCTGGGCAGTGCTGCAATCTCTGCAGCGGTGCCAGATTGACTATCGGTACATTGAAGTGTTGAAGTGCTTATACAGAAACGCCACCATGTCGGTCCGAGTACATGAACAGAGCACGGGGGCGATTCCATTGCAGAGAGGTGTGAGACAGGGGGACGTCATTTCCCCGAAACTGTTCACCGCTGCAATGGAGGATGCCTTCAAGCTACTGGAGTGGAAAGGATTCGGCATTAAAATCAATGGCGAGTATATCACTCACCTTCGATTTGCCGATGACATCGTAGTCATGGCAGAATCGCTGCAAGAGCTCAGCACAATGCTCAATGATCTCAACAGAGTTTCCCAACAGGTGGGCCTTAAAATGAACATGGGCAAGACAAAAGTCATGTCAAATGCCCATGTCGTGCCCATCCCAATATCCGTTGGGAGCTCTGTTCTCGAAGTTGTTGACGAGTATGTCTACCTGGGACAAACTGTCCAGTTAGGTAGGTCCAACTTCGAGAAAGAGATCAATCGGCGAATCCGACTCGGCTGGGCAGCGTTTGGGAAACTTCGCAACAACTTTTCGTCAACGATACCGCAGTGCCTCAAGACTCGAGTCTTTAACCAGTGTGTGTTACCAGTGATGACATATGGAACAGAGACATGGTCACTCACAATAGGCCTCATAAGAAAGCTCAAGGTCACTCAGCGAGCTATGGAAAGAGCTATGCTTGGTATTTCTCTACGTGATCGAATCAGAAATGAGGAGATCCGTAGAAGAACTAAAGTTGTCGACATAGCTGAAAGGATTAGTAAACTGAAGTGGCAATGGGCAGGGCACATTGCTCGTAAAACTGATGGCCGCTAGCGCACAAAGGTTCTAGAATGGAGACCGCGCACCGGAAAACGCAGCGTGGGACAACCTCCAACGAGGTGGACAGACGACCTGGTGAAGGTCGCTGGGAGTCGTTGGATGAGGGCGGCATGTAACCGCTCGTTGTGGAAATCTAAGGGGGGGCTTTGTTCAGCAGTGGACGTCCTGTGGCTGATATGATGATATTCAAATTAAAATTATTTGCTTAGCAAAAGCTACTATAGCATAAAAGAATTCATCGACGGTAAATTTTAATTTCAATTTATTATTAATACTCTTCCTCTCTCCTAATTAACTATGCTGTGCCCAACAGGGTCCATAATTGGTTTATAGATACACATATAAAATCTGTTTTAAAAAAAATTACTAATGGAATGCAATAAAGAATCGAATTGAATTGAAATAAAAGCCGTAACCCAGAATTTATTTTTGCTCTATGTTACTTAGTTAGAAGTACAGAAGGCGTAGATTTGGGCTTGCTGATGTGTCTATTACAGTATATTGTTTTAAACTTTGTGCACGCTATGAAATTAGTTCGTTGAACTTCATATCTACTTACACAACTCCAAGACTTTTTGTCTATGTAATTCTGAGTGCTATCCTTGTCACCAGCGCGCCTTATATATCGGTTAAAAACTGAACAGCATATACTTAATTCTATTCCCAGAATTTTGGTTGTTAATATGTTAGAATACATAATAAAACACTTTTAAACGGATTATATCGCGTATATTATAGATGTTTGTTTTTCCTGACGTTTCGAATGCTTTGCAGCATTCGTGGTCGCAGGATGACTGTTTTATTATGAGTAATAATCGCGAAAACCTAAAACATTACTATGTTAGAATACATTGCAAATTCACTTCAAATGCAAATCAAATTTATAATTATAATAAATTCATGTCATTGTACTTCCTTTTTATCTTATTATGTTGATGGATATCTTTTAGAACAAGTGCAGATTATTTTCGTTAATAATCTGTTAGTATCTTATATCAGAAGCAAGGATGAATTATTAATTCTACGGCAGAAAACGAACATTCAGAAGCGGATACAATTACAATGGTGCCCTAGGCCTAGTCTGCCACCCTCCTTGTGATGACAGAGTATCAAATTATGGGTCAATATTAATTTGTTTGCACATTTAGAATTTGAAGCTTATTCAAGTTACTTCTAAAATGTTGGTTGACTCCCAAATGTTGCCACCTCCCGAATGGTCCCGCCCTAGGGTGCGGGCCTAAGCCTAAATCCACCTTGGCATACATCCTAGTTAGTCTTGTGCTACTGCTAATATATACGTCATCTACTCCATATAACGAGCAGATCATTCGCCCGGTGATGAGTGTCACGCTTGCCCATAACAAGTGTAATGGTACCCAGGACTAGTTCTCGGTGGCACCACACTGCACTCGTCACCTCCACACACACACACACACACACACACACACACACACACACACACACACACACACACACACACACACACACACACACACACACACACACACACACACACACACACACTCTAAGCAGAATATCTGGCACCGTGGTGGTGCCTGGCTTGACTCTCGCAATAAGAGACCTACAGCCAGTCAAAACTCCTTTTCTTATTAGAAACCTATAATCACTACCCTATTTTTTTATATATCTTACTAGCTGGCACCCGCGTTTAATTTAAAAGAAATTTAGAGTACTTCGACATAGAGACTTGACTTAGAATAAATATATTGGTTTTTTTTTTTTTCGCGGTACCCTAATTATTTTTAAAAGTTGCCTAAGTTATTTCTTATAACATCAGCTATCTGCCAGTGAAAGTCCCGTCAAAATCGGTCCAGCCGTTTCGGAGATTACCCGGAACAAACAGACAGACAGATTGACAAAAAAAATAAAAATAGTTTTTTTGCTATAGGTACCGTATATACTTTCATATGCATTTAGTAAAAAGCTGTTATTTTGACATTACAAACAGACACTTCAATGTATAGATGATATTTCGTATTTCGTACATGCTATAAGTAACGTAGGTAAGTCTTTCACCCGGAGGGGTGACCGCTTTACAGTCACCCTCTCCGAGATGTGCCTATAGACGTGGCACCAGTGGGCGGCTCCAGTGTGATCATATGAGGACCTGGAGCCTCCCTTAGGTGCCGAAGATGACCGCCCCAGTGGTTTTAGCCGGTAGGAGTCCGGCATACCCCTTCGCCCTTCCCCGGGGCGAAGGAAGTTCATGAAGAATTTCCACTGGGCACCAATAAAAAAAATATTTATTAAATAGGTAAGTCTTTCAATCATTTGAACTCCGGCTGACTCATGGATATATTAAGTGACTTCATACAAGAACGGGACATATAATATTGTGAAAAAATCTCGTACTATGGGTATAGGGCATTGACAAAACGGAACCTGGCCTGATTGGCCAGGTTCAGCTCGCCAGAGCGAAGGCGAGTCACATTTTTTTAAACTATTGAAAGATCATTCTCATACGTAACCACTAGATACTTATAGATTACCGACGCAAAAGGCTAATACAATAAAAATATAAGTAGGTAATTTTATTGAGTAAGAAGAACAATAAACTAAACAAAGTGATCAAACAATTAACACATTTATCGATACCAGTCACTCAACCTAGACATACATTTCCTTGACGACGCAGAATACATTTGAAAATCAGAACAACCCATTCAATACAAAATTCCAAGCAATTAATTTATTTTCTTGGTAGTTTCAAACTGTGGTTTTCCCACACTGTTCATTTAGAGGAAACGGTATGAGACAGATTGTTAGCAGGCACTTCCCTTAAGCAGCTAAAAGAGGTAATTTACTGTGATTCACTAAATCTAAGCCGAAGCCGTTAATGCCAACTGTATAATTAATGTGGTAGCTATACTGGTAAAATAGTTCTATTCTAATAAATCTATGATATAAAAAAATACAATTGATTGACAATCAAACACATTTATTACAAAACTGCAAGCTAATATCACAGTTATCGATTCGCGTTGTATCTTTATTTACGTTGCAGCTATATTGTCAATATTGACCATTATATATACACATTTACAATATTAAATACAGTCGCATGCGACCTAACCGAACAAGAAAACGCCATTTATTTCTGCACGACGCCTCCACATTCACGCAACAGTCGCAACTGTCGCGGTGCAAAACGGCAAAATTTAACGGAAATATAAAAATAAAAGAAGATTTCTAGAAGTTACAATAGTAATGATGATTGAGCCCGGAGCAGGGCCCAGGGGTGAGAAAAAAATAAAGGACTGCGCCAAGAGCGGATCCAGGGGCTCAGGGGGTTGTGCAACCCAAAACTATGGGATGCAATTGACCTTAGATATAGTAGTACCAGTTTACTAGAATGATGCTTGGTAATGCAATGCTACTTTTACACGGTTCAGAAGCCGTTAATTTGCAATTTGAAAATGAAAACTTAAGGTATGTATATTATAAAATGCACCCGGTATGTTCTTTGAAAAACTAAAAATGATTAAACTATTTGTAAAAGCATTAAATATTCAAATTGGAATTTTAGTGAATTAAGTAATTTATTCAAGTCATTATTCTATACACAAGTTATTTAATATCTGACAATCTCATATGACGTCGACAGTAGTGACTACTGGTAAACTTAAATAAGTGAACAATGAATGTAAATGATATTAATTTATAACAAATACGAGATTTTGAACATTAATAATGAAATGTTATAGGTTCCAAATTATTAGTAATCATCATCAGACATTCTGCGCTCACCACCCCGCCTTTTCCAATATTAGTGTATAATCTATGACCCCGCCTGTCTGTCTGGTGTGGTGTGGTGAGTACTGGCAAATTCCCCCCAAAATTATGACACAAATTTGGAAATCTATGGGGAGACCTTTGTTCAGCAGTGGACTGCCTCTTTAGTCTAGTAGCCACATTCAGTTACTTACCGTAAAGTCCTGGAATCGATTCAAGGTTGAGGTCGACGGCGGCGTTCTTATGTTTATGTTAGGATATACTATTGGTAGCAGCCCAAGTTTGGATTGATGTGTATTGAATTAGGGTTGGCAGATTGAAAAACCGGAATTACTTAACAATATTAAAGTCGGAATTTTGGCGTTATTGTCTGAAGAACAAGTACTTTACGTTTTATTTTTTTCATAAGTAATTATAGGTACAAAAACATTGATGAATGTAATTTTTTTCTTAAATAAGCTACTTAAGGTTGTTAATATAGAGTTCATACAACATTTTGTGGTTTCCGCTCACACGTCATAATTCTTAGACAAACCGTTTCTGTGTGTGTAACTATTTCTTTGTCGGATTCTGTAAACAACAGAATGAAGTTAATACGATAGATTCTAAAATGTCATTTAGAGTGTGCTAATTTAATCCGAACGACTTTTGTTACGTTTGTAGTAAAATTGTTCAGTTACATCGATACTATTCTATAACAAACTCACTGCAAAACGCCTATTTCTATCATATTGGATTAATGTACTTAAGCAGTATGCCTCGAATCCTTCTGAGGCTAAACTAAAACAAGGAATATTTGTAGGTCCTCAAATCATGTGCCTATAGGCGCGGCACCAGTGGGCGGCTCTAGTGTGATCATACGAGGACCTGGAGCCTCACGTAGGTGAGGTCGAAGATGACCGCTCCAGTGGTTTTAGCCGCTAGTAGTCCAGCATACCCCTTCGCCCTTCCCCGGGGCGAAGGAAGTTCATGAAGATTTTCCACTGGACACCAATAAAAAAAAGTCCTCAAATCAGGAGACTTTTGGATGATAAAACATTAGAGAACCATGAAAAGGCTGCCTAGAATTCCTTCAAACATCTAATCCATTTTTTAAGGTAATAGTAAAGATTACTGTTATGAAGGTGACCAACTATCCCAAGCTGGCGTAGAGTTCTTGGTTAACAAAGCTCCCTCTGATGACGATGTGAAAATCTCCAGTGTATCGAGCAGAGCAGCGTACCTAATAATTAAGCTAACAAAGAGGTATTGTAGCGGTATACAACCTTGAGGTTGTGCAGATTTACGCACCGACATTGACACTCTCGGATGATGAAATCGAAGATATACTCGAGGACATTACTACTAAGATTCACTACAATGTTGTCATTTTTCACGCTAAAGGTAGTAGGACTGCTTTGCCGTTAGAAATCATAGGGGGTAAATGTTAATTAACTTCCTCGAGAAAGATGGGACTTCTTTTTATGAAATACTTATAACTACTATAAGAAACAGCCCCAAAGTGGACTAGCCCCAACACTATGACAAAAAATTAGATCGACTTCACCATAGACACACATTCACAGTAGACAAAAAGCACATATTGAAAGACGTCTCAGTGGTAAATGACAACAACATGACCTACGCTGTTCCAATACACGCTCTGTAGAAATAGCAATTGAGCAGAATCGGAGGTGAGAGATAGAGAGTTGAAAGTATTCGTCCAGTCCTTGGGGAGAAGCCACCTGTCGAATTGATCGTAACCAGTGGAGAAGTCGTCGTTTCAAAGACTGAAATTATTTCCGAAATTAAAAATTTGTATGGCCAGTTATACGCTTAATATGCATCATGACCTGATCCTGAAATCGAGGATTACAGAGCCACATAGAAACGTCACTTACTGAACACCTGTTAGAAATCAGCCCTGACGGAGTTGAGATAGCTCTAAAGCAACATAAAAATGGAAAAATCCTGAGAGAGGACAGTGTTACAACTAAGCTTCTGAAATGAGAAGGTGTATCTGCGCTGAAGTTACTCCTGAAAATCTTTAACTCTGTCTTCTTTGATTATTCCCTGTGGTGTCCGGATTAAGAACATAGCACCACTCCATCTCCTCCCGTTGGATATCTTAAAAGGCGACTAAAGGACTGGAAACCAGAGGGATGGGCAGCAACGTCCCTTCTGTGGAACAGTACCTATACCCTCTCGATGACACAATTGTGGAAATATGTGCTCTATGTGTCTACTTTTTTATATTGGTTAGCTATTCACACCAAGGAAGTGTACAATGTTACAACACCTGTCCTATTTATATTACAAAATAATTTAGATAGCATTCAGTTTATTAAGTTATCAATTATTGTCTTCAATCATTAGTAATTCCAGTCAGCTCATCGTCAAAGCCTAAAAACTTAAGGTTATATCTAAATATACCTTTATCGAATTTTTTGAAGGCTTTAACATTTTTGTTGTTTCCTCGGTGTCCATATTTACGCGGGCAACGCCAGGTAAACGCTATAGGATTAGATCATAATATTTACATGCGATGAAAATCAGATGCAAGGGGTATATAACGTTATGCGGTAGTTAAACACAGGTACAGGGGACTATTCAATTATTAGTACCAGACTAATAATTGGACAGTTCCCTGTACCCACTACCTCAAATATACATAAAACAAATTGGGGCAATTTTCTCAATTGGCATTGAATTGACTCATTTCTCAATCAAATCACCCCTGTATAGCCCGTGTTTATTTAATTACCGGCAGGTATATTAAGCAGGGGCCGATCCAGGATTTTATTCTAGGGGTCCCTCGGGTTTCATCTCAAGAGTTTAGAGATAGGTAGAGGCACCGGCAATAAACAACCTGAACGTCAACAACAATAACAATCAAGTAAAAATATTTCATAATCATCATCATATCAGCCAAAGGACGTCCACTGCTGAACAAAGGCTTCCTCCATAGATTTCCACAACGAGCGGATACATGCCGCCCGCATCCAACGACTCCCAGCGACCAGGTCCTCTGCGTTGCCGAGCAGCGGATCCTGGTCGATCGGATCGGGCAGGATCTCTCTCTGCCGGCAGTAGTGTTGGCTATATTGTCAGAACACGAAAACTGGAATGTAGTGGTCTCCTTCTGTGAGAGCGTCATGCTACAGAAGGAGACCGCAGAGCGGGATCGGGAGAGGGCTGATCCTGCGCGTCTCATCGATGGCGCCGGGGTAAAACCACCCTGGCGCTTAATCCCTGTACGCTTAAAACCCCCTGCCGTCGCTATACCCTACGCGGGGAATCTGCGTGCCCACACCAAGTGACCCATGACAAGACGGTGGCGCGCATGTCATCACGCACCACCGTTTGCGCGTAGCACAGCGCACAGGGATGCTTTACAGCCACCTTCTTCATGGTGTGCCTATATGCGTGGAACCAATGAGCGGCTCTAGTGTGATCATATGTGGTGCCGATGATGACTACCTCAGTAGTTTAAGCCTTTAGCCGGTAGGCGTCCAGCATGCCCCTTCGTCCCTCTCCGAGGCGGAGGAAGTTCAAGACGAATTTCCACTGGTACCACTAAAAAAGGTCGTCTACGTTGGAGGTCATCCCACGCTGCGTTTTCAGGTGCGCGGTCTCCACTCGAGAACCTATTTACCCCAACGGCCATCAGTTCTACGAGCAATGTGCCCCGCCCATTGCCAGTTCAATTTACTAAGCTATGTCGGCAACTTTCGTTTTTTACGGATCTCCTTATTTCTGATTCGATATTAAAGAGAAAGAAAGAGAAGACAAAATGCTTTTGAGCCATGTTTATAAGCTGTTTTCAAGGGTTATCACGGATCGTCTCGAACACAGGTTTGATGACTTCCAGCCTCCCGAACAAATCGGTTTCCGAAAAGGTTTAGTACATACCATAGACCACATCCATATGCTGCGGCAGGTTATATAGAAGACCAAGTAGTATAAATTGCCACTGTGCTTAGCGTTTGTGGACTATGAGAAAGCCTTCGATTCGATCGAAACCTGGGCACTACTGCAATCTCTGCAGCGGTGTCATATTGACTTTCGGTACATCGAAGTGTTAAAGTGCTACAGAAACGCCACCATGTCGGTCCGAGTACATGAACAGAGCACGCGGGCAATTCTATTGCACATATTGGGACCTCCGTTCCAAAGTTGTTGACGAATATCGAAATCTACATGGGACAAACCGTCCAGTTCGGTAGGTCTAACTTCGAGAAAGAAGTCAATCGTCGAATCCCGAACTGCACGGGACCCACACGTGGGCCGGGATGCCATCTGAGCCAGGTGCGATGTTGCAAGGTAGTGGTAGTCCTCAGCAGTCTCTCCCGCTGTAGCACCACGCTGGCGTCGGCATCCAATGTACCGACGTGATGCCATGTAGACCGTGTACAGCTGCGCGATTCCATCCTAACTAAAAACTGTTTTGTGTAAAAGTACATTGTTGTTTATGAATTTGTGTTTTATTTAAACTCATGTTTAACAATCATGTAATTTTTTATCAAAGTTACTCTCTCAAGCCAAAAAGACATAGGAGGATACCTAATAGATATGCGTAAGTTAACATAAGTAAATAAATTGAATTTAATAAAAAGTCCGAACGCAAACTTCTCTACGAGTACTACCTAGGACTATGATTCATAAACTTAGGTAATGACAGTTATTTTGATATCATAACTTTGATATCTTCAACGTCTTCGTCAACGTTTCTAATATTATTTGACTGTATTAATTATTATGGTATTGTTAATCTTTTTTTTATTAGGTTATTGTATTCTGGTTTTTTTTTTTTGGAAGTGTTTTGGAAATGTTCCTAATCAAATTATTAGTTTTGTTTGAGTATTAAGTATTTTAGATTTTATTGTAAAAATTCTACTATTTCAATTTAATTAAAATTTTGTTAATTTTTCTATGTTGGGTCCTAGTATTTGTCTATATATAAGAGCGCGCTGTCTTTGCCCGGCTAAGCAGCTATATCCCCCTTGGGATGAGTGCGAGAAGCCCATCATAAAAAAAGGCTTCCTATAATTGGAGACGCACACCAAACACAAACTATGTACCAATTTGTAATATTCCATGTATGTGTGTGTTCTCTGTTGGAAGTCCATAATAATAAATATAACACAAAACAAAATTTAATTAAAAAATCGGTATCAATGTCTGTACAATATCGGTACAGGATCACCAAAAAACCAGAGGTAACTATATGTAAATAAAACAAAGTTCCCTCAGAGCGAGATAATTTATTCAAAATATGTTCTGGTGTCTATGACTTGCGGTAACGAAACCATAGTGAGATCTAACTCGATCCTAACGCCATCTAGACGCGATCGAGACAACAAATAAACATTGGTCACTCTTGACCCCATATTTTGCGGTAACGAAACCATAGCGTGAGCTAATTCGATCCTAACGCCATCTAGTCGCGATCGATACAACATTTAAATCAATATTGAACATTCCGCCCACCAAAAGGATTATATCCTTTTAGTACCGCCCACCATGAGTAAACAAAAAAACAATTCTTAAACAAGAACAATGGACTGTATAATTTTTAAGCGATAAAGTGTGGACAGTATTTGTATATATGTAAAGGCAGATTACTAGATGGCTTCAGCATTGAAGCGAATGTCATGCATCACGCTATGGCAAGTCCAAACAAGTACTATAAAACTGTTAATTAGTATATCAAACAATAACAAAAAAAAGTTGCAATAAAAATGTTAATTTAAATTTCATATGACCTTCTTATAACACCTTAAACTTGTAAACGCTAAAGTAAAACAATATCAATAGCAATAAATATGTAACAAGAGTAAATGTTCAGACAGAAACATTTTATTATAGAGTTTAAAATATGAACATGAAACCAATCTAACAAAATTATTAAAAATATAGGTGTAAACATAAAAAACGTATAAAAAAAAAACATGCAGTCTAAAACTTTAAAAATAACAACCTTAAAATAACTGTATGTTAATTTAAAACAAATAATAGTGCATTATTCAGCCAAGGGAAGCAAACATAATTTTGAAGCTGGACGCTTGAGATTAGTGCCTTTACAGCGGATCGTCACCACGCGCGTTATATTATCCTTTCCGGGATGCAGTTGGATTATCCTACCATACAACCATTTAGCAGGAGGTAAGTATCTTCTTTAACCAATACGATATTTCCAATCTGAAATTCAGGGATTCGAGCAGCCCATTTATGCCTTTGAAAGTAATGCGTCAAATATTCCTGATTCCACCTGCGCCAGAAGCTCTGCACCATTCGTTGCACTAATTGCCACCTACGTAACGTGCTTACAGTCGCGTGTTCGTAATTATAATCCAGTGGTACTATCAAGGGGTGACCTACTAAGAAGTGACCGGGTGTTAAAGGTGTTGGATCTTCTGAATCGTTGCTGTCTGCCTGAGATAACGGCCGGGAATTGAGACATGCCTCAATTTGTGAGAGAACTGTGGCCATTTCCTCATACGTCAGAGTGGAATCTCCGACGACGCGTTTCAGGTGGTGCTTCACACTTTTTACCCCTGCTTCCCACAATCCACCGAAGTTAGGAGCGTGGGGAGGGATGAAATGCCATTCTGTGTGAAAATTAGCCAAAGCCGCTGCTACGTTATGAAATATTGAGCTTTCTTGAGCAAATAGCACCTTCAGCTCTTTGGCAGCACCAACAAAATTTGTTCCGTTGTCACTCCAGATGTGGCGACAATGACCACGCCTAGAGACAAACCGTTTGAAAGCGGCTAAGAAGCCTTCTGTTGTCAAATCTGAAACAGCATCCAGATGTACGGCACGTGTGGCCATACATACAAACAAGCAAATGTACCCTTTGTACGAACGCTGACCGCGACCCTTAGAGACTCTTAAGTTAATGGGGCCTGCATAATCAACACCAGTGTTCAGAAACGGCTTGCTGGGGTTCACTCGGCAAGCTGGAAGGTCACCCATTAACTGGGTTTTAGTAGTGGCTGCGTATCGGATGCAAGGGACACAGCTGTGTATATGCGCCCGGACCATATTCTTAACCCGTGCTAGCCAGTATCTTGAGCGTATAAAGTTAAGCACCAGTTGTTGTCCTCCATGAAATGTTCTTTCATGCGCGTCTGCTACTATCAGCTTTGCCAAATTTGCATCATGAGGAATCACGACTGGATGCTTAGTTTCATCAGGTAGTTGGGAATGTCGGATTCTGCCCCCAACTCGCAATAGTTCGCAGTCGTCAACAAAAGGGGTTAGCTTGTATAGTGGACTCTTCTTATTTATGGGTTTATTTTCTTTCAGAGCCTGAATTTCACTGTCGAACCATTGCTGTTGACTTCTCCGGATGCAAATATTTAAAGCCTTTTTAAGCTCTATAACTGACAGGTAAGGAGTTACAGTAACTTTTGCTTTACGATGTTTTGTCAACAATAGAAACCTTCTGCAATACGCGATTACCCTTACTAACTTTCGCAATGACGAAAACTTGGACCAAAGGTGATCATCATGCTCGCATTCTACTTTGGTTGTATGGACTTTAACCGTCTTCTTCTCCATGTTGGTACATATAGAGCTAGGTCTTGAATACTCTATCGTATTGCTACTTAACCAACTTCGACCTTGTTTCCAGAGATCACTTTCCAAAAGAACAGTTGGAGATGCTCCTCGCGATGCAATGTCGGCAGGATTGTCCTTGGATTGGACATGTGCCCATTGTGTGATATCCAGCAAACTGAGGATCTCCGATGTACGATTGGCGACATACGTTTTCCATCGACTTGGGTGATCGTTTAACCAAGCTAGCACAACAGACGAGTCACTCCACGCATGTAAGTTTGCCTTTGGAATATTCATTACCTCAGCTACTTCAGTCAATAACTTAGCTGCTAAAACCGCACCATTTAGCTCTAGGCGGGGAATTGAAACCTGCTTTATTGGGGCCACCTTTGTCTTTGCTGTTAACAAATTACAATGTATGCTGCCATGAGCATCAATAACTCGACAGTATACAGCAGCTGCATAAGCGATGTTTGAAGCGTCTCCAAACCCATGTAACTCTATTGTAACGTTGTCTGTTTTTGTTCCTAACCATCTTGGAATGTGAAAGTCTATTAGCCTTTCTAGTTCTCCTCTATAATACTTCCATTCATTCAGGAGTTCCGGTGGCAGTTCTTCATCCCAGTCCATCCCAGCAATCCATAGCTTTTGAATAAAAACCTTTGATGTGATAATGCATGGAGCTATCCAACCCAAAGGGTCATATAGACGCGATATTTCAGAAATAATTGTTCTTTTTGTTTCAGATGCTGCAGGAGGTGACATCTTCACGGAGTAGTCAAATTCATCGGTGTTTCGATTCCAGGTAAGTCCTAAAACCTTTGTGACCTTATCCATTTTTATTTCCAGATCTCTGCCCGTCTCTTCCTTCAAGTCCTCTAACAACTGAACCCTGTTGCTTGTCCATTTTTGTAGCTTAAAACCTCCTTTTTCTAATAATTTGTTTAATTCTGTATATAATTTAACAGCTTCCGTTTCAGACTGGCATCCTGTCATGAGATCATCCATGTAGAAGTCCGACTTTACCTTCTCAGCAGCCAACTGATACAATTTGCCTTCGTCACAAGCGACTTGTTGCAATGATTTCACGGCTAAGTAGGGTGCACAAGAGGTGCCGAAGGTTACTCGTAAAAGTCGGTAATCCTGAATACCATGGGAAGGATCCTCTCTCCAGACAATCCTTTGGAAATCAACGTGGTCGTTTGCCACTTTAATTTGGCGGTACATTTTAACAATATCCGCAGTTAGGCACACGGGATGTTGTCGCCATCTCAACACAATATGACGCAAGTCTGCCTGGAGAGTGGGTCCCACCATCAAGGTATCGTTTAAGGAAACTCCATTAACTCCCTTACACGATGCATCAAATACCACTCTTGTTTTAGTAGTCAGCTTGTCTTGTTTCACTACTGCATGGTGGGGCAGGTACACTACGTCATTACGAGTTTTTTCTGACACTTCAGTTATTATTTCCATGTGACCAAGCAATAAATATTCGTTTATTACCTCGGAATACTGCTGTTTTAGTTGAACATCCCTTGCCAACTTCTTTTCTAGGCCTAGTAACCTTTTTATGGCAATAGGCTTAGAATTACCATATATACATGGTGGATCGATTGAACGAAAAGGGAGACTAACAATGTATCGACCGTCATCATCTCTTTTCGTAGTAGAGGAAAAGTATTCCTCACAAGCCTGTTCTTCAGGCGTGAAGGGCTTTTTAACAAACGAAGCCTCAGAGTCAAGTTCCCATAATCTTTTTAACATGTCATTTTCTTCGATTTGAGCATGCATGGAGAAAATAACGTTATGCTGTGTATGTGAACTATCTTCTCTACCTACATGACCGGACACAATCCAACCTAAATAAGTGTCTTGTGCTACCGGAGAGCCCCTTGGACTCTTAATTAAGCCTTCTTTTAATATATGGCAGTAAACTTCTGCCCCTAACAGAACGTCTATTTTGTTGGGTGCATTAAACTTAGGATCCGCTAACTTAATACTATGAATTTCAGGCCAATCCTGAATCCTAAATTTAGTATCTGGCATAACCGTAGTCAGTGAGCTTAACACATGCGCCGTTACTTCTATTTTGAAGGAAGGGTCATGCAACGACTGTATGTTTATTTTTACTACATGTCTAGAGACGACGCTGCCATGACTACCCCCTATACCAGCTATCGTAGTTTTTGTTGCTACCTTTTTCAAACGAAGTAACTGCGCTGCTGCTTCGGTTATGAAGGATGCTTGCGATCCTTGATCTAATAATGCTCTCAGAATTTGAGAGGACCCATCTTTTGACTCAGCTTTTATAAGAGCTGTGGCTAGCAGGACTTGACCCCGTGCATGTCCTTTCAAAAAATGGGTTGCAATATTCGCTGTGATCTCGAGCTCTGGTGAGTCAGAATGTTCTTCATCTGCGGCTGTATTTTCTACTGGTGTAGCAACCGCACTAGTTACGCTTGGTGTTTTGGGATGCAATAAAGAATGGTGCTTGCGGTGACAAATGCGGCATTTAGTAGAAACTCGGCAAACTTTACTTGAATGATTGTTACCTAGACAATTGAAACAAACACCCAATGAAAGGGCAATATCACGGCGTCGGTCAACATCCTCTTTAGAGAATTTCTTGCAATTGTACAACTTATGGTCCTCGGAACAATGAGGACATGACCAAGTGGTCATACCATGCATAACCTTAGGTTGTGATGTGTTACTGGGTGGAACCCTTGGTTTGACCTGAGGTTCGACAAATTCGAGAGCACGAAACCGTGTCTCTAAAAACGCGCTAAATTGTTTAAAGGTCGGTAAATCCTCGGATGATTTACTAACATGCAGCTCCCACTGCTTCCGAGACTCTACGTCCAACTTCAAACTTATTACATAAATAACAATAACATCCCATGCACTTATATCTATACCCAGATTGGACAACTCATGTAAGCAATCAGATGTTACATCTAATAGTTCTTTAAGTGCCCTGGCTGATTCTACCAACATATTGCGCTGACTAAACAAACGTTTTAATATGCAAGTTGACATGAATTTTTTGTTGTTGTAACGACTTTCTAACATCTCCCAACACTGCTTATAATTACTTTGAGTAATAGGTACATGCCTTATTAGCTGCTCCGCCTCACCTGACAATTGCGTTTTTAAATAATGTAAACGCTGGACATTATCTAAAGTCGGATTGTTATGGATAAGTGATGTAAACAAATCCCGAAAAGACGACCATTCTGTATACTTACCGCTAAATGTAGGTATTTTTATTTTAGGTAATTTTACCAAAGTATCCCCTTTAGACCTGTCAGATGAAACATCGCTACCTGTCTTAGTTTGAACAATCTTAAATTTAGACAAAGCTCTTTTTAGATCGACTTTATAGTTTAGGTACGTCTCAGAAACAATTTCGAAAATATCTTCTTGGAAATGACTTGATATCTTGTCACTCCCGTAGTCACCTATCATTGCCTCGTATTTTACAGAAAAGTTTTTAAAAGCTGTTTCTAACATTTCCGATTTTACCTCCACATAATGTTCAATCAACCTTTCTTTCGGTGTCTTTTTAAAATTTCTATATCCTTTTTCAATTTGTAGTTTGTGGTCTTCCAAAATTCGTAAGTCGGTATCCATTTTTGTTTTAAATGAGTGATTCAATGTTCAAGTCTATGTTCCTTATTGAAATTTTCTAAGTCTCCTGAGTGGTAAATATTACTAAGTGTCGTGTAGCCAAAATTCGTCTAAGTCTTTTAACAACACAAATTCGCACAAATATCGGGCGTGGATTCCCCGTCTCAGCCAATTTAAGCCGATTATTCTAAGTCCTAAACACTTGCAAATTTTCTAAGTCCGGACACCGACTTTATTAATTTTTAAAGTTAATCTGTACACTTGTCACAATATAGATAAAAGTACTCACAGGGTGTCCTCCACTTTGTACCTTACCACTCACAGTCCAATGTGTTACGTCGGTCAGCAACAGCAACAACAGTTCACTTCACAGTGTATTAATCTTAATTTATCTTAACTTTTTCAATGATCGGAGCATCACTAATAATATTGCCAACTTTAAGTTTCATCAAAAATGCCATCCGGCTCGAAGGACCTTGTACAATATCGGTACAGGATCACCAAAATACCAGAGGTAACTATATGTAAATAAAACAAAGTTCCCTCAGAGCGAGATAATTTATTCAAAATATGTTCTGGTGTCTATGACTTGCGGTAACGAAACCATAGTGAGATCTAACTCGATCCTAACGCCATCTAGACGCGATCGAGACAACAAATAAACATTGGTCACTCTTGACCCCATATTTTGCGGTAACGAAACCATAGCGTGAGCTAATTCGATCCTAACGCCATCTAGTCGCGATCGATACAACATTTAAATCAATATTGAACAATGTCTGCAAATAGTAAAGAAAAGTGGAATGGTCTCGTTTGAGATTATTTTCGAGATTATGATCTAGTGATTAACACCAACCGTGTAACAATCGTCGAATCTGCCTAATAGGTAAGAGACTTATTAATTACTAGCTGGGACCCGCGGTTTCACCCGCGTTTTATTTAAAAGATATTTAGAGTACTTTGACATAGACACTTGAAACATAGAATATATATATTGGATTTCAAGGGTTTTTTTTTGCGCGGAACCCTAATTATTTTTCTAAAATAAAAGTAGGCTAAGTTATTCCTTATAACATCAGTGAAAGTCCCGTCTAAATCGGTCCAGCCGTTTCGGAGATTACCCGGAACAAACAGACAGACAGACAAAAAATTTAAAAATGTATTTTTTGTTATAGGTACCGTATATACTTTCATATACATTTAGTCAAAAGCTGTTATTTTGACATTACAAACAGACACTTCAATTTTATTTATTGTATATTTCACTATGTATGTATGGTATGTGATTAGAGGCGGTCAGATATTATAGGCCGCCAATCGGCGGAAAAGGTAAATGTAAAGGTCGCGGGGAAGAAGGGAGGGGGGCAGATACACGGTCTACGGCGGCTACGACTGCTAGTCCGTCTCTGTGTGGTGGTATAAAAATAATCCGTGGCTCTCTATGGTGCGCTTATATGATCATCTCCATCGTCAAGCGATACTGATAATACGAGGAGACCAGACGGTGTCCTATGAGCTATGGCTGCTGGTGCGCTTTCCGCCTTTTGATATCCTGAAGATGGATACGTAGTTTTGTAACAAGGCACACTCCCTCCGCAAAGCACGCGCTCAGGGTCACCGAGTATACACACGATAGGACGCGAGGTCACGCCTAAGTACCACCACTGTAGAGGCGACCAAATTAGTTTAAATTTCCACTTTAAAGTTCCACTGGCTCGGCTGTTAGGGTGAGATTCAGAAACGAGTCTAAGCGTAAGTTCGCGCTTAGACTCGTCTCTGAATCTCACCTTTAGACCGTACAGAATGTCAGCATCGCATAGAGGCGACGGCAATGAACGGGATTGTAAGAATTTCGATGTCCGGTGAAGATTTGCCGATCTAGTGAACGAAACGTACGAACGACGAAGTTAGTCAAAATATTATTTTGATATTAATCTGTGCGCGAATAAACCCGACATTATCTCATAATCTACTGAATGCAGTTCCTTAAGAAATAATACAAACCAAGAAAACGTGCGTATGGCGCTACGTACGCTCCAATGCCGAGCCAGTGGGCGCGCAGTCTTATGTTTCAGCATGCAGTTGTGCCGCGCGCGGCAGTAGGTGTATTGTACAGACTACAGATATGGTGTATTGTAACTAAAATTACCTTCCAATAATACAGCTTTACTCTGTGTGTACAAAAATTCACGACTATAAGACAGCCGGAAAAATAGGGAAGAGACCAGTATCGATTTCTTGTTTCGATTTCTTTTAATAAGATATCTTGATAGTTTCATTTACTCTTGGGAATTGGGAAGTATTCAATAAAATAATAACCATACGTCAAAATAGGTTTATAAAAAAATATCTTACAGTTATTTATTGATTCTTAAAATGGAATAATTTTGTATAAATGTGTCTAATGCATTTTTTAGGATCGGTTTTCTTAGCTAGATATGAAATTCTCGTATCAACATATTTATTCATGACTAATTTGGCTAATTCTAATTCGTGATTAACAAATATATCGGTGTTATGCATATCAATATTTGGAAACAATTTGTTACCAACCAAGGAATGAAGAGCTTTTGTAACTATACATTTTGTTGTAAATTTTGTGTTTAACTTTTGATTGCCATCAAGACCCTGTCTTATAATTTTTTCACACAGCCGACATAACAATATCACACTTGGCGACGCATACTTTAAGTAACCTTTTATCTTATGATATGTAAGGCTCTTATCATCAGATGGACCAAATACGCCTAAAAGGCAATCATCATTTTATCATCATTTCGGCCGAATGAAGTCCACTGCTGGACACAGGCCTCCCCCAAAGATCGCCACAACGACCGATATGGCTGTGCTGTGGGCTCAATGGGGGGTTTTGGCATAATCGCCACGCTTGGCAAACGGGTCAAGAACGCTGCTGCCCATCCTCCGGCTAATCCCGTAGACGAGTTTTACGACACCCACGGGAGGAGACGGGATAGTTGTATTCTGAGCCGGCACCACACGACATAGCCGGCACCACACGACATAGCCGGCACCACATGACAAGGCAATCATCACATTGAATTTTTTTAGATAAATAAAAACAAAACTAGACAAAACCTGATATGTATTCAACTACCTTTTCACCAAATGGCGAGAGATACACTTAACATTCCAAATCAGCAGTGTCTTCAGATTCTACATGCTTTTCCGTGTCTACTGTACGGTCCGGTATTCCGTGTGGTGTCCGGATTAAGAATATAGCATCACTCCATCTCCTCCCGTGGATGTCGTAAAAGGCGACTAAGGGAATCTAAACCAGAGGGTTTGGCTGCAGCGTCCCTTCTGTGAAACGGTAGCCATACTGCGCTCACCAACCCGCCTGCCAAGCGTGGTGAGTATTGGCAAATACCCTCCAGAATGATGACTCAGTTGTGAAAATCTATGGGGGAGGCCTTTGTTCAGCAGTGGACGTATAAATGGCCGATATGACATGACTGTACGGTTAATTTAGTCGGTGGAGAAACAGGTTAAAATATTTATATTTTCTAAGGGTATGCAATTGGTCCGCGTTGCAGTTACTGATAGCTCGTTATGTATTAAACGCTTTTTGTAAATTGACTCAAATTGCTGCGATTGCTTTTTTCATGAACTACTGAGTTGAAATCGTCTATATGGCAATTTAAATCTGTGGTATTTCCTCCTACCTCACCTTCTTTCTTACTAACTACACCTCTTTTCATCTGGTGTTAATATTAATTTGTTGACATTTACGCCAATACATCCATAACTGAAATAGACTTACGGACTTTTTCACGCTACTAGTTATGTACACATGGCTACACATCAAGCTATCCATATCTAGTTTAAGCTGATCTCTCATCGTAAGGAAAACATATACACACCTATATCTAATACACATCTAATTTGAACATACGTGCAGCAAAGCCAATCATGCGTATATTTTCATTCAATATCTACATAATTATTTCTTTATTTTCCCACGTTTCGAACCCTCGACTAATGTTATTTTATCATGTGTTTTTTTACTACGAACATTAATATTATAAATTAATTTTTTATCGTTATCGAACTAGTCAAAAATGAACACTCACCACACTATTCAAAATGGCGAAATTATCTCGTGTAATTTTTTTAACATCTAAATTCTTATCTTGTGGTATAGTAACAAAATCTAAAATTGTAAAAAATATTAAAAAAGTAGTCTCGTGTTATCATAAAAAATAATGTATTATTAGTTATTTAAACTTCGAATGTAAGTTCTGGGCGGTAAGATCCGATATCGTTAATCAAAAAAAGGTAGTCTCGTGGGGAGTGCGACTGATGACGTACAAACAAACAAAACAAAAATATAATTCTATAGAAATGTCCCAGCACCGATCCGATTATTTCGTACTCGATTGCTGAATTGATAATGTTCTCGATCCTTATTGACGATAGTCTTTTGTAATGATTTTAATAGAAAGAAGGTATTAATTATATCAAAAACACTTTCATATGAAATCTAATTCTATGTTATTGTATATTAGAGGTATTTGACATTTTTTTGCACAGGGTAACTGCACAGGTCTGTGTTTTTTATGGAGCATCTCACACAGTGAAAACGATTTTAACTATGTTAATAATCGATTACCAAAACAGTTTTTATAAACGCGTTAGATTGTTTGTTCTTATACCTTGGCAGAGGGGAATCGTCTTGCGTGCCGCGTCCTTTGGTTAAATGGTCTAAGGCAGGGGTTCCCAACCTTTTTTTGTCTACTGCCCACTTTAAGAATAAATTATTTTTTAACGCCCCCCTTTTAAAACATACTTAAAAACCGCTAAGTACTTATAACTGATTATTGAAACGCAAATTTATAGTATTCGGACAGAGTATCTTTTATTGAAAATAAAACAAACATAATCAATTCTTATTTATAAACTAATGTGAAGGTTGAATCTGATGCTGTTCAATAAGTTTGTTGATATCAGGTTCCAATGTACTCAAAAACAGCCGCAAGTCGCCACGTTCGGTAACACGCAAACGATTTCTCTTTTTAGTAAGCAGCGTTGCCACGGCACTAAATCCACGTTCACACAAATATGACGATGGGAATCAAAAATCGTTGAACAATTGACCACAATCCAGGGTACAATTGCGGGATCGGTTTGTTGTAGCCAAAATTCTTGATATCCATTTTTGAACTTGATTTTTATTTCTTCGTTTGTTGTCAATTCAAGTTGTGTTCAGTTCTTCTTCCAGCTGAGGTGACATTGCTGTGTTGACATTTGAAAACGGATCCAATACCCAGTCTGGTATTTCCAAGTTTAAAATGTCCTGGTATCGTTCGGTGAAGTCAATGTGGAGGTTTTCCAAATGTTGGCAGTAGGCTAACAAGTCGTCGTTACTGCAGTATATTGATAAATTCAGAAAATTGTGAAACTCACGTCTGCCCTTATTCTTTTTGTGCAGAAGCAGTTTGGCTGCGAAAGCAGCAACGACATTTTTTGTTTTAATTAAATTTAGTTCATCGCCTTGCAGTTGGAGGTTCATGTCGTTGAACATTTTATACAGGTCTGTCATGTAAGCTATATCATTCTTTGATGTTATGAGCTTGTTGCGCAGTTCTGTATCTTTAGTTTCCAAGAACTCTATCATAGAGTCAAACAGGTTGTAAAATTGAATCAGACAATTGCCTCTTGACAGCCAACGAACTTCAGTATGAAGCAACAAACGGTTGAAATCTTCGTCATTAGTAACACAAAGCTGATGAAATAATCTATCATTCAAAGAGCTGCTACGGATTTTATTGACTGCTTTGATGACATATTGCAGTGATTGAAATAGTCGTTCACTTAAGTTTCTAGCAACCAAATGTTGTCTATGAATAACGCAATGTATAGCAAGGACATCTGGAATTTTATTCTTTAAGTATGCTATGAAGCCTTTATGGCGCCCTGTCATAGCCGGAGCGCCATCCGTAGCAACTGATATAATATTTTTCAAAGGAATCTCTTTCTCTTCACAAAACTTTTCCAATGTATTGAATATGGTTTCGCCTTTTGTATCTGTCTCCAAATTTCTGGCAAACAATAGTTCTTCACGTATTTTCTCATCTTTAATAAACCTCACGTAAGATAGCAACAACGCTTCATTAGTTGGTAAAGTGGACTCATCGAGCTGAATTGAGAATTGACTAGTCCTCAGATGATTGCACAATGATTCTTCAATGTTTTCAGCCATTTCATCAATTCGTCTTTGCACAGAATTATTACTCAAAGGAATTTTTCGGATAATATCTGCGGCCGGTTTATGAAGCACAGTAGTTATTACTTCCTTTATTGCTGGCAAAATTAACTCTTCTCCGATGTTGTGTGGTTTGCCTTTTTGAGCAATTAACAAAGAGAATAGTTTTGATACACTTGCCTGAGTATTATGCTTCTTCTCTAGGTCTTGAAAATATGCTACATTCTTTTCTGTCTTATCTGGATGCATTTTATTCAAATGATCTTGCAGTCTTGAAGGCTTCATTGCTTCGTTCGAAAATGTTTTTAGACATAGAAGACACAAAGGCGACGACGGGTTTGTGGGATTTTCAATAAATCCGAATTTAATATATTCCGCAGAGTATTGCCGTCTCTTCTTTTTTACTTCCGACATTGTTTTGTTTTAAGAAATACGTAAGTATTGAAATCAAGTACTGCTTATCTATTATGCGTGAAACCGCAAATGAAAATAAAATAAATTTACGTCGTTTATATAGGATTGCATAAGCAGCACGCACCAACAGGAATAAGACAAACGTGCATAAACTCGTTTATCTCATTCGACGCCCAATCGTACTCGACAAGCAAGAACAAGTATTATAGAACCAGCCGATTGGTATAGGAATGTACAATTCGGATTATTTAACAAAAACTTGTTAAAACATGATTGCCCGCGGTCTTTTATATCGAACCGAGTTTGAGCTATATCTTAATTAATATTAGTTGATGTTCACAAGATGTAGTCGAGAGTCGAGAGCTCAGTCGGTGTCTAAGAGTCTTCCTAGCTAGGTAGATGAAATTATAAATCGACCCCAAAGCCCTACACAATGCCCCCTTTTTTTCTGGGGCTCTTACCGCCCCCCTTTAGACCTGCAGCGCCCACAAGGGGGCGTTATCGCCCACGTTGGGAAATACTGGACTCTAAGGACAAGCAAGAATATTAATGCTATAAAGCGAAGATGCGTTCAGAAGCGCAACAAAAGTCACTGCCAATTCTTGAAAAAACAAACAGTTGTCACACTTGTCACTGTCAATGTCAAGTAGTGTAAAATGTCACAGGCCAGCTACGAAAACAATATTAAATCCGCATGGTCGCAATAATTGTGTAAATATATCGCAAATTATTTAAACTTTGTTTATTGATTTCTTTAAGCCACCTATTTCTGCAAAGAATCTATTTCAGAATGATTGAGGGTCAGTTTAGCGATTACGAAGAAGACATAACTGTTAAGGTTAAGACGGTCCGGGTAAGTGTGGATTATAACATTGTTTTGTGATATTGCACCCAAAAGAAGAGCTGGTACTCAAATGATGTCACATACTGCCCTCATCATCATGTCATCGTCTCAACTTCTGCACTTTGAGCGACCTTGGTACTGCAACGTCTAATGACTTAGATATGGATGATGAATTGAACCATAGAATAGATTTCATAGAATTTTTCATTTTGAGATATATTTTATTGAATATGTAAAGATTAATTAATCTAAACACCGTACAACGTTGCCTTATACTTGACATTGGCTAAATTGTGGAAGATAATCTACAGAAGCCATAATCTAAGAGAAGAAGACTTAGATATGGCAATTTTTATAGTACCCTCATTTACTTAAAACTTAAAAGTACGAACAATACGAAGAAGAACGTCATCTTTTAGTGTTCTATATGACAAGCTTTCATAGCCTTAAAATTCTCTGTTATAATGTTAAGAAATAAATTACATGTTTTCAATTTTCAGTTTTCAGATGTGCCACAAATAAAAAATTTAAGCAGTAATGATGATGATGATGATGATAACTTCGATTCAGATGAATATTTCTATGATTCTGATGACCCAGGTCACAATAAGAAGAAAGCCAATGTCAACTCCCAAGTACCTTCCAGCAAAGTCAGCACATATCAGCCTAGTGAAAAGTTGTTTAAGAAATATGTCCATAAAATAAATGTTGATAAATATGAACCTATGTCAAGAAAGACAGAGAAATTTATGGATCTCAATGATAGAAAAGTAGACAATGACAGAATTAGGAATAAGGACAAACATGACAGAGCTACAGTTGAACAGGTTATGGATCCTCGCACCAAAATGATCCTGTTCAAACTTCTTAACAGAGGCATTATCAATGAAATTAATGGATGCATATCTACTGGAAAAGAAGCTAATGTTTACCATGCTACTTCAAAAGATGGAAAAGACTATGCTGTGAAAATATTTAAAACTTCTATATTAGTTTTCAAAGACAGAGACAAATATGTATCAGGAGAATACAGATTCAGGAATGGTTATTGCAAATCGAATCCACGTAAGATGGTGCGCACATGGGCTGAAAAAGAGATGAGGAATCTTGTAAGGATGTACAATGCTCAGTTGAGTGTTCCAGAGCCAGTAATTTTACGTAGTCATGTGTTAGTTATGTCTTTCATGGGTGAAGATGGCTGGCCATCTCCGAAACTCAAGGATGTTGAAATATCACAGTCAACAGCTCGTTTATTGTACAGAGATTGTATTATGATGATGTGGAAAATGTTTAACATCTGTAAATTAGTGCATGCTGATTTATCAGAATTTAACCTTCTGTACCACAAAGGGAATATAATCATTATAGATGTATCACAATCTGTAGAACATGACCATCCACATGCTTTTGAGTTTTTACGTAAGGATTGCACAAACATTTCTGACTTCTTCAGGAAAAGAGGAGTGGCCACATTGACTGTAAAGGAATTGTTTGATTTTATAACTGATTCTACTATTAATGAGAACAATTTAGAGGAATGTCTTGAGAAGCTATCATTAAAGGCTGCATCAAGGAACTTTGAGGACATGTCAGCTCAGGAACAGGTAGAGGAGGAAGCCTTCAAAAATATCTACATTCCAAAGAGGCTTACTGAGGTAAGGTCTATTCATGTTTCATTAATTACACAGGCCTGCAAAATGAGAAGCATTGTTTTCCGTTCTTATATTTAATAGCTTACTATAATTGAAAAAAGGCCTTTATTATAATTTATATCATTATGCATGAAATCTTTCTGATGTGCTTATAACTTGTAAGATTAGGCAACTTATTCCTTCCAGAGTGTAACTTTAAAAACAGTGCTAAAAGGTTCAAATTGATATGATTCACAGTGAATTGCCAAATTAATTAATCTGCCTAAAAATGTTGTACTTAATATTTACTGCTTAATTTTTAGGTGATAAACTATGAGCGAGACATTAACAAAGCCAAGAAAGGAGAATCTGATGACCTAGCATATAAGAAGATTGCTGGCTTCAATGAGGATCTTACAGCAGCAGATAAACCTGAAATACTTCAAGATGATGATGGCTCTGGAAGTGGCTCAGAAAGTAGTTCAGAGGAGGAAGAGGATGGTGGAGAAGATAGTAAGTGTTTTATACCATTATCATCTACAAAACCTGTCCACTGCATGGTTCTAGTTAAAAGCTTTTTCTAATGACAACACATTCTGGTAAGCAAAATAAGAAAATATTCCTTATAAGTCTACTTACTACTCAAATGAATTGAAATGATGATTGAGAAACTCTAGTTACTTCTAGATAAATTTATTTCTCAGACAATAATATAATTTGATTTTTTCACAACCGACAAGCTCGCTGACGGCAGCCCGAATTCATTCTCGTCCTTTATTTTCTCTGTCAAAATATTCTCATAGATTTATTTCAAATAATGTTTTTTATTCTATGTGGCTAGGAATTTTCTCCTAAAGAGTTTTATCTCTATTATAATACCATATTATTTTCTATTATAATAATTTGTTTATGTGTTTGAGTTTACCTATGCTATAATTTTAAATTTTAATGCATTTATGTTGCTACAGCCAAAAGAATTAAAGAAAATCATACAAAAGAGATTTATCATAGTGATCTGTGAGGGACTTAGGACAAGTCAAAGATTTTAGGATGTCATTGAGAAAGTCAGGGAAATTCTAGGGTTCTTTTTATTTTTAACAAAGACAATTCTTTGTAAACTTCAGTCCCATTTATGATATACTAGCTGGGACCCGCGGTTTCACCCGCGTTTAATTTAAAAGAAATTTAGTGTACTTCGACATAAACACTTGACATAGAAAATATATATTGGATTTCAAGGGTTAAATTTTTTACGTGGAACACTAATTGTTTTTTCTAAAATAAAAGTAGCCTAAGTTATTCCTTATAACATTAGCTATCTGCCAGTGAATGTCCCGTCAAAATCGGTCCAGCCATTTCGGAGATTACCCGGAACAGACAGACAGACAGACAGACAATTTTTAAAAAAATAGTGTTTTTGATATATGTAACGTACATACTTTCATATGCATTTAGTAAAAAGCTGTTATTTTGACATTACAAACACACACTATATTCTTAGGGTTCCGAATGTCCGAAGGAAAAAACGGCGATACCCTTATCCCTTATCACTCATGTGTCTGCCTGTTTGTCTGTCCATCTGTCACAGCCAATTCACAGCCAAGCTCCGAATCTACTGGACCGAAATATTTAAATTTTGGTAACATATGGATTTCTGTGACCCAAACACGGTCGTGTGACGTAAATAAATGAATTTTGAATGTGAAGGTCACGTTTGGGGAGTAATATAAGAATCAAGTTTTACATACTGTACAGTGTAATATATTAAATGGGCTTGTTGTGAGGTTCTCAAATATATGTATTTTAAATTTTAAAATAAACAATTTTAAAGCTATTTAAGAAAATAGGCGATAATTGACCATTTCCCCCTCCTTATCTCCGAAACTACTAAGCCTATAATTTTGAAAATCTATATATAATAGTTCTCTACTTACAGATTACAGGAAAACCTATAAAAACTATGGTCTTATAATAACATGGTAAAACATTAGCAATTGGAATGTATGGGAGAAAATGTTTTTCAACTACAATGTTAAGTTTGTTCTTCAGATAAATTATTGGTACTACTCGTTTGCCTTATCTAGGTCAGGCATCCGTCACTTCTCGTACCTACAGATAACATATTCATCGTTGGGAACCTTCTCCACGCGAGTTCAACTCGCACTTGACCAGTGTTTTTTTTTCAATACATCTTATATGTTGGTTACGTTGTTCCTGTGTTTCATATGGTTCCCACCAAAGAATGGAACCCTCCTCCTCCTAGGTAGAGACCCCTTAGTGTTGTATAAGGCGTCTAAAGGCTGATATGAAGAGGCTGAGCAGTGCCATCTTCTCGCCTGTGCTAATAACAACATATGAGCACACAGGCCTCATCATATGGGCTCTGCCATACTTGGCAAGCAGGTTCGCGATCGCAGTTGAGTTGTTAATTTACTCGAAGGACATGAGTATAATCACATAGTCGCCTTTTACGACACCCACGGGATGAGATGGGTTGGTGCTATTCGTAGCCGGCAGCACACGGCCTAAACCCCAACCTCAAACGTCAACTATATGTTTATCTCAAACCTTATACCCTGGTCTTACAGACACGTTGCCTGGCAGTAAGAGTCTGTCATGCTCACTAAAATGTCTTGTTGAGGTTGGGTGGTAAAATTCCCTGTGTTATGGTTGAGCTGAACTATGCTGATGCATGCGTTATGCCCGTGAACGGCGACGACGAACGACTGCTTTAGCAATCTTATTGTAAGGCAATTAATGTAATTCTGCATAAATATGTGGTATTTATGCCACACATTGACATGCATTATCCTCACATAGCTTTTTTTTACGCTTATATTGTGTTAAGTAATAACACTGTAATATATCTTATCTTCCATGTAATATATATAAAAATACGTGTCATGTTGTTTATCCGCATGGACTCCTAAACTACTCAACTGATTTTAATAAAATTTAGCACACTTTTTAAGTTGGATATAACTGCACACAGTGTGCAACATTTAGGATAGGATAGTTTATATCTCAATTTATAATCGCAATATTATTTTATTGCGAATTATCTGACAAAGAGTCATAATTATCTTTTATTTCGATAAGATTCTAACAGATGGCGGCATAGGGGAATTAGTTGACTGGATTGATTGGACCCGGTAGGTGTCACTGCAATCGGGTTTGCATGTACCTGCCCGTGCGAAACCGGGGCGGGCAGCTAGTATATCATATATTTTAAAAGAGTATATCCATGGAGTTTCTTGCGGGTTCTCCAACGACTTAGAATCGTGCAATATTTAATTTTTTTAAATTTTTTAATTTAATTTAATAACTATTCTGAAGTGCCAGCAAATTACATGAATAAAAAACTTTTGACTTTGACGTAAAATAAACATTGCTTTAAATCAGCATTGCATCTAATAAAATTTAAAATCATGTGATCTTAATTCATAAGGACAAGCCATTCCATTCCTTTTTTCTTGCCTTTTCAATTTTTTTATTATTAACATACATAATATGTCTTAAACATACAATATTTTTTTGTATATATGTAGTTACGCGAAATTGCAATTGATGTTACGCGGTATTGCAGAGCTGTCTGGTGCCGGCTACGAATAGCACCAAACCATCTCATCCCTTGGGTGTCGTAAAAGGCGACTATGGGATTAGCTGGAGAATGGGCAGCAGCGTCCTTCGAGTTCATTAACAACTACGATCGCCAACCCGCCTGCCAAGCGTGGCGATTATGGCAAAACCCCCCAATGAGCACACAACATACCCATATCGGTCGTTGTAGTGATCTTTGGGGGAGGCCTGTGTCCAGCAGTGGACTTTATTCTGCCGAAATGATGATGATGATGGTATTGCATATCGTAGTTCATCGGTATTGTACTATCATCGACAAAATACAATACGCCATAGTATTGCATATCGTAGTTCATCGGTATTGTACTATCATCGACAAAATACAATACGCCATAGTATTGCATATCGTAGTTCATCGGTATTGTACTATCATCGACAAAATACAATACGCCATAGTATTGCATATCGTAGTTCATCGGTATTGTACTATCATCGACAAAATACAATACGCCATAGTATTGCATATCGTAGTTCATCGGTATTGTACTATCATCGACAAAATACAATACGCCATAGTATTGCATATCGTAGTTCATCGGTATTGTACTATCATCGACAAAATACAATACGCCATAGTATTGCATATCGTAGTTCATCGGTATTGCACTACCATCGACAAAATACAATACGCATCTTTTCAATTTAGTTTATTATCTTTTATACGTTCGTACGCATGTCGCTTTAACACCTTGCAATGAAATTGTAGCGTCAATCTAAATAGAATCATAAAGATTATAAACTAAGGCTTAATTAGAAAAATATCAATAGTTTGACATATCCCTTACGGTCGGGGAACTATAATAAATAATAAAAATCATTCATTCAAACTTTATTAGAAGAACCTTAAATAAAATCTGAAAGTATGTTATTAATAATAATATTTTTTGCTACTTTCAGATACAAAATTCAAAAAGAGTGCACGGCCTAGGGACGAGTCCCCTAACAGCAAGAAGGCCAGGAAAAAGGCCATCAAAGAAGAAAAAGCTGAGAAAAGAAAAGTTAAAACCAAGAAACACGTTAAGAAGCGACGTGACAAGGGGACGGGGAAGAGATAGATATATTATTGTTTAAATAGATTTTTATAACTAGATAGTCAATAATAGTCATACCTTATGATATAATGAATTTTATTTTAAGGAGACAATCAGCAGGTTATCTTTGTCCTGCTCATTAAACAAGTTGTATTTCCCATTTCTTATTTGCAAGCATCTATACAAATAGGCTAGGCTCTCGCTGAAAACCAGCGCTACAGCAATTTATGCGCTGCTGCATTATGCTGAGCGTGGGACCTTATTGGCACAACGGCGACGTACACTATAATCTATTTATAAGTTAGTGCCTACTATAACTTTAGTAATTGTTTTACTACCTAGTTCTTTTTTTCGTTAGAAACCTAATTGCATTTATTTTGTTTTTTTATATTTCCTGTGTCTATGTGTACGCTGCTGTAAGCCAATAAAATAGATTTCTTTCTAAATAAAAATGAATGTTTGTATGTTTGTGCGTTCGCTCGTGTGCTCTATGCATTCCTAAGCCATGTGTGTGATGAGACTTTGTACAGTGGTTGTTGGCACTTGGTGAAGATTTCTAAGAGAAAAAAGAAGCATTGCCGTTGCTAGTATAAAATAAATTCGAGCGAAAAAATAAAATGTTTGGCCCCTATTTTTTGTGTGGATTTTCGTGATAAAATGGTGCAAAAAGGAACCAGTATTTTTGTACTCTAATAGCTACTGTATTTAATAACTATTACAACAAATTACGTACCTACATATACTACTTGTTTTTTGAAGTGAAAACTTCTTTTAGCGCGGTACGCATATTTTTTGATGAGATAAAATGTCCTAACGCGCCAAAATAAGTTTTCACTTCTGTCGCACTCCCGGAGTGCAATTTTTTTATAAACGAGATCCATTTAACCTGCTTATCTCCCTGTAATGGTTCACTATTTTGGTAAGACATTATTTATAACTTTTGTACTGTACGACAAGCATACAGAAAGTGCTCGTGCAAACTATGATATCCGTTACTCCAGTATGACCACCATAAGTTATTAACTTTTTTTAAGAACAATTTATTTTTGCTACATTTTTTATCATAAATCTGGTACTAGCTTTTGTACTTTCAATACCAAATTGAATTTTCACTGTAGTTTTAATGCTGTATTCAAGGATGGGTAGAGAAGGGTGTCCTACGCTCAGGGAATTGCATTGCAGACTAGGCATGGGTAGTTATGCAATTTGGAAAAAACGAAACGAAACTATTGATCGGAGTGCAATGGCTGGTTTTGAAAACTATTTATTTTTTATTATAGGAGTAGGTATTGTGAGCACTGAAGGTTTTTATTTTTTAACGTTGCACACACTAGGATTGCTCCTGTGTCGTGGATGCGTTTGAAGACATAAATTCCACACACAATATACCCAGACCCGGACCAACTACCTGCAGATCATACAAATATTTGTTCTTCCGTGCGGGAATCGAACCCACGACTCGAAGCGCAGCAGCCGACTGTATCAGCCACTGTACCAACCGTGCCGCCGTCGTTCGTAGAGTTATTACCATAAAGCAAATACAAAGAGTAGATGCCCTAAGCAACTGAGCATTGTGTGCATTGATACCAACTAGGCCCTGACGTCATCACGGTGGGCTTGGCCTTTGTCAGTCTACCGGCACCCGTCCTGTGCACATTATGTTCGCGCTCCCATCACATTATATGATTTATTGCTTTATTTCATAAAAAAAGATGTAGTGCTCTGTGTTATCCTGCAAAAGCTCCTCTGATAAACGTTCTGATGCTATGGATGGCGTCGAATTTCACTTGGAAGTAAATTTATACGTTATTTAATTGATAAGTTCTAGAAAAATTTCTTTGAATCGTCTAAAATATTTTATTTTCATTTCTGTAAGATATTTTATGGATATATACAGATTAATTAATCTAAACACCGTACAACATTGCCATATACTTGAAATTGGCGAAATTGTGGAAGATACTCTACTATCCCTCTGGTTTAGACTCCCTTAGTCGCCTTGTACGACCTCCACAGGAGGAGACGGAGTGGTGCTATATATTGTTAATCCAGACACCACACGGAAAAATTTGAAAAAATAATATTAACTGCATAACACTGAATATGTGTGCTATGAAGGAATCAATACAAAACTTATGGCACTGCTGGGGTAGTTCCCATCAATATTGCAACTTGCCTGAAATTAATTTCTGACCATTCTCTAAACTGTCCAGAACATATATTTTAAAAATTATTTTGAAAGAAATATTGCGTACCTAAAATATAATGATACTTCTTAACTTAAACAAAAGCTCAAAATATTGTTACCGCTACGAGGAAATAAGGTATACATATATAAAAATGAAACGGTCATTTACTTTTCAATTAATATTTTATTTCGGTTTCATATAAAAGTATAAAAAGTACCTATGACATTTTTCACACATATAATATTTCACCTCAAATAAATAATATCACTTCATTAATACTTTTTATATTAAAGGCTGATTCCACATATCCTCTCTGTCTTTAGTAAGTGTGTCTATGGTTACTAAAATTTCGTGACTAACCGTGTAAACAAGAACTTATTGTAACAGGAATTAGTAGTTAATCGAGTTGATGATTGCCTACGATGTTGAAGTCACATACTTTTAGTAACTACTGCAATAGTGCAATTCCCTAAGCTCAAATATCCATACTTGAGAGAATTGCACTTCTGGGCTGGGCTGTCACTTGTGATTAAGACGCTTTATTTAATATAGCTGCCAAATAAGACTCAAAGCTAGCAGATATTTATTGCTGTCTCTACTGGTGTATCGGTGCGCGTCTATTGACAAAGAGTCGACCACAACTGGTCCAGTGAGTAAGCATTTTGCAGTGTATTTACCAAAAGTACGCTCGATAGCATTAGTTACCTTAGTTCACACAACTCATTGCTAACTTCAAGTCATGTTTAGCTTAGCTTTAGGAGTTTTGACAATACAAGTGTCTACACTGGAGGACTTACTCGCTATGCCATGTGAAATAAATATACGCACGGAGCGCGATTGGGATGCAATAACTGTACTTATATAAAAATTATGCATTTCGTACATGAAATTATTTCACATATCATAACTAGTAAGGGGTTAGATGTCTAGGACAAACAGGTAAATATTGAACTAAGTACCTATATCACTATTTTACGCTGTGTTACATCCAATTTCACATTTAAATTACCTTTTACCACTATAATATTTTCTTATTCATAGGATAGCTACTAATTATTAGGAATGAGCTATTAAAACGACAAAATTATACATTCTAAATCACCTTATTAAAATAGATAATTTATTTGACAAGATATTTCACCTGTAACAATGCACGAAATATAACGAATAAATAATTGGATTACTTAAGTACATGAAAAGAATCGAACCTACACTCTGGTCGGATATACACGCCTCAATATTTCTTAAGGTCTATATTTTTATACAGTGAAAACAATTCCAGCGAGGCACTTTATGTCATATTTAAGGTACCAACCAACATGTTTAGCGGACAACAGCTTGTTATTTTCAAGAACAATAAAGGTTTATGAAAACAATCTTCAATTTAATAATGTACATTATATCATGAGTCTATATCATCATTTCGGCCGAATGAAGTCCACTGCTGGACACAGGCCTCCCCCAAAGATCACCACAACCACCGATATGGATGTGTTGTGGGCTCATTGGGGGGTTTTGCCATAATCGCCACGCTTGGCAGGCGGGTTGGCGATCGCAGTTGAGTTGTTAATGTACTCGAAGGACGCTGCTGCCCATCCTCCGGCTAATCCCTTAGTCGACTTTTACGACACCCATGGGAGGACATGGGGTGGTGGCATTCTGAGCCGGCACCACACGGCAAGGCACCACACGGTAGACATAGTCTATATCAATGCTTATTAAATGTCTTAAATGTATTTTTTGTGTACCACGTCAAATTATACCAAATAAAATATTCATCAAACTAAGAATGCACTACTAGTTGGCACCCGACATTGGTGACGTCAAAGCATACATGTACTACCAAAAAATATCGGGCTACAGTGAATTCACTAAAAAGTGCATTGTTACCATTGTGATTTAATTGTACTGTAGTACAGTCGAGCTTTAATTTGGGACCCCTTTAAAGTTGATTATCGTACAGCAAACGTATACCACAAGAGCTAAGTGAATATAACCTTTATGCAAAAAGGCGTCATTTCATTAGATATGACTGCACGATAGGCGCAATGGCTAAGTAATTGGCTTTCTGCGCTACGTGTCGCGGGTTCGATCCCCGCGCGGAACAAAAATTGTATTAACTACAGATAGTTGTTTCGGGTCTGGGTGTTCGTGCATGTAAAATTTGTCGGTGAGCTATACCCACGACACAGCAGAGATCCCATCGAGGGGCAACATTTTATAAAATTAAAATAAAGCAATAAAAATTAACGTCTCTGATACGTTTGATTTGGAGCTTACGACCTTATTGCATATGAGTGTTCTTAGAACAAAGCTAGGTCACGGTTCCCATATTAAAGTGGGTGGCCGTACTTACAATGAATACATAGATACAACCCCCGCCAACATGACGTGCACGCGCAGTAAACAGTCTTGAATTTTTTTAAACTCCAGCGCCTTTTTCACTTCATTTTGTTAAAGTACTGGGCTGCACAAGTATATATTTTACATATATAGTAAAGTATACTAAAGTATAGGTAACTCAACTGAATGATCCCTTTGCATTCCACAAAAATATTGTTTCATAAAAAATCTTCTAATACTATATACAAATATTATACCATATTTTACTTTACAAAGTATTCTGCCGGGTGGGACAGAACCACTTTATCGAAAATACCATATTATATTAGCGATATATATTATTATAGGTAGTCGTTATAGACATATTATTCTCTAGGCATATTTTTCATTTTTGGTGTTTTATTATAGCAAGTCTTGTTATAAATTGAGCAAGACCATAGATATTTCAACAATGAATTTATAATCACTTATTTTGACGGCACGCACCAAAGTGGCTGATACAGTCGGCTGCTGCGCTCCGGGTCGTGGGTTCGATTCCCGCACGGAACAAATATTTGTATGATCTATCTTATATATCTACAGTTAGTTGTTCCGGGTGTGGGTGTATTGTGTGTGGAATTTGTGTCTGTAAACGCGCCCACTACACAGGAGAAATACTAGTGTGGGGCAATGTTTTTAAAAAACAACTAATTAAAAATAACCTAGTCCCGCTAGACCTACGTTATAATTATCATACCTAAGATTTTTTAACTCTCGGGGTCGCGGTCGAGCCTACTATTGGTGAGTCTGCATGCTCACACCGAGCGACCCCCGGGAAAGAAGAAAGAAAGAAAGAAAAATAATTTATTTGTCACAGATATATGAGACACGTATTACAAAACAGTATACATATGTTAAGCACACAAAAAAAAAGCTTGTAGAAATTAAAAATTATACAAAAGGATTAGATATGAGCAATCATATGGGAAGACTATAGAGCGCACGTTGTCAGGTACCCCCATGTTAGTGGCACAGCACAGCGAGGCTTGGGGAGATCCTTTACAATCCTCCCCGAGAAGTGTCTGGGGGGCGACCTTTTTATCTCTGCTGGAGGGAGTGACCGCTTTACAGTTAGCCCCTCCGTAATATGCCTTAAGGCGTGGCACCAATGGGTGGCTCTAGTGTGATCTCACGGGGACCTGGAGCCGAAGATGACCGCTCCAGTGGTTTTAGCCGGTAGGAGGGCATATCCCTTCGCCCTTCCCAGGAGCGAAAGAAGTTCATGTAGAATTTCCACTGGAGGCCAATAAAAGAAAAAGGTAATACAACTATAGTAGGTAAGAAAGTATGAGTATTAACTAAGCTGGATCAGTTGCTCGACTACGTTAAAATATCAGAACTCTGACTTGAAATATGTTTAAAAATCTTTAAGTATTTAAAACTCGTATTGACTATGAGTTTGCGACTCAAATGCCCTATAAATAATTGTTTCGTCTATGTTAAAGTCAAGTCTTATTTTACATGTGTCACCCAGTTTTAGGCAACTATTCAACAACCTTCTGAACGCATCACACATTACATCACAGTCTGATGACTGTGATGTGATGTGATGTGTGTTGACAAGTGAAAAAGTGCTTACCACGGCAATGGACGACAAAAACGACGGGTTCTAAGTAGAATACAAAATATAAATTGTCTGACGTATCCGAAGGGTTTAACATCCCCTATACAAAGAAAACAACATGCAGCAGTGACATTTAAAAGAAGTAGATATGTTACATGCGCGCCAAAAGTAAGAACTAAAACTGAAAACTCTCCCAATTGTAGCGCCTTTTAATCAATTCGCCTAAATAGCTATCTCTTTTACTCTTGTAGTTTTTTTATCTTCTTTCTTACGACATAGGTATGCAGGCGAGACTGTATTTTGCGCGCCATTTCATATGGACGTAACATATCTATGGTATAATATCATTGACATGCAGTAAGTGCAACGGTGACAAAAAAATCCTGTAAAGTTCATCATTTCAGCCGAAAAAGTCCACTGCTGGACAGAAGCTTGGATAGATTTTGAGATTTAGAAAAATATACATATTCATTTCATAAACATTATATACATATATATACATATCGTTTGCACGTATGCTGTCAATGTTTAGAATAGATTGTATTTCATGACCGCCATACTTTTCGGACGGTCTGAAGATAAATTTGCACAGATACAGCGAGTTGTAAGTAATAAGACATTTTTTGTTCAATAACAAATTAAATGTAAAAATATAGATGCTTTGGGGAAGCTTCAAATTAATACAAAAGACGCAATTTAATTAAACATTGAAAAAATGCTTATCGCGAAACTAAGGACAAAGCATTTTTTTTTCATCATATCGGCCCTACGACGTCCGCTACTGAACAAAGGCCTCCCCAATAGATTTCCACAACTGTGTCATCGCCATATTGGCTTGGCAGGCGGGTTAGTGACTGCAAAATGGCTACTGTTCTACAGAAACGACGCTACTGCCCATCCTTCTGGGTAAGAGTCCCTTAGTCGGCTTTTACGACCTCCACGGGAGGAGATGGAGTGGTGCTATATTCTTAATCCGGACACGACACGGATATCTACACCATTTCTTTTTAACTTACCTTTATTAAAATGTTTAGCTACTGTAGTGACTACTAAACTCCGTAGTTGTAAGTACTTAAGCCTTTTCATACGCAGTACCTTAAGTTTAGCTAAATATGTTAAGTAAACTAAAGAGTTATAAGTACTTACATAACAAAATACAAAAAATAATACCTGGTCACCGTTTAGCTAGCCGAATTTTCGGTGCATACGTCAATTAAAATGTTCTTTTTTGATAAAGATGACGAAAGAGGGTGCCCCGGTTGTAGGGGTTAGGGGTAAAAAGTTGAAACATCAAAGTCAGGCCCTGGTCATACCGTGCTCTGGTGTCCCCCACACACTTAAAACTTCGTTACTGCGCAGGCATCACAGATCATGGCAGGCATACACCTCATGTTCAGAACGCCCAAAAAGATTTCTTCTTCCAAACGTCATCCCGCTCTGTTGACGGTACATGTTTAGTCTTCGAGAACGTTCATTTATTAGTGCACATGCGCACGCGCTGGTTGACCCAATCTATACAGGACGTAATCAGATTAAAGTACGCCTGGCCAGGCCCTGGCGGTTTAACAAACAATTCATACTGTTCCAAATGAATGTGGATTTACTACCATGATGTTAGATACTTAGTATAGTCTAATATTCTTTTAGTTTATAGTCTAATTTAGAATCACCGAACCACCGACCAACGAAATCTATAGATTTCTCATTAATTCAGTACCTAATTCTCTTAATTATATTTTTTTGTTATTCTGATCGCTACACTGAACACATTCTCAGTCTTGTAATCTTGTATCATTTTATATGATAGAGACAAAACCCATTAAAGACATTAACTGATAACAAATCAGAATTATCCACAATTATAAACCAAGTTTGCTCATAAAGTTACTTGTCGGTTCATTATATTCATTATATTATTATATTCATATATATATCATTATATAGACGGCACGGTTGGTGCAGTGGCTGATACAGTCGACTGCTGCGCTCCGGGTCGTGGGTTCGATTCCCGCACGGAACAAATATTTGTATGATCTGCAGGTAGTTGTTCCGGGTCTGGGTGTATTGTGTGTGGAATTCATGTCTGTGAACGCACCCACAACACAGGAGAAATCCTAGTGTGGGGCAACGTTATAAATTTTTTTTTTTAAAAATTATATCTATTAACTTAACGAATTTAAACTTAAATTATCACATCAATACTTAACGTTGTACTAACAGAACTGTGTAATGCTTATATCACAAAAAATGAACAATAAGACAAGCCTATTGTCAATGCAATCAAAGTATGTTATCATGTGGCGAACCGCCATCTCAGGCCAATATAACACATGGATCGAAAGACAAACATAATACCAAGTATTGTACCGATTTCTAACCAGACCGAAGTGCTTTCAATGTCAAGATATTTAATTAAAACGTCTGGTTTCGAAAAATGGCAGTACATGTCCTTACATTCTAGGGGTTGCCGGTCGAAGCCGAATATAGTGAGGACCATGGCGACTATACCGCATCTGATGAAGGAGGTCTTCATGAGGATGTTCATCAAGAGCGGGATCTCGTGAGCGAAGTCAAACCCGTAGATGGCCAGGCCGAGGAAAGGAGCGATTGCTGCTGGACCAATAGCACAGCCATTCTGAAATGTTGAATAAAAAGTAAACTTATGAGTATACAAAACTGTCTGTGGAAGTGAAGGAAGGGAATATTTCGTATGACTGATTTGTTAATGATTAGCAAGGTATATATGTAAAGTATGTAAGACTGCTCTCAAATAAATTGAACTTTTCTAAAGTAATAATAATTATATCGGCATGTGACTGTCCCACTGCAGGGAAAATGCCTCTTTGCATACAGAGAAAGAATGAACATTTAAAACCATGCTTGCTCACTGCGTTGGCATTGGTGTTTTCAAACCAATGGGTCTAGGTTTCCTGACGATGATTTCCTTCACTGTTGTAGTCAGTGGTGCCTTAAGTTAACTAATAAATTACATGCCTACATATGCCATTGAACGAGTTTTGAACGATCTATATCTTAAGAAAAGAGTCCGTACACCCCCGGGCCACCACTTATATTTATACATTTTAACTCAGTGTAGTGTTTTTCTTTTGAAAAGGGCGGATCCTTCGACCAGGCAGAGGTATTCCTGGCGGGCCAAAGCCCACCTTTATGTACCAAAATCAAGCTTATCTTGATTACCTTACGAAAGATTCTTAAGCTATATCTAAGTACAACAAATAATCTAGCCATAGAATATGAAACTCCGGGGTGCTGCTGACCATCCCATATTTATTTATTTAAGGGTCTCCAACAAAAGATATGCACATAAATTCTTAAGTTATGGTAAACAATAGGTAGTAGGTAAGTTTACTCCTTCAATTATAGGAGACCACAGCATCCACATTACATTGGAATAACAACAAAGCTAACAAAATGAATACAATGAAATAGTGTCAGAAATTTGGACTGAGTTAACTATACGAATTTGGTAAAATATAGAAATGGTTAAATATAAAAATAAAAAAGAGAAAACGATTATAATAATTCACACATTATTAAAATTATTTAAGTTGAATTCCCTTAAACATTTTTTTTATATTTTGAGAGAGACTCACAGATACAAATATATGTTATGAGTTTTAGAAAACATGTAATGACCGAGGTTCGTTTTTGAGACAGGAATATTAAATAAGTTATAAGTCAATCCTGGGAATCAGAGCTGGAATTTTAATTTCTAGCGTACTCAAAAATTCGCTGCAGTCTATTGCTCCGTTAAATATTTTGTGGAGGATGATGAAGTCAAGTAGTGTATCAACCGGTCAGTGTAACTAGTAAATTGTTTTGCCAAGCGATCTCCGTAACACAGATGGTAAAGAAACCGCTTGTGGACATCTAAACGTTTGGTGTAAACTTTGTAGTGCGGATTCCATACCATTGAACCGGATATGGATATGGAATACGGAATATGGAATATGGATATGGAATATTGATAATAAGAGATGTATTTTTGTAGATGGTCTTTTCTTTACAATTTCGCAGAACAAATCCCTGTACATTAAATGACCGTGAAACAGTGTTCAGGAAGTCAACATCAAACTTCAGCGCTCAATATTAAACTCACGGTAAGATATGAAATATCTAAAATAAATAGTAGTCGGATACTCACCGTAACGTTAAACACCGATCCAATCGCCATGCCCATGCCTTCAGCGGCTAGAGACACGGCGTTCCCAATGAGGCAAAACGACATAAACCGAGGCAATGAGAACGGAATCCCCGCCATGAAGTAGACTATCGTCGAGAATATAATGTTGAATAACACTTGTACTGGCAACTTAGAGACTGTAAGGGCCGCGTAGTACGGAGTCAGGCTGTACCAGCAGTTGAAGTGTTCTTTCTTAACTAGTTTCACTTCTTGAGGATCTGGAAACATATAAGTTAGTATTAGATCTACTCTATCAAGTCTGATGGCCTTTCGGGAGTAAAAACTCTCATGGAGCGTGGAACGGCCTTCAACGAGATGGACAGATGACATGGTGAAGATAGCTGGGAGTAATTGGATGTAACCGGTCGCTATGGGAATCTATGGGGAGGACTCTGTAAAGCAGTAGATTTCCTTCGGCTGATGAGATCTGTTCTTGCTGTGTTAAAAAGTGTCTTTATTTCTGATGTCGCTCATCGGGGAGTCCGCGTGGCGTTCGTCGAGTTTTATAACCTACTGTGAAGCCACATCTAATTCTAGCAGCGACACCGACATGTAAGCATGAAAACTATTGAAATTATTGAAAAAAATAGAAACTATTGTTTTGAGCCGTTTGGGGTCGAAATGATTGGGTCATAGGGTCCGAGTGCACATCTACTTTTCAAAGATATAACTAGACGGTTGGTCGTCGCTTTGCGTGATCTGAGGGGGAGGGCTGGCCTTTTCTTTGGCCAAAGAATAAGCATTCCCATTCAACGTGGCAATACTGCCAGTCTTTTGGGAACATTACCAGCTGACAGCGATGGGGAGGTACTTGCTTTACTTTGACGCCTAAATGCCTCCTTTTTTAGGATTTTATTTATTTATTTATTGTTAGTTATTTATGGCATAAATATTGTGTTTGTATATTTTTTAGTAATGTGTATATAAATAAATAAATAAATAAATACAATGTAGGTAGATATTAGAAATAATTTCCATTAGTTTTTTATGATATCTAAGTGTTTCTAATTATTATGAATATGTAGATTATTAAATATACCAATAAAAATATGAAAGTTAAAGAACATGTTTAAATGTTTGTTTCTCAATCGCGCTGAAATGGCTGAACGGATTTGGATGAAATTTGGCACACAGTTTATACTTCATCGTTTCAGCCGTAAAACGGCCACTGCTGGACATATGCCTTCCAAAAGTATCGCCCCTACGACCAGTCTGGGTGTGTTTTTCTCATGTATGTTTATTGAGGGGTTTTGCCTTAAGCGCCATGCTTGGCAGGCGGATTGGCGATCGCGGTTCAGTTGTCAGTGTACTTCACGCGAAGGACGCTGCTGCCCATTCTCCAGCTAATCCCACAGTCGCCTTTTGCAATACCCACAGGAAGTTGGTTGGTGCTATTTTGAGCCGGCACCACACGAAATTATTTATCTATGAGTACATGTAATAATAGACGTAAATTATGAAGAAAATATGAAAGATATGGGTCCTGGTCCCACCATCCACCACGCTTCTACATACGCCGAGCGGGACATTAAACCGGACCATCTGAACTCTTTCGTTTAGATACAAATACAGTGGTATTTGTATCTAAACGAAAGAACCGAACCGGTCCTGTTTTTAACGTTAGTCGCATAAAAATCACCTTTCACAAGACTCGTCAGCAAAAATAAACAGATTTTTACCGCACTTCGTTTTACCGTATGTTCAGAACACACGCATATGTTTGCATACGCCGCACAAGGTTCTTCCGTTTCGATAAACCGCATAGTGTGAACGTTCTGAAGAAACATTGCATTAGCGATTGCTTAGGTTCAGTAAACAGTGTCATTTTCTAGGCCAACTCTTTAATTTTTCACGTTTCAAAACCAGGCGTCTTGTAATAGTAGGAACTGGATATTATTGTACGAGTTCAAAAAAATCTAGATGTAAATATAACAAATGTAAGTAATTATCAATGTAAGTATGTATAAATTTTTTTACCTTATAAGTACCTAATTAGAATCTAAATATGAATACGTGAACAAAAAACGTTCTGCCCCTTTTTAAGCAAATTGCGCCCACGGAGGAGTGTGTGATTTGCCGTAGTTAAAGTTCATATAGAGGAGGAGTGCACAAAGTTAAAATGTATGTACAATATGTGTTACAAATACATTAAATCAAATAAAATAAAAAATGAATCACGGTCCAATTTTGGCCCCTGGGCAACCCCTGGGCGACCACTAGTAATAATATTTTTTCCAGTTTCAAAAACATTCATTAACTGTTGATATACGAGTAGATCGCTAAACACATTTTATTTAATATAGTTAAAAGATAATATTTATTTTGCCGCTTCCGATATCTCATTCTAGCATCCTAAACTTACCGACTGAAATTTATTAATAATGACTACTTCTTAAACTTTTATGATACTCACATACTAGCACTGGGACCATAATCTGCGTATACGCAAAGAATATGACGAGTCCAACACACAGCTTTAGGTGGTTGAACATCTGCGTACCGTCGTTAGCCATGTTGAAGAAACACGTGCCCACCAGCACGCCGCACATTATGTGATGCACGAACTGGATACTGAGACCTAATATAAAAAAAACTTGTTAAGCTATTAATAACCTTTATCATTCAGATTTTGACCGGTGTTTACCAGTCTACTCCTCCGTGCCTCGGAGAGTCAAGTACCTAAGCCGTAGGTCCTAGCTGTTTTATACCTAAACATCCATTCTGAACATGGCCTCCCAATGCTCACTACCATGAGCAGTCATAGGGGGATATTGATAATCACGACGCTTGGTAAGCGGATTGGTGACCATAGTATGGTGTTATTGGCAAATGGGTGGATACTGCTTGCTCTAGACATCATCCCTTACTCGCCTTTTATGACACCCATGGGATGAGATGGGTTGGTGCTATTCGTAGCCGGCACCACACGGCATTGAGGGGCGTAAAATGTGGTAAACCTGCCAATGCCTTGGGAATGGCACGCCATATACCTAGAAGGTATTCTCTTGCCAAAACTACAACGTTCATACAAGAGCACGCAAAGAGGGTGCTGATCCTCGCCACCTGCCGTTGCACTAGGTCGTCTCCATTGCCATTTAAATGCAAGATGTAAGTTATCCCTTTGAAATAAGGTGAGAATATACGTCACGTACATTTAGCCAATCGTGACATAAGCCAACGTTCTGTATGCACACGTTATCAGTCCCCAAATCCGTAGGATGCAAATCCTCGTGTAAAGCCATGAGAGCCCCCTGGTACCTTCGCAATAGACAGCTCCACATCGATTTGAACCTGCCGACCATCAAGCAGTTAAAGTAAGCGTCTAAAAGCTATTTCGACTCTGTCCCGCACTATCTGAATCCCCTCGTGGCCGCCCAAAAACGATCGTCGCTGCCAGAGGTATGTTTCCATCAAGCCAGACGATGAAATAACCCAATATCACGTAGCACTCGAGAAGAGACTAGCGCAGTCTCAAACTGACCGGTATACCGTCCTCGTCGCCGAAACCCGTTGCGACGACTCGTTCTATCTCCACCCTGACTCTTGCTGGAGCCGACCGGTGTGGAACCAGCTCTAAACGTCGCCCAAAAACGTTAAATAATCCAGCAGTCCCTTAGTTTGATCCCCTAGCAGCGCTCTAGGCCGAGGTCAGGGGCCGGAGGGGAACGTTTAGCTGCATTTGCCTAGTTTTAGCCAAGTTTTATGCCCTAATAGGTAATATAATAAGTGATTTCCCGGTTAAGCAGTGACAGCTCCCTTAGGTGGATGCGAAAAGACATACAAAAAAAAAACATAGTCCATGGTTAGAAAAAGGTGTGGCTTCTGAAGATCCACAGCCCCACTCCTTAGATTTTGTGTAACGTTACGATATATAATATACACGTAACAATACACAAAAAACCTGGATCCGGAATAATATCTTCATGCCATTCAATCTCTGTGTATTAATAAACTAATTTGAGTTGTATAATATTTCTGTATTTAGATTTAGACTTTTGTGTTAATGTAAAAAAACGATACAATAATTTTGATTAACTTTTAATTCGACAGCGGTTAAACTAAAAATATAAATCAGAATTTTATGATGGACAATTATGCATAGAAAGAAACATTTTATTCACACATTTGAATGTTAATTTAAATCACAAGGTCATGTACGGTCATTCCAGTACGTTATTTGTATCACACGGCAGGACGCTGCTTCTCATCCATGTAACGTTCTCTAGTCGCCTATTACGACACTCACTGACAGAGGAAGGGGCTCCAAGTTTTGGTGTGGCAGTGATGACATTGTAGAACCAAAAGATATTTTAGCCCTATAAATGTCGGTTTGCGAATTTGTTTCGTTGGATTGTTGTGGACCCGCTCTAATGGACAGGATATCATTCTCCGATTGTAAAAAAATTCAAACGTCAATTTATACATAAATTGTCGAATGGAATCGAGGTGAACGGTGACTGTCAACTTTTCAAAAAACTTAATAAATAATTAAAAAGTAAAGCCCGCGGCGATAAGTGTGGAATACATTGCGAGGTGATCATTTCATTAACTAACAGAGTTTCATTTTTTATGTTAACCAGAAGTATGATATGTATGTAATCTATTAGTATTTGAACCTTAAATATCACTTACCTTGTCTATTCCGGAATATCTGCTTCAACATCCTCTGCAACAATATTGAGAACTGCTCGCAATACGTCGTGGCGTATTCCGTCGAGTCTGACTTCTGCATCTTCATCCAGGCCATCGACGAGTCCAAATTGGACATCTGGCTAGACAACGAACTGACGGAGGCACTTGATCCTTCGTACTTCGGTACTTTGTAAGTGCATTTCTCATTTGACAGTATTATTTCTGTTTCTTCGGAGTTGTCAGTTTGGTAGCTGATTTTCAACTGGATTTGATTACTAGTTGGGTTTCTAGGTAGCTGGTCTAGTTTTGCAGATTTGTGTAGTTTTCCGTTCATCATCTCTTTAGACAGTGCCGTTATGCATTCTGGGGATTCTGTTAGTTCTATAACTGGAAGAAGAAATTGGAATGTTAGGTAAAGTTGATAGTATGCGATCAGGATCACAAAATGTATGTGGAACATTATCGTTCGATGCTCACTAAACTCATAACTTTTAATACCAGTAGGATATACTCCAATAGTAATCAACACCGTGTAGTTATATAAAACATAATGAGTTATTTAATTCTACTCCCAAGTAGCATGATCACTGCAATCCCATATTCAGGGGTGGAATTTTATGCGCCGGTACTATTATTATGCGGATGTTATGACGCAAATTGCGAGATGCGAAGGTATGTTGGCTGTCAGCTCTTTACTGCCCTATGGGCTTAGCTGATTAATTGATGACTAAACGTTCTTATTACTTATCGGTATTAGTAACAAGAAATGTAATTGACACATTAAAATGATAATATCATTTATTATGTAGGTACCTACGGTGAAACTAAAAACAATTTGTGACAATACGATAGGACTTATGTAAAATTCCTGTGATACTAAAGTCATTAGCTATTTGAATTACAAATGTCTCGGGTCTTTGTTTTGTTCTAGCGACGGTATTTTCCTTTGCAGTTAATGTGTTTTAAATATTCTTAGACGATGTTTATTCCTAACGTTCCAGTAGTACGAGTATATTAAGAACCCCTGGATCTCGCGCTGCATGTGAGGTTAACTCAAGACTTAAGTTTCATACTTAATTATTCTTCAGTAAATAACTGATGTCCAGTATTCATCATTTCGGCCGAATAAAGTCCACTGCTGGACACAGGCCTCCCTCAAAGACCACCACAATGACCGGTATCGGTGGGTTATATGCTCATTGGGGGGTTTTGCCATAATCGCCACGCTTGGCAGGCGGGTTGGAGACCGCAGTTGAGTTGTTAGTGTATTCAAAGGACGCTGCTGCCCATCCTCCGGCTAATCCCTTAGTCGCCTTTTACGACACCCACGGGATGAGATGGGTTGGCACTATTCGTAGCCGGCACCACACGGCATATTGTAGTCCAGTATTGACAAGGGTTAATTACATGTATCAGTTTAAATGTACCAGTGATACATCACAATTAAAAATAAGTACCTACTAACAAGTACTAATTATATTTTACCGTCTTAAAGAGCTTTTAGTTTGTCTGTTTGTAGGTGGCAGGTAATTTCGGAACTTGGACGAATCTGTACATTTTTTCGCCGACAGGAACTGTTAGGAAACTATTTTATTTCAGATGGACATAGGCTGTGTTTATCATGCGAAAACGATGAGTTGCGATTTATTTCTTCGCCAATACGTATTATTGGGTCGCTAGACTAAATAAATACCCATGGGTGGAGAGGGGTGGTCTATTCTTTGCTGGGAACCAAGCGGAAAATTATACACGTGTCGTTAATTGAAATTGTAGAATCAACTATGTTGGTCAAGATTTAAAATCTTTATGGAGCATAATTTGGCTCCAGTGGAAATTCTTCATGAACTTCCTCCATCTCGGTGAAGGACGAAGGGGTATCCTACTAGCTAAAACCACTGGGGCGGCTATCTTTGGCACCTAAGGGGGCTCCAGGTCCTCGTATAATCACACTAGAGCCGCCCACTGGTGCCATGCACATCACGGAGAGAGTGTCTGTAAAGTGGTGGCCGCCTGCGATTGTAATACCGAATGACGATTTTTATAAAAATACCACAATTACTATTGGAGTAGGTATTCAAGGCCTAACGATAATAGTCCACATAAATATTTAGTACACTTTAGTGTCCTGAAACTAACATTGTTTAAAGTATTAAAGTTAACCTCGATTTCAATTGTAGTTTGATACAATATAAAAGTCGAATAGTTTAAACCATCATGGCTTGGTGCGTAAAAGAGTCGCTAATGACTCCGGGGGTAGATCTTAGGGTGGCACAATTTGAGAGGCAAATTTTCAGATGTATCAAGGATTGATGACACTACAATGTACAATGATTATGACATTGGCCTGTCACCAGACTCATGATAAAAAACATCGAATCGTGTAAATAATGAATGTGAATCAAAGTAATGAATTTACCTATAGATTCGTAGGGTTAATATAGTATTAAAAAATGTTTAAAAAAAGCCAATAAAAAGAAGGTTTTTTATGAAATATGAACTATAAAGCACGAAATTATTTATAACAGAAAATAAAAGCGTGGGGTGCTCTAAATCTATATTTAGTTAATCTACATAGTATAGTTAGATTAATTTTGAGAATATAATTACAAGTTCTTTCTTTTAAACTATAATAAAAATAACTGTTGTTGCTGTGTTTCTAATACACCCCCTATTATACACCCTTAATGATTTCCCATAAACAGTGAAAAATATTACTTTATTTTCATCAAACCAAATATCAGTTTTCATCGATCCAACATCAAAAATGACAATTAAAAACAACTTTCATCTTTTCATATTTTAGCCTCTTAAAGGTTTATTTTAAAATTGATAGATTATAATACAAACTTTCATCACTAATTTTATCCCCTTAAAGTCACGTTTGTCTAAAACACGTATTTCTTTATTATAAACACTTCTTTATTTTCAACCAAAAAGCCAAATACTAAGTTTCGTCTGTACATACAAACTTTCACCCCCTGTTTTACACCCTTAAGGCTTGAATTTACATAAACACTGAAACAATTATTTCTTTATTTTTAACCACAATGCTAAATACCAATGTTCACAAATCTAACTTAAAATATGACGAATTTTCATACAAAAAATTCAACCTCTATTTTAACCCCTTTATTTATATATTTATAATGCCTACAAATCCTTTCTTAGTGGATGCCTACGTCATAAAAGATACTACTGTACAAATTTAAAGTTTCTAGCTGCAGGGGTTTAGTTAGACTGTGCGTTGGTATATCAGTCAGCCAGTCAGTTTCTCCTTTTTTATGTTAAAAAATATAGATGAGACTGGGCAACTAGGTTTAAAAACTACCCATATAGTAATAAAACGTTATGATCCGGAAGAACAAACACTGCCACAGTAGATTAGGGTGCGGCTGCCGCGAACAAGTATATACACACGAATATTTAGGCCAAACGCGAACCAAAAGTTGTTGTTGAACTTGTTGCTCAATCAACGGTTCTTACAACGGTAACGGTATTAATTACCATGCATCTATTTTAGATTTTTCAGAAGCTTGGCATTAGTTGCCTTTTTTTTGTTTTTTTTTTTTATTGGTGTCCAGTGGAAATTCTTTATGAACTTCCTTCGCCCCGGGGAAGGGCGAAGGGGACTCCTACCGGCTAAAACCACTGGGGCGGTCATCTTCGGCACCTAAGGGGGGCTCCAGGTCCTCGTATGATCACACTAGAGCCGCCCACTGGTGCCACGCCTATTGGCACATCTCGGAGAGGGTGACTGTAAAGCGGTCACCCACCCGGGGGGATTGTAAAAGATCCCCCAAAGCGTCCCACGGCAGCGCCTGACCACATGCGTGCTACCGTCTTCTCTTGGGTCGCTTGGTGTGAGCGCGCAGATTCCCCAATCTACGCACCCGCGAACCCAGAGGTCCCCCGCCTCGTAGCTACGGCAGGGGGTTTCAGGCGTATAGGAATTAGGCGCCAGGGCGGTTGTTACCCCGGCGCCGTCTCCTCCTTCTTCGAGCGGGATCGGCCCTCTCCCGATCCCGCTCTGCGGTCTCCTTCTGGAGCATGACGCTCTTACAGAGACCACTGCATTCCAGTTTTCGTGCTCTGCCAACATAGCCGACACTACTGCTGGCAGAGAGAGATCTTGCCCGATCCGATCGACCAGGATCCGCCGCTCGGCGGCCCACGCAGGGCACGCCTCGAGCGTGTGCTGTGCGGTGTCCTGGTCGCTATCACAATGGTGGCATTGTGCCGTGGCCTCACGTCCTATCCTGTGCAGGTACGCGCCGAAACAACCGTGCCCGGTGAGCACCTGCGTCAGGAGGTAGGTGACGCGCTCGCTCCTTCTGAGCCAGGCTCCAAAGAGCGGAAAGACGGCCTCGACGACGCGCTTGGTTGCAAACTGCATCCGCAGGCGATGACGCCACTTTACAAGTGCGCGCCGCCGAGCCAGCCGCCGCAGCCTGTCCAACGCCCCTGGAGGCGCGCCTTCGCCGCTCTGGCGGAGGGAGCGTGTCTGATCGTAGACCCATGCATCCATCTCTGCCAGGATGTCAAAAGGCGGGAAACGCGCTAGGAGAGTTGCCGCCTCGTAGGACACTGTTCGGTATCCTCGTGCGATCCGGATAACCACTCTGCGCTGCAGACCGTGAATTTTGGTTCTGCAGCGCTGGGCGCCTGATAGTCGAGCTGACCATACAGGCGCCCCGTATAGGACCACGGACCGCACGACCTCGAACTTCCTCACATGGTCCCCCGAGATTGGGCAGCAGCCGGTGTAGTGCACCCACTACCCTCTCGACTCGGGGGACGAGGCGCTGGAAGTGCTCTTCGAAGCCCCAGCGACTGTCCAGGGTGAGCCCCAGGTATTTCATGTACCGGCCCACCCTGATTCGCGCGTCACCAACGCGTATCCACGAACTGGGTGGTTCTCTGCTCCTCGGCAGTTTGTGGAACCATAGCGCCTCGGTTTTATGAGGCGCTATCCGCAGACCCAGGGCGTGGATTTTGGCCACGACAATTGCCACCGCTTGCTCCGCAAGCCGGATGGTTCCCTCGAAGGACTCCCCACTGGCCAACACCAGAGTGTCGTCAGCATAACAGACCAAGCTGACGCCAGCAGGGAGAACGACACGCAGGACCGCGTCGTAGGCGAGGTTCCACAAGAGGGGGCCGAGAACTGACCCCTGTGGAACTCCGCACGTAATCTCCCTCCGCTTTACGCTACCGTCCCTGCCCACGTACCGAATGTGCCTATCGCGCAGATAGGCCCCTATGATACCCTGCAGGTAGGGCGGACACCGATGATAGACTAGTGCCGCCCTAATAGCGCCCCACGGGATGGAGTTGAAGGCATTGACGATGTCTAGACTGACCGCCAACGCCACCCCACCCCGCCGGGACACTGCCTGTTCCGACAGCGAGCGGACGCGAAGAATCGCGTCGATGGTGGACCGCCGCTGCCGGAAGCCATACTGACTTTCGGCCAGGTCGGGGCCAACTCGCGACAGGTGCTCAACGAGTCTTCGGGTAATTATTCTTTCGAATAGCTTCGAAGCCTCGTCGAGCAGGCAAATGGGACGGTATGCAGAGGGAGACTCTGCAGCCCTTCCTTCCTTCTTCAAGAGAACCAATCCGGCTTCCTTCCAGCCGGATGGGAACACGCCACTACGGAGACAACTGGTGAACAGCCGCCTCAAGCGGTCCCCAAGAGACTGTAGGGCATACACCCACGCGCGGCCCGGAATGCCGTCCGGACCCGGTGCGGTGTTGCGACTCTTCAGGCGGCCAATGGCTCGGCCCAGCTCCCCTTCCGAAACCCCCAACTCCTCGGCCCAGTCCGAGGCAATCGGGGGTGGAGAGGGACCAGGCTGGTCCAGGACCGCCGGAAAGAGCGTTGAAAGTGCTCCCTCCAGCAAATCTGGGGCCATGGTTTCGGTCACCGGTGGGACATATGGGCGCAACTTGCCTACTACCATACGGTAGGTACTCCCCCACGGATCCCTATCTAGTCCCTCCAGGAGCTCGCTCCAGGACTGAGCCTTCGCCTCGCTGATGGCGGTCTGAAACACCAGCGTGGCCGCCCGATAGGCTCTATAGGCCTCGTCAGTCTCTCCGGCTGTAGCGCTGTGACGGTGTCGGCTTCGTTGGTACCGGCAGCGGGATGCCAGGCAGACCGCACGCAACTGTGCGACCTTATCCGACCACCAGTACACTGCCGTACGCTGGGAGCGCCTGGCCCGGGGCATGGATGCGTCGCATATTGACGTCATCGTCTTCCGGAACCAGGACGCTTCCTCCTCCGGATCGGGCAAGATCCCTTGATCGACCTCCGGCCAGGCCGCGACGTTGGCAGCTGCAACGAGCATCTCTCGATCCAGCTGTGTGAAGGCCCAACGCCGCGACGGGCTGGGACTAGAACGGCTCGGGCAAGGCGTGCGGAGGGCCACGTCGAACATAATGTGGCGGTGGTCCGAAAGTGTGACCACCTCCGCTACCCGCCAACCCGACACCATGCGGGCCACAGAAGGAGCCGCCCATGTCAGGTCCACAACCGACTGCCCCTGCCACCGAACGCAATCCCGAACTTTGTGGCCCTGGCCGCCACATCCGAAGCACCGGTCGCTCCGGTCAACCCCCCCGTGTAAGGTGCACCGGAGGCGCACATGCCCGAGTTTGAGGCATCGGAAGCACTGTAATGGCCGTGCCGCCAACACCTCGACCCTGGCCGACGTCCAACCGACGCAAATGCGGCAGGTAGACGCCAGCTTCTTGGCCGCCTCCAGTGGGATTCGGACCCAGACCGTACCCAAGGACATCGGTGAGCGGCGAATTTCGCCCACCCTTACATCCTCGGGCAAACACGCCGTCGCAGTTACTATGGCATCTGCGATCTCAGCTTTGGTAACGGCGTCATCCAGGTCCAGTACCCTCAACTCCGCCATTTTTATCGGACGTGCAATATGCACGTCAAATATGGGGGTGAGCACCTCCCGCATTTTGACCTCTTAATGGTCACGGCGTTCGGACCGATGCCGTGGTCGGCGAGCTTAATACTTCGCCGAGCCGCAGACATGACTTCACCCAACCGTGTGTCGGGTGAGCCCTCGGGCACCGTCACCGTTATGGCGGCTGATGCGGGAACCTTGGGGAGGTTAACCTTCCCCTTCCTTCCTTTCGTACCGCCTCGTTTACCGCGTCGCCTTCCCCCACTCTGTGGGGAGGACTGCGCAGGCTGCTCAGCCGCGGGTTGCTGGGGCTGAGAAGGCCGGGGCTGCCTCTTCCTTCTGCCCGCAATGGACCACCCCTCAATGGTCTCCATTGCGGACTGTGAAGACTCGGATTCGGTGGCTGTCGGCTGGATTGGCGCGGAAGCACTGATCGCCGTAGCTCTGGTAGCTGTCGCCTGTCGGTCTGCCTTTCCGGCACCCGTCGCCGCACCGCGACTCCCGTTCTTTCGGTTTTGTTGCGGCTGAGCCGCTGGTGCGCGCGTTTGCGCCTTGGCGGAGGCTGCAGCAGTCGCCGCGCCCATTGTCCCCTTAGCAGCGGCCGCGTATGTGGCTGTCAGCGGCACCGACTGCAGCCTTCCTGTATCCGCTGCCAGTGGCGGGCGCAGGCGCTTCTTCGGCGGGAGCCGCTCCACAATGGCTGCCAGTTTGGCGTCCATCATCTCCCCGACTTCGAGGACAATGGAACGCCGAAACTCGGCCTCTGCATCCGGCGGCAAGAACGGAGCAATACGACACCTGGCATCCGTAGTCGTATTCCCCTGACGACGAAGGAGTCCCACCTCCGTCGTCAGTTTTTCTATCTGCGCCGAGAGGCTGGCGAGTTGGAAGCGCAATTCCGCGTTCTCTCTCTCCAGCCTCTCGACGCTAGACTCCTTTCGGGCCAACCTCTTAGCATCAGGGGACGACCCTACAGATGCCTTCGGAAGGGTCCGCTTGCGGCCTTCACGTTCCAACACTGTGTTAAGTGAGGCGTGTGAACTCCGAGTGTCCAAGGATTCCTCGGAGTCGCTCACCCCACCCGACGGCAGCGGCGTGCCCGGACATTGACGCGACCGCACGCTGCGCACGCGAATTCTAATCTTTCTCCACCTTCTTTTTATTCATAGTTTTTAAGGATGATTCAATTGTTAGTCCCACGAGTATGGGGGAAATAAATGGTCAACCCGGGCAGTGCCCCCTGTATCCGGGCAAGCGTATCCCATTTTCAGGTGCCGCCGGTCCTGGGGTTGGCGTGCTCGCGACTGAACTTCCCATCAGCCATGCATCCCTCGCCACACGCTAGCTTGGGTTCGGGGAATTTTTATAGAGGTTACGATATCGACGGTGGCAGGGAAGAGGAGTCCTCCCACTACCCTCTCGGGGCAGGGTGAGTGCACACCGAGCCCGCCGTTAGCCCGCTCATGCTCCTCCGAAAAACGGAGAAGCACCCTACGGCCTATCCACAGCCCAAAAACTGAGCCCGTCCCTGTCAGAATATTAGCCACCGGGCAACAAGGTCCTCCAAAAGTGAAGTAGTTATTGCCCGGTGCCCAGGGTGCACCGGCCCGACAACTGCTCTTCCCCCCGGACATATCAAGAGGGACCAGCAGCCACCGAGCGCACGTGGAGGTTTCCTGACCTAGCACCCCTGGCATTAGTTGCCTACATATTTATTTTGGTATCTACTTCAATTTTTGAAGCTACCTGTTATTTAGTTGCCTGGTTTAATACATGCCTTAACAATTTACAGAAAACACACTTACTGAAGTCAGCCGGGTTGTAATGCCTAGGACAGGTAAGGCCGACTGTCTGTAGGAAGGGAACCATGGCGGAGGTATCACCCTGGTATATGCATTGGCCGTCCGCTATTACGTACACCTGAAATTTAACACAGTCATATTACCAGTGAGTCCGTGTGGTGTCCGGATTAAGAATATAGCGCCAGTCCATCTCCCGTTGGATGTCGTAAAAGGCGACCAAGGGACTCTATAAACCATAGGGATGGGCAGCTGCGTCCCTTTTGTGGAACAGTAGCCATACTGCGCTCACCAACCCGCCTGCCAAGCGAGGTGAGTATCGGCAAATACCCCCCAAAATGATGAAACAATTGTGTAAGTCTATGGAGGAGGCCTTTGTTCAGCAGTGGATGTATGAATGGAAATGAATATTACCAGTTCAAAATCAGATCTGTATATTTATTACATATCAATAGCTTGGATTGGATAAAAGATTTTTATTCGCAGTAGGTTTCGTTAGGAGGACGACGTCCCTTGAAATAACTCCATAATCCCCTGCACTCACGACACAGTGTCCAAAATTTCCCACACAAATTAGGTGCGAAGTTGTTACAAAATCAAAACCCCTAGCTTTCAGCTATCAACAGGAAGACAGAATGGTGATCTGTTACGGGTACTGAACAAATAAAATTATCGCACGAGTACAAAAAAAATGTTGTAAAAATATACTATCGGAAGAGCTTACGTCAATCTTGTTGGCATGTCGCGAGAGTGTAATTATTTATGTCAGGTATATTTTATGGAAATTTATTGAAGTCACGACTCTACAAGGAAGCTATTTGTTAGCTACCGAGTGCCATATTCTTACGTGAGGGTGCCAAGCCGCCTCTCCAGCCATTCCTTCATGGCAGGACTTACCATATCAAAAGGCGTCCCCCTAGATTTCATATAAATCTTTATTCTAACGCTATTAATCTATCTGTGTGGTGTAGGAATTAAGAATAAAGGACCACTCGATCATCTCCCGTGGAGGTTGAAAACGTTGACTGGGACTCTAAACCAGAGGGATGAGCAGCATTACAACACCACAGAACAGTCAGTATGATTACTGCGCTAACCAACCCGCCTTCACAACCCCGGTGAGTATTGTGGCAAAACAGGGACTGAAAGCGGTAGACAATACCACCGTTATGATAACTGGTACAGAAGTGGTATCAAAATCTGAACCTGTACCTTTATTTACTTGCCATATTGCCGCTTGGCATATTAAGGTACCGAAAACACACCACAGGCAGGGCGCGCGAGGTAAGTGTATCCGCCGCCGAGTCGGTCATTTAAAGTTTTTTTACCCCAAATCTTCGGCACACTCTTATTGCAATTTTTTTTATTATTCTGGCTGACTTTGTGCATTTTAATTTGATAATTGTGTGCAGTAGTGTATAGACAATCAACTTTAGTACAGAGACCGGCAAATATCTGGACCAAAAAGCGGCGTAATGAGTGAAATTTCGCAGAATACAATAAACACACTTATGTATATGTATGTATGTTCATACATATAATATGTTCGTATATACACCGTCTAAGACCTAAAAACCTGCGTCACACCATAGAGGTATTTAATTTATATCGGTTAAATATTTACTATAGCGGTAGCGAAATAAGACCTATAGTCATACCTGTAAATATACCGGTACCGAAATATTAATGTAGATTTTTATAAAAGTAGACTTATATTTCGGTACCGTTTTAAAAGGGTATTACGATTACCGCTATATAAAACCACCGATAATTTTCGGTTATTCAGTCCCTCCCCTAAAAAGACGACACACGGCATGTAGCCAGTCGTTATGCAAATATATAAGGGAAGCCTTTAGACTTCCTCCGGGTGATATGATGATGAACGATTATAGTATATAATAACAAACATAATTTTTAAGAAACAACATGGAATATGTCAGAATAAACCACAAAGTATTGTGTAATCAACGATAATTAGGTTCATTATGTAAATAATAGCAGCGTTAATAAAACAATGGAAATTGCGCACGCCATTTGTCACGAACTTACTAAGAGATGTAACCTCTGGCTTTTAGCTTCACAGGTATCTTATTGAACGCCGATAAAATGAAATTAATTTATGAATATACAAGCCTGCCGTGTGGTGCCGGCTAAGAATACCACCACCCCATCTCATCCCGTGGGTGTCGTAAAATGCTACTATGGGATTAGCCGGAGGATGGGCAGCAGCTTCCTTCGAGTACAATTATAACTCAACCGCGATCGCCAATCCATCTGCCAAGCGTGGCTATTATGGTAAAACCCCCCAATAAGCATACAACATACACTCATTCTGGTTGTTGTGGCAATCTTTGGGAGAGGCTACTGTCCACTCAGCTGAAAGTATACAAGCCTGTGTCTTAAATTTTACTTTAATATTAAGGTGCGCGTCAAATTGTCCGCACGCACGCGCTAAACGCAATTGTTCGAATTGCATTGTTCAAAACTGCGGTAGTTCGGACGACGCATCCACTGCTGAACACAGGCCTCCCCCATAGATTTCCACAGTTGTGTCGTCATTTTGGGGGGTATTTGCCAGTACTCACCACGCTTAGCAGGCGGGTAGGTGAGCGCAGTATGGCTACTGTTCCACAGAAGGGATACTGCTGCCCATCCCTCTGGTTTAGTTTCCCTTAAGTCGACTTTTCCGACAGCCACGGGTGGAGATGGAGTGGTGCTATATTCTTAATCCGGACATGAATGAGAATCTATCCTACAAAGCTAGCTTCAGCTTGCTGTTTGTTTTGTGCCGTGCGTGCTGACATCCGCGTTCAGGCAATGGATGCTTACCTGTATGAATTAAAGGTAGGTTGTCTGTAAGAAACTGCTAATAGCGATAAGGCCGACCATTGTACAATTACTTTTATGATTACTTAAGTACTAATTTGCGTAGCAATTTATATTCTAAAGGTGAACCTATAATGAAGAATATTCTATTATTATATTCAAAAATCTTTTTGGAACACTTTTCAAACATGTGTTATCCCTTACCAAATGTAGGTGCGCTAGACGCTTTTACTGTCACTTTTGTTTTTATACATTGCCGTACACTGGTATTTCTGTGTCGTGGGTGCGTTCACAGATACAAATTCCACAACGAGCGGTTACATGCCGCCCTCATCCAACGACTCCCAGCTACATTCACCAGGTCGTCTGTCCACCTCGTTGGAGGTCATCCCACGCTGCGTTTTCCGGTGCGCGGTCTCCATTCGAGAACCTTTGTGCCCACGGCCATCAGTTCTACGAGCAATGTGCCCTGCCCATTGTCACTTCAGTTTACTAATCCTTTCAGCTATTATTCGAACTAAAACGGGATATTTACCATGTTTTTTATTACTTTTGAGTTCCCGATATTTCGGCGCTGTTGCAAGCGCCATGTTCACGGATAAACTAAAGTTTTTGCGGGTGGATGTTTATGAGCAGACAAAACGATCTACCCTCTTCCTTAAACGTTTTGTGCGCTGGGTGCCGCTACCACTATCACTTAAGTCACTCACAACTCGACTTTGTTCCCGACATACGAAACTCACTGTGTCCGCTCGCGAACTTTTTACGGCACTCTTTCGGTCTTTACACAATCGAATCACTGGATTCCAGGCCTTCGACAGTTGAAACTCGTCCTCCCGGTTAAAGTTATTATATTTGGTAATCTCAATGGCTTCTCTTACCAGTCTGGGTATATAGTGGCGTTCTGTTGATATTACCTGAGGGTTATGTAACTCGATCCATTGGTTCGATCCCGAATCCAACAGGTGTTCAGCTATGGCCGATTTTTGGATGTAGTTGTTTTTGTTGTTCTTTCAGCTATGTCGACAACTTTAGTTCTTCTACGGATCTCCTCATTTCTGATTCGGTCTCGTAGAGAAATACCAAGCATAGCTCTCTCCATAGCTCGCTGAGTGACCTTGAGCTTTCTTATGAGGCCCATTGTGAGTCACCACGTCTCTGTTCCATATGTCATCACTGGTAACACACACTGGTTAAAGACTTGCGTCTTGAGGCATTGCGGTATTGTTGATGAAAAGATGTTGCGAAGTTTCCCAAACGTTGCCCAGCCGAGTCGGATTCGACAACTGATCTCTTTCTCGGTTGAAGTGGACAAAATGGAAGTTGGACCTACCTAACTGGACAGTTTGTCCCAGGTCAGGGGCATGACATGGGCATTTGACATGACTTTTGTCTTGCCCGTGTTCATTTTAAGGCCTACCTATTGGGAAACTCTGTTGAGATCATCGAGCATTGTGCTGAGCTCTTGCAGCGATTCTGCCATGACCACGATGTCATCGGCAAATCGAAGGTGAGTGATATACTCGCCATTGATGTTAATGCCGAATCCTTTCCACTCCAGTAGCTTGAAGGCATCCTCCATTGCAGCGGTGAACAGTGTCGGGGAAATTACGTCCCCCTGTCTCACACCTCTCTGCAATGGAATTGCCCCCGTGCTCTGTTCATGTACTCGGACCGACATGGTGGCGTTTCTGTATAAGCACTTCAACACTTCAATGTACCGATGGTCAATTTATTTTTATTTATTTTTCTTTTTCTTTTTAAAAACGTTGCCCCACACTAGGATTTCTCCTGTGTCGTGGGTGCATTTACAAACATGAATTCCACATACAATACACCCAGACCCGGAACAACTACCTGCAGATCATACAAATATTTGTTCCGTGCGGGAATCGAACCCACGACCCGGAGCGCAGCAGTCGACTGTATCAACCATTGCATCTGGCACCACTGCAGAGATTGCAGCACTGCCCAGGTTTCGATCGAATCGAAGGCTTTCTCATAGTCCACAAACGCCAAGCATAGTGGCAGATTATACTCCTCGGTCTTCTGTATAAACTGCCGCAGCGGATGGATGTGGTCTATGGTTCTGAAGCCTTTTTGGAAACCGGCTTGTTCGGGAGGCTGGAAGTCATCAAACCTACGCTCGAAACGATTCGTGATGATCCTTGAAAACAGCTTATAAACATAGCTCAGAAGTGAGATGGGTCTATAATTCTTCAATAGGGTGCTATCACCCTTTTTGAAGAAGAGCAACACCTCACATCCACGCTTGCGGCGTTGTGCCCTCGAGTAAGATGGAATTCAATACTTTCTGAAGGACTTTAAGTACCGGTGTGGCACCCGCTTTCAGAAGCTCTGTCGTAATTCCGTCCCCACGCAATTTTTAAGCTGTTTCAAGGCCATCCTAATCTCGTACAGGCTGATGTCCGGGATATCCTCGGTATAGTATCGGGTTAATTTGGCTAGCGGGTCTTTGTCAGAGCCAATAGTAGGTATAGTAACCGAGGTGTATAACTGCCGGTAGAAGTTCTCAATCTCTCTCAAAACCTCTGGCTTAGTCGACGCTAAACGGCCGTCCTTGGTCTTCAGCTTCATACGAGGGCGGCACTGAAAATTTCGGGAATCAAGGAAGTGACACAACATTCCTATTTAAAAATGTATTTATTGCTTTTCGAAGTATTCTCCGCGAAATTTGACACATTTTTCCATACGATGGAACCAATCATTGAAGCAACCATTCCATTCGGAAGTTGGGGTCTCCAAAATGGCCGTTTTGTAGGCGTCCACAGCTTCTTTAGGTGATGAAAATCTCTGTCCACGCAATTTATTCTTTATTTTAGGGAAAGTATAGAAATCATTAGGGCTTAGGTCGGGGCTGTACGGCGGATGGTCTAATAATTCAATGTTTTCTTGCTCTAAAAACTCTTTTGTTCTGTGCGCGGTGTGAGAACTCGCATTGTCGTGATGGAGGATGATGCGGCGGTTGCAGTTCTCTCTACGGAGTTCAGAAACGACCTGTGGCAAACAAATGCTAGCACACCATTCTGCATTAACCGTTCTTTGTCCCTCAAGAGGAATAGTCGTAACATGGCTGGTTTTGGAGACAAACGTGGCCACCATTTTTTTTGCAACACTCCGTGAACGAACAATTTTTGTTGGCTTTAACTCATTTTCGAACACCCAAACTCGTGACTGGTTTTTTGTTTCGGGTTCGTACGCATATATCCAGGATTCGTCACCTGATACGATGTTGTATACAGCATTTGAGGATCCTGCGTGGAATCTTTCCAGAGTTCTGACGCACCAAGTAACGCGAGCCGCTTTTTGCTCTTCACATAGAAAATGCGGTATTCATCGGGAAAATAACTTTTTTACACCTAATTGTTCATGCAAGATTATTTGTATTTGACTCATGCCAATGTCTAAAGTTGCCTGAATTTCGCGGTATGTCACATGTCGATCTTCCTCAATCAGCTTACGCACAGCATCAACGTTTTCTTGGATGACTGCAGTTTTTGGACGACCTTGACGAGGATCATCACTGAGCTTGACACGTCCACGTTGAAATTCAGCAAACCAGCGATAAATTGTGGTTTTGGATGGGGCTTCATCACCAAATGCAGAAATCATCCGGTCAATACACTGTTTTTGTGTTAAACCACTTCGAAAGTCATAATAAATCATCGCTCTTGAATTTTCTCGAGTCAATTCCATTTTCTCTTCTTCTTCTTCTCTTAGATTATGGCTTCTGTAGGTTATCTTCCACAATTTCGCCAATGTCAAGTTTAAGGCAACGTTGTACGGTATTTATATAAATAAATCTTTACATATTCATAAAATATTTCTCAAAAATGAAAAAAATTCTATAAAAAATCTCCATTTTCTCAACGACTAAACAAGTTTGACAAAACCTTATGACAAGACCGTGAATCTTTTTTTAAATAAATAAATGGTATTCGATTTGTAAAACCAAGGAGTTTTCAATTAAAAAGATTTTAATATGACAGGAACAGTGGAAATATTCCATTCCCGATACTTTTAGTGCAGCCTATGTAATACGACTTTGCCCAATAGACTTGTCTCTTACGAACACTTTGGAGCCTTGATTCCGCTCAATCGCTTCTTTAACACCGTTGGTGTTAAAGGTGCGAATATCGTGACGCAAGGACTTCCATATCCGTCTATTGAGCAGTCGGTATGCTTCAGCATCACCGGAGGATTGCAGCGTCATGGCGCGTCTTTCTGCCATGAGGTCGAGAGTGTGATCGGAGAACTTTTTTGGTCTACCTTTACGGTGGGTTTTAAAGGATTTAGACCCAAGGACAGATTCTACAAACCTACCATTTAAATTGTTCTGACTAATGATATTTAATAATATATTATTAGTTCTACTGTACCTAAAGGGCAACATTTTTATGTTAGTAACACAAGCATAAACGTATTAATTCAGATATAATTATAACTTTATTATGTGTTACAAGAATAGTAAGTACAATGTATGCTTTTCCGGGATAATCAAAACATAAATATTAATTACTTAACCAAGTTCAAAGTTCTATCTACTAGACTATTCATAAACAAATTAGTACTATACAAAGTAGAAAATATACGAACGTACTGTAAGAAAGTTTATATTGAATTCTACCAAAGAGTCTCAACATTAATAAAACTGGTTTGTGAAGCTTTAAATAAAAGAGAGAAAGATTTTTGAAAGAAAAAGAAGAAATGAATGGCATCGGAACTGGGAGTCGGATCAAACGAACTACTTATTGACATACTAGCTTTTGCCCGCGGCATCGCACGCGTGGTATTTAGAAAGGTATATCATGCAATTGAAAACATGCAATAATCACCTGAGCTTTTATTAGGAACTTGTAATATGTGTAAAGGGATCATGATAATATATTTACGAATGACACGACCCATAGGCCTGCCGCATATTGCATCCAGCCCAGCCAGCCGAGTGCCATACCATGCGCTTTTGTCTTTTGTTTGGAAACCCTTCCCACATGGCACTGGGTGTCGTCATCAATAACTTTCATAAAATGTATCTTGCCTTTTTCCGCCCAGTATTAACAGTCCAATCACTCATTATAGCTATACCGCTCATTTTGTCATTAAAATTAGGGCTTTAAGTCGTGTGTTGTACAATACTTTTATAATATCAAGATACCTTTCGCGAGTGCGCTCGCAACTGCCATGCTCCCATCCTACATACAGCGTATAATCCGAGTGAGCAGATCGCGCGCTTCAAGCGAGCATACAGCTTGCCAATTGCGAACAATCTGCTTGCCGACACCACCACTGCCGCCCATTATACAGACACGCGTTTGAGATCTCTCACTATATTGTGCACTAAGTGAACAGCAATAAGTCGAACCCTGACTGTCGGTGCTTAGAAGACCAACATGATGACGAATAAATGTCGCAGACGACTGGGACTGTCGCTGACCTCCTCGAGAGTATCGTCTCAGTGTTAATCACCGTCAAGTAGATGGAGCGCTCTGTAGTCTGGGTGATATTTGGGAAATTTAACGGCATCAAAAGCACCGTGTTTAGTAAAATTGCACTTGCCATTATTTGGATGCACAGTGTAGACCTTACCCAATGCAGCGGAGCCACCTTTGGACAGTAACGGATATTTTTGCCAAATTTTAACGAATTCTATAGTGTAGTTTTAGCGGTAACATCCAACATAGAAACAGATAAACAGATGAACAGACAAATAGACAGATATTCTAAAAATTGCAGTTTTGGGATCAGTCTCGTTGCTGGAGCACGCGGCAGTGTTTTTTTTTTTCAAAAAATATTCATTGTACAGTTTTTGTCTCTACGATTTTATTATAGTATAGATCATCATTTCGGCCGAGTGAAGTCCACTGCTGGACACAGGCCTCCCCCAAAGATCACCACAACCACCGATATGGATGTGTTCTCGCTCATTGGGGGGTTTTTCCATAATCGCCACGCTTGGCAGGCGGGTTGGCGATCGCAGTTGAGTTGTTAATGTACTCGAAGGACGCTGCTGCCCATCCTCCAGCTAATCCCTTAGTCGACTTTCACGACACCCATGGGAGGAGATGGGGTGGTGGGATTCTGAGCCGGCACCCCACGGCAAATAGTATAGATAAATAGTAATTATCTATATATTAATACGTGAAGAAAAAACTTTGTACCCTTTTTAAGCACATTGCCCACACGGAGGAGAGATTACAGAACAGATTTTTTTAAAGTTTTGTTTATAATCGTCATTACTGGGATTTCTCCTATGTTGTAGATACATTATATGTTACACTTTGATAATTAATAAAATAAAGATGTTGCACATGCAAAAACAACCATCTGCAGGTTATACAAATATTTGTTAAAAACGAGCAACAATGGGTTACCATGTACCCAATCACGTTTCGAAAAATGCTGTCAAATTAAATAAGATGTACTTAGAGGACTCGGAAGTGTGGGGAAGCTGCTATGCTATGCTACAGGTAAGTAGTTTTTATGTTAAATCAAAATTATTCTCAAATATCAGAAGCAATTACACCGGTTTTTAGTTGCTTTTTAATTTTGGACATGAACATTTTATTTGCATTTAAAAGCAAATTCTGCAAATTACAGGCTAAATTCCAATTCCAATTTAAATTTTAGGTCAATGGCTCCATCGTTTTGACGACGTTTCTGCCAATGTCAAGTAGGTAGGTAGTTAGGTATAATTGTACGGTAAAAACGATATATATATATTTCAATAATCAATTCATAAAAAACTGATTGTGATGAATGAATCAGAACAAAATGAATCATACTTAATTTTATAAATGTTAATGTAAGTTTGTTTGTTACACTTTCACGCGAAAACTACTTAACCGATCATCATGAAACTTTGTACACATATTCTTGGAGGTATTAGAAGTAACATAGGATACTTTTTATTGAAGAATTATTGTATGTGTTTCGAATGTGCTCGTAAGAGGTAGTAACAGATTGCTTGTTTATGCTTAATACTATCCGTATTGCCGTGTGATGCCATTGCTGACGCATCCATCAAATGAACGCGTCGCTCTCGCAGAAGGAGACCACAGCACTCCAATTTTCATGCTGTGCCAGCATAGCCTATTGCTGGCAGAGAGAGATCTTGCCCGATCCGAACGACAAGGATCCGCCGCTCGGCAGCTCATGCAGGGCAATTGTAGGGAACCTGACGACCTGATACACAAAGCCGACACTAGCCAGACATTTAAGTGAGCATGACAGATCAATACTGCCAAAAGACACAGTATAAGTCCTAATTATATAACATCAACGGCTTCATGATGCTCACACATTTACAATTGTGTATGAATTTATTAATTATAATTTTGTTACGACCCGTGGTTCTGGAAAAATAAAAAAATTCCAATACCTTACACACAATTTAATTTCTGAATGTCACTAGTACACTTGCAGAATTATCGCTCGGTATTTCACTTGTTCTTCAGTGTGTCGTATCGCAGCGTAAATTCAACTGTCCCTACTTCTCTCGCGGCCGCTACATGTATAAGCATATAATTATGGGCCAACTGATTTCGAGTAGAACTTTCCTATATATTCGCTAGAGACTAGATGGCGCCACGTTTCGCTATTATTTACTACTACTACGTACAGGGTTATGCCGCCAAACCTGACCAGAACCAGAATATCCATAGTCGAAACCTTTATTATTCACGTTGCGTTCATAACGGGTCTTCATCCTGTCAGACATTTGTTGGCTGGATTGTCTGACAAGCTCGTATACGTCATTCATCTTGTTGCGTAAGTCATTCGCAGTCTGTCACACTGTGGAGCATCGGGGGGTATGCCAGTGATAATCTGCTGGAAACCGTAACTCTCTTCCAAACTTATCTTCGCGAAAGCTGGCGTCTCTGTAGTACTCTCGTGAACTGCACTCCGATATGACATAAGGAACGGCTAAATGTGCTTGTCCTAATCTCTTTGCCTGTTTTCCACGACTTTTGCCAAATATCTCTCCAAGGTTTGGTTGAATCGTTCCACCATACCATCAGATTGTGGATGATAACAGATAGTTCTGGTTTTGAGGGTATCCATCAATTTACAAGGCTCCTGGAATATCTGTGACTCAAAATTCCTTCCTTGATCGCTATGAATTTCTGAAGGTACTCTGAACCGGCAGAATACTTCGTGGCCTAATTCATCCGCAATTGTCGAAGTTTTTTGGTTAGGAATGGCGAAGACTTCAGTCCACTTTGTGAAGTAATCCATGACAACCATAAAGCACTTGTTTCCTATTTCACTTTCAAGGAATGGTCCCGCATCATCTAGTGCTATCCATTCCCATGGAGCTCCAACGTTGTACAACTTTAATGGCCATCTACAATGTGTATAATGTTATTTCGCAGCCGCACCGGTACATTCTCGTCGGATCCGCCACTACGATGTTCAGTTACGAAGTCAAACTCCTGAAGTAGTTTAATCCATCGCGCTACTTGTCCTCCTGGATTTTTGAACTTTAATAGTCAATTTAGTGCAGCATGGTCGGTCGGTCCTCAGATAAAACTTTATTTCTAGCAAATATTTACTGAAACGCTGCAATGTCTTTACTACAGCGAGTAGTTCACTTCTGGTGACGCAGTAAATCCTTTCCGATTTTGATAAGGACTTACTAAAGTAAGCCATCACAACCTCCTTATTTCCCTTCCTTTGAGATAACACGCCTCCATTTCAATGATTACTTGCGTCTGTGTCGGCTATGAATTCGTTTTCAGTGTCAGGATAGCCCAATATATGAGTATGCTCAGACGTTTCTCGAATCCCTGAAATGTGAAACCTGAAACCAGCATAAGCTTCGCTTTTCCTCAGTGAGCTTCAGCTATACCTGGGCAATATCTGTGAAATTCTTGACAAACTGTCGATAGATTGACCTCAAATCTCTCGCGGCATCCTCATATCGGTGAAGGCAGTCGATAGATGGATTTAATTTCCAGTGGAGACTTTGGTCACTCTTTGTTAATAGTGGACGCTACTGCGTTTGATTGTTTTAATCACGAACAATAGCGGCATAAACGCAGCAGTGGCGTGAACAACTTGCTAAACTTACACAAATGTGCTTGATTAAATTCGTAAATGGCCTTCACTGTGTTGACTACTTTTAACAATATTAACCCATAAATACTGCTTAACATTCTGTTCACGAGAAACAACCTTAGACTTGGCTGACTCATCTCATCTCTCATCTCATCATTGGTCTCGCAAGGACGGCTATAATAAATGGTCCTAAGGGATATTGCCATGATCAGGATACTGTTATTAGCACACGGGAGCATACTGCTGCCTCAACCTCTTGACATCAACACTTAGTCATTATTTACGACACTAATTGGTGGAGAGGGGTGGTCTCTGGTTCTTTACCAGAAACCACACGCAATAAGCTAGTATTATATTATGCGACATCATAAAAAACCATCACACATTTTAAATTATCTGTTCTTACCTGATCGAACATCTCCAGTAATGATGCTGCAGGTTGATGTATGGTGCACACGACTGTCCTGCCCTGCCTTGCCAGTTGCTTCAACACCTTGACGCATTGAGTCGTGGTTACTGTATCCAGTCCACTAGTGGGCTCGTCCAGGAAGAAGACTGGAGGGTTGTTCACTAATTCTAATGCAATAGACAACCTGTGGGAGATGAGAAAGTTTTGAACATTAGTAATTTAGTGAAAAAAACACTACATGTCAAATTAAGTAGCTGAAAATGTAAAGTTTTGCTGAAATAAACTTTGATTTCCAATATATATTAGTGTAGGACGTGAGCACTGGGACGTTTGTTGCCGTGGCGCCGTCTCGTCCTTCTCCGTGTGGGACCGGCCCTCTCCCGATCCTGCTCTGCTGTCTCTTTCAGCAGTATGGCGCTCCAATTTTCATGATATGCTAACATAGCCGACACTACTGCTGGCAGAAAGAGATCTTGCCCGATCCGATCGACCGGAATCCGCCGCTTGGCAGCCCACGCAGGGCATTCCTCGAGCGTGTGCTGTGGGGTATCCCGGTCGCTTCCGCAATGGTGGCACTGTGCTGAGGCGTACCTGCACAGAATAGGATGCGAGGTCATGACCTCGCGTCTTATTCCGTGCAGGTAAAATAACCTGATGCTGTGGCCAGGTTTGTCTCCTCATGACGGCTCTCCTCAACGATTAGTAGACAGGACACGAAAATTTGCATATACGTTTAATTTTGATGGCTAAACATAATCTCTACCATGAACTGATACTGCAGCCAGAATTGTCTCCTCATGAAGAAACTCCTCACCGGTTAGTAGCATGGACATGAAGCTTTGCAAGTTTGTCCAGTTCTGACGATAAGACACTATGATGATAGAAATAACCTGATGCTGCAGCCAGGATTGTCTCATCATGGCGGGACTCCTCAACGGTTAGTAGAAAGAGACGAAACTTTGCATATACGTTTAATAGCTAAACATGATCTCTACCATGAATTGATGCTGGAGCCAGGATTGTCCCTCATAGTGACACTCCTCAACGGTTAATAGCATAACAAACATTGCAAATTTGTTCAGTTCTGACGATAATACACTAAAATGATAGAAATAACCTGATGCTGTAACCAGGATTATTTCCGCATGAGGGCACTTCTCTACAATTAGTAGCACGGACACGAAACTTTGTGTATACTTAAAATTTTGATAGCTACACGAGATTTTTACTATGAGCTAATACTGCAGCCAGGACTGTCGCCTCATGAGGGCACTCCTCAACGGTTAGTAGCATGGACATGAAACTTTGTAAGTTTGTTAGTTCTGATGACAATACACTAAAAAGATAGAAATAACCTGATGCTGCAGCCAGGATTGTTTCTTCATGAGGGCAGAAAGGAAACCTTGTTTTTAAAAAAAAAAAATACTGCTACTTTTTAACGTCAGGAAAAACGTAAATCAATAATATACGTGGTTTAATCCATTTAAAAGTGTTTTAGCATAATATTTTTTACTTATTTATTATTGATTAGGAATTTATCTTTATAGCAAATACACAATGGCGGCACGGTTGGTGTAGTGGCTGATACAGTCAGCTGCTGCGCTCCGGGTCGTGGGTTCAATCCCGCACGGAACAAATATTTGTATGATCTGCAGGTAGTTGTTTGGATTCACCCAGGAGTATTGTATGTGGAATTTATGTCTGTAAACGCATCCACGACACAGGAGAAATCCTAGTGTGGGACAACGTTTTAAAAAACAAAAAAATACAGTATTTATTATTCTGTATACAAGAAAGACGAAAAGAATAGCTATCCCCTTATAGGGCTATTAAATACATACGTATACGACTTGAGCGCTACACACAAGACTAAGAAGGAAGGAATATTTAGGTCTGAATAAACACATGAATATCCCTACGTATTTTCTTAGCCCGCGTATCGAAGTTACTTCCTACAGCTTTACTCAATAACTTTGCATACAAAGAACGAGTTTGCATAGCCATAACTTTTTCTATAGAATAGCTGTAAGTGCAGTACGTAGGAATTATTGCAATTTAAAAAAGGTGGTTTCTGTGCTCACAAAAAAAAACAAAAAGTATGTCAGCCGTGCAGCTTTCTTCACTCGTCGACGTCATTGCTGCACGTTATTGGCTGGTCACACGTCACAGGATCTCGAATATTACGAAACTATCAATGACGTCACGCGGTATAATCTCTGTCCCTGTTCTACCAGTCGGGGTCACCACTTTTGGTGGTCGCGGTGTATGCGATTGAGGTATAATGTACTACACACTAGAGGTGACATGACAAACAAATTCCATGCACCACAAGTGGGGAGGCGGTGCGCGGGCTGTCGAAAAAGAATAGTAGTATAATAGATGCGACATTTTATACTAGGTATTTACGTAGAAAGAAAAACATATCTTTCATTGATATCTCACGACGCGCCATGATTATAAGTAAAAGGGAAAACTTATTTTTCATTCATATTACACGACGCGCCATGTTTAATATAATAATATTTTGGTTTTGTTTTGATAATTACAAGGTACTTTAGAAAACATCATGCTTTTTTATAATAAGTACCTATGTTTATCCTCTTCTCGATAATGTAATCATGAATATATGTATGATCAGTAACCAATTCTCTTCACTACCTTTATTATCTTGGACAAAATTAATATATTTACATGTCTTGGCCGTGGACACCTTAGAATGAGAATGAATTATTCTGTCTAGTCTATATTTATAAATAAGGTATATCCCAGTACATTGCGTAAATATCAACAAATTAAAATAAGTAGTTTATTTATTAATTATCAGTAGGTAAATCAATTTGTCATTTCTGTTCGACAGATTTTTCATAATCTATGATTTGCACCGAACAAAATGGCGCTCGCGGCAAAATTTGCCCTACTGAAAATTATTATTATGTTTATTTTTAATTGAGTTTAAATCGAGTGATTTGTTTAGTTACTGGTAGAATGTCATATCTTTTGGATTTTCTTGCTTCGCGGTGCCTGCTCTAGTACGTAGTACATTATATCTCAATGGAGTATGCTAATAAAACTCGACTCAACAACCAAATGATTTTTTTTTTTGTAGGGCTTGTCGCATATATTTCTGGGAAATGTGGTTGCTTATCCGGCCATTTCTGGCGAAGCCAAAAGAGGCCTCCAGCCAGGCTTAAAATTAATATTAAAAACTAAGCAACTTTCGCTAAGGGCGCCCCCTGCGGGACACGGACCTCGGCTTAGGGCGTTGCTGGGGATAACAAGCTATTGTTTTGGGGACAGCTGGATCGATATTATTTAAAATGTATTAAGGGACATTTGAAGCTACATGCTCGGCACGACTCGAGACGGGAGGGAGAAGTGCTAACTTGAACAGGAAGGTTAAGCGGCGATAGGCCCCCGCGACGTCGGTGAGGCGGGCATCGTCGGCGGCGAGGGCGGTAAAACGGTCGGGTGTTAAGTGAATGAGACAACGCGAGTCTCTTTATGTGATCTAACGTGATTTTATCGTCCGGATCGACCAGAACGTGCCTCGGGCGGTGTACACTACTGATACGAGAGGGTTGGTAATCGACGGCTGATACCACAAGGGGATTAGGGTGGGACAGGGCAGAATCGAGATAGTGTTTGAACGCTTGTTTCATAAATTGCCTGATGGTCGGCAAGTTAAGATCGAAATGTAGTTGATCATTTCGCATGTAGATAGGCGCTCCGGTGGCCGTGCGTATGAAACGGGTTTGGAGTGTTTGGAATTTACTGAGCGAGCCGGATTCAGCGTGTGCGAACGCTGGGCTGGCATAGGTCATGATAGGTCGAATGCATGTGGTGTAAATTCTCACCTTATTTCTAAGGGATAATTTACTACGAGCGTTCAGGATATAGTGAAGGCGACCAAGCACAAAGGCGGTGCGGGCACGCACCGTCTTTGTGTGGGAAATGAAGGTCAGTTTTATTAGTACAGTGTCTAGGGTGACTCCAAGATACATGGCGTGCGGTTCCCAAGGAACCGAATGGCCTAGCATCGAGATCTTCCTGAAACGTGGGTGGTAAATGAAATAATATATTTAACATTACTTATAAAGACAGCTAGACGCTCTCACCGTGAAGGTGAACTTTTCTAGAATTTGCTTTACGTTTTAATATCTGACTGTCCTTATAAGTATCGTTAAATATATTATTTCATTTGGTTGTCGAGTCGAGTTTTATTAGCATACTCCCGTGACCACCAAAGGTATAATGTAATATTGTTATTATACAACCTAGTGTCGATGACCAAGTAATTCGCCTGGTGATAAGCGTCACGCCTGCCCATAACGATTGTAATGTTATACAGGACTAGTTCTGCGTGGCAGCACACCACACTCATCATCTTGAGACTTAGTAATTTAGTCTCTTATGCCCAATAATATTATACCATAGATATGTTACGTCCATATTAAATGGCGCGCAAAACTCAGTCTCGCTGAATGTCGGTACAAAGCTATAAAACTACACACCTATGCTGTAAGAAAGAAGATACAAAAACTACGAGAATAAAAGAGATAGCTATCTAAAATAACAACACGTTTACTCGATGTCTTTTTCGCACCTGTGATAGATTATATGTGTTGTCTCTTTTCTTTGCTTGGCCTGTGTTTTGTTCTAGAATATTATTCTATAGATCATTTGAATAGTATTTTTACTTGATTAATAAAACAATACAGATTGTGACAGTGTGCGCTCGTTGTCCTGTCTTGGGCGAACTGATTGCGAAGTGCTACAATTGGGGGACTTTTGGTTCTTACTTTTGGCGCGCATGTAACATATCTACTTCTTTTAATATATAATATCATTGCTTATGCCCAATAATATTATACCATAGATATGTTACGTCCATATTAAATGGCGCGCAAAATACAGTCTCGCTTGCACAACCATGTCGTGAGAAAGAAAATACAAAAACAACAAGAGTAAAAGAGACAGCTATCTAGGTGAATCGATTGCAAGGTGCCACAATTGGGGGAGCTTTGGTTCTTACTTTTGCACGCAAGTAATATATCTACTTCTTTTTAATATATAATATCATTGCTTATGCCCACTAATTTCACTAGCTACAGTGTTTTCAAACCGGACATAGTAATGTTTAAAGTTTAAACACTACTACTGCTTGGCGGCAGAATGTCTGGCACTGTAGTGGTACTCTTTGCGCCGGAATCTTGCAACAAGAGTGTGCTTAATTCTGTGATAGTGTGGAACCTCCTCAGTCGAGCCAGCCCGTTTGCGAGCTACCAAGTAGATATCTGTAGTACTATTGTACTATAATATATGTGACTGTAGGTACCTATAGTAATGTCTTAGATTTTCGCGATTATTACAAAAGATTTTCCTATATGCCTTACAATACGATAGCTCATTGTAAATACTTATTATGCATGTCCACACACGTTACACAATGCACGTTTTTGTTTACAAACGCTGCTCTGTACCGTAAAACTGATGTGGGAAAGTTTACCGCAGTTAGAAAATACTTCTGGTTTAGTTTCCGACAATTGTTCCGAGGTTTCCTTAAGTTACGTAACGATTCAATTTAATCGATTAGTTCCAGTCGATTTTCTGAGAGCAACAAATTAACTGACCATGTGTCGAATTTTAAGTTTATGTCTAAAATTTTATTAAATATTTATCGAAATAGAATCGATTATGACCACAACGATTTAAAAGAGTTATAAAGAATAATAACACAAATCTGCTTGAATTAGACTAGCCAACCGATAGGCTATTTACAAAACCAGTAAATAAAAAATAATCAATTCCTCAATTCACCTCTTTTTCTGGCCACCCGATAACATATCTGTCTTTGTGTGCTGATGTTCTAAGAGGCCCATTTCTTGCAAGATTTCTTCTGAAGGTGCCTTGGATCCTTTCGGCGCCTTTAACCTGGCTGCAACGTCCATAGCTTCGCGCACCGTCAGCAGCGGCTGAAGTAAGTCTTCCTGGGTTATATAGCAGGAAGACCTCTGGAAAAGCTGCTCGTCTCTTGGCTTCCCGTTCACCAAAAGTTCGCCTGTTACGCCTGCAGACCTGGTTATACAAAGTTTGGTTGTCAAAAACAGGTACAAAAGTCTAGAAATTGTTCTTCTTGGTTCCCAGATAGCTCATTTAACTTGTAATAACAATCACAAAACCCGTCTAGCAAGTGTGGTATGAAAATTTGGGCACGTAACAGTCCTCTGTGAGGAATCTCTCTCTCTCACACGAAACATCAATGCAATGCAAAGCAATGAACGATTAATACATTCAACGTCGCAAATGCAAATTAAATTTCTCTAGAAGCCACGAAAAAAGTGCGAATAACTGTGTCCAATATTCAGCGTTTTGTTTTTTTTTGTGTAGATAGTTAACATTTTAAACCTGAGTGTCGGACAGCAGCCATGTTTAGTGTAATAATAAGAATAATTTATTCGCACAACAAATTTTTACAAATGTCACAATATTATGGTATTAAAACTTCATGTAGCATACAAAACCGAAAAATGGTACGTTGGTACCTAAACTAATGTAATACATTGTATCACTGGTACCAGCGCCTTCCGATGATTCATTAAAATAGATCACAGACCTTAAATTAACAAGTGCAAAAATAGGTCACCTCTCTCCACCCAAGTTTGTCGTAAAAGGCGACTACCCTTAGTCGTTAACATGACTATTGGCCGAAATTAAATCGATCTAATCCAATATCTTTGGATTTATGATTACGTATATATCTGTTTTTTGTGTTAAATGTGATCGTAACCCAACAACGGATGAATTACAAAATCTTAAATCTGAAGATTTAGGATTAGATTTATTATTAATTTCGGCCGTAAGACGGTACGTTTGGTGCAGTGGCTGATACAGTCAGCTGCTGCACTCCGGGTCGTGGGTTCGATTCCCGCACGGAACAAATATCTGTATGATCTGCAGGTAGTTGTTTCGGGTCTGAGTGTATTGTATGTGGAATTCATGTCTGTAAAACGCATCCACGACACAGGAGAAATCTTGGTGTGGGTGCAACGTTTTTAAAATATATATAAATCTAGATGATGGACAACAGCCACCGCGTGCTAATAACAATATACTGCTCACCATGGCCGTGTGGTGCCAGCTAAGAGTAACTCCACCCTATCTCAGCCCATAGGTGTCGTAAACAGCGACTATATAATTAGCCGGAGGATAGCGTACTTCAATTTATTAATGAATTAAAATCAGAACGATAATAAACTGATTACTTAAACAATAAGACACAGTCACTCCGTTTTCTGATACCTTAAACAACCTCCAACAGTATCACCTTCCACTCATCAGCAAACATATCCAGTAAAGGATTGGTTTCCAGGAGTGTGTTGAGCGCCTTCAACATAAGCGGTATGGGTGACATTGCTCGCGCAACCGTGCGACAACGCGGTATCGGAAACAAGTTATGTCTTCTTGCCCGATTATAATTGTCAAAGACGAATAATTTTGACACACCATGTAAAGTAGGTGCGTCAATATCTCCATGTATAATTTTGCATGCAGTAAGAAGTTGCTATGTAGCTCGTATGACTTGGAGCGAGTTAAAACCTAATCAACCTAAGAGAAATCTGATTGGGAATAGATATGGATCATATCCGAACCTCCGTTTATAAAAGTATCTCAAAAATGCTTTTTTGAGTTATTCAAGTATGTGTATCAAGTTATTTCAAGTACTATCTATATTTAGAAGGGCAAACGAGCATTCGGGTCGCCTGAGCAGTCACCGGCGCCCATACGCATCCGCAATACCAGAGGATTTGCTGATGCGTTATCAATATTTACGGCCGATTATACACTTTTTACTTCCCCACCCCCATGTCGCATGTCTGCCATATTTTTGGGGCATGGGCTTCCGGTATTCGTCACTCACCGTACGAAACTCAGCAGTGTTTTACCACTCGCCGGTATTCTGTGAAGTCGTGGTACTTCCCCAGTCGAGCCAGCCTATTTACGAGTTCTAGTCAACTAATGACTAAAGCTAGACTCCCCCACACAAGTAGTTCTTTAGAATCTTTAAAGAACGCTCGTAGCGAGCCACGCCTAATGCCGTGATCATACCATCATCAGTGGTCAGGGCTTTCGAAATATAGGTTAATAAATGTTTTCACCTACTAAACCTATCGATGACTCTATAACTTATAGGCTGTAACTTATGTATGTTCTTAATTTGATTGAAAACTTTTACATATATACATAAATTAAGTAATACCAGTTTCCTAAAACAACTTCAATGATTATATTCGGTAACAACCGATTAATTTGACACTATCTGAAAACAATCTAGAATATTAATTTAACTGCGAATATTTTCACGTGCTCATTAAACTCGTTTTTGTTAGGTAATTGCCAACATAAAATCCACAAACGGTAATTTAAAATTAAATTGGCAAATAATGTAAATTTATAATTCTAAAATAAATCAGCCAGACATCGTACCTACTGTTTAATGTTGTCCTTTAATGTTCTTACATCGACGGTTGGTCGTGGTTTCGCGAAGGTTCCACATTTATGGCGCATATCAGTATACAATACATGTTGTCTAAAACCTTTCAAAAGTTGCATTTTTGAGTAGCTACGTTTGAATGAAATAGACGTAAATAAATGAAATATAAATATGTAATGTAAATAAACTACTACATAAGTGCCTACGTAAATTCGTAACACGTGGCATTCTATATTTTGTGTACCTACCTATACCTATACTGTTTTCCCCATACGCATCCTCCTATATTGTATGCAAATATGACTTATTTACCTGTATCCAGATAGAGCATTCAGTAGCGAGCTCTTGCCGGCGCCGGAGGGTCCCATGATGGCTACCAGCTGTCCCGACATGAACTTGCCATCCACGCCCTTGACCACCACCTTGCGTGGCCCTAGAACAATAAAAATAATAATTATATATTATACAATATATATTATATAAATTATACAGCTTTGACTTGCTGGCTCGCTTTTAAAATCAATTGAGTAAAATATGCAAGATATCAGTGGAAAGTGTTAATTAAAAGTATGCCCAGACGGATGCCCGCAGTTTTGACAGCAAGGGGAGATAACAATGAACACAGAGTGTGCAAACATAACAAAAAATTTCAGCCGTTAGAACAATTTAAAAAACGTTGTATGAAAGGACAAACTTGATCATTTTTCTTTTATCCACGTTATCAAGATTTCTGTCTCTACTTTTTTTTAAGTCATTGTTTTATTTCATTCAACAATGTTAGTTCTAATAATTTGTATTAACCAATCCTACAATAAACGCGCGTAAAACAGTTTTGCGCTAATTTGTCCCTTTTGCGTTCTTCTAAATATATCCGTTGTAATAAAGACATCCTTAATGTTTAATTTATTTATGTTTATTCAACTGTAAATCTTTGTATACGTAGTTCTTTTTGGTAATTATTTATAATGGCTTCCGCTATAAACCTTTAGGGAAACCGTTTTAAACATCAGCGGGCCATACGCTTTTTGATTAATCTGCGCACTACAATTGGAAATCTAAATAAATCAACCAATATTGCAATATAGGCTCTCTGTGTAAGTTAAGTTAAGTAAAACAGCTAAATATAAAAAGCATACTTCCGGATTATTACTCATAAAATATCTTTGGCGGCCAACTTTATACCATTGACGGTCCCAATTTTGCGCTTATCAAACACTGCAAAAGGGTGTACCTTTAAAAATGTTATATAATTATAAAAAGAGCTCTAGTTGGGCAAGAAATAAGGCAAATATTACAGTGACCTAGCGATCATGATATGCCAACATTGTAGTAATCATATATCAATAACAGTGCATCGTAAACCCTTGCGCCAATGGGCGGGACCGGTTCTTTCTCGAGACCCGCGAACCCCCTTCGGTGCAGAAGTTGCCGCGCCGGTTTTAGCTGAAAAATCTCTGAAATTTCCAATGTCATGACAAAAAAGGCGCATAAAACCTTCATATCGGCCATTTATACGTCCACTGCTGAACAAAGGCCTCCCCCATTGATTTTCAGAACTGTGTCATCATTTTGGGGAGTATTTGCCAATACTCACCAAGCTTAGCAGGCGGGTTGGTGAGCGCAGTATGGCTACCGTTTCTCAGAAGGGACGCTGCTGCCCATCCCTCTGGTTTAGATTCACTTAGTCGGCTTTTATGACATCCACGGGAGGAGATGGAGTGGTGAATATTCTTAATCCAGACACCACACGGAAACTATACTATTATTATGTTTACGTAGGTAATATAAAATCTCTCTATTATGAAAGTATTTGTGAGACAATTTTATAATATAGCACCTTCTATACCAGGCCATGTACTTCATCATTTCAGTCGAAAAACGTCCACTGCTAAAGACAGAAGCCACTCCTAAAGATTGCCATAACGACCGGTATGGGTTTGGGTTGTGTGTTCATTGAGGGGTTTTTGCCATAATCGTTTGGCAGCCGGGATGGTGATCGCAGTTGAATTATAAATGTACTCAAAGGATGCTGCTGCCCACCCTCCGGCCAACCCCATAGCCTCCTTTAACGCCACCCACGGGATGACTGTGATGGGGTAGTGGTATTATAAGTCGGCAGCGCACGGCTCCAGTCCATGTAACAACTCAAAACAATATGAACACATTATAAACAACTACAATTCACATTAATCTCGTTTCACGATTCACTTTCATAAACACCCTTGATTTTTCAAATTACAACAACATCAACAATTTTATGATCACGGCACCATTTTGCAACATAATACCAATGTTCTCATTCTGCTTGATTACTGAGCAAGAGTATTTCTCGTTTAGCTGTCAACGTAACCTTTAACCCGGCGTTTCTCCATCTAGCCACTTCTAAATGATACATCGACGGAAATATAAGAAGAGCTAACGAAACGAAAAAGGCCGAGCGGAGCACATTGAGTTATAAAGGTTTTGCAGGATAATAAAAGCATTGCTCTTAACATGTTATTATATCATTGACTAATTTATATACTTAGCTACATACGCATACATGTAGTTCAATGCATTTGTTTCTCCCAAACTCTCTCACAAAATTATTTCAGAAATGTATTCGCTTGTTCTTCGTCGGTTGCTACCTCAGAACATTGTGTTCACCGTATTATTCTGTTCACTGTATTATTATAAAAACTAGGTACTTAATATTTTTTACATAATATTACAACTAATTGAAGTGTTAATAGAGATAATTATTTAAGTAGTAATAAATAAAATGTAGGTATACTTAATTCATTTCGTATTGATAAAATACGACTACAATTAATTGAACAAACGAGTTTCTTGTTGCTGCCGCCGCCGTTTTAACTAAAAGCGCAATGTTTATTAGGTATTTTGTTTTTGTAGGTATGTAGCTATAAGAAAAAAAAAAAAATAAGGTCCGTATCTTTTCAATGTGAATGAATTGCTTCTTGCTTTTTACGTAGGTAACGTACCTTAATTTACATTTTATGTAAAGTACTATAAATATACGGCATATTTACAGTCTTACGAGAGAGGTTTTAAGGTCTACAACCATAGAGCATCCAGGTTCCCCAAGCCTGCCTACGATAGGCCATCCGTATTTTTTTGTCTGATACCCGGACTACATCTTTTGATAGCCTTTCATCCGGAACCATTCGGCTTACCAAGCAAGTAGTAGCAACAGGAAGCTGTAACTGTCACATTGCAAGCCTGAGATTCAGGTTTTCTCACAATGATTCCCTTCATCGGTAAAGTCAGTGGTGCCTAAGATAGTACACGATGTTGACATTAAAAAGTCACATTCGTACACATACGTCATTACGACGTACATACTTGACGTAGGTACTGGTACGACGATGACAGTATTAGGTCATATTAAATTATACAACCAGAGCCTCGAACAAAGACGCAGAATTGTACGCTTATCAATTTTTTATCGGATACATTTCGGGGAATTGCTCGATTTAATTTCCCCATTTTGATGATTTTTTAAGTCCATTCCATAATCGGACAACCAGACGAATGGCTTTGCGCCACTGTTATATGGTCAATGTTTCACCCATACGTAAGAAGCATTTAACTTCCACGCTGAGGAGTGGAACTCATTGCCACACTCTGTGTTTGCTGATCGTTTTATCCTTGAAATCTCCAAGTCACTTCTAGAAGAAGAACCTAGGCAACCGCGCACCATCGTCCACCGCATTGTCGCTTAACATCAGGTGTGATAGTGGTCGAACGGAAGCCTATTCAATATAAAAAAAGAAACATCCATATTTAATTTATCTGGATTCATATATACCGGAGAAGATAAAACATGCTTAATTTTTTATAACAGTAAATTATTAATACTACTATTATATAATATCTTCATCATGTTTTTTTTACATGTACTGCTCTGTCAAGAAAGTAACGGGAAAAGATCAATAATACACAAAATATTTGTTATTCATTCAAATTTATTTTGTCACCTTCAAAGTATGCTCCTTCAGAAACGATACACTTACGCCAACGAATAATCCAATTATCAAAACATTTTTTAAACGCCGTTTCCGGAATTGAGTTTAGTTCTCGCCGCGAATTCTCCGTTATGTCTTCTACCGATTGAAAACGGGTGCCACGAAGTGGTAATTTGAGTTTAGGAAAAAGAAAGAAATCGGCTGGAGCCATATCTGGTGAATATGGTGGTAACTTGATGGTATTTATTGAGTGTTTGGTCAAAAATTCGTTCACAATGATGGCCGTGTGTGAAGGCGCATTATCGTGGTGCAATCCAAGAATTTTCTTTCCACAAATCTGGCCTCTTTCTTCGAATTTGCTGTCTTAAATGCCGCATAACGCTCAAATAATATTCTTTATTTACCGTTTGTTCATGTAACATGTTTCATACCCAAATGATTAGTTAAAATGGTACGGATCGACCCGTGAGATACAGAAAGTTCGGCGGCTATCTCTCTCAAAGTTGAATGAGGATTTTCAGTCACTATTTCCTTCTCTTTTGCGATGTTAACTTCAGTTGCAGACGTTGATGGCCTACCAGAGCGAGGCAAATCTTCCATCCCATCTCGACAGCTTTTGAACGCTTTGTACCACTCATAAGCACGTGTTTTGGATAAAGTCGATTCACCGTAAGCCTTCTGTAACATTTTCAGTGACTCCGAACACGAAATTCCATTTGCGATGCAAAATTTAAGACAAACTCTTTGTTCGGTGTTTTTGTCCATAATGAAATACGCTATACACACTAGATATGATATAACTAAAAACAGCACTGTATTTAATATAAATAACAGATACAACTCAAACTCCGCGCCAGAATGGAAAACAGTTGTGCCAATCTAACAACAATAAAAACAAAAAAATTAATTTGGAACCATAAACAAATCATCCATTCCCGAAACTTTTTTTGACTGAATGTATTGTGTCAGTGCCGTATCAAGTTCATAAGATTCAAAATAACATTAAGAAGATAATTTGCGCCATATAAGAAAATTCTCGCTCATCTCACTCATCGACCCAACCAATGCAATTTGGCACATTGCCCGCGTTAATATTTAATGTTAATTCCTATTGTATTTTATATGGACGATTAAATTTGATTTTGCAGAAATAATGTGAAAAAATTGTGTTGTGTATTTGTACATCGTGACTACCATAATTTATTGTAGATTTATAACTAATACAATAAATATAATATATTTTTATTAACAATAATAATTTATATATACTTACGCATTAAAACGAATTATATACACACTATTTATGATTAATTTAAAGAGTATAAAAAAACAATATAAATAAGTGGCACATAACGGCTGAAATTAATAATCGATCTAATCCAAAATCTTTGGATTTCGGATTACGGATATGTCTGTTTTTTATATTAAATGTGATCGTAACACAACAACGAATGAATTTTAAAATCTTAAATCTGAAGATTTCGGATTAGATCGATCATTAATTTCGGCCTTTAGGCGTCAAAGTACTCCTCATCGCTACCATCTGATAATGTTCCCAGAACACTGACAGCATTGTCACATTGAATGGGAATGCTTCTTCTTTGGCCTGGCCAAAGAAAGAACCAGTCCTCTGATCACGCAAGGGTCGACCAACTTTCTAGCTATAATTTTCTGCATATTTAAGCAGGCTTACTATGATATGAAATAAGAGGTTTCTTAATGTTCGCAATGTTTTTAGACAAAAGTATCATTGTCAAAAAGGTGCTAACAAATAGCCTATAATCACAATAATTTCGCACATCGAAAGAAAGAAAGAAAAACAGTTTATTTTTGCGGCGAACGTCGACGCACAAGTACAGATTCAAAGATAAAAATTTACATAGCTAAAATCGAAACCACATTAGGATAATTATACGCTTAAAAACTAACACTTAATTCTACCAAACGCGTATCCGCGCTGGCAACACTGTTAATATATTTTGACAAAATGGCCAAAAGACTTGGTATCCAGGCCAAATATAACATTAATATATTTTGACCAAAGAGTTAGATACACATTTTTGTCTGTGGTCGAAAACCAGAAACAAATACCAAAATAAAACAATGCCTACGGTCATACGGAAATTGTGCGTCGCATCTTCGCAAAATATAGGTTGATGCTCAGCATAATACTGTGGCATCACAACGAGCCATCAGCGCTGATTTTCAGCAACAGCCTTAGTGAGTGACGTCGCGCTTATGTAAAAAAAATCAGTATTTCAAACAGCATGTAAGTAAATGACAAATTAAAAAAGGCAACCCGAGCAAAAGGATGTAAGTAATGTAATAATGAATAAATTATTTCGAGTAAACAGAAAAGAAGATCCCCAAACTAAAAGATCGATAAATGGAAATTCCCGACCCGGCCATTGCATTGAAGGGCTTCGGCCGAGAAACAGTTATATGACCCGACGCCACGGCCCCGAGTGCATTCGCACCTTGCACTTGAGATTCGAATACGTGCGTGGGCAAATGTGAAAAGCGAAAGGGATTTGATGAAGCTTAAAATTATTGTTATTGGTGTTTTGTTTTTGTATTTATTAATGAGACATTTATTACCCGTGTGGTGTCCGGGTTAAGAATATAGCACCACTCCATCTTTTACGACACCCATGGTTGGAGAGGGGTAGTCTATTCTTGGCCAGGAACCACATGATGTAAATGACAATACTAGTAGATTTAACGTTATGTCATAATAATATGATCATTCACTGGCACAAGCCGCGCGCTGACCAGACACAATAGATTTTTAATTGTGTCTATGATCGAGTCCGTTGATGAGCTAACGTACTAAAGCTGAGTGGTTCTTGGAGACCGGATTTAGTTGAGATATTTTTTCTAAGTTTTCCTATAAAAAACACGGTTCGTGGAAAGACACCGCGGCATTGACGGGCTTCAGCCGAGAAACGGTTATTTGACTTAGCGGGTGCATTGGCAGCTTGAACTCGAACATTGAATAAGATATTTGACTCTGTGAAGCAAGCGTGGTCGATAAAATTGATATCGATTGCTGAAAGAACTCGAAACACAATTTACCGGAACACTACAAATGATCGATTACAGAAGCTATTGAGTGTAGACATGACGTATTACGTTATTACTTTTATAATTTCTTAAACATTATAAAAATAAAAACGTACAATATTACTCTCACAGTGCTCTCACACACGACAATTTGGAATCACGTATGCGTGGCGGCAATCGAACAATGACGTATTGTATATTATAATGATGCAGAAATAGTTGGTATCTGGCCAATAAGCAACACATCACCCCTTGTCGCACAGTTTATTGTTTCTTGCGATTTGGTGAGAAATGTTGCAGGTTCAAAGTACTTAGAGTTGCTTGCTATAAATTATAGCGACCATAAAGTTTTATTTCGGTCACAGACATCAGACATTTACATTTCGTATGCTTGAAAATTTGTAAGGATATTTCCACGACTTTTATTTTCGAAGGTCGCACCGATCCACACCTTTCGGTTTTCCACTAACAACCGGATTGGCGGCGATTGTAATAATTTTTGTTGGACCGACTTTATTCGTTTCCTGCATACCTTTTTTTTATTGGTGCCCAGTGGAAATTCTTCATGAACTTCCTTCGCCCCGGGGAAGGACGAAGGGGTATACCGACTCCTACCGGCTAAAACCACTGGAGCGGTCATCTTCGGCACGTAAGGGAGGCTCCAGGTTCTCGTATGATCACACCTATGATCATCATTTCAGCTAAAGAACGTCCACTGCTGAACAAAGGCTTCTCCCCCATAGATTTGCACAACATGTTGAACAGTGTTGTCATTTTGGGGCAATTTGCCAGTACCCACCACGCTTGGCAAGTGTGTTGGTGAGCTCAGAATGGCTTCACAGAAGGGACGCTGCAGCCCATCCTTTTGGTTTAGAGACCCTTAGCTGTATTCAAAGTCAAAGTCAAAGTTTTTTATTTCAAATAAACCAAATATTGGCACTTATGAAACGTCAGAATCTAAGTTGCACGGTTCCAAATAGTTGATCTCGTGGAGAAGATCTGGCAAGAAAGTTCATGGATACTCTTTTTAAATAATTGAGATTACGATGTTGATTGATACAAATGATTGTAAAACATACCGAGAAAAATTTAGGTTAATGTGATCTTTAGATGGAACATACCACAATAATATAATAATAATAATGTATTCGCCGTGGCAGTTAACGGCTGACCAGTCCCAACAGACGGCACTCGTTCACGAGCATGACGCAGTTATTCAGAAGGCGGTCAAGTTTATTGAGCAGATCTGCATTCAGGTCATAATAACACACATTACCATAGTCAATCATGGGTAAAATGCACAAGTATTGCCCTCACATTGGATGGGAGTAATTTATATATGTATACTATATATATATTGATTCCGTGTGGTGTCTGGATTAAGAATATAGCACCACTCCATCTCCTCCCATGGATATCGTAAAAGTAAGGGAATCTAAACCAGAGGGATGGGCAGCTGCGTCTCTTCTGCGAAACGGCTCACCAACCCGCCTGCCAAGCGTGGTGAGTATTGGCAAATACCCCCCAAAATTATGACAAAGTTGTGAAAATCTATGGGGGAGGCCTTTGTTCAGCAGTGGACGTATAAATGGCCGATATGAATTTGATATGATATTGAAGAGCAGAAAGATTTATTTGTATGGATCATTAGGATAAAACTACGCCTTGTTATGGTAAACGAGTTTACATTGGATATCGTTTCTATAATTAATATACTATAGGTATTCGATTTGCCGTATGGTGCCGGCTCAGAATACCACCACCCCATATCCTCCCGTGGGTGTCGTAAAAGTCCACTAAGGGATTACCCGGAGGATGGACAGCAGCGTCCTTCGATTACATTAACAACTCAACTGCGATCGCCAACCCGTCTGCCAAGCGTGGCGATTATGGCAAAACCCCCCAATGAGCCCACAACACACCCATATCAGCCGTTGTGATAATCTTTGGGGGAGGCCTGTGTCCAGCAGTGGACTTCATTCGGCCGAAATGATGAGGTATTCGATATCCGTGATAGTCATTTCGTGTGGTTTCCGGATTAAAAATTCTAAAGGGCGGGCGGGCGTGACGTTGTACTATTTGCAGCTGACACCCTCATTTTAAAGGTAGAGAGGAATAGACAACACTTTGACGAAGTGAACAGTGCTCTGTCACTGGTTACACTTTGGTTTACGGTGATTAATTAATTTCACAATGCCGAATGTAAAGAATCTAGGACTCAACATTGTTCTGTAAGATATTACGATAGCTTGTGAGCGGAGCCTGTCGTATATTTATTTAGATTCATTCATTCACATTCATGTATTACCCGATTGAAATCTTTAATCGCAGTGATAAATTGTACAAACTCTTGACCAGCCGATCGAATAACTAATCAAATTGCCTTGTTCGATCATAATTTTATTGCATAGCGTTTTAAGGCAAGCTTGGCAGTTGTTTTTGGACATTATTGTGCTGAGTCAGCTTTTTAATTTTACTTTCTCTTGACAAGAAATATTTTAATGTGTACGACAGCTTTGTTTGAGATAGTGACTTCTCACTTTATAATTTTACTATAATGATGTGGAATTACGACGCTCATGTAACTCATACCATATATCCAGAACAGAAACGTCTGACGGCATGGCTGCAAAATTTATATAGTTTAGTATCACACCAGCACAATGGACCCAATAGGGTTGAAATGCATTCGGCTGACACCGAGCCCTTGGGAGCCACAAATAGAATAGAATAGAATCACTTCAGGCTCAGTTGAACACATAAAATCCCGACGGTAGTCAGTGCAATCTATTCCAGTCAATGATATTATATAATAAAAGAAGTAGATATGTTACATGCGCGCCAAAAGTCAGAACCAAATCTCCCCCAATTGTAGCACCTCGCAATCAGTTCGCCCAAGACAGTACAACGAGCACACACTGTCACAATCTGTATTTTTTTATTAATCTCGTAATAGAAATGCTGTCGTGCGTATAGAAAATGCACAAACTATCAAGCAAAAATAAATAAAGAACAAGGGATGTCATACCACACGTGAATAACAAACTATATAAAATGTTTTAATAAAATACAATTCAAATTATCTAGAGAATTATATTCTCGAACAAAATACAGGCCAAGCAAAGAAAAGAGACAACACATATATTCTATCACAGGTGCGACAAAGACACCGACTACAGGTGTTGTCATTTTAGGTAGCTATCTCTTTTACTCTCGTAGGTTTTGTATCTTCTTTCTCGCAGCATAGGTGTATAGTTTGATAGCTTTATACCTACATACAGCGAGACTGAGTTTTGCGCGCCTTTTAATATGGACGTAACATATCTATGGTATAATATCATTGATTGCAGTAGATTTCAATTCACGTTGTCCGAGATTTCAGAAACGGTAAATAAACTGCAGTTATCAAAATCTCGTCGTACGCAACAGTGCTGGCGTGAAAACGAGGCCTACCGAGTCGGCGCGTCCGCGTCGCGTGGTCGGCGCGTGCTCATGATTCATGCGGTCACGGCCCCTTTGCGAGGGACAGCGGCACTGTGATGATGCGATAGCGATTCATTATACCACTATTTAATTTTAATAACCGTTTTCACCGTGGTGTCAATCCTGATGGACTTCCTCCGTCCTGAAAAGAGCAAAGGCGGGTGTGCCTGAATCTTATCGTTTAAAACCACGACGGTTTTTTTATCACTTGACCGAAATCCAAACCTTCACACCGCGACTCTACTATTTTAATAACCGAAAATTATGATAAAAAATTGTAAAACAAAACTAAGCCACGCTTTGTTTTATTTACGCAAAAAAGTAGAGTACAATTTAATTTACTATGAATTAATGAGTCAACCAGTTTCTTTAGTTTAGTTTATCTCGCTTTTTAAACTAAAGCTTACTTCATTTCGGCGGAGTGAAGTCCACTGCTCGACACAGGCCTCCCCCAAAGATCACCACAACCACCGATATGGATGTGTTGTGGGCTCATTGGGGGGTTTTGCCATAATCGCCACGCTTGGCAGGCGGGTTGGCGATCGCAGTTGAGTTGTTAATGTACTCGAAGGACGCTGCTGCCCATCCTCCACCTAATCCCTTAGTCGACTTTTACGACACCCATGGAAGGAGATGGGGTGGTGGCATTTTGAGCCGGCACCACACGGCACTTACTCGTACTTTATCAGTTTCGGATCATCATTAGACCGAAATATTCTACGTATGTGTATTCAATGAAGGTAGATATAGTTTATAGGTAGGTGCTTTATTATGCTACTATTTATACTTTTAAACATTTATGCAAGGTTTTTTTACGAGATTTTACTTTTTGGTCTGTTTTCTTGAGGACGCATTCTCTCTCTGCTGAGGCAAACATTGAGAATGGTTTCTCCTTTTTGCTTTGGGAAGTCTAACTCTTCGAAAAGATACGCGACCCTCAATCATTTATTTCATTTTCTGTTCCCACGAGTAGTGGATAAGACATTCAATATAAATTCCTCATCTTATAGAGCTATCATAAATTGAATGCAGACCACAGAGATCGCTCATTTTACGACGTTGATCGGACGCTACATTAGGATTTGTATGACTTCCGCTGACCGGTGTACAATCGGTCTGCGTATTGTTTACCGAGGCGACAGTAACACGCAGCTGCCTCTGATTATTATAATTTATTACGAAGCTATACAATATATTTCATTTCATCACGTTAACTAAAGTCATTGATTATTTTTTATTTATGTGAAACTATTAACAGGCACTCATGATTATCAAATCATAAGTGCCTGTAAATAGTTTTACATAAATGAAAATATTTTTATCTTTTATCTTTATTTACGCATCTCACCCTTGCCTCAAGATTAGTAATGTTTTAGAGAGTATATTCATTTAAATCATTATCATCATCATTTTAGCTGGAAAACGTCCAAAACGGACACAGGTCTCCCCTATAAATCGCCACAACGAACGCGACGAACAGTCTGTGTTTGTGTTGTGTGCTCATTGAGAGTTTGCCACCACGTATGGGCCACGATCGCAGTATAGTTCTAATTTTATTTATTTGCTCGAATGACGCTGCCCATCCTTCGGATAATCCCGGAGTCGCCTTTTATAACACCCATAGAATCAGATCGGGTGGTGTTATTCTTAACCGGCCCCAAACGGTAAGCGTGGTAAGTCATTTAAATAAGGGTACGTTGTGGTGGACCGCATATTTCCGGACTCGCTTCTTAAGTACTAGGTTACTGGTTGAAGGCTCTAGTGTGATCTTACGAGGACCTGGACCCCCCTTCGGTGCCGAAGATGACCACTCCAGTGGTTTTAGCCGGTAGGAGTCCGGCATTCGCCGTCTCTACGGGGGGGTCATGCGGTCCGTGGTTCTATACGGGGCGCCTGTATAGTCGGCTCGACTATCAGGCGCCCAGCGCTGCAGAACCAAAATTCATGGTCTGCAGCGCAGAGTGGCTATCCGGATCGCACGAGGATACCGAACAGTGTCCTACGAGGCGGCAACTCTCCTGGCGCGTTTTCCGCCTTTCGACATCCTGGTGGAGATGGATGCGTGGGTCTACGATCAGACACGCTCTCTCCGCCAAAGCGGCGAAGGCGCGCCTCCATGGGCGTTGGACAGGCTGGGGCTAGCCAGCTCGGCGGCGCGCACTTGGCAATTGGCGTCACCGCCTGCGGATGCAGTTTTCGACCAAGCGCGTCGTGAAGGCCGTCCTGCCGCTCTTTGGAGCCTGGCTCAAAAGGAGCGAGCGCGTTACCTACCGCCTGACGCACGTGCTCACCGGGCATGGCTGTTTCGGTGCGTACCTGCACAGAATAGGACGTGAGGCCACGGCACAATGCCACCATTGTGATAGCGACCAGGATACCGCACAGCACACGCTCGAGGCGTGCCCTGCGTGGGCCGCCGAGCGGCGGATCCTGGTCGATCGGATCGGGCAAGATCTCCTCTCTCTGCCAGCAGTAGTGTCGGCTATGTTGGCAGAGCATGAAAACTGGAATGCATTGGTCTCCTTCTGTGAGAGCGTCATGCTCCAGAAGGAGACCGCAGAGCGGGATCGGGAGAGGGCCGATCCCGCTCGAAGAAGGAGGAGACGGCGCCGTGGTAACAACCGCCCTGGCGCCTAATTCCGATGCGCCTGAAAACCCCTGCCGTTGCTATAAGGTGGGGGACCTCTGGGTTCGCGGGTGCGTAGATTGGGGAATCTGCGTGCCCACACTGAGCGACCCAAGAGAAGACGGTAGCACGCATGTGGTCACGCGCTGCCGTGGGACGCTTTGGGGGATCCTTTACAATCCCCCGGGGGGTGACCGCTTTACAGTCACCCCCTTCGAGATGTGCCTATAGGCGCGGCACCAGTGGGCGGCTCTAGTGTGATCATACGAGGACCTGGAGCCTTTAGGTGCCGAAGATGACCGCTCCAGTGGTTTTAGCCGGTAGGAGTCCGGCATACCCCTTCGCCCTTCCCCGGGGTGAAGGAAGTTCATGAAGAATTTCCACTGGGCACAAATAAAAAAAGAAAAAAGAAAGAGCCCGGCATACCCCTTCACTCTTCGCCGGGGCGAAGCAAGTAAAAAAGTTCCTGGTTGAAAACCTGGCAGGTACCAATGTACTGTTTTATTCTCAAATGTACTTTATTAGTTAACTTAAGATATCACTGGTTTTCGGTGAATGAAAACTTCGTAAAGAAACTTGGATGTATAATGGACTGAAATGGCCAACGTGCAGTGAGCAAGCTTGGTAATCAATACTCGTTCGCTCTCTGTACAAGAAGAGGCCTGTGTGCTTTGCCTTGGAATGGGACAGTTACAGTTGATATCATTATTATAATTAGCTATTTACCAGTCTGAAATAAGAAGACGTGATTTTTTAACTCGACCTGAATGTGATATTCAGCATTTTGCCTTCACAAAAATCGTATCGAAAAATATTTCATATTTTCCTTTTAAAAACGAAAAGCAATATGAATATCTAACACAGGTTGTAACTTCTAACTTTGGGAAAAGGTCACACACCTATAATACAAATAGGAAAGCCATTTATCTCAGAAATAATAGTTTACAGGTTTTGTCATTTGAGCACGTAATGTATCGTAAACAACTCGATCATAACGCTACATTGTTATTCATCATCATTTCGGCCGAATTAAGTCCACTGCTGGACACAGGCCTGCCCTAAAGATCACCACAACGACCAATATGGGTGAGTTGTGGGCTCATTGGGGGGTTTTGCCATAATCGCCACGCTTGGCAGACGGGTTGGCGATCGCAGTTGATTTGTTAATGTACTCGAGGGACGCTATTATATATTATTTTACTATGATATTATTATGCTACTGCGAGCTGTAGCGTAATAATATAATAGTAAAATAGTTGTGTAATGAGGTCATCTCATTCGTTAACTGTAGCGAAACAACAGCCGTTCAGTTTTTATTTACATTGCAGTTTTAAAGAAGATAAATAGATATTGTATTTTTAGCTCGACGACAAAATAGCGTTAGGGTAGACGAAATCAATGATTTAATATTGAAAACAGTTGAATAAACTGGAAAAACATCAGGAAATCATGAAAAGACCGACGCAAAATTCTAACGCTGAGGGTTCCAGAAGCATGTAATGAATCTGTTATCAGTTATCATTACGATGTCACACACCCGTTATGATATTTTAATTACCATATTTTGTAAAGCTACATATTAATTTTGCCATAACCGGTTTACTTAACACCGCGAGCGCTATTAGGTTTCCGGTCGTCCGGTCAATGTAGATAATTTATGGATTGATTTATGAGGTAGTTGTCCTCATTGTTTAGTATTTCGCACATTGCGTAATATTACAAAAGTATTGGCGTCCCAGGAGTGACAGCACAGTTGTGCAGTGATTGGCTTTCTGTGCTACGGCCTGTGGGTTGGATTCCTCATCAGAAAAATATTTGTATAGCAGGTAGTGTTTGTAGGTCCAGTTAGGTAGGTCCAACTTCGAGAAAGATGTCCATCGTCGAATCCGACTCGGCTGGGCAGCGGTCGAGAAACTTCGCAACGTCTTTTCTTCAACAATACCGCAATGCCTTAAGACGAAAGTCTTTATGACATATGGAACAGAGACGTGGTCACTCACAATGGGCCTCATAAGAAAGCTCAAGGTCACTCAGCGAGCTATGGAGAGAGCTATGCTTGGTATTTCTCTACGAGATCGAATCAGAAATGAGGAGATCCGTAGAAGAACTAAAGTTGTCGACATAGCTGAAAGGATTAGTAAACTGAAGTGGCAATGGGCGGGGCACATTGCTCGTAGAACTGATGGCCGTTGGGGCAAAAAGGTTCTCGAATGAAGACCGCGCACCGCAACGAGGTGGACAGACGAGCTGGTGAAGGTCGCTGGGAGTCGTTGGATGAGAGCGGCATGTGACCGCTCCTTGTGGAAATCTAAGAGGGAGGCCTTTGTTCAGCAGTGGACGACTTGTGGCTGATATAATGATGATGAGGTAGTGTTTCGAAGACTGGGTACTAGTCATAGATTTCCGAGTATTTGTGCATGTGAAAATAAGATGTGAAAATTCATGGATTATGGAGTCATTATTAAATCAGGGCGGCATGTAACCGCTCGTTACGGAAATCTACGAGTTTGTCTCTGGCCTATAAACACGTCTACTATTCCTTCCACCAGTGTGGAACCTGAAAAAGTATTCTCATGTACTAGTTACAAATGTTACCGTTTAAAAACTAGGCTGAGTGATCAGCCTTGATGCCATCAGCTTATCACGTATATATTACAACATAGCGCCCATAGCGCCGAAAACCAATCGCTTAGCCACGGCAATGGCCCAAACTTACCTTCTTCGTCCTTGAGGAGGTTACACAATTTCCTTCCAACTGTCACCAAAACTGCGCTTGTTCAGTCCCTTCTACCCTTGACTATGCTGATGCCAGTTACCTTGATCTGACTGAGGCACAAATAGATAAGCTTGAGCGACTTCAAAACTTTTGTATCGGATTCATATTTGCTTTGCGCAAATATGATCATGTCTCAGAATTTCGCATTAAGCTCAAGTGACTTCCAATACGACTTCGCCGAAATACTCATATTCTATTATTGCTTTATAGCATTTTATGTATTCCCACAACACCCCCTTATCTTAAATAACTTTTTTAGTTCTTTCATGACACACACACAAGATACTTAAGATCATCGGAGAACTTGAGACTTCAGATGCCATTGCATTCCACCAAACTCTTCGATAGATCTTTTACAGTTCAGGCTATACGGTTATGGGATTCCAGTGCAACATGGCCAGTGTCAGTAAGGGCTGCCAAATCATTACCCTCCTTTAAAAACTTAGTAAAAGAACATTATCTCTATTTTTAATTGAGTAATTTGCCTATGCTAATTCCTTGTTATCACATTGCGTTTTATTTTACTATATCACTTATAATGTATGTATTATATATTATGTATGTATGTAGTATTATATTATATTGAGATTTGATTGAAATAAATAATACTAACATCTACTTATCCGTACACCACGGGCTACCCCATTTTTTTATTTTCGTGACTTTCTTATCTATCCTTAGGTTGTCTAGAAAAGATCGCCCATTGTTCATTGTATTAATGTTTAAGTTTTCTTTCTAAGTTCCAAATGGTGTACAATAAAGTTTATTCTATTCTATTCTTACCCTTCGTCGCCTTCTACGTCACCTATGAGTGCACGGTTATTGACCTTTTCTTTACCACAAAGCCAAAAATAAATCTTACTAGCTATACTAATATAAAGTGTGAAATTGAGTTAGTTGGTATGTCCTTCCTTCACGAAGCATCAGTAACTTACCAAAGAAATGACATGAAGAGATAGTTTATGCGTCGAAGAGTGACATAGGCTACGTTTTATCCCAGATAAATATACAGTTCCGGATTCCGTATGGTGTCCGGATTCTCTCACTCTATCTCCTCCCGTGGATGTCGTAAAAGGCGACTAAGGGACTCTTAATTTTCCGCGTGGTGTCCGGATTAAGAATATAGCATCACACCATCTCCCCCCGTGAATGTCGTAAAAGTCGACTAAGGGGCAGAGGGATAGGCAGCAGTATCCATTTTGTGGAACAGCAGCTATTCTGCGCTGACCAACCCGCCTGCCAAGCGTGATGAGTAGGTATATTGGATTTAACGTTTCTTTAATTGCAAGTAATTATAATTCGTGTTATCACAAACCTATTATGTTTACCTTGTAATATTGAATTGGCGTCTACCTTTTTCTTTAGTTTTGTTTGAAATTTCTATGGGTTGGTTAGTATTGTTGAGTCAATGCCATACTAGGATAGGCAATTATTCTAGAGCTGGGCTCTACTTAAAAAAACCTGATCATTCGGGATCGAATTGATTGTTTTAGTATCGGATTATTTGGATGAATACCACAATAATTAAACAGATTTTTATATTCATCATCATATCAGCCACAGGCCTTAGATTTCCACAACAAGTGGTTACATGCCGCTCTCATCCAACGACTCCCAGTGACCTTCACCAGGTTGTCTGTCCACCTCGTTGGGGGTCGTCCCACGCTGCGTTTTCCAGTGCGCGGTCTCTACACCCTACTTTTGTAGGAGGTTAGATATGCTATAATGCAGGGGTGGTCAGCAAGTTGGTCTCCGGAGACAACGGTTTAATCGTGAAAGGACAAAAATAAAATTTCTGTATAAATGGGTCAAACCGAAAAGAAAAATAATCCATCTACTCTGAAAGACCATCAAACCGAAGACTCTTTATAGTTGACGTTATCTAAGCTGCCGGCTATAAACAGATACTCTCCTGATTTTGTTAATAAGAATTATTAATTAACAATACAATTATCTGTTTAAACAAATGTGCCGGTCCGGGCTTCATTCAGGGGTTCATTTAGCCCCGCTACTCACCAGCCAGGTCTGCAGCTCCGATTTGGGGTATAATAGGAGAGGTATGGAACAAGTTTTCAGCTTGCCTCAAATACCTACCCAAAAATTGGTGCCAACTCTCGGACTATAACTAATCAACCATTTGTTGTTATAATCCAACTTACTTAAAAACAAGCATTAGAAAAGATTATGAGTCTGTTAATTATTTAAGACATTAAAACTAATAAAATATACTGCGACTTTGATTTAAACTTCAAATGACCAGCTATTAGAGGGTTAAATCAAAGTCGCTATTGTGTACCTCTGTATTGAATACAAAAGTAGTTACATGCTTTCGTAGCTGGCCGCCTTGATTTTGGTAAATTTACGAAGAAGTAGATTTTTTTGAGAAAGTAGTTTGATCTATAGCTGTACCTACTTTGAATTCTATTGAAAATAATATTAGTATCTTGACATGTAAAGATTCTGCATTTATTTAAAAATATCTAATCGATCCCGAGTAGTAGCAAGCTTAAAGTACAGTACCATCCGCGGCAATCATATAAGTACCAGAGGGCCCTTCAGCCCGGTCACTGTTGTAGCCAGAGTTCCAAAAAACCAAAACATTCAAAGATTTCAATTTATATCCAATTACTATGGTTTTATGTCGTCTGTATGCCGTGTGGTGCTGGCTTAGAATACCACCACCCCATTTATCCTGTGGGTTTCGTAAAAGGCGACTATGGGATTAGCCGGAGGATGGGCAGCAGCATCCTTCGAGTACATTTATAACTCAACTGCGATCGCCAACTCGTCTACCAAGCGTGGCGATTATGGCAAAAACCCCCCCAATAAGCACACAACACAAATTCATACCGGTCGTTGTGGCAATCTTTGGGGGAGGCTTCTGTTCAGCAGCGGACGATTTTAGGCTGAAATTGACTCTGGTTTACTATACCTACATTTATTTACGACTGTTATTTATGAAGAATAAAATACTACTAAGGGGCTTTAAACCTGAGGGATGGGCAGCAGCATACGTTGGTCGAGGCGCTAGTTTTACTTTATCACTAGGCCATTCACCAGGATAGTAGTCCACCTCCCACATGTTGACAACCTCCTGCACTAAGGCAAGCCCTCTACTTACCCTCTTATAAACCGATTAAACATTGTATTGTAATTAATATTTGCTTTGACGAGCGACTAGACAACCCTCTTATCTATTTTTATAGTAAACACATTATTATTAATGTTGATTCGCTAACTGCACATCTGTTGTAAGCAATAATTGCGTATTTACTAAACATATCTACAGCTGTCATAATTAGATGATAACCCATTGGCAATAAATTGACATAATACAATTTGACATTAGAAATATATTTCCATAGGTTATTTGAGTCATACATGATACACGTGATGTCAATAATTCACGGTCGTTTCGAACCTAAGGGACATGAAAACTAGTTGTGGCAATCAATCCCCTAAATTATGTTTTACATCACTAGTTCGGAGCACATTTTTTGTGAGTGGAGATGGTCACGGCATTACCTTTAACCAGCTGTCTCTAGTTTTGTCCCCAAGCAACGTCCAAAGCCGAGGTCCGAGACTACAAGGGGTGCCCTCAGCTGCAGTTGCGTAGTTTCTAAGCTTGATTTTCATTTACAGAATGTCCGATTAAGCTGCTACATCTCTCTGAAATGTCTGCGAGAAGCCCAACAATTTAAACGGGTAAGTTATTCTGTAAGTGGCACGCCTGACCATAACAAATTGTAGTCTGTACTCAATTTTTCATGCTATAAGATTTACCTGTGAAATCGTTTTGTTATAAATATTAATTACAATCATTATATGAATCACAGTACTAAGGCAATATTTATTACGACAGGTAGGCAAACAACACGACATCTAATAAAATGGTTGTACAAGATTGATATAACTGTTAAGATAGTTTGATTTGTTACTTAGTAGATATGTCCTTTAGACGGTATGCAATGTTTATATAATTTTATAAATGCAATTTAATACCGATTGACTTGCGATAGAATATGCATACTGAGATTTACCAATCTGATCAATCAAGTTCTCTTGAGTGGTTGTCATTCTAGATCTACTTTCATCAATAATATATATTTACATTTAAGTTAGGCTTTAAAGTAAAATCTAGTCAGAACAGAAAACTAAAGGTTTTATGTGTAATTGAAATTAATGATTGAAATAAAATTTTGATTGTATGAACAATGTATAACATCAAGTAACGAAATTTCCGCCAACCATTAGGTTGTTTATATTAACATAAGCTAGCGAAAGTGTCATAATACAGTGCTGCTGCAGTGTTTTAACTGCGGAGTCTGCGGTTACCCCATTGATATGATTATATTGGGTTCAGCTGTCGCTGATAAGCACCTCGACCCATCAGCACCCTTCACCACCCTTCACCAACCTTCACCACCCTTCACCACCCTTCACCACCTTCTCACCCTTGTGATCATCAGTGACATCTTTTGTGCTGTAACATATACTCCTAATTATTTTATTTATTTATTTAAACTTTATGCAGCAACAACAGAACTTAAGTGGACTTAATGTCGTAGGCGTTCTCTGCCAGTCAACCATAGGATGATGAAGCGACAACACTTTGAGGTTTGGTTTTAAACAATTTTTAATTTTTTTAACACCGTAATTAATTTGAGAACACTCAAAGTTTTTAAGTTTTTGTATTTAAGAACAAAAATTTGTATCCTTGCCTTTCAATTTCTGGCGATTTGCCACCGATGGATCCATGGCTGCGCGATAGCTGCTGTCACGTCTGCTGTAGCAGATACCAGGACAATATCAAAATGACGTTTGAGCAGCGGCTGCGATTTACGTCTGGCGCAAACCGACTGCGACATACGTAATCAGCCCGCAGATAGTCTCTTGCGGAATCCTGGCTTTTGGAAATGCGTAACTCTAGCACTATTGGTGGTACATGTTGGCCTAACCAGCGTAATATGTTAACTTTCGCTACAACACACAAGTGCATAAGCAGAGAATGTAGTTATAATTAGTCATTTTCATAATACAGTGGTGCCAAATCCGCAACCATTCAAAAGGTTAATGTTTACTTGTAATATTGAATGGAATGAGTGTAGTTTTTAATAACGTTGTCTAAACATAGAATTTCATGACATTTTTTTCAAATATAATTAATTACAGATGAGAACCCAAGGGTTCTTAGCAGAACAGATGCAGTTTCTCAATCTCCAATCATTAATTAATTTACTTACAGTTATTGTTGTACTGCAAGATTTAACTTCAACTTAATTCTTCTTACTTGTTATTCAGTTGTTGAGTAGACTTTTACCTTACGAATATGAATTGACGATTATTATTTACCGAAAGCATTATTATTTATTTATTCAATCATTTGTGTACATTGATTATACACAAGGTGGACTTAATGCATTCTCTACCAGTCAACCTTTATATTCTAGTATTTTATTTATCTATATAAGAGACCTTTGTTTAGCAGTGGACTACCTTCGGCTGATATGAATGAATGAACGAAATACAGTGGGAGGAAGTAGAATTCACCACTATTATGAATGAAGAGAGTGAGAAAGGGAGCAATACAATAAACGCGACATCTTATGAAGTCGTTATTGCGATAAGTAGCAACAGTAAATAAATAGCGACTAAATACTTCTTGATGAAATGAGGATGTAACAAAAATAATATCCAGCAGAACTATTTATGTTATCTATAAAACAATTTCACTTATCAATTGTACATTCTAAAATTAAATTATAATCAATGTTTTCTACAAAACTGTACTGGGGTCGTACTATGAACTTTTAAAAAACCATGCACATTCCAGGCATTTCAGTTTACGGGCTCAAGCTGACAGCTTCTTTTTCGTACTATGACATGCATAATGCTGACTGACTTCAAGCTGGATAATCTGTCTATGGCTGGCTTGTAATTTTATGTTGTACCGTTCAGTAATATGACTAAATACTTATCGATCAGTTACGGTTTTATTTTTATAACATAGATTATGCAAAAAATAGTATAAAGTTATGTATTACGTACAAAAGTAACGAGAAAATATTAAAACAATGTATTTTGCTACGTAATTAATTCACATTTTAATTTTCTGCTTTGTGATGATTGTTACACGAGATAAAGTTTCCGAACGAAAGTAAGTAAATCCTTATGTTTGGCGGGGAATACATCCACTTGAGTTTATATGTACGTACATACTTTTCAGCTGTGAACAGAACTATACATTGGTTAGAACTATTTATTGACCTTGTGATGTTTACGTTTCAAGTCGAACTCACGCATTACACTTCAGAATTCAAGAAAGAATCTCTTTCAGAAAGAAAGAAAAGGAAAATACTCAGTTATTGATCTACAACAAACGACGTACAAATTTACACAATTTACAATTTTGTTTACAAATTTAGTATACCTTACTTTGTTAGTATTTAGTATACCTTACTTTGTTGATAATTTTATAAGGACCTTAATACAAAATTAAAAGATCGAGTCTCTCGATGCAGCATTAGTTGCTAGTCCATTTGCAAAACTATCTAAGTTGTGTAGGTAGAAATCTCTTCTAAATTATCGCAGTCCATAAGCCATTAGTCATTGATAATTAAAGCGGGTACTGCCGTAATCAGCCCAAAGTGCAAAGGTTGGTTCGCTCTGAGTCAACCTCTTCGTTCGCACTAGTGAGCCCATTACCGGACAGTACTATTTAAATTAGAAATCTGTATTGCACTGGGGACATTGCTCATAAGAGGATTTTAAATATCGAACGGGGCCGAATGTCCAAATAAATCATCAATACTGCACCAATTTTATTTTATCATGGAACTGGGTCAATTATTGAATGAGCGGTGGGTCAGCAGTGGGAGTTTAATAAAGGAGTAAGCAAACGAGCATATCGATCACATCATACTAGCTAAAAGATATCCACTGCTTAACAAAGACCTCTCCCATAAATTTCCACAACGACCGGCTACATACCGTGTTGTCATTTTGGGGGGAACTTGCCAATACACCCTTGGCATGCGGGTCGGTAAGCGCAGATTGACTACTGTTCAACAAAAGGGACGCTGCTGCCCATCCCGCTGGTTTAGAGTCCCTTTTGTTTATTGGTCCACAGTGAAAATTCATCATGAACTTTCTCCGCCCCGGGGCAGGGCATGCCGGATTCATACCGGATAAAACCACTCGAGTGGTTATCTTCTACACTGAAAGGGAGCTCCACGTCCTCGTAGGATCACCCGGCAGAGGGAAGGCGTCTGTAAAATGGCGGTCCCCACAGGCACTTCTCGGGGAGGATTGTAAATGATCACCCCAAGTCTCGCTGTGCGCTGTGCTGCGCCGTCGTCCAGGGGGGTCGCACGGTATGAGCCCACACAGACATAAAAACAATCATCTAAAATTAAACTACCATAGCTGCCCAAAGCGTCCGCAAACAGTCCCCCGTGTCGTGGGTATGTGTTTGGGGAAACCGCCGATTACTGCGATCGCCAACCCGTCTGCCAAGCGTGGCAATTATGACAAAAACCCCCCATGAGCTCACAAGACAAACCGATACCGGTCGTTGTGGCAACCTTTGGGTAGGCGTTTTTCGGCTTCAACGACGATTATTTAAAATTAGTAATAATCCTTTTAACTACGCGCCCGCGACCCCCAAGGCTCCCCACCATCTAATGACGGCAGGGGGCTCAGGCGTATTGGACCTGGGCGCCGGGGGAAATGTTACCCCGGCATCGCCATGTCCTTCTCTGTGCGGGATCGGCCCTCTGCCGATCCCGCTCTACAGTATCCTTTTGGAGTCGCCACCCAGTGTTGCAATAGCCTCCTCCTCGGCCCGTCCCATCGGTTACCCCAAACCTAGAGTGAGCGTTGAAGTCCCCCAGGACGAGCACTGGACGGGGTGATTTACAGTGAATGCTGCGCGCCACCCGTCCAACTATCCCTAGTCACTAGTCGGCGAGGGACACCTTGGGGGAGACGTAGCAGCCCACTACTGCCAGAGATCCCCATTCTATCGCTACTGCCACCTGTCCAACAGGGAGCAGGGCGGCTCACCATCGGCTCACCTTCGGCTCCGGCCCAATAAATGGCCACAGAGTCCCCAGCGCCCCCAAACCAGGGAGGATGTTCCTGGATGCCGTAGGGCTCCGCCACAACCACCAAGGCAACTGACCACTCCGCAACACTCTGCAGCAGTACATTCTACACGTGGCGGCAATGGTTTAGTTGCCCTGAAGGACCTTCAATTGGCCTCCATCGCCTCAGGTGATCCGGAGCGGGTGACCAGTGCTGCCGGTGCAGTATTCGTCGGCCCCTCAGCCGAGGCAGGTGTTTGTTTTACCCTCCTACCTTTCTGGTTTGCGCAAGATATGTTCAGTACCTAGTCATAACAATTAACATCGATGTGTCAAGACTACATTTTTCCCGTTACAAAAAGAATCGCTTTATATTGTGAACTTGAATAAAAGTAATTGTATGCCAAATGTCGACATACTACTCCGCTTACCTTATTTAACAAGGTAGGTACAGTGACTGGAATTGGTGTTGTTCTCTCAAAATAAAAAAAGATTACTCGTGTACTCAGATTAATATTTTCAATGTGCTATTGAAACTATTAATCTTATAACATAATCGTTTCTACAATACTCCGTCTACGTTTTTATGGTATCTGAGAGCCAAATGTCAAGTGTGAACTTAACTTTATTGTTTTCTAAAACATAAAAGTTCCGTTAGGTACCGTTTTTATAGTTCAAATAATATGTAGCCTTTGTTCTATTTCATAAAACCTCACTACCTCTATGCTAAATTTCATTAAAATCCGTTCAACCATTTCGGCGTGATGGACGGCCTTTAAAACATTCAAACATACAAAATTTCTCATTTATGATAGTGGGGAGATGTTTGCATTTCCGTTATTTAGTCACAGACCAGCAAGAAAACCTCCACAAGCACGCACCTAAGTAATGTACCTTTTTTTTTGTTCCAGTGGAAATTCTACATGGAACTTCCTTCGCCCCGGGGAAGGGCAAAGGAAGGGTATGCCGGACTCCTACCAGCTAAAACCACTGGAACAATCATCTTCGGGCTCCAGGTCCTCGTAAGATCACACTAGAGCAAGTAATGTACCTATTAATCTAGTAAGGGTGGTATGCCACTCAGCCAATATCTTTATTTGATGACCAATATAAATTTGATCAAAGAAATTGCATGATTTTATCTTCAAATTTTTATTTTTGTTCTTATATGATCAAATATTTGTAATTGTTTTATTATATAATAATATTTATTATACTCTAAATTCTAAAATGTATGCAGCGCAATAGACGCATTATAATTTCATTATTATCATCATATTCATATTAACACATATAACTTAAATATCAGTTTCGTTGTGAAACAATAATAAATTAAGAAAAATAGTTGTGGACATTTATTGTATTTTACCGTCAATGAGTACCATATTTTTTTCTTACCTTTCTATTATCGTACACAAACATATCAAATATGTATAAAACTAGCTACCCGCCCCAGCTTCGCACAGGCGCCACCTACCGGGTCCAATTCCGAATCTAATAAACCACTTTTCTTTTTCTATCTTTCAATTGTGAATCTAAACCATCCAGGGACCCAGTCAAACATACACACAAAATTTCATCAAAATCGGTCTAGCCGTTTAGGAGGAGTTCAGTGACATACACACGTACAGAAGAATTATATATATAAAGATATAACGTGTGTAAGTGACATCGTAATCAAAACTGATTATGGAACCCCCAGCGTTAGAATTTTGTTTTGGTTTTTTCACGAATTTTCTAATTTTTTCCAGTTTATTTAACCGATTTCAGTATAAAATGATTGTGGTCGTTAGGATACGCTAATTTGAATAAAAACACAATAAACTATATAATTATTTCTTTTCACATAAAAACTGCAATGTAAATAAAAACTAAACTGCTGCTGTCTCACTTCAGTTCATGGATGCGGTCATCGCTCGCTGTAGCATAATATTAACATATTACATTCATTTAGCGTTTTGATCGCGTTGTTTTTTCTCAAAAATTACAAAAAATCATCCCAAGGTTTTCGGTACGTTGTCACTTACAATCTGTAGAGAAATAATCTTTGTATGTGTTGTCTTTTAAAATGAATGTAAAGATAATTTAAAACAATTATGCATTTAAAAGTAGTTTCAAGTACAATTGCTGTTCAAGTTACATTCCGTTCATTTTGTTTCCTCATTTATTAAAAACGTATAAAAGATACATTTCAAGACAGGTAAGGAAAACAGACCAAAGGTGCAATCATAACTGTCCTATAAATGCATACGGGGAAATTCGAAATGAATCCTTACGAAGATTATACTGCACTTTAAAGAACTACCTACCAAAGGCCAAAACAATTGCCGTCGTTTTCGAAGAACTTACCGATGTATCGTTCGCTCGAGAAGGATGACAGTCAAAACGAAATGAATTATAATTAAATGTTGCACTTTTTTGAAGCTTTGATGACGCGTGCTTTTTTGGCGATTTAAATAAAAACCGGCAGGAGGATAAAAGGTATCCTGGATTAGTAGGGTGACTACATTTGATCACTTAAACAAAAGCAAAAACACCGGGGCAAGAAATAGGTTGCCATGCACGCAGCTGTTGTGACTGTACGTATTGTATCCTGGATTAGTAAGGTGACTACATTTGATCACTTCAACCAACAAAAACAAACACTGGGGCAAGAAATATGTTGCCACGGACGCAGCTGCTATGATATAAAGTATGTCCCAAAAACCAACGTCAAGTCTAAAATGGGCGATAGGCTATGTGGTAACAGTTATCAGAAATATAATCGTAGTTAGGTAATTTTTGTTTTATGCGCATTATGTTCGCCTTTTAAGAGAATTCCTGACAATAGCAGGTGGATAGGGTTCTGGTACAATTTAGTGGTCAGCCTATTCACCAGACTATAATCCTTTTTTATTTTAGTGGAAAGCGGTAAAAGAAAAACTGTACACCGAACCAATTCAAATTTTGCCAAACAATTTCGGAAGCCGTTGAGGACATTAACTCTGGAAGACCGTTTAATAAACCGATATATTTTTAAGAAGATTGCGCGGCTTGAATTGGAACAATTTGAATGGTTCAAAATGTTTGCTTTCTGCCACAATTATTATACTTAGGTTAAATATACTTTCTGTGAAACGGTAGCAATACTGCGCTCACCAACCCGCCTGCCAAGCGTGGTGAGTATTGGCAAATACCCCCCAAAATGATGACACAGTTGTGAAAATCTATGGGGGAGGCCTTTGTTCAGCAGTGGACGTATAAATGGCCGATATGATGATGATGAAATATACTTTTGATTCCAATAAATTAATTCTATTTAAAACTTAAACCAAAAAACATAAGTCACTGCTTGATGGCCCTTGGTTTCCTTGACCTAGTAGTGGTTATTTTACTCATTACTCATACTACCCATCTCACTCAAACTTGTACCTTAACACTTGTTAGGAACACTAAAGACCAAACTTCTTTTCGAATAATCGTAAATAAATCGTTGTAATAGTCAACATCTCCAAAATTTTTTCTTTTTTTATGATGGTCTTCTCGCACTCATCCCAAGAGGGATATAGCTGCTTAACCGGGCAAATGCCAAATCCAAAAATATCAATTTTGTGATAAATATATACTTCCATTCAGTGACATTTTACAGATACATTAATATAAAATATCATTGCAGAGACAATCTTAAAAACAAATTAGCTTCTATTCAACAACAATATAACCAAAAATCAATGCGTAAGAAACAACATACATTAAATACTGTGCTCAAGCGCTATCCGGACCACACTCAAGTGATCACAGTTCAGATCTCTGCTCAGTACAGACCTATAACTGAGTGACGATTTAGAATAAAGCCACGACTCAGTTGAACTATGTTCAATATACCTATGCTTGAGGAACGTTTTATGCTCATTAAATTAATGCCCAACATAAAACTAATTTTAAACTGAAATCAAAGCTTGAGTTTCGTTCTGTAATACGGACCTACGAGCTATGAAAAGCAAAACACTTCTATCTAACAACTAATACAATTTTATTATGACCATATGAAATGCTTATTGCTCTTTTTATTCTAGAACTGGGTTTATCCGTGTGATGACCAGATTAAGAATATAGTACCACTCCATCTCCTCCCATATATGTCATAAAAGGACATTGCATGCAGGCTACTAAGGGACTCTAAACCAGAGGGATGGGCAGCAGCATCGCTTCTGTGGAACAGCAGCCATACTGCGCTCACCAACCTGCTGGCAAGCGTGGTGAGTACTGGCAAATTCCCTCCAAAATGACGATGCAATTATGGGAATCTATGGGGGAGGATTTTGTTCAGCAGTGGATGTCTTTTGGCTCATATGAAGAGACTAAACTACTAATGTCTCGAGGTGTCAAGCACTGTGTGACTGACTTGCAACTCTTATCACTGATTGTGTTAAAAGAAAAGATAAGACAGCACCCTGCATCGACTTCTAGTATGTAAACCTAAAAGAACAGCGGGGCATTCAGTATATACCCAAGTCCGGGAATGTCAATTACCTTACAGAACCGCTACGATAAATGTATGAAATATTTAGGAAGGACGCCGCCGTTATCACGACTTGTGGGAAAGGTATTGGTGATACCTACCACCATGTCGCATATAAAACCACGTAGAAAGACTGCTATATCTTTTTCCGTTAGTTTTTTTTAACTAGAGTGAGAGTTCGGGGTACAAATATGGTGAGGTTTCACACAATATTTGTAAATTTATAGTCCATATGTAACATAATATGGACTTATCACGAGATACGATTTCAATAAAAATTATGTCAGTCACAGGAATAATGTAACCGTTGACTCAGTGTCCCACTTTCAGTGATATGTACTTGACCTGTCGTCCTACAAACTCGCAGTCCAGTAAGATATCGCAACTGCACAACTATCGTACTATATTTTTAAAGTAATTAATTCCTGTGCGTTAAAGGTCAGGTCATCTCTGTCATTGTCGTCTCTGTTGCATGCAAAATGTTGAAGTTGAAATCGTTGCACATATTTTTTTTAATTCATTGTTATTTATCAATTATTGTTGTCATGAATTGCTACTAACAACAAAAACTTATAAACGAAAACTAAACATTTAAATAAAGGAAATAATCGAATCTAACCTAATTGACCACATTCTCGTTTTATTAGGTATATAGACTATAACTAATAACCACTGTTTGTTTTACATGAAATCCACCTACTGGACTAATATATCGGATGTGTCGACGATTTCATAAAAACATATTGAGAAACAGCAACATGCCTCAGTTAAAGTCAAACCGGAAAGATTTTGTTCCGGTACACAATTTGCAGGCACTATGAATAGTCAGGATTTAAATTGTTGCACGGTTCCGAATAGTTGGCCTTATGGAGAAGAAATGTCAAGAAACTCCATGTACGGTCGCGTTCATATATTGTTTTAAAATATGTGCTAATATTAGTCTTGTTAAAACAACAGGATTGTAAAAAGAATTATACGTAGTTATAGTAGAATAAAGCATGCCAATGTGTGAGACACACACATCTAAAATGACAATTAATACAATTTGCTTTACCAAAAAAAAAGCTGGCTGGCTGCCTGACTGGTTCATTTTTTTTTTTGTTGGACTTCTCGCATTCATTTCGGGGAAATGTGGTTGCTTAACCGGTCATTTCTGGCGAAGCCAAAAGAGGCCTCCAGCCAACCGACTGTCGGGTGAGCCCTCCGGCACGGTGACCGTAATAGCGGCCGTTGCGGGAACCTTGGGGAGGTTGACTTTCCCGTACGAAACGGACCTATCCCGTTTAATTTTCAACAATGCAAGAATCACTTTGCAATTTGCAAACCTCAAGTCTATCGGTGTTTACTTTTCGTAGAATCCACAAAAAATGTTGTAATCTCTACGTTCTAGTTTCTGAACTGCCCTAGTTTACTTATGAAAGTATTATCTCCAATGTGCATGATTGGAGATAATATTTTCATATCATCTACGATTGTAGGAGGATTTATTTTTTATTTGAATGTCCTTTTATCTCTTAATACATCGTTACGATAAGTTGTATTAAAAAAGGTTAATTGGGTAATGTTAAGCCAACATCTCTACCTAAACATATAAATGCTAAAGTAAAATTCCAGTTGACATTTTAGCTTTTATAGACGCTTCTAATATCATTAGAAATGAATCCAGTATTAATAATGTTTCTTCCTATATTAAACGTCCAAATAATATTCGATTTTAATTGTAGTGTACATTTTAAAACTATTCTCTATCAACAAAAAATAGACCGCATGTAACTCAGTACGCTTGAAAGAAGTGACACTTGCCTGCTCATGCGTCACACTTTTTATGATCGCACATGCGTTCACACAACGTTACACATAAAAAATTGAAGTCTATTTTGACCTTGAAATTTTACTCTCATAGTGCCCAAAAATTGAAGTAAAAAAAAGTGTCTGTTTGTAATGTCAAAATAACAGCTTTTAACTAAATTCATATGAAAGTATGTTTATAACAAAAAAACTGTTTTTATTTTTTTTGTCTGTCTGTCTGTCTGTCTGTTTGTTCCCGCTAATCCCCGAAACAGCTGAACCGATTTCTACGGAACTTTCACTGGCAGATAGCTCAAAATAGTAAGGGGTTCCGCGTAAAAAAAACGAATCCCATGAAATCCAATATATATATATACCCTATGTCTATTTTTTAGATATACATCCGGCTGCCGTGTTGTGCCGGCTCAGAATGCCACATTTCATCCCGTGGGTGCACTACACACCCATATCTGGGGTTGTGGTGATCTTTGGGGGAGGCCTGTCCAGCAGTCCTATGTCAAGTGTCTATGCCGAAGTACTCTAAATTATTTGTAAACTATCCAATTTCTTTTCAATTAAACGGCGGGTGAAACCGCGGTTCCCTAGCTAGTTTGTAATATAATTAGTTCGCCCCAACTGGGCTCCAGTGCGTAGAGTATTATATTATCTGTGGCCCCGGGTTATTTCATAAGTTTCTTTAAATATTTTGGAAATGAAAATCCAAATACTGCAATCACTACAAGAAACCCAAAACAATTTATTTATTCACTAGCAGAGACCCGCGGTTCGCGGTTCGCGGTTGCCGTGTGGTGCTGGCTCAGAATGCCACCACCCCAATTCATCCCGTGGGTGTCGTAAAAGTCGACTAAGGGATTGACCGGAGGTTGGGCAGCAGCGGCCTTCGAGTACATTAACAAGTCAACTGCGATCGCCAACCCGCCTGCCAAGCGTGGCGATTATGGCAGAACCCCCCAATGAGCACACAACACACCCATATCGGTCGTTGTGGTGATCTTTGGGGGAGGCCTGTGTCCAGCAGTGGACTTCATTCGGCCGAAATGATGATGATGACCCGCGGTTTCACCTGCGTTTAATTTAAAAGAAATTTAGAGTACTTCGACATAGACATTTGACATAGAATATATATATATATTAGATTACAAGGGTTTTATTTTTTTTTGCACGCAACCGTAAATATTTTTCTAAAAAAAAAAGTAGCCTAAGTTATTCCTCATAACATCAGCTATCTCGTCAAAATCGGTCCAGCCGTTTCGGAGATTACCCGGAACAAACAGCCAGACAGACGGACAGACAAAAAAATTTAAAATTGTTTGTTTGTTATATGTACCGTATATTCTTTCATATGCATTCAGTAAAAAGCTGTTATTTTGACATTACAAACAGACACTTTAATTTTATTTATTTGTATAGAGTATTAGATTATCATTTTATTGCATTCAGCTAGCTAGATCAATGCGCAGTAAGTACGAATCCATAAGCAATAAGTACGAACTTTCTTTTGTCGGCTCTACCATTTGATTCTGAGCTTAGTTAAGATAGTTATCACGATCTTTTTGAAGTTTTAGTGCTACATGCTAGTAGTCTGCGACCACTTATCAGCCCTTTTGACATCCTGTCTAAGATGACCTTGCCTTCGATGGTATCAATATTTACATGTCAAAGTATTTAAGTATTCAAGTGTATATAATAATATTTAAGTGTCAAATTAAAACAAAGATATGAATTTTGATTAAATTCCATGATTTAAAAAACTTACAATACATGATATAAAAACTAAAAAATGAATCATATCGGCCATTTATACGTCCACTGCTGAACACAGGCCTCCCCCATAGATTTTCACAACTGTGTCATCATTTTGGGGGGTATTTGCCAATACTCACCACGCTTGGCAGGCGGGTTGGTGAGCCCAGTATAGCTACCGTTTCACAGAAGGGACGCTGCTGCCCATCCCTCTGGTTTAGATTCCCTTAGTCGCCTTTTACGACATCCACGGGAGGAGATGGAGTGGTGCTTTATTCTTAATCCGGACACCACACGGAAATGAAAAATAAATACCTTGCATAAATTGTAGATTAAGTTTTAGTCTTGTTATGTTTGGCATCACTAATGTTATGTTTGGCATCACTAAATAGTGATGCCAAACATAACAACGCCAAAATGCCAAAATAAAAAAAAAACACGATGTTTTAATTCTAACTACGAAACTTAAGGTGCAAAAACTTGGGGACGAGATATTGCCTGGCCACTGAAACTCACGTTGGTTAAGCACAGCGACCTCATCGGAATGTTGTTAATAAGGTAGGTAGATGTTTTTTATACTATCTTTGTCGACTTTTATTGCCTAAGTAGTCCGGAGCCTGGCTAAGCATAGTTTTAGGCTGCACGGGAATCCTATTGGTCTATTAGGTTTTAGGCCCACAGTAATTCAGAATCCGAACTGCCATTAGACAGCATCAGAAATAACATTCACAAAAAATATTTTAGTAAAACGGAATGCACCCGTATATTATAGATTCATGTATCCGAACATATTTTAAGGATATTTTTAACCTCTAGCAACACAAAAAGAGAAAAGACGATCAATTTGAAGTGATATACTTAATAAGAATAAATAATAGTCTAAAAAAACACGCTTTTGTAGATAACTGAACTAAAAAGTAGAAAATAATTTTTAAAATAACAGTAGTGCGACTAACAAAAAAAATGTATTGTAAAAAGGCGTGTGGTGCTTGACGTCAATTGTTTTAAATATTTTTGTGAATATTTGTAAAAGTAGCGTCATCATGAAAATATCTGATAAAGCACCCCACGCTTTTTTACAGTAAAAATGTTTTTGTTACTCACTCTATTGTTATTTAAAAATATATTTTCTACTTTTTAGTTCAGTTATCACAAAAGTGTTTTTTTTTGTTTTGTTTTACTATTATTGATTTTCTATATTAGATCAAAATTCTCTCAAAAGGCCTCTGCATGTTGGACCCATGTTCCTGCGTAAGTCTATCAAAAGGCCGGTACCCTGATCAGCTAAAACCAGTATCAGTATTTTCTATTATATTAGTGCGGCTAACTACAAACACGCGTTTTATATTGTTTTACGCATGGCTGAATGTCCATGTTGCCTGTCCATAGTCGCAATAACTCCAGGTGGTAATTATTTACCCAAGCATCTTCCTCCATTACGGATTAAATCAATTTCAGTCTCATCGCACTCTTGCCGCGGAAAATGGAATCGACATCATAAGGAGGTATTCTTTTTTGTGCAAGTTTGTGTATGTCGATGAATTTGTCATTTTTTCCGCTAATCCTGAGGATCGTTGCAAGGATAATGGGACAAACTATTTAAATTATTGCATTGTCATCGGTCCTTCAGAAGTGTGCGAAGTTTCAAATCAATCCGACGTTTTGAAGGAAATGAAAATTCCGTTACATAGATACATACCAAGCTAATAAAAGCATGTTAAAAACCAGTAGTTATTTTTGATTATTCAAGTAATTATTTGGATTTATGTATAATTGATTAGCATGTTGTGCCTTTGACAAATTACGTACACCTACACGCCTGAACATCGACACGCACGCACACGCAAACAAAAACGCACACACACCCACAGACACGCACGACTATACCTCTATATGCACATTCCCCCACCACTCATACCGACACTACACAAACATTCACATCCTTACTTCAATTTACCTGTTTTAATTATTACTCTTGGCTAAATTAAACCCTATGTTTTGGTATGGCTAACATACTTATCTGAGGGGTTCTGGCGCTGTACGCTGAGATACAGGACTGCCCGGTCCTAGTTCGGCTACAGATGCTCCTAATCATTGTTAAAACTCAAAATTAACCCTACTAATCTCGATGTAATATTTTAGGCAACTTTTTGGTGAATTAAATCTATTATTACTATATGTCTGTCTCTTCACGGGTTTATATCCCCTGTGAGGGGGAACCTGGTGTTTTGATAAGCTTACGCGGGGACATGGGTCCAATACGCAGAGGCCCTTTAGAGAATTTTAATCTAAAATGTAACCGCAGTCTCTCTGGTTGCACTATAAAAATGCAGTCTTAGATTGTTCCCGAAGGTGTTAAACTTTTGTATGAGATGGAAACTACAATTATAAGGTCTACTGCAATGGGTGCTAAATGGATTAAATACTTCTAAAACCGAAAAAACGGCGTCTGCCTTTCAACGTTTATAGTGAAATTCTGTGGCAGACGGTGACACGCGACTCACAAGATGGGCCACCACTACAGGCGACAAGGAGCAACACCGGTGTGAGCGGCTCTGGGTGTCGAGAGGTGCAGCACCGATTTCACCATCGCGCCTCTCGAGGAGTCGGAGCGGGTTTCCCCGTTATTACGCCATTAGACACTTCCACCCCCGAGCATATAGTAAAAAATTGTAAAGATATTGTACAATACTATAAAGATATTGTAAAGATGTGTACTTAACTAAATATGACCAACAAACGATCCTTTTATACGAGACCACAAAAACTTGAATCGTCCCATAACATTATGACTAATCAATATTTTAACTAATTTATGTAATCAGCAACGTTACATCTGCGAAATACTGGTTTGTATATACAGTATATGTAAATTTTCTTCAAGGATGCGCATCAATTTTATTTGGTGTTCTCAATTTTTTGCTCAGTCCATAATTACGGTTTCTTTTTTTTGTTGTAGGCTTACAAATGTACTTATACAAATATTTATCTCACAAACGTATCTTTAACTCTTCTTCTTCTCTTAAATGATGGCTTATGTAGACTATCTTCCACAATTTCGCCAATGTCAAGTATAAGGCTACGTCGTACGGTGTTTAAATTAATGAATCTTTACATATTCATAAAATATTTCTCAAAAATGAATAATTCTATAAAATATGCGGGCAACGTCGTTCGGTTTTCAATTATTTTTTCCTTTGCTATCTCGATAAAACTTGCAAACGCACTTTTGACCGTATCTTTAACTCGTTACTTGCAGCTAGACAACTTTGTTGTCAGTGTCACGACTGTTGTCACCCGCTGGAATTTCACTTTAGTGAGGCGGCCTAAGTTTTAGAATTACCTGCAGCGCGTTTCTACGGTAAGCCAGAGAAAGTTTTTTGAGCACAGAGGTCTTATTTCTACTATTTTGCTCACGCTATGAATATTCATGTTAACCATGTTAACGCTTTCGCCTTTGGTAGCGTCTATCTAGTTGTAGAGAAAGGAATATACTATTTTTTAATAACATTGAATAGCGGGGCACTGAATGTAGGCCACTTAAAGTAGTTATCAAAATAAATTGCTATGTATCTAACTTACGCATGTTGGGAGAGCCGACAGGGAAGAAATATTCGCCGTCGCGGTATACCGTAAACAAAAGACGTCCTACATGCAGAAGTCACATACCAATGAGGAAGTAAATGTATCCGTCAATATCGGCCGAATGGCGATTCTTTATGTCAAAGTTGTATGTAATGTTCACCCGCATAAATATATAATTTAATGTACTTATTATTTTATGAGACAAACCATCCAGTTAGTAAAGTCCAACTTTGAGAAAGAGGTCAATCGTCGGATCCGCGTTAGCTGAACAAAAATCTATGAAAACGTAGAGATTGGTTGCCTGCCGGGGGTGCAGCCCAATACCAGGGGTGCAGCCCAAAACCAAGAATGCCGCGGACAATAGCGGACAGACACCGCACCCCCAGCCATAGTTAAGTACAAGGAATACCACACCACACGGTTTTAGCCTGTAATACTGCGTTACACCTCTCCGCCGTTCCAAGGGCGGAGGAAGTCCATGAGGACGTCCAGACGATAAAAAAATGATGACTGCCTGATCTAGAGGTTCGCTTAGAACATTTCTTCATCTGCACCCCGACCCAATGTGCACGAAGGAACACCGTGGGCTTTTACCCGGTAAGAGACCGGTATGCCCCTCCAGCCTCCTCAGTGCAGAGGAATGATGGTCCATATCCCCACGGACGTAACAAAAAATATTAAATCTTCATAAAAGCGATGTTCATGTCTGTCAACTTTAACCTACTTAGTACCCTCTAAAACAAGTTACCGTTAGCAGAGACACTTACCGACATCAACGACGGTATAATAACAATGGCTTGTGACGACACAGTACGTTCATCTTTTTTGCAACTAAACCGTTATTATTTATTTTACTGAAACTATGTCGCAGGAAAATGCTTTTATATATTAATATATCATTGTAATATTTAACTGACAGTTTACTGGAATGGTCTATACTAGGGGTCTCCAAACTACGGCCCGCGGGCCAAATCCGGCCCGCCAGTGCCACCAATCCGGCCCGCGACAGTTTAAGACTAGTGTCATCAATCTGGCCCACGACAGCCAATGTCTTGTTGTTGTTACTATTGCTGTGATAAGTTGAAGAAGAAAACACAGAATGATAATTACTCAGTGTTAATGATGACGCAGAAAACTTAAGTATCTAAGCGTGAGCTATTTTTTTATAACTATCAAATAATTAAAATTTATCCCACTAATCACAGTACAACAACAAACACTAATGAGATTTATGTAATTGTGGTTTTCTACCGACAATAGTTTGTACTTGTGGATCAATTTTACTTGTACCAATAAGAGATTTAAGATGCTCATCGGTTAATTTAGATCTGTAAACATTCTTTGTGTCCTTCATCTTGAAAAACGTTTTCTCACACAAGTAAGTAGTACCAAAAACAGAAAACAATTTATGCAAATTATAAAATTGTACCAGTGGAAGACTCTTATAAAATTCCAACAAAGATGAATTTTGATATTTGTTCCTAATCATGTCACTGCACTGGAAATCAATAATTTCCATTTGGACTTCCGGAGCCAGGGTTTCAATGACAGAGTCAAAAGGATTTTGAAAAAACCTAATTTCATTCGCAATGATATGAAATTCTGAGACACGAGTATAAATTTTTTTCTTTAAAGCATTCAAAAAATCGATTCGAAATCGACGGGAAATTCAGTCTCTGTAGACAGAAGTAGACTAGTTAACCGCACGGTGCTCCTTCTACTTACCTACGGCTGGAGTGCGGGTCACTATGCAATGTCCCACAGTTGCTTTTTTATTTATTATTACTGATGTTGAGTTTTTTTTTTTTTTTTGTTCGAAACCTACCTACTTACTATAAATTGGTTAAAATCTACAAACTGATTGAAAAAAGTAACTCCTCGATAGAGTCAGCAGATAGTCTACTGTTATAGATAGTGTCGAGTCGTATTTGGCAAATTATTTTTCTACAGTACGTCGCAAATCTTTTAGTTTTTCTGCAAATTTATTCTAATTTAAATCGTCAAAAGTCCTAAGAGAAACACAAAATTCACCCACTTACCTTTAGGTAACCGACGCTGCACTGTGTATGTCAAATTCCGAAACTCCAAATCCATTTTGAATCGGCTGAAACAAAAATAGCACTGAGTTACATTATACTCAATCACTGAATTTGTTTATAATTATATACAAGGTTAATCCCACTACACAATTAACAAAAAAAATGTATAAAGGCATGTCTCGTTGAAGAATACTAATATGGGTTAATCAACCATATAAGTATTCTCCCAGCAACCATACGGATAGTAAAATCAAAAACCATTAGTTTTTGTTTGACCACGTTAAACATTAGGATAAAAAAAATCTATATTATACGAGATGTAATCCGTTTAAATTTTGTAGTATAATGAGTAACTAATAACCGCGTAAACAAATAATTTGATTGTCAAAGAATCGAATTGCGCTAAAGATATTAACAATTAGTTGCGCTTTTGAATGCTGTGCCAAAGAACTAACACAATCGGGCGCTATTGTGATTTGTGTTTACAGAGTTCTAAATCCAAGCAACTTAACTACTCTTTTTTGAGCATTTATTGCAATTATTACAGTTACAGAAATAAAAGTGAAATACCATAATATGTGGTGATTTTAACTTTGAAGAGTAACACTAAACCTATAATGTATTTTGTTAAGTTATAATCTAAAACTAGTCATTAATCAACTGACGAGACTAAAAACTAATACATGTATCGACAATTTTGTGCATAATCTGAATCATAAATGTAAATTCAACAGTTGCCAAATATTATATTGTATATAATATTATATTATAATGTCCAATAAAAAGAACATGCCTGCTAAATCAGTGGTACATAAAACAGCGGGACTATAGTCCAAATAATATGCAAAATTTCAAGGAATGACTGCAAAACATATCTTTTTCGGAAGTGCATTGATATGACGACCCCAACATAGCTTATCATCTATTCCTGGATACATTTTGTCTACTATATGTATATGTTTTCCAAGTAAGGTAGTAACAGTGAGTATACACAGGTGAACACAATAGTTATTGCGCGAAATTAGAACATGTAGCAAAAAGAAAAGGAAACTTTTGTGGCGTAACAGGCTGGAACGAACTAATTCAAATAAAAAAGAATATAAAAGTATGCCTCCACATATAATCGCATAATTAAATTAACACAACGCGATAGGACGCGAGGCCATGGCACAATTCCACCATTGTGATAGCGACCAAGACACCGCACAGCACACGCTCGAGGCGTGCCCTGCGTGGGCCACCGAGCAGCGGATCCTGGTCGATTGGATCGGGCAAGATCTCTCTCTGCCAGCAGTAGTGTCGGCTATGTTGGCAGAGCACGAAAACTGGAATGCAGTGGAGAGCGTCATGCTCCAGAATGAAACCGCAGAGCGGAATCGGGAGAGGGCCGATCCCGCTCGAAGAAGGAGGAGACGGCCGGGGTAACAGCCACCCTGGCGCCTAATTCCTATACGTCTGAAACCCCCTGCCATTACTATAAGGCCGGGGACCTTTGGGTTCGCGGGTGCGTAGATTGGAGAATCTGCGTGCCTACACCGAGCGACCCAAGAGAAGACGGTAGCACGCATGTGCTCACGCGCTGCCGTGGGACACTTTGGGGGATCCTTTACAATCCCGCCAGGGGGGTGACCACTTTACAGTCACCCTCTCAGAGACGTGCCTATAGGCGTGGCACCAATGGGCGGCTCTAATGTGATCGTACGAGGATCTAAAGCCTCCCTTAGGTACCGAGGATGACCGCTTCAGTGGTTTTAGCCGGTAGGAGTCCAGCATACCCCTTCGCCCTTCCCCGGGGCGTAGGCAGTTCATGAAGAATTTCCACTGGGCACCAATAAAAAAAAAGTACATATCCGACAAACTTTAAAACTGCTGCAGTAAAACCCTTGTTAAAGAAATCTGATAAGGAATTCATAGAGTCCTACAGACCCATTGCTCCACTTTTACCAATAAATTCGAAGGTATACTAATCCTAATCTCTTTCCTAAATTATCTGAGACTAATAACCGGAGTCGAAGAGATATCTATTGTTATATTGCACTGACACATACAGCATTGATACACAAAAGTATATTTTGCAAGGCGCCGGTCATCTATAACCACTTACCGCGCCCCATTAAAGAACTGGATGTTATCTTTTTTAAAAACGGTTAGAATTATTTCTAGTCCACAAAGCATAACTGTGACATGTTGAACTTATTAATATATTATTTTATTTATATGTATGTAAATGATATTTTTGTCGATTCTATGTGACAGACTTGTATTAATTATGATTATTTTAATTTAACGCTAAGTAATTCAGAGTTTTAAATTTATGTGTACCAGATTCTTGTTGCGTATGGCAGAATTGCAACGTCTATATTATTATCTAATAGACTATATTCATGCAAAATAAATTATTCTTATTAATTAGGATTCCGCTGTTGATATATTTGCCGTGTCCAATCGTTTTATATCGCCGATGATAGTTGAATAGAGCGTAAGTAGCATTGGTAAATACTTTTTATATATTATATATTTTGAATAAGATAACATTTACTTCCTTTATATGAAAACTCCATCTATCAAGCAGAATCACATAGTCAATTCAGATTCATCACAACGAGTCAGTTAAGGAGGCGTAATGAAGTCTGCAGTTAATTGAGTATCAATATGCCCATAATAAACATTTTACTTTGTACATCCGTGACATGACAGTTCAATGTCCTTTACATTGTAGTAAATCATAGTAACATTTATTTAAAAGTAATTTACATTCGACAAATACGGTGCATTCAGAAAGAGATTTCCGGAATTTAAAAAAGGAGATGGATTAAAGATTCATGAATTCACCGTGCATTTTGTAACAATAAAAAATACAGATTCTTCATAACAAACAAGTTTAATTCTATGCCATTTAAAATGCATAATTAAATCTTATTTCAATGCCTAGTTCGACGGAACGTAAAGCTAATATAGGAATACTGGTTTAATTTTCTTAGATAGAAGAAGAAGAAAGAAAGAAAATTGATTTAATAGAATAAAACCGAATCATTTATGCAGTAAATAGTTCCTAACAGATACTTTTATACGTCATATTGAAACAACGGAGAGCATATCGGGACATGGCAATCTCTGAGATGAAATATGGAAGTACATTCAGGAAGAAAACAACAGTTAATTTTGTAAAAAATAACGCACATACAGTCCACCAGCCATAAGAGTCGTCAAGACATTGGTGTATTGCCCACAGGCATTGCTTGTGACATTTCAGGGTATTCTTTATTATTCAATAAATATTAAAATAAATGAGAAAATAAAGAATTGCGCTTTTTGGTGTAAAATTCATGCTTAACTATTGCCGCTATAAAGAGAAAATTCAATTTGGGTTAAAAACTAATCATCGCCCGGATATACTCGACATAGCACTTCTAATGAATGTCAACCTCAAGTTGCATTCCATTGAAGTACTACAAGAGCTAGACTCCGATCACCGTCCTGTGATCCTTCACCTCACCTCCCGCTTTGGCCCCACGGACACAGGGCTACCCCCTCAGACCATTGTGACGACGGACTGGAGGAAAGTTAGGCAACGCCTCAACGACCCCTCGTCCGCTCAGTTAGATAGAATTCCCGAATGCATAACGTCAGTCGCAGACACGCTAGGCGCGATCGACTCCCTCACCGGGCATGTACAGTCCGTCGTGGACGAGTGTTCACGGCGAGTTCCTGCGATGGAAGACCATCGCATGAAACTCCCTGACGATGTACGTGCACTGATGACGGAGAAGAACGCAGCCCTTAGAGCGTACTCATCTTTTCCCAGCGAACCCAATCGCCTCTTTATGCGCCACCTGCAGCGTGCTGTCAAGGAACGTATTAAGGAGTGCCGAGAGGCTAACTGGGATAAGATGTTGGGCGACTTAGAGCCAACCCACCTTGCGTTCTGGCATCTGCAACGGAAACTCAAATCCGAAACATCCAATGCTGTCCCCCCCCCTCAACCGTCCCAACCAAAGGCCGGCCTTTGATGACGACGAAAAATCCGAATGCCTAGCTGACAGTCTAGAAGCGCAATGTTCCCCAAGCACTCTACCTGTAGACCAAGCTCACCTCAAAAAGGTTGACGCTGAAGTCGAACGTAGAGCAGCTATTCCGCCTGCCGAGGACCCTGACGACCCCCTCCCTCCGGTCACGGCAGACGAGGTCAGAAATCTCGTGAAAAAGATTCACCCTCGCAAAGCCCCCGGCTCAGACGGTATCACCAACAAGGTGATTAAACTCTTCCCCGAACGTCTTATCGCCTTAATGACCGTCATCTTCAATGCGGCATTAAACAATAACCTCTTTCCGCATACGTGGAAACAGGCCACCGTTATCGGTATTCCCAAACCCGGTAAGCCCAAGTGCGAGCCTTCCAGCTATCGCCCCATAAGCCTTCTCAATTCTCTTGCGAAGATTTATGAGCGGATTATCTATTCCCGACTAAAGGATTTTGCCGATTCCAAGAAACTCATTCCCGACGAACAGTTTGGTTTTAGAACCAAACACTCGTGTGTACAACAAGTCCACCGACTAGTTGAACACATCACGTTCGGATTCTCACGCGGCATGATGACGGGAGTCCTCTTTTTCGATGTTGCGAAAGCATTTGACAAAGTCTGGCACAATGGCTTATTATATAAGTTGTATCAACTCGGAGTGCCTGGCCGTCTCGTTCTCATCATACGAGACTTCTTGTCAAATCGCAGTTTCCGATATCGAATCACGGGCGCTCTCTCTTCCCCCCACCCCATTAGAGCCGGAGTCCCACAAGGATCCGTGCAAGCCCCACTATTGTTCACACTGTACACCAGTGACCTCCCCAAAAGACCTGCTAATACGACCCAATTAGCACTCTTCGCCGATGACACGGCCATTTTCTACTCTGGTTACGTTCCCGATAGTATAACTAAGATCCTCCAAACCACAGCCAACGTCTACGGTAAATGGTTTAGGAAATGGCGGATCGAAGTTAACCCTATCAAAAGTAAAGCCGTCCTATTTTGCAAATTAGGCGACGACCACCCACGCTTCAGGGAGATCTCGATGCTGGGCCAATCGGTTCCTTGGGAACCGCACGCCAAGTATCTTGGAGTCACCCTAGACAAAAAACTGACCTTCATTCCCCACACAAAGACGGGGCGTGCCCGCGCTGCCTTTGTGCTCGGTCGCCTTCACTATATTCTGAACGCTCGTAGTAAATTATCCCTTAGAAATAAGGTGAGAATTTACACCACATGCATTCGACCCATCATGACCTATGCCAGCCCAGTGTTCGCACACGCTGAATCATACCCACTCCATAGATTCGAAACCCTCCAAACCCGTTTCATGCGCAAGGCCACCGGAGCGCCTCTGTACATGCGAAACGACCAACTCCATTTCGACCTTAACTTGCCGACCATCAGGCAATTTATGAAACAAGCGTCTAAACGCTATCTCGATTCTGCCCTGTCCCACCCAAATCCCCTTGTGGTATCAGCCGCCGACTACGAACCCTCCCGTATCAGTAGAGTACGCCGCCCGAGACACGTTCTGGTCGATCCAGACGATAAAATCACGTTAGATCACATGAAGAGACTCGCGTTGTCTCGTCCACTAAACACCCGACCGTTGTACCGCCCTCGCCGCCGAGGATGCCCGCCTCACCGACGTCGCGGAGGCTTATCGCCGCGTCACCTTCCCGTTCAAGTTAGCACTTCTCCCTCCCGTCTCTTGCTCGCGCCGGCCCGTGCCGAGCCTGTAGCTTTAAATGTCCCCTAATACAATTTAAATAATACCGATCCAGCTGTCCCCAAAACAATAGCTTGATATCCCCAGCAACGCCCTAAGCCGAGGTCCGTGTCCCGCAGGGGGCGCCCTTAGCGAAAGTTGCTTAGTTTTTAATATTTAATTTAAGCCTGGCTGGAGGCCTCTTTTGGCTTCGCCAGCAAATGACCGGTTAAGCAACCACATTTCCCAGATGTGTATGCGAGAAGCCCAACAAAAAAAAAAAAAAAGGGTTAAAAACTGCCTATTTCCTTTATTTTTTTCCAACATTTGGGCTAATTTATTCATAATTTTAAAGAATACAATTTGTCTGTGATGACCTTATAACATATATGTTTTACATAGTCAGTGCACAAAAGGATTAGTCAGCAAAATTATTTATACTTACGCTATTTTTGCGATTTGAGCGATGTAATACCCTTAACGGGCCGGTAATTGTGACAGCTTGTTAGCTAATTCGGCATTTGACACGCCTTTCAGAAACTGGCTGTTTAGCCTTCTTCCTCTCTCCTAATTTACTGTACCCCACAGGATAAATAATGATCAATTAGACTTATAGTCCACCTTTGTAAAACATTAGGGAATGCAATAAAGTATTGAGTATTTGTAAAATTCTAATATGAAGTTAACAAATATAATACGACTACGTAGCCCAACCCACTTGGCACTCACCAGTGTGTTTTATAGCCAGTAAAGTCGATAAAACATACACGTGCGAATTCAACTTCATCCGTCGGCTTAATTAATTTCAATGCGGAAAACTAATACATCAGCAAAACAGTAAACCCAAATACCTACGTGATACCTGTTGCTAAGTTATGAATTTGTATGAGATTTTCCTCATATACAATGAACTCTATATTATCTCAATAAAAAAAAGTATCTAATAGATTCACAAATTTACAGTCTAGCTCAAGGTCTAGCTAGTAGAGCTCGCGGCTTCGTCTTGTGGTTCTTAGTTTTCCGAGAGAACAAGTTATCCTGGGTTGGTACTAATTCAGAGTGAATTCTATCGAAAGTATAGCCGTCACCTAAATTAGTTCGATCACAACGGCGTGATGTAGTAACTAACATCTAAACACTTAAATGTCCCTACGTTTAAACTTTCGTATTTATACAGGGTGCCAAACTAAATATAAAACTAAATATCCGTAAAAGTGCATATAAATACGTTTTTATAGGAGTGTTCGCATGAGTTATTTTGAATAAACGTGTCAACATGGAATATGGCAAATTAAAATGTTGTATCTCAAAAGCTGGGTGAGGTGATTAGACAAACTGTTCACTCGATTTGAATTTATTATTTTTAATTCGCAATAGGCGGGGAACATTGCTCGTACACCTGGTTGGGTTGGCTGGGGCAAAAAGGTTCTCGAGTGGAGACCGCGTATAGATAGGGTTGCCAGGTGGGAAGACTACAATATGTGGGCAAAGTTTCAAAATGTCGGGATTTTGGGATCGTTGTCGGGACAAATAATGTTATAAATCAAAATTATACTTTCTTTATTTCAATTAAAATTAACATCATGACAAAAACACGTTACAAAAAGTTAGTTTTGTCACATTATGAGTATCATGACATAGGCACATATATTATAATACACTAGTAACATAGGTTAATAATAATTTGAGACATAATAGTAATTCGTATGTTAACCTCGACGCACAGTACATGTCGTTCGCTCCGCTTTCGTATGCTTCCTTAAATCCTATCGTTTCCGTTATATTTCTTAATCTATACAAAAAAAAACTTCCTCTGCTACTGTACTGTGAACTCTGTTGTGAACGTCTTTTTATGAATAAACTGCTGTGACTCTGTACCGTACTTACTTTGTTTTTGGTGACAATTACAACATACACACTGAAGTGGTGGCGTTCCGTTCAGTCGGAGTGAAGTGATCGCTAAAACAAGCGGTAATTTTAAAATTTCTGTTTTGTTAAGACACAGCTTCTCGAGAGGCCGTTTGTCGGGACATTTTGTATTTTGTCGGGATTCTAGACATCATATGAAATGTCGGGACAATCCAGACGAATCCCGACCATCTGTCAACCCGGCGTATTGATAGACACAGCGTGGGACGACCTCCAACAATGGACAGACGACTTAGTGAAAGTCGCTGGATGCGGGCAGCATGTAACCGGTCACTGTGTAAATCTATGGGAGACCTGTTTTTTCGGCAGTGGACGTCCTTCGGCTGATATGATGATGATGAATTGCTCAAAATCGGTTAGGCGACCGGACATCTCTGTATACCTCGATTGTATACACATCAGCCCGTAAACGTTCACTACTCACATAGGCCTCCCAATGAGCGGTCATAGACGATATTGCCATGATCATCACTTGGCATCGATCATCTCTTGACGGGTAGATTGGAGATTGCAGTATGGTGTTATTAGCACACGGAAGGTTCTGTTGCCTCTTCCGACACCCATGTGTGGAGTGGAGTGGTCTATACTTTGCCGGAAACCACACGGAACACTGTGACTAATATGCGAATTTTATTAAAAATTAATTTCGTGGAAGCATTAATCATCCGCGCCCCGTCCCGTACGTACACACGTCTACACATCAAGCTATACATTTCTAGTATAAGCTGAGCCCCCATCGTAACGTAAACCTATAAAATTCGAGATCAGCGTATCAGCTTATACTGGAAAAGGATAGTAATAATGTAGCCGTGCGTACTGTCCATGTCGCGCCCTGTGTGAATTGCGCGTTATACAAAGGACTTCTCGAACTTTCGAACGACAAAAATATCGATCTATAATTCTATACAGTGTTCTGTTTATAAGTCCTCTACGAACAATCACTTTATGCCATTACCGTCTATAAATATAAAACCTAAATTTTTTACCTAATGGTAGATCACAAAGTAACATGACAAACTACCTATTCTTGATACAAAGGATCATATCATAAATATTAATAAAATCCATCACAATGGGAGAATTAAGTATATTCGAAAAGCGTATTAAAAAAACTGCTCGTTGCTATAAAATTAACACGACGTAAAAAAAGATAATTCATCACACATCTTCCTTTTTTTTTCATTTCGGCCGAATATTATAACCATTTGTAATATTATAACCATCTCTTGTTATTACCTACATTATTCATATACGAAATTAAAGCAAGAAATATGCAAGATGTAGGTACCGATTCTGCAAAACTTTACAGACATCACTATGAAAACCGACCTAATAGTTGTAGTATTAATATTTATAAAAATTACACTGGCACCCTACATCGATAGCGTTCAATGCAACAAAACAGCACTACGTTTCTGAAATCTATCTATCTACAAGGTAACAACATTTCAGCATGCTGCTCCCGAAAGATAATTGATAATGACAATTTGTGATGTGACGAAAATGGCTAACTATGAGAACATTATTAACGCGCGATGTGTGTGGCAGCGAAAATAAATACACTGTCTACGCATACCTAAACAGTGTGTATTTACGCGTTTGCGGCAGCGGTCCGCAAGAGACTATCCCTTTTGGACCTTTTTTTTATTGGTGTCCAGTGGAAATTCTACATAGAACTTCCTTCACCCAGGGGAAGGGCGAAGGGCTCCTACAGGCTAAAGCCAGTGGAGCGGTCATGTTCGGCATCGAAGGGGGGCTCCAGTTCCTCGTAAGATCACACTAGAGCCGCCCATTGGTGCCACGCCTTTTGGCACATCTCGGAGGGGATGACTGTAAAGCGGTCACCCTCTCTAGCGGAGGGCAGGTGGCTGTAAAAAGGCCGCCCCCAGGCACTTCTCTGGGAGGATTGTAAAGGATCCCCCCGAATCTTGCTGTGCGCTGTGCTGCGCACACGGCAGCACGTGACCACGTGCGCGCCACCGTCTTCCCGGGGGTCACTCGGTGTGAGCACGCAGACTCCCAATATACGCGCCCGCGACCCCCTAGGCCCAATAAATCATCATCCTGCGACCGAATGCATCAAAGTGTTCGAAACGTCAGGAAAAACAAAAATATATAATATACGCGATGTAATCCGTTTAAAAGTGTTTTATTATAATGAGTAATAATCGCAACAACCTAAGACATTGCTATCCCTCTAGGTATTATTGTTATTTAAGTAAGTCAGCTTTTCTCTTCTAATCAGACCAGAGGGCCAATCCTCGTAATTATTTTACACTATGACTGAAACTTGACCGAAATGAGATTAAATTATGAAAAGACCGAAAAAATTGTATTCGAGTAGCATTCTTAAATTACAGTCGGATTTCGGTATAATCTCGATCTAGTCTCATTTCAATCTCAAACTTGACGTTTATTTAATGACAATTTAGTACATGTGTCAGTCAGTCGAAATGTTAGCAGAATACAGTTTTGACTTCGATCAACTTTCGATCCATTTTCGATCTCATCACAGTGAAGTTCACGCTTGACGTTGTTTGTTAGTTTAGGAGAATACCATTTGTGACACTGAGACTAGATCGCAACTATATTCTAAACATTTTTTAAACACGTTAGGGCCTCCCCGTGTCCTATAATTTAAAATTTTATTTGTATTTTATTTTGACATGCGATTGTTTTTATGTTCTTAGTTATTTGTATTGTTACTTATTTTTGTTTTTTAGTGATTTTCAAATGTTTATTTAATTTGATTTGTTGTTTTAATTGATTTGCCTTTATTGACTTGTCAAAATAGAAATTTAATCATTTCTATGTTTTTATATTTGTTTGTAATTTGAACTGTATGGATTTTTATCTGAAATAAATGATTATTATTATCTACAAGTTTCTCTATTACACGGGTTTATATCCCTGTAAGGGGGAACCCGGTCTTTTGATAGGCTTACGCGTGGACATGGGTCCAACACGCAGAGGCCCTTTAGAGAATTTTAATCTAAAATGTAATGGGACACTAACCGGGGACTCTCCACGGCTGCACTATAAAATGCAGTCTCGGATTGTCCCCGGAAGTATAAAACTATTGTATGAAATGGAAACTACAATTATAAGGTCTATTGCAATGGATGCTAAATGGATTTGATACTAAGAAAAATTGAAAAAAAAAGGCGTCTGCCTTTCAACCTTTACAGTGAAATTCTGTGGCAGACGGTGACTTGCCACTCACAAGATGGGCCCCCTAAATGGCCACCACTACAGGCGACACGGAGCAACACCGGTGTGAGCGGCTAGGGGTGTAGAGAGGTGCGGCACCGGTTTCACCATCGCGCGTCTTGAAGACTCGAAGCGGGTTTCCCCATTATTACGCCATTAGACACTTCCACCCCCGAGCATATAGCTCTGGCGGCCCCCCTCTGATCGGCCAACTAAGGCAAGCCAGGGTTGCAAATCCTACGGGCACTCATGGGGTGGGGTGGAGTGGTACTCCAACCAACCAATAAAGGCAAGCCGGAAACGAGGCCCTGACCGACTCTCTAAAGCATTCGGGTACGTAGTGTCGCCACTCCCATTCAGCTCGCCACAAACTGCCCTTTATTATTATTATTATTAAATTTGGGAATTGGCCCGAATCTAGGCAGTTAAATAATAAAAAGTTATATCTGTCCTATACACACAGTTCCGCCTCTAGACTTTTTTGCAAGGATGTATTTAAGTGTTACTAGCACCTGAAAACTATTTTAAAAACGTTGATATTTGGTACTTTCTCTAGTTTGGAACTAGGCGCAATTCTTAGTAATATCCTTCTTGGTAATATCACATGTTTCACGTTTCAACGTTTAGTACGTGTGGAAAGGTATATGTAGAGAGGCAGAATCTGTTTTTAAACGATTATCGGTTATGTGTGGAATTATTTGGTATATTTTAAAACTAGGCCGGAACTATTTTTCCGCAAAAATAAATTAGTAGGTAGTTTATAAAATTGTTACTGGTATTAACACACACTATTATAATAGGAATTTATCAAGCTTAATTATTTAATTAATAGTATTCATTAGATGAGAATAAATTTTAAACAGTAATAAAAAACTGAACCGGTGATGTTAACTTTGAGTTGGTTTTTACGTTATATGTGTGTATAGAGAAGAATATGAAATAATTATCATCATAATACCAGCCAAAAGACGTCCACTGCTGAACAAAGGCCTCCTCCATAGAATTCTACAATTGTGTTATTATTTTTGAGGGGATTTTCCGATACTGTTCACGCTTGGCAGGCGGGTTGGTAAACATATAATGATGCTGTTTCACAGAAGGGACGCTGCTGCCTATCCCCATTAGTTACCTTTTACGACATCCACGAGAGGAGATGGAGTGGTGCTAAATTCTTAATGCGCACACCACATGAAGCTATGAAATAATAAAATAAACAATTTATCTTTTTTAAACGATGTCTCACACAAGGTTTTCTTCTGTGTCTTGGATACAGTTTACTGACATAAATCTTAGATGCACAAACACCCAGACCCAAAACATCTATCTCTAGATCGTACAAATATTTCATCCGTGCGGGGATCGAACCTGCGACACGTAGCGCAGAAATCCAATTGCTTAGCCCATGTGTCAAAAATTATACTGTGTGATTCTTTTATCTTTTTAAAACTGCAGCACTCAGTTTTCGGAGTTAGTCATCTACATAGATGTAAAATATAGTATCTAATGATGAGTAAAATTTGGTGTGATTAAGATACTACATTAAGCAATGTAATAGTAGTCATAGCCGCAAATACACACAGCTGGAGAAAGTTTGATACTTGAAGATTTCATATACGTATGGCCTCGATAAAGTCAATGTTTCACGGTTTATTAACAGACAAATGACAATAAGGCAGGTAGCACAATCACACACAATCGCTAATTGTTTTGACTCGATATAAATGGCGTTTCTCAATAAACTCGGGGTCAAGAGCGAGCGTTGAACGGAAAGATTAACTCTTTCACTTTTACTTCCTAATTCCTGCCGAGAGTGTAGACATTTTACTTTAATGGCTTTCGTTCAATGGCGGAATTTTATCACGCATTTACTTTAAAGGTAGTCTTAATTGTTATATATAGTTCGTAATGTCAGTTGTGAAATATTGATCCGCTTGATGTATTTGGCCTACACCTTCTGCTTTTGTTTTTCCATACAATCTTTTGAACTTGACTATATCTTGATTCCTGATGCTTGCCAGGTGCATTTCGAACGAAATACATGTACACAGAGATCTCGAAATTTAAATTCTAGAAACCTCAGAGACAAAAATCTCTGAGGTCTATAATAAGCATAGCACAAACAATATATGTTTAAAATGCATCTTGTAAATTATACAAGATAACAATATCTATTCACCACCTATTCACGCACTTTTTGCTAGACTAGAAGTCAACCCCAAAACAAAATCAGTACAAAATCAATGTGAGGATAGGTAAATATTAAAATGTCTAATAAACTCATCCTTCTTCTTCCTATAGGTTCCAAGTTACTTGGGGTCGGTGCAATATGTACTCATTCAGATTGCAAAGGGTGTTACAATCGGCCGCCTGCCCGACACAAAAACCTCCATGGATATGCTAGTGTTGGCGGTTTACCCGCTACCTGCAGGTACCCCAATGTGTATGATGATATAAAACCGTGTTCTTAACTCCCTTAGTCGCCTTCTTCGACACCCACGGATTGAGATGTCTTGAGGATAAAAAAGCTTGGGACTGAGCTGCTCGCTAGGTACAGTCTGCATTGTTTTTTTTTTTTTTTTTTTTAATTTAGACAAAAACTGGCATCTGTTATTTTATACACTTTTTATTGACATTGAATTCAAACAGATTTTTGACATGTGTTTTATATTAGAATTTTTACGTTTTATTTATATTTAATTTACATAAATTTTTGACATACAAGTACATTTTAGTACTGTTGTAATTTTTTATTTTTTGTGTACATGTATGTATAAATATTGTATATGACAGACTAACGTGTTGCTGGGGAGTTTGTTGCGCCGTTTCTTCTCCCCAGCTTAAACACTAGGAAGCGGTGAAGGATGGGCTTAATGGGTGCTGTCTAATGTTGACGTTCAAAAGAACTAATAATTTAGTCTATTTGAATAAATGGTTATTTCATTTCATTTCATTTCAGATGGGGTAGCCCTACTCGTGACTGGAGCTACACGGCAGTCTAATAAACTCATTATTAGAATGAAAAGAGACATACATAAGTAAGTCCTGCACACCTTGGACAGTCAACGCTATTAGTACTTGCTGACTGGCTAATCATTTCACCACGGCATGAGTAATTATCATGTCGACACAAGAAAATACTGCTACTAATAATAATAATATGAAACTTAATAATTAAATTAATTAATACGGAAGGAAATACAGCAGCCGATAACGGTAATAGAGTATTCCGATGTACTTTCTTGTGATAGTGATCTTGAGGTGCCAGCGAGCTTATTGCCATGAACTACAACTTTCACTTGCACCAGTCCAAGCGACGGTATCACTATTTTTATTGAGGACTAGCTGTGTACCGCGGTTTCACCTGCTGTTAATTTAAAAGAAATCGGATTATTTTTAAATACCTATTATATAATTAGTATATATATTGGATTTCATGGGTTTTAATTTTTTTCGCGGAACCCTAATTATTTTTTCTAAAATAAAAGTAGTAGTAGTAGTGTTACTCCTTATAATATCAGCTATCTGCAAGTGGAAGTCCCGTCGAAATCGGTCAAGCCGTTTCGGAATCTAGCCGGAACAAACAGACAAAAGACAGACAGTACCGTATATAGTTATATGCATTTAGTAATTTAGACTTTACAAACAGACAACTTAATTTTATTTATTTGTATAGATTTTTACACTGCATTAATTAGTTATATTACATGCATGGTCCTACGTTTAATCGTAATGATATTTTCATCATTAACAGCATTCAAGGCGCTACTTGGCGTGTTCGTATATTTTAATAACTATTGTATAATACAAATTAAATAAAAAAGTTTATATGCTATTTTTATTTAAACATCTAACTACGTGTAATGTACATGTACATTGATATGATTGATTGATGATTCTCATTGTAATGTAATATATTACATAATGTAATTTATTTATTTCCATCTTTAATCTTGTGGTGTCCGAATTAAGAAAGCATCGCTGCATCTTTTGCCGTGGACGACGTACACCCTACTGAGGGAGTTAAAGCCAGAGGAATGGGCAGCATCATCACTTTTGTCAAACCAGTAGCCATACTACACTCACCAAACCAGTTTTTTTTTATCGGACTTTGGAGTTTCCCTTGCCTTTTCCTTTCCCTAAATTAGAGTTGAAATTCTACATGAATTTCCTTCGCCCCGGGGAAGGATGAAGGGGCATGCCAGACTCATACCGGCTATAACCACTGGGGCGGTCATCTTCGGCACCTAAGGGGGGCTCCAGATCGTCGTATGATCACACTAGAGCCGCTCACTGGTGCCACGCCTATAGGCACATCTCGGAGAAGGGGACTGTAAAGCGATCACATGATTGTAAAGACTCCCCCGCAGCGTCCCTGTGCGCTGTTCTGTGCACGGTGGCGCGTTACCACATGCACGCCACCATCTTCTGGTGGGTCGCTTAGTATGAGCACGCCGATTCCCCAATCTATGCACCCACGAACCCAGGGCGGGACCCAGGCGGACGCCTTACAGCGACGGCAGGGGGTTTCAGACGTATAGGAATTGGGCCCCAGGGCGGTCATTACCTCGGCGCCGTCTCCCGATCCCGCTTTGTGGTCTCATTCTGGAGCATGACGCTCTCACAGAGAGGAGACCACTGCATTTCAGTTTTCATGCTCTGCCCACAAAGCCTCTCCTTTAGACACTACTGCCGGAAGAGAGAGATCTTGCCCGATCCGATCGACCAGGATCCGCCGCTTGGTTGCCTACGCAGGGTACGCCTCGAGCATGTGCTGTGCGGTATCCTGGTTGCTACCACAATGGTGCCATTGTGCCGTGGCCTCGCGTCCTATCCTTTACAGGTACGCACCAAAACAACCGTGCCCAGTCAACACCTGCGTCTGGTGGTAGGTGATGCGCTCGCTCCTTCTGAGCCAGGCTCCAAAGAGCACTAGGATGGCCCCGACAACGCGCTTGATTGCAAACTGCATCCGCAAGCGATGACGCCGCTTTCCAAGTGCGCGCCGCTGAGCTAGCCGCCTCAGCCTATCAAACGTCCCTGGAGGTGCTCCTTTGCTGCTCTGGTGGAGTGAGCGAGTCTGATCGTAGACCCACGCATCCATCCCAGATAGGATGTCGAAAGGCGTAAAACACGCCAGGAGAGTTGCCGCCTCGTTGGACACTGTTCGGTATCCTCGTGCGATCCGTATAGCCACTCTGCGCTGCAGACTGTGAAGTTTGGTTCTGCAGCACTGGGCTCGAGCTGACGATACAGGCGTCCCGTAGATAGCCACGGACCACACGAGCTCATAGTGACGGCGAACTTCCTCACATGGTACCCCGAGATTGGGCAGCAGCCGGTGTAGTGCACTCACTACCTTCTCGGCTCGGGGTATGTGGCCCTGAAAGTGCTCTTCGAAGCCCCAACGACTGTCCAGGGTAAACCCTAGGTACATCGTGCACCGGTCACCAACTCACCTGCTAGGCGTGGTGAGTACCTATTGACAAATGACGGCATAATTCTATGGGGGAGGGCTTTGTTCAGCAGTAGACATACTTACTTTGGCTGATATAATGATGATGATGTACATTGTTGGTATACAAGGCAAATTTAATGCTATGAGGCATTTATTCATTGGTGAGACACTATAGTATGTAGACGTGAGTGTATCCCCACTACGTCAGCGTTGCAGACACATCAATCAAATCGAAACAAATCAATCAAAGTCCTACGTCAAATATTCGGGATATGATTTTCATTTTCCTGGTAATGTGTCAATCATTTGTCAAGAAACGAAGAATCGGCCAATCATATTCTGCAACTAACCGTAACGCTGATTGGTAAATTGTTCCTTTCTTGGATATGTGTACGTATTTTTTTAGAAAGTGAGCCTACTAAACAGGTGCTTGAGTGTTCTGTAGTTTAACGTCACCATCGAAGAAACTATTGTGACAGAAATGGAATTGTCTTTGATGAAGATTTAGACAAACGCACGCAAATATATTAAATCGGTAACAAAAACTCAAGAAATTCGCTGACGGCCGAAAACTCGAACGCCATTTAACGTTACGTCCCCGCTTAAACAATTTGAGGCGCCCGGTTTTGTACCAAAAACCGGTTTCTCGAATAGTTAAAGTTACTTAACATTAAATGGCGTTTGATTATTCGGCCATGAGACCCAAGAATTTGAACATCCGAATCACAGGGCGCTCGTCGCCCCGTCCTTCTAATCCTAACCCTAGCTGGGTACGCCTTTGCCGCATCATAAAACGAGTACTGAGTTACATACTCGGTACTCGTTATGAAGCATTGATGTATATCAATCGATGTAAAAAAGTGTACAAAGCTTCCACAAAAACTGCGTTTGTATCGGCTCAGTATATGCCGAGGTCAAATTATGTACGCAATGCGCAAGTCATCAACAAACCACAATATTGTTTGTGGTCTCGCATACCGTGTCACAAGCCGAACGGCGTAGTTTAATGGTTTGTACTCAACTTTCGCCTACCTACAAAAACGTCTACTTATTTTTCTCAACTTCATTCGTGAAGTTTAATCCATATAAGAGTGTGAGTAATAATAGGGTGTATTGTGTGTGGAATTGTGTATAACCCACCCACGATACAGAAGAAATACTACTGTGGGGCAACGTTAAAAAAATAATTATATATATATATATATATAAAACCAATAAGACGTTTAAAGCGTTTAAAGCGCGTCTTGTGAACAAATAAGAACAAATGCGCGAGTCCGCGAGACTTGGATAATAAACTAAAACGTAGTATTTTTGGATAATTCTCACCCCGACTGAACCAGCCATACCTTGAGGATGACATAAAATTGTTATATCAATGATATAGGATACTATAAAAATTGTGAATTTTAGAGAGGACAATCGGTAGGATACAGGTATCATCATATCAGCCATCGGACGTCCACCGCTGAACAAAGGCCTCCCCATAGATTTTCACAATTGTGTCGCAACTTTGGCGGGAATTTGTCAGTACTTACCATGCTTGTGGCAAGCGGGTTAGTGAGCGTAGTGGGTATAGGTATTGTTGCTGCCGATCTCTCTGGTTAAGTCCCTCAAAATTTACCGTGAAGTTTTACAGTTTTAAATAAGTTTCAATGCAAAACACTCGATCGTAAGTAATTACCAGTTCAATCAGAATTGATATTGGTAAAGAAAAAGTTAAAAGAGGGGTCAAGGAATCTACTTTTTTGTCTATTTTTCTTTTTTACACCTCTTAGAACGAAGAAGACGATATTTGTTTTATTAGCTAAAATGTATGTGTTTGAAATTAGAATGCGCAAATTCTGATTGATCGGCACCCGATTTATTAACCGTTAAACCCGTTTTCGGTAAGAAACCGGGTGGCTCAAATAGTTAAAGCAGGACTTCTACCGATTCATTGCAATTCTGTACTCCCACTTTAGCGTTAAAGTCCCCCATGACAACATTGTAGTGGGCCTTAATGGTGGAGTGTAAGTCTTTCGATATGTCCTCAAGCATATCCACTATTTCGTTATCCGAGTGTGTCGATGTCGGTGCATAAACCTGCACAACCTTGAGGCTATAGGCCTCTTGGTTAGCTTAATTACTAGGTACGCTACCCTGCTCGACTCACTGGAGATTTCCACAACGATCTCAGAGAGCTTTGTTTGCCTAAAACGCCACCTTGGGATAGTTGGTCACCCTCTCGGAAATACCTAAAGTGGCCCTATTCCAGGGTAACGGTGTGCTCCCCCTCTCTTCGGACTTCACATAGCCCAAGAATGTCCCACCGTATCCTACCAAGTTCTTTCTCGACTTGCGCCGGGTGCTCTTAAACTCGTAACGTGCGTCCGTTGTATGTCGCCAAGGTCAGTTGTTTTTGGCGGCTATCCGTAACCGTAAAGGGGATTCTTCGCACCCCCTACCCTGCCATTACCATGACCGCCACCGTAATCAGGAATAGCAGGTTAGCCGGGAACTAGGGGCTGTGGGTTATTCTTGCTTTTATTCATTTAGCGGACTTGCCCATATTCGCCACGCTGTGCATGCGGGTTGGCGATCGCAGGGTGAAGCTGCTGCCCTTCACCGCCCATACATTTGGTAAGCTACATCGCTCTTGTGATGGTTATACCGCCATCAGTCGGGTTGACGTGGTCACGTAGTAAGGTGGGAATGTATGCACGCCTTCCTCTGTCGCCTTTTACGACACGGAAAAAGGTAGGGACTATTTCTAGTCTGCCGGTTACCTCACGGCTAATATATATGATTAGGCATCGTATAAGTAATAGTTTTCACTTAATTTTTGGCATTTATTTTGAAATCACAGACAGACACTACAATGTTATTATATTGGTATAGATTATTTTTAAATTGCTTATCGTCAAGTAGGTACCTCCTAATAACACGCTCTCTCTATAGTTTGTCAATATGAAATGAAATGATCTTTATTTAGCAAGTAGGCTTCAAGAAACACTTTTAATAAATTTGCATGAAACCGGAATTTCCTTCTGATTGCCTCTGAGGAGCAACTCCGAAACAAAGTCAAAGGTTTCTGTTTTAATGTCCAGACATATTTAGACACAATATTACGGGAGATAAATGTAGGGCTACGTCTGGAATGCCTTTTGAAGAAAGAACCATAGCTATTTTGGGATGACCTGTCCTGAAAGACGGCAAGTATGTATCAGTCATGGTGTAGCTCAACCCTATTTTAGGGAGCCCAACGACCCTTCGAACAGCTATACCATCAGTATGTCATTTGTGTAGGCCACATGAATACCCAAAACCACCAGAGATATTAAGTTTAAGGATGTAAAACTATCGCCCGCATTCACAAATATTTTATCATCAGAACAATGCCAAAAAATATTAAAATGTCATCAATTATTCAATAAATGTCATAAAAAAGCAATTAAACATTCAAATGTCATAAAAATAATGTTCGATCAAATGTCCAAGTAACATTATCTTCCCAGATTTAGTCGTTCATTGCGTCTCCATCATTAGTGCCAAAAATTTACATAGACGACGATTTACAACGACGTTTCATTTGCATTATTTAGTAATCATACAAAAAGCTGCACAATCATTCAGTATTGTGTATCATCATAATACTGTTTTTGTCATCGATGTTTGTATGCATAATGTTGTTTTGAATTAACTATAAAAGTATATAGGTATATTTAAATCATTGGTGCAAATACTTTTTTTGCTGCTAACCTTGTTGATTTATACACTGTAACACAATTATTGAGTAACTAACGGCCAAATACTGAAACGCCACAATCCCGCTTTAACTATTTCAGCCGCCAGGTTTCTTACCGAAAACCGGTTTAACGGTTAATAAATCGGGTACCGGGTCAATCAGGATTTGCGCATCCTATTTTGAAACATATATATTTTAGCAAATAAAATAAATATCGTCTTCTTCGGCAGGTTAATAGCAGTAGGTTCCTTGACCCGTCTTTTATATTTTTCTTTACCAATATCAAGTTTGATGGTATTGGTAGTTTTTAAGTAAAACTGATTTAGGCACAATGAGAGTAAAACTTCGCGGTCAATTTTAAGTGTAAAGTTTTATATGTATATATAATAGCGATTGTATCCATGCTACAGTCGGTGTCCTGAAGCAACGAAGTTTCACTTGTGTCACGTGTTCTGAGGTGCACGCGTTCTATTTTATTAGAGTTCTGAACGTCCGAAGGAAAAACCGGCGAACCCTTATATATTGGGATAACTCGTGTCTGTCTGTTACCGACATATCGACCCCGCCGCCGGGGCCCGCTTCTACGCTGTCGCGGAAGCCTAAATTCACGACCACCCGATTAACGTTAAAGTCGCCCCCCCCGACCCTTGCTCGCGCCGGCCCGCGCCGAGAAATCGAGTAGTAACAAAAGATCCCTTTAAACCCCAATTAATCATTGATCCAGCAGTCCCTTGCGATCATTACTGTCTCAGTAACTCCCTGAGCCGAGGTCCGTGTCCCGCAGGGGACGCCCTCAGGCGCAGTTACTTAAATATAAATAAAAGCTAAGCTGGAGGCTACTTAATGCTTCGCCAATTTGCCCGGTTAAGCAGCTATATCCCCCTTGGGATGAGTGCGAGAAGCCAATCATAAAAAAAAAGTGTCTGTCTGCTGTCTGTCCCTCTGTCACAACCAATTTTCTCCGAAACTACTGGACAAATAAAATTGAAATTTGGTACACATATGGATTTCCGAGACCCAAATACGGACGTGTAACGTAAATAAATGAATTTTGAATATGGAGGTCCCTCCCCACGCGAGGTCGACTCGACTTGTCCCGTTTATTTTAAATTCACAGCACATTTTATCTATAAAATAAAAACAATTATGTTCGTAGTAAAAGCCATACGATCACGACTTCTCGACGTCAGAGCTCTCTCAAACATTGCACGCTTTCACAAACTAGTACAAGTACATACACAAACCTTGTGTGGTAACTGGTAACCATGGCAACGTCGATTGCCATAAACCGGAGAATAAATCTCATCAGCCACACCTCAAGGGCATTCCAGCGATTCTAATTACACCAACCATAGTTACATGGTTCTTTCTATGGCAACAGGGCCTCCCAAATTATGCAACGGTTAAGAAAAGTTGCACCTGATCGTAATCGTTCACAAGATTAATTTATCTTGTAGGTAATTAAACTTAAAGAAAGGCATCGAGGCCTTGAATGTAACTGAAACAGAAAGATAATAAATAGCGATTTCCACTAGTGATGCAACAGAAACCTACTATTATTTACGAATAAGAATACTGATTCAAGTAGATAGAATACGAAGACACGACTGAAGCCATTCAACGACACATTGCAGACGGTAAGCCATCATGAAGGCGAGTCTTAGGCCCGAGAATCAAAACTCAATTAGAACAGGAGTAGAGATTGCATCAATTGAATATAAATGCTGGACCTAGAACGTAGGGTAGGTAGGCATATTTGATTAACGCTATCTAGACTTGCCGTGTTGTGCCGGCTCAGAATGCCACCAACCCATCTCCTCCCATGGGTGTCGTAAAAGTCGACTAAGGGATTAGCCGGAGGATGGGCAGCAGCGTCCTTAATGTACTCGCATTAACAACTCAACTTCGATCGCCAACCCGTCTGCCAAGCGTAGCGATTATGGCAAAACCCCCCAATGAGCCCACAACACACCTATGTCGGTCGTTGTGGTGATCTTAGGGGAGGCCTGTGTCCAGCAGTGCACTTCATTCGGCCGAAATGATGATCTAGACTCGAACGGCTTTACTTAAGTTTTGATCCTCGTTCTGTAATACGGGCCTTAGGGAAAACCAAATCAATTGCTCCCCGTTCTTTTAAGACTGAGGTTAAGGTTGTATGGATGTTTAGGCTCAGGGAATTGCGCTCCAGGGCCCACAAAGCTATTATATGATGATGTATTCTTGTATTAACCTCTCTTTAATACAAGCATAGATCACCATATAATAGCTTTCTAAAATGTATTTTTGTTTAATCATAAAAATTCATCAATTCAGCCGAAAAACATACACATGGACACAGGCCTCCCCCAAAAAAACGCCACAATGAGTGACTTGGTTTATGTAGTGCGCTCATTAGGTAGTTTTGTCATAATCGCCACGCTTGGTAGGTACACGGGTAGGCGATCGGAGTTGTGTTGTATAATGCAACTACTTGAAGGACACTGCTGCCCATCTTCCAGCTAATCCGGCTCACCTTTTACGATATCCGTATGTATGAAGAAGAAAGAAATATATTTATTTGCCACAAACAGAGACAAAATAATACTGAAAACTTTAAATTAAATAAAAAAGTATAAAACAATTAAAATTTAAACATAGGTATACACGGAGCTGCACATCGTGTCTCGAGTTTGCGCCAAAAGGGTAACCAGCTCAGCATAAGCCGGACGAATAATACCCGACGCTGGTTTTCACGTACGATACATACGGGATTTGATAGGGTAATGCTATTCTTACGGCCAAAATTAAAAATGTATTTAATCCTAAATCTTTGGAATTTGGATTACAGATGTCTGTTTAAATGCGGTCGTAATAAAACAGCGGATGAATTTCAAAAACTTAAATCTGAAGATTTTGGATTAGATTGAATATATCATTAAGTAGCGGCCCGTCCCGGCTTCGCAAGGGTGGACATTTATTTTTAAAGAATATGCGATAAACGTAGAGTAAATGTAACCATGGTCTCATTTTGGTCGGCATTTCTATAATTTTTTTAAATGTAAAAATCAAGTTACAATTACAAAACTACAATAGTTGGACATATGGTATCCCTATACTATGACTTTTTTGTAGATATTGATATGTTCTTTATAATTGTAGAAACTTTTTGCTCTATCATCATATCATCATCATATAATAGTTTCCACAGCGCATGAGATGAAAGACATTTTATGGCAAAAAAATTACACCTTGGGTTACATTATTGAAGTTTTAGTAGGGATCCCTAACTTTTTCTAGTAATAAATATAGCCTATATTACTCAAGGATAATGTAGCATTCTATTGGCGAAAATATTTTTGAAATCGGACCAGTCATTTTTGAGTTTACTCGTTACAACATTCAAAAATACAAAATATTAACTGTAGATTTCGGCCGTTAGTTAGCACCGCACGGCTAAAGGCTAAAAATCATATAAAATAATGACGCTGATTTAATAATAACAAAATCTGTTTATCTTCTTTTTGTTCAAATACATACCTATAACGTGTAATTTTCAATTTATTCTGAGTTCATTAGTCCAAAAATACATACACGTATTTCTATGATTTTTACTTACATTTTTTCAGTTATTTTTTCAAATGATACCTTGGTAGGCATTGAAGAGATAATTACACTTTACTTGCCAACAAACGAAGATCTAATCGTCAGTATATGATGATTTATTTATTGATATAAGCGTAAGTACAAAAGATGGAAGCTATTGCAATGAGGTTGCAAGAACTCAAGTTTTTTAGTAATGCCATTCAAACATTGCTTAAGTTCCCACAATGAGTGGGTTTACTCGCAATACTGCCAATGTTGCGAAAACTTATCGATAAAGCAATGTACCACACGATTTATACCAATAATTAACTTTACTACTTTTTTGGGTTTAGGATTGATACTTTTTTTTAAGTTGGAGAAATCCTCTTGAACTTCCTCCGCCTTGGGAAGGGCGGAGGGCGGCTCAAACCAGCTAAAACCCCACGGTGTCGTTCTTCTTACCTTTAGCCGGGGGTGAGATGTACGCTTTATCTGCATTAGACCGCGCCCCCGGCAGGTATCGGCCCGTCATTGATTGACGGGCCCCTTCTCTGTGCGATCTTGTTGGCCGCACCTATCCTTCAGAGAGGAGGCCATTTCGGGCCTGCTTCTGTTGGTTAGTCGCCGCCCGCAGGCCGCTCCTTATAGTGGCCGGAGATCGTTCAGCGCCCTTCCCCACGATCTCCGCGTGGTGTCCGCATTAAGAATATAGCACTGCTCTATATCCTTTCTTGGATTTGCACCATCACTTCTATGGATCAGCAGCGTTCTGCGCTCTTCAACCCGCCTGCCAACGTAAGTACCCCCCCCCCCCCCCCCCTTTCCCCCCAAATAAAGACACATTGCGTGTAACGGTTGTCTTTCCGGGAGGCTTCATCAGTCTACATATGTTGGTTGATATGATGACTATGATGGTAGTACGCGATAAGCTACAAATTTATCACTAAATAGCTGTACTACTATACCGTGTGGTGCCGGCTCAGAATGCCACCACCCCATCTCCTCCCATGGGTGTCGTAAAAGTCGACTAAGGGATTAGCCGGAGGTTGGGCAGCAGCGTCCTCCGAGTACATTAACAACTTAACTGCGATCGCCAACCCGTCTGCCAAGCGTGGCGATTATGGCAAAACCCCCCAATGAGCCCACAACACATCCATATCGGTGGTTGTGGTGATCTTTGGGGGAGGCCTGTGTCCAGCAGTGGACTTCATTCGGCCGTGATGATGATGATGATGAGCTGTACTAAAATGGTTCGTGTTTGTGGATCCGTGAAAAAATAAAGCCGCAATCTCTCGTCACGTGGGTGTTGTAGAAGGCAACTGCGTCAAGAGAATAGGAAGCAGCATCCTTCTGTGGCTAATAACATATTTTAGGGTTCCGTAAGTCCGATGGAAAAAACGGTGGAACCCTCACTAGTGGAGTTCGTCTCTATCCGTCCGTCTGTCATAGCCACTATACTCCGAATCTACTAGATCGATTAAGTTGAAATTTGGTAAACATATGAATTTCTGCGACCCAAACACGCACATGTAACGTAAATCAGTGAATTTTGAATATGGTGGTATCTTAGAGCTCGAATAGCAAATTTATTTATCAATTATTGCAAAATAATGGAAATTCAAACTTGTTTTATAAATGCGATCACAATAACCCGCTGACTGGCCCCTAGAAATACTGTTCATACTTCAGTATTTTTGTAGACACGTTGTTATATATTGCGCACACTATTATATGTTTTTAGTTCTGACAAAGTCAATTAACTTTTTCTACTCAAAGCTAAAAGGTAAAAACTTTAATCTTCAAAAGTGAAGCGTAATAAAATAAATAAAACGCGGATATAGATTCCAATTTTAATAGATTTGACTGCATCCGTTTACATTAATTTTAAACATAACTAGTAAATCACAACTATAAAAAAAATAACGTGTTAGAATAATTAAAGGTTCAATAACATTCAATAAATCCTTGGGTAACACAACATGTGTTTACTTTGTTACCGAAATGCAAACCGCTTATCAATAAAGAAGTTTGCATTTTGGTAAACTTCTTTATTGATAACAGGTTTGCACCATCAATTCAGCCGAATAAACTCCACAGCTCGACACAAGCCTCTCCCTAAGATCGCCACAACGACCGGTGTCGGTGTGTTGTGTGCTCATACCCGCCGTATTCCCATAATCGCCGCGCTTGGCAGGCGGGTTGGCGATCGCAGTAGAGTTGCTAATATACTCGAAGGATGCTGAATGATAGGCAGTTCGGCTAATCCCATAGTCGCTTTTTACGTCACCCACGGGATGAGATGGAAAAATAGTGTAGGTACTATTTAACCAGTAATACATTTTATCTATCATATATAAAAAAAAAACAAATTGTTCAAATCTCTGTACCGTATTCTTAAATTAAAAGCTATTTAGTTACCAATATAGCACCATTCCATCTCCTCCCGTGGATTCCGTAAAAGGCGAGTAAGAATCTCTAAGCTAGAGGAGTGGGCAGCAGCGTCCATTCTATGGAACAGCAGCCACTTTGCCACCAACCCGCCTGCCAAATATATAGAGTACCTACTGGCAAATTCCCCCAAAAATTACGACACTATTGTGGAAATCTATGGGGCAGGCTTTTACAGAAGCTTTTTTTTTGTTCATAAGTGGACGTCCTTCGGCTGATATTCTCATGATTTTTTTTCCCTGTAAAACTTAAGTACTGAATTCAATTTTAATATATACTACTGTAATACGGCATAGGTAGTTACTTATGCTTATTTAATTACTTACCTTTATAAATAACAAGTTTTTCCGAAAAACCAGTTTAAGATTCTGTATGTCCTTAGTGACTACATTAGGTCAGTTCAAGTCTGCTGTTTACTTCATAAATGTAATTGCACACCCTCCCAACGGCCAAAGTTATCGATTTGAAATGAATACCTGCCAAAACTAAAATTACAGCCCCACCGTCCTGTAAAAAATTATCAAATTTCTAACTCAGTGTAATAAAAATACACTGACAGACATTCATTGACTGACAGACACATAAAAACCTATAGGGTACTTACTGCCTGTGACCCAGAATCTTAAAATTTGGCATGGAAGAAGGTCTCATAGCAAAATCCGTAAATCATTCATTTCTAGTTCTATGTGGAATGATTACTTTTTTAACCTAGTATCAGCAAGAAGATGGGCAGCAACATCCTCCTTAATATCCCATCCTGCTAATAGCACATACTGCAATCATCAATCCGCCTGCCAAGCCTGGTGATCATGGCAATATCCCCTATGATCGCTTAGTGGGAGATCCATATTCAGCCCTGTTGACGTGTGTGTGTGTGTGTGTATTTTAATTTTGAGGTTTCGTTCATACATGTATAGTACATGAAGTACTTACATTGAAATGTACATCATTTCGGCCGAATGAAGTCCACTGCTGGACACAGGCCTCCCCCAAAGATTATCACAACGCCTGATATGGCTGTGTTGTGGGCTCATTGGGGGGTTTTGCCATAATCGCCACGCTTGGCAGACGGGTTGGCGATCGCAGTTGAGTTGTTAATGTAATCGAAGGACGCTGCTGCCCATCCTCCGGGTAATCCCTTAGTCGACTTTTACGACACCCACGGGAAGAGATGGGGTGGTGGTATTCTGAGCCGGCACCACACGGAAATGTACGCTGGATATTAATTAAACTGTGCGTTTGTACCACTCAACAGACAAAATGGCATATTATAATCCGTAAAATTGGTTTTTGTTATAAATATATAATAAATAATCCTTAGTGTCTATAAATTAATTTTGTAAGGAACCAGTTATTGTGTGTATTTAAATTATTCAATCTGGTTAATGATATTTTGGGTCCATCTAGATTAACGATGATGATTCAAATTCATTTATTTGCTAGAACGTAGGTGTACAAAGTATGATCTTAAATTAAATTGGCCCGTTTACATTCTACCATTACATATGGTGTGCAAATATTTATATTGTTACGTTGTACACTGTTAATATTTTGTGTTATTTTTAAATAACAACAAACAGAAACGCATGATGATGAAGATGACTTGAAGGTCATACAGGTCTACGCACCGACCTTGATACCCCCAGATGATGAAGTAGAGAGTATGTATGAGGACGTAAGTAGGGCCATACATACCTCGAAGACACACTTCACGGTTGTAATGGGGGACAAAGCTGGGCACTCGATACGATGGTGATTTGAGAGTGGGGCTATTTGGATATGGGCAACGGAACCCCAGGGGACAAAAGCTGGCCGACTTTTTGGAAAAGGAGGGACTCTTCGTGATGAACTCCTTTTTCCAAAAGCCGCCTCACAGGTAATGGACCTGGATGAGTCCCGATGGTTCCACGAGGAATGAGATTGACTTCATCATGATCAATAAAAGACAAATATTCAATGATGTCTCTGTGATCCACAGGGTGAAAACCGGCAGTGATCACCGAATGGTAAGAGGCACATTGAATATTAATCTCGGCCGCTTCGAGTGCCTAGAACATTGCGTATCTGTGGACGATTTAAATGGTAGGTTTGTAGAAACTGTCCAAACGGTTGGGTCTAAATTCTTTAAAACCCACCGTAAAGGTAGACCAAAAAAGTTCTCCGATCACACTCTCGACCTCATGGCAGAAAGATGCGCCATGACGCTGCAGTCCTCCGGTGATGCTGAAGCATACCGACTGCTCAATAGACGAATATGGAAGTCCTTGCGTCACGATATCCGCACCTTTAACACTAACGGTGTTAAAGAGACGATTGAGCGGAATCAAGGCTCCAAAGTGTTCGCAAGAGACAAGTATATTGGGCAAAGTCGTATTATGAAGCTGAAGACTGAGGACGGCAGTGTAGTCGACTAAGCCAGAGGTTTTGAGAGAGATTGAGAACTTCTACCGACAGTTATACACCTCGGTTACTATACCTACTATTGGCTCTAACAAAGACCCGCGAGCCAAACTAACCCGACACTATACCAAGGATATCCCGGACATCAGCCTGTACGAGATTAGGATGGCCTTGAAACAGCTTAAAATAACAAGGCACCGGGTGGGGGCGGAATTACGACAGAGCTTCTGAAAGCGGGTGGCACACCGGTACTTAAAGTTCTTCAGAAGCTATTCAATTCCGTCTTACTCGAGGGCACAACGCCGGAAGCCTGGAACAGAGGTGAGGTGTTGCTCTTCTTCAGAAAGGGTGATAACACCCTATTGAAGAATTATAGACCCATCTCAATTCTGAGCCATGTTTATAAGCTGTTTTCAAGGGTCATCACGAATCGTCTCGAGCGCAGGTTTGATGACTTCCAGCCTCCCGAACAAGCCGGTTTCCGAAAAAGGTTTCAGTACCATAGACCACATCCATACGCTGCGGCAGGTTATACAGAAGACCGAGGAGTCTAATCTGCCACTATGCTTGCCGTTTGTGGACTATGAGAAAGCCTTCGATTCGATCGAAACCTGGGCAGTGCTGCAATCTCTGCAGCGGTGCCAGATTGACTATCGGTACATTGAAGTGTTGAAGTGCTTATACAGAAACGCCCCCTTTCGGTCCAAGTACGTAAACAGAGTACGGGGGCCTCATAAGAAAGCTCAATGTCACTCAGCGAGCTATGGAGAGAGCTATGCTTGGTATTTCTCTACGAGATCGAATCAGAAATGAGGAGATCCGTAGAAGAACTAAAGTTGTCGACATAGCTGAAAGGATTAGAAGACTGAAGTGGGTGGCATGTAACCGCTCGTTGTGGAAATCTAAGGGGGAGGCCTTTGTTCAGCAGTGGACGTCCTGTGGCTGATACGATGATGATCTAGATTAACGTCTACATCTGCTAATAGCATTGATAAAGTTTTCTATAACTGAGATTATTCAAAGGAAGCTATCATGAATTGCTTACAATTGGATCAGTGGTCAAACCGCCCGTTTTATTACCAGTGAGACCCCGATACAAATTGAAACAAGGCTTATTAATTACGTCGGGATAAATTCTGTGGCCTGGTGCTAAAACGGCCAATATCAACAATCCCTGTTATCAGAAATTTGCACTAAATGAACAGACAGCTAACTACTGCCATATAAAACTTACGAAACTCTTTTTAAATTAATTTTATAATTTTTCAATGATTTGCCAGTAAAATTATTGGTTATAAAACGTATTTTAGCCTTTTTAGCATTAAGCCACATAATTGAATACCACATAATTAATAAACCAGTTGTACCTGCGACGTCGTACACGCAGACCATAGTAGAAGAGTACTGTCTATATACTAGGCTCTACGGTTTTTTATATTTAACTAATTGGTAAAATATATATCATGATGATAAATAAACATCTTTTGATGGAGTAATCAGATCAAGTCAGATAATCAGATCAAATAAAGAGTTATATCTAGGAAATTTCTACATTTTTCTGAAAACCCTATGCAAATTGGCATAGGAGTTTTAACGTGATGCGGGCACAAAAAAAAACAGACGTTTACAGTTTTATCATATATATACAAAGATATACTTAGATTTGAATTTTAATAAGTTGTCTAATATATTCATCAATATATATTTAACGTCCTGATATGAACACTTGCTTGTAGGTGTTATAAAAACATATTCTATGCGGAAATCGGACCCGCGATCTTTAGCGCAGAAAACAATTGCCGAGCCACTCCGCTGCGCCGCCTGTACCATCTAATCTTTATACCTGAAGGCCAATCCTCGTCATTTAAAAAAGTTCTAAATATTGTTCCAGTATAGTCTCAATGTAGTAAACGTCACAAATGGTATTCTCCTAAACTAACAAACAAAGTCAAACGTGAATTTATACTGTGATACGATCAAAAATGGATCGAAGCCAAAACGGTACTCTGCTAACATTTTAATCTGACACAGGTACTAAAATCGTCATTAAAATAAACATCAAAACTGACATTGAAATAAGACTAGATCGAGATCATATTTTGAGATAACCCAGTAATCAACCAGATCGGTTTCGGTTTGCTATCAAGGGCTGCTTTATATTTTGGTTTTTCTTTAGAATTAATTTTTGTTTTATCCAAACTTGACATTTGCAGAATGAGCGGCAAACCGATGGAGCCATAAAATAGATTGGAAATGGTCATCATACTGAGATCCGACTAAACTTTAAGAGCAGCAAAATATCATTATTTTTATCAATTCATAATTTAACCTCAGTTCGGTCAGCTTTTAGTCATACTGAAAATGAATTACAAAAATTGGCTCTCTGGTATTACAGTTTAGAAAAAAATAATCGTATCTTGCTATTGCTTACTCGTTCTTCTTCATTATTCCTATTTACGATTTTATATACACATACAATATTTATTTGTATAAGACGTTTATTTAATTTGCTGTATGCATTTTAATCATTTTATTTGTGTAATATAAAATAAGTACAACTTTGTACATGTACACCTAGACTGCCCGTTATCTCTTTACTACTTCTCAAATCCATCCAAAGGTTGTCTGGAAGAAATCGCTGTATGCGATAAGACCGCCCATTGTACATTGACCATTATGAATTTATGATGTTTTTATCTTTTTCCTTGTTTTGTAATATGGTGTACAATAAAGTGTACATAAATAAATAAATATTACCGAACCGCAGTCACGATTCCAGCTTAAGCTCCGGTATTGTGTAGTACTGGCCTTATCCGTATTATTCTTATGCGGATAAATTAATTTAATTTTAATTCAGTCCTTCACGGTCCATAAAGTTACACAGCAATCAGGTACAAATTTGAAAGAAACAAGAGACAAGAGTTTGTTAGTAGGTATACACACATGCACTTAAGTGCAGGCTGTTCCAGGCCTACTAAAGCGATTGTCCAGCCTGCTCGCTATCATCTCTAGGATGTTAGTACTTCGGGGGTCACGGGCGCGCAGATTGGGGAGTCTGCGTGCTCACACCGAGTGACCCCCGGGAAGACGGTGGCGCGCACGTGGTCACGTGCCGCCGTGTGCGCAGCGCAGCGCAAAGCGAGGCTTGGGGGGATCCTTTACAACCCTCCCTGGGGGGGCGACCTTTTTACAGTCGCCTTCCCTCCGCTAGAGGCGGTGACCGCTTTACATTCATCCCCTCCGTGATGTGCCTAAAGGCGTGGCACCAATGGGCGGCTCTAGTGTGATCTTACGAGGACCTGGAGCCCCCCTTCGGTGCCGAAGATGACCGCTCCAGTGGTTTTAGCCGGTAGGAATCCGGCATACCCCTTCGCCCTTCCCCGGGGTGAAGGAAGTTCCATGTAGAATTTCCACTGGACATCAATAAAAAAAAAAGGCTGTTAGTACTGGCGCGGACTCTGCAGAGCGTGGCGGCGCTCCGCTTACGGAGTATGGCATGGAAACCGTCGACGTGCGCGTCCACAAACATGCCAGACGCGCTGCAAGGCTGCGGTAGCCGCAATATCACCCTGAACGCGTTATTGTATTGCATGCTTTCAAGACATTTAGCTTGTAATTTTTTTCGATGCATACCTATAATTTCAGATCCATAGTTTTAATATTGAATGTGTAGAAAAACTAATAATCAACAAAAAATACGGATATTTGAGTAATGGAATGAATAAATACCATTATTTACTCGTTATTATATAAAAAGGGCGAACAATGAATTAGCCGCGAATGACATCATTGCGGTTTGGATTTTAATGAGACACAAATACCAAGTGTACAGTATGTGACTTAAGGATAATAAATGTACCAAACAGCTGTCAATCATACATCACATACTATTGCGTATTTTGTAAGGCTTTTTATCGTAGTGTTACAATATGAACGAATGACGAAATTCTACTGTGAAATGTTCCAATAAAGATAGGCAACATTTAAAACGTCATCCCGAAGCAAATTCTGATATTATATGTTCATATGATTAGTTTGGGTATTACATATATTACTATGAGTCCGTGTTGTGATTTGGATTTAGAATGAAACACCAGTCCATCTCCTCCCGTGGATGTCATAAAGCGACTCTAAAGAGGGATGTGCAGCAGCGGAAGGGACGCTGCTGCACAGAAGGCTGTGGAACAGTCACCATACAGCGCTCACCAACCCGCCTGCCAAGCGTGGTGAGTACTGGCAAACTCGCCAACTCCAAATGACTACACAATAACTAAATGTCGTCGTTGTGGAAGTCTGTGGGCAAGGCATTTGTTCAGTAGTGGCTGATATGAAATAATGATGAATGCCATTAATAATTCACAGTCCATTTATTTAATTTCCACTAGATTATCTTGGTAATAAAGCCATGTTTCCCTAAAATAACCTACATATAAAAATTAAAAATTAATGTTTCTTTGTTTGTTTGTCTGCGTTCATAGTCATAATTGTGTTAAAATTTTGTATTTAGGTGCAAGTTTGCCATAAAAAAAAACTGAATAATTGAAAGAGGTATTCAACACATGCCGGAAATTAGCTATGACTATATAAAATATCATAACCAACATCCCTATTAATTTATTACCAATAAGTTTCCATAGTTAGTAGTATGTTATTCCAACTTTATTTCTAGTTACAATAATAATAAGGATAAAAAGTAGAATAAACCCTTTCAGACTAAAGTGGTAACGGACAGGAGGAAAACTGCGGATCGCTTCCAGAATATAGGTACTTCGTCCGGTCACCTAGACTCCATTCCTGATTCCATAGTGTCAGTCGCAGATACCCAAGGCGCGATAGACTCTCACCAAACACGTACAGTCCGAGTGTTCACATGCTACCACCCCATAAGCCTTCTCAATGTCCTTGGGAAGATCTATAAACGGCTCATCTTTACAAAATTAAAGGATTAGAAAGGAAGAAGGACGCTGTACACCAGCGACATCCATCAGCGATACGATAAAGAAGATGGTCCAAATTGGCTCTATTAGCTATGGACTATATTCTACACAGGTCTCGGTCCTGACCACATAACTCACGTCCTCCAAACTGCGGTCCTTTTATATATGATCCTTTTTTTTATTGGTCCCCGTGGAGATTCATCTTGAACTCCCTTCGCTCTGGGGTAGGACGAAGGGGCATACCGGACTGCTACCGGCTAAAACCACCGGGGCGGTTATCTACGGCACCTAAGGGGGGGGGGGGGGGGGGGGCGGGGGCAGGATTTTGCCCTAGAGTTGAACAGTTACAAGCTGTTGTTATCTTATTATATTATGATAATGGAAATTTATTTTATGCAGCTGCTATTTAAATATGAATCATTGTAGTATCATGCTTTGTTCGACGAGTCTATTACGACCTAATTAATCATTACGAATAAATATAACTATATATTACTCGTATAAGCACGTTAGCTCGTCTATACACTACGTCTAAAATGAATGCCGCATTCATACAGCCAATAAACTTTTTTTTAACAGGCAACTCTATTGAACATTCTTCATAATTATCAAAATGATATGATAATAACTTTATTTCGGATCAAAGAATCCATATAGTGTGGGTTACATAAAATGGCTTACTATGCAGTGTTAGTACCGATCACCCTCCGCACAAACTGTTTTACAATCGGAGAGCCGAAGCTCGCCATCAATGAATTAATCGTTCTCGCGGATTGTTATATTATGTTTTTGAATTACTTCTTTCTTTTTCGTGTGGCCAACTTTGTATCACAATTATTAGCCGCCGAAAGGCCTCCAACTTGGCTTAACCACGTCTAATGATACCAACTGAAACCGACTTTACGTACCCCTTAGTGGTGGTTAATATAGCGTCCAGCGCGATTAAATAGCACGCTATATTCACGCAACGTATAGCGCACGCTATGTCGGCTCCAACTTGACGCTATAAAATTCGCTCCTTTAAAAGATAACGAGTAGCGAGAATAATAGCGCAAGAGAAGACATAACGCGGTCGTGGCGAGCGAAGCAGCAGTAATCGCGTGAATTCGCGCGTTGATTATCATTTTTGTTTATTTTAGATACACCAACAATGTACGTACATTGAAATTTCGTTAAAATATAAAACAGACATGACATTTGATGACGTCAATAATAGGCATACACACTATCAATAATTCCGTTTCGTGAAAACTGCTGTAAGATATTATTAGTAAAAGAAATATAAACCTATCCTATCTAAATTAGTATATCAAAATCTATTAACCCAAGCCTGGAACGCATGAGGGAAAGTTCATTATCTTTTCTTAACTACTCCATTATATTTTTATAGATATTATTTTACGTATCGAATATACTATAACGTATTCAATATCAAGAATATAACTGAAACTGCGCGCTATACATATAAAGCGCGCTATCTGTCCAACGACATTCAGCATGATTATTATTGACGAGAATATTCACCGCGCTTTTATCGCGTCATTCGCGTACGCCCATTTCGTTATAATTTTAGCGTGTAAAATAGCGCCTTTATTTTATTATAACAAATAGTCTGTAGAGCGCTATTGCCATATAGCGTTTTTGAACACCACTAGTGCCCCTCGAAGCACGGCGACGCTCAGTTCAAATACCACTATGGGTGCTGCGGGAAGCATCTGTGTCGCATAGGCCGGAAGGAGACGCCCGGTTGTCTTCGCTGCGGAGACAGCCTGGAGGACACGAAGCAGCACACGTTGAGGAATATCCAGCTTGGGTGACGCATCACGGAGACTTCATTACGGCGGTCGAAGATGGTGACTTGGCTCGGGACAGTTCATCGCCGACCAGAAGAGGTCCGAGACAGCAGCGCGCTATGTTAAGACAGCGCGCTTTATATGTATAAAACGAGGGTTTTCGAAGGAACATGCGGCTGGCCGGGTCGCAAACAGCCGGGGCCCTTAGACCAAGTGACGGGCTGATACCTGCCGGGGGTACGGCCTAGCAAACTAAGCAGCCATAGGAACGTGGAAGGAACACCGCGGAATTTAGCAGGTAAGAGTCTGGCATGCCCCTACGCCTTTTCCAGGGCGGAAGAAATCCATGGGGATTTTCCCATGACAAAAAGCCCCTCACGAATACTGCTGCCAGATTTCATCGTTAACAACACTGTATTAGCTATGTGAGACAGTCTTTTATACGACTAATCAGGTCAAGCATCAGTTAATACAATGCCGGACTAATAAACATGCAATTGATGCAACACAATAATATACTCGTACTATCGCTGATGTAACTCGTTTTATTAAGAAGTAAACGGATAAGAATCGTAGTATTTACGAAATATTTAATGTAGACGAGTACGATTAGAAAACCTATATTACCCATGTGGAAATAGGTATTCTAATCGGACTCGTGTTCATCAATAATGATTAGGTAGGTACTTATCTCACCACGGTTTCAAAACTTCATAAAAAGACAATGTTCTAGACATTTTAATTTGAAGTCGATTGTGCAATTATATATTATCGGTGTGGTGTCCGGATTAAGAATATAGCAGCACTCCATCTCCTCCCGTGGAGGTCCTAAAAGCCGACTAAGGGACTCTAACCCAGAGGGATGGGCAGCAGCGTCCTTTCTGTGGCACAGTAGCTATTCTGCGCTCACCAACCCGCCTGCCAAGCGTGGTGAGTACTGGCAAATTCCCCCCAATACGATGACACAGTTGTGGAAATCTAAAGGGAAGGGAAGGCCTTTGTTCAGTAGTGGACTTTGTATGGCCGGTGTGATGATGCAATTATATCAATATTCCGATAATAATTCTGATGGTCTAAGGGCCAAGCACTTGATACACAATACAATATTTAAAAATAATTGGTGTTGCTGTGATTTTATTTCGTGTCGTCAAAACCAAATCAAATTGCAAAGTGAGTAGAGCGAAATCGTTTTTATTAATATTAAACTAGTCTATTCTATTATTCCCGTGTCATCTATCCATTTCCCTTCCACAATTAGGGTGAGATTCAGAAACGAGTCTACATAAGCGTGACCTACGCTTCCATCTGTCAAAATGCACTACTTACGCTCATAATTGTATTCACAGACGATCGGAACACGACATAAGCTTAGCGTAAACTGAGCTAAGCCAAGTTGTGAAAATCAACTACTTTGGGCGAATCTAGCGCTACTAAGCTGGCAAAGGTGTAGTATTGACAATATTGTCAATACTGCTTTCAAAGTTGTTGCATGGTTGCTTGCAACAGGAACTATGAATTATGAATATATGAGACAGTTTACTGTCATTGATTCTAATTAGCTTTACACTGTGGAAGCTACATTAGTCCAATATGTTCAAATATTTAATAATATATCTTCCTTACTTACTTGCAGTAATACAGCATGTAACAATAATTATGTATAGAATAATAAACTTATCTGATTATTATACTACCTTGTTATTTCAGTCCAAATTTCTTTTAATTAAAGTATTGACTAAAATATTGACGCAACAATATTTTTATTTCTAGTATGGTGGATGTGGAGTAATCAATAATTTCAGGAATTCTTTGTCAAACGCTGAAAAAGAGGCATTTCGAGTAGTCATTTTCACTCGTAAAATTATCATATATTCCTGCGGTTTAGAAAGATGTTATTACAACATAATTATATTTTTTCATATAGGTTTATGTGTCAGATATTTTGTTCCACCCACACCAATAGCATTTTGCGTATATTGCTATCCTTTTTTATTTTTATTTATGCCTGACTACACAGTTTTATAAAACCCTTCTCTCATCGATAAACATTCTCGTATTAAAAATGGCCATAGAGAGTAGAGTTCAAACTTAGCCAAGACCGACGTAAGTTTGAGAGGGACTGTGTCTCTGAATAAGAATTTTGAAGATGCGCTTAGCCACTCGTTCTTCGCCCGTCTTACGTTCATGTCTCTGAATCTCATTCAACTAAACAGCAAATAGCTCAAATTATTAAGGAATGTGCTTCGCTAGCAAATAAAAAATAAAATCTATTAGTTTGAATTAAATATCTCTATTATTCGAATTAAAACTTATAAAGTAGCACTAAAACTAATGTTTCTTATTTAAAGTTTTTAATTTTACTTTCCAAAATATCGACTATATTATCGATTCAGTAAATCACTAGCGCAATCGCTGTGCCGAGTGCCGATGGACAATGATCAACCGCGTCGAATATGAACGCGCATATTTATAAAATGTAATTTTTATTGAAAATAAAGAAAATAAATACTGCCGAGTTATAATAATTGCCTCGTTTTATTAGTTTCACTTACAGACAGCTTATGATTATTATATGCTTATAATAATGTTAGTAACATGATTTATTTACTCATTCATATACCTATATCTACTTCCCACACAGCACAGGATCTGCAATAGTGCATACGGGTCCAGCGCCCCAGGAATGGACAGCTCGGATTATTCACAATAACTTTCAAAATGGTGTTGGTACTCCCTCGAATCCTGTGCATCGGTGTATCTGTTATTTTACGCATGGTAGGTAGCTTGAAAACATCTGTAGTATCTGTTTTAGAAAAACATGCCTGATGCGCTACAGAACCGCGGAAGCCCCAACAGCATCCTAAAAGCGTTGTTGTACCTATCCCCGAAGAACATTGTAGGCCCTTTGCGTCCCGAGAAGTGCCTGGGGGGGCGACCTTTTTACAGTCGCCTTCCCTCCGCTAGAGGGGGTGACCGCTTTACAGTCATCCCCTCCGTGATGTGAAGTAAAGGCGTGGCACCAATGGGCGGCTCTAGTGGGATCTTACGAGAACCTGGAGCCCCCCTTTGGTACCGAAGATGACCGCTCCAGTGGTTTTAGCCGGCAGGAGTCCGGCATACCCCTTCGACCTTCCCCAGGGTGAAGGAAATTCCATGTAGAATTTCTACTGGACATCAATAAAAACAAAAAAGGCCCTTTGCGTATGTCTGACCTACAGGCTGCACGTGTTTAATGACTCACAATACGCCTTACAAAGATTAAGATTCACTTCTTTACGATCGATTATTATAAATTGGCTTATATATTATATAGGCTTATGATTCTGTAGTTGGAAATAGCCAAAATTGAATTTTTACGGTTAGCAGCAACTTTCAACCCGTACTGAGTAAGCGTTTTAGATAGTAAGTACCAAAGATATTGGAAGAAAGGAGATATGCCATGTAGTTTAAAATGTATGCGAACCTAGAGATCCAGTTTTCCCCTACCATTCTTCATAAAAATACACTAACGCACACAGTTACAAGTTCTAATCCAATGAACTAAATATACACAACATTATAATTGGCTAATCATACTCTATTAGTTTATTTTTTGGTTGGGCTTCCCGCATACACTTTTGGGAAGTGTGGTTGCTTAACCGGTCGCTTCTGGCGAAGCCAAAAGAGCCTCCAGCCAGGACTCATAATAAAACACACCCACGACTTTGTAGGCATTATGTCGAACGTACGGACTGCACACAGCGGCCGTAACCGCAACGCAACGCGTTAGTTTATTGGGAGTACAACTCGCTGTTCTACACTGCGTTTGTTATTCACCGATTGCTAGTTAAAGTGGTAATTAAGAAGCATTGTATTTTGTACAAAAATAATAGTGTCGTTCTGCTTGATCAATCTAAATGCAACGTAATAAAGAAAACCATACTTTTTAATTTATTATTTTTATAGACAAATACAAGAACATTTTATAGACAAATACACTTAAATATGGTTTATGATTCCTTCCTTGATATAGTTGTTATTTTCGTTTCAGTTTTTGCATGTTATCCCCGAACAACACGACACCTTAACCATGTTTCACTTACGCGATCGAGTCTGAACTGATGTTATAAAACAGCCTTTTTTCCGACATGCTCGGTTTGTGCATGTCGCAGTGGCGTGGTTACGCCCTCGTACCACTTCTCCTTATTTCCTATTTCTATGATAAGCACTAGGTACCTATATGGCCTAGTGTTGACACGCGTGCCTTGCCCACATTTATGTTCTATCTTAACATTTAACTGTGGTTACAACAGCAGATTACTTAAATTGACAGAAGATACGGTGGACGCATGAATATTATATCAATTTTTATAAGAACGAAAGTTACATACAGACAAGGTCGCCGTTTCATACGATAATTTAAACGCCTTGACCGACACACGCGTTTACTAAGTCAATGAACTTTGTATCTATGACGCGCTACTTTTGAGCGTTAGGTGACGGTCGGCAATAGGGTTGCCGATCGGAAAACCGAATTATTTCAGGACTATTGCGTTGTTGTCTGGAGAAACATTATGAATCAAAACGTTTTATATGTCAAACGAATCATTATTTAACAATTTTGAGATCAATTAACATCGTACGTTATGAATTTCCTCAATTAACTTTGATTGCCATTTGTTTTCACTGAGTCCAACAAACTGTATGCTTTAGAAGTGTAAAGAAAAGTCAAATAAAACTGAACGATAGGCTATTGGTCAGGAAATTTAATTTTTCGGGGGTCTCGACATTGTAACTCAGACGAATTGCGACCGTCTGGCAACCCAAGTCCGCAAACGTAAACAATCAAGTTCGACATAACAAGGATAAAAACGGAGACTTGAATAATATTATTGAAAGGATTTTATTACATGTGTTAACCGATTTGCATATTATATAAACTTGCTAATATTATAAATTTGAAGTTTGCGTGTCTGATCGGATTTTATGCAGGCAGGAGGTAGATCATGTAGTGGAATAGGATATAGTATAGATACAAATAGAATTATGATAACAGAATTTCACTAAATTTTCTAATCTCATAACTAATTATTGTTCGCTTTTTATGTAAGATTAACGTTGTCCCACAATAAGATTTCTCCTGTGTCGTGGGTACAGTTTTCAGACATACATTTCACATGCACAAACACAGACCCGAAAAACTATCTGTATATCATACAAATATTTGTTTCGTGCGGGGAACAAACCGCTGACACGTTGCACAGAAAGATAATCGCTTAGCCACTACGCCGACCGTGCCGTAATTTAATATCATCAGTGATCGGAAAAGGCAGTGCAATTTCGCGGGATTTCGTGACGTACTCATAATATGGACAGTAAAAGTAAATATTCCGAGATTACAAACATGCCAAACAAATAATCTCGGAATACAATTGTGTATTATATATATTATTATTTATATATATAATACACAATTGTATACATAACGATATGTTATCGTTATCTTTTAACGATATTACAAACAATTGAATCTAATCACTAAATAATACAATTAGCCTGTACTAAATATTTATAAATAAAGAGAGTGAAAATATTTTTTTTATATCTTTTGCGCCGTTATATATATATTCTTCAATAGGATAAAAATAACCACATTGACTACATGTAGTTGTAGTAGTACAAGGTATAAAAACAAAAATTCTCACGCCAGCAAAAAAAATCATTAAGCATTTATTTTCTATCTAAAACGCGTAAGTACTTCAAATTTTAAGTGAAAAATATGCTTTCAATTAAATATTTTTTATATTAAATAAGAATAAGGGACCGTGGTTGCTAAACTTTTAAGGTAAAATTTTGTGGATTCGAATGTTTTGCGTATATATGAGGATGCCTCCCAGTTGCGGATGCGTCAAACGGATACTCGTTAAAACTCTAAAACGAAGTCTGTAGTTTGATACAGTCTATCAGGACCACATTGGTCTAGGGTGGAAGATACATTTCTTGCGACGCCGTAAATTCGTATGTGAATACGCGATCGCGCTTCTGACCTGTATCTTACTTCGTTTAAATAAACCATATGCAGTACATACCTAGCAGGTTTACATATGTATTCGTTACATATAAAAAATAAAAATTTTGCTGTCTAATTAGAAATACGTTTAGTAGTTTCCGTCATAAAAGGTGACGTAGGGGCTCTTAAATGAGAAGGATAGGCAGCAGCGTCCTACTACGGAAATGGGGAAAGCCTTTGTTTAGCAGTGGATGTCCGTCGCTGATATGAAGCTTCATCATGATAATTTTGTTGAAAACTGAACAGTTTTAATATGCAAGTACCTACAACTATTTGTAATACCGTATAGGTAGTTATTTGTGCTTATTTATGTATATAAAACAATGTTTTTTGGAAAAAAAAACAGTTGCAATAAGTTCCTGTCCTAAGTGCGGATAGGTAATTCTAAGACTGTTGTTTACTTCATAATTAACAGGTATGAAAAATAGAAATACCCGCCACACTTATTATATTACCGAAGTTATAAAAATATATTCTTTTATTGCCCATTTGCTTAATTAGGGTTTCATTGATTTACTTTTTTATCGCACGAAATCAACTCTACAGCCGCCATTTTTCTCACGTTTCAGACACCTTGTTTGGCTTACCTGCACATACTTGAGAAGACCTTTAAACATTAATCCGTGTATTTATTTGATGCTCGAAGAAAAACATTCATAGTCTGTTGCAGTCACAGAAATAGGAAATAAGGAGAAGTGGTACGGGGACGTAACCGCGCCACCGCGACATGCACAATCCGGGGCATTAGGAAAAAAATCGCGGTTTTATAACATCAGCTGAGATTCGATCGTGTAAGTGAAACTTTGTTAGTGTCATGTTGGTCGGGGATAACATGCAAAAACCGAAGCGAGTATAATAACTTTATCAATGAAGGAATCATATACAATATGCAAGTGAAAGAATTGTCTTGTATTTGTCTATAAAAATAATACATTAAAATTATTGTTTTCTTGATTATGTTAGATTTGGATTGATGAAGCAGAACATTATTATTGTGTACAAAATACAATGCTTCTTATCTACCACTTTTAACTAGCAATCGGTGAATAACAACCGCAGTGAATAGGACAGCGAATGGTACTCCCAGTATACTTACGCGTTGCGTGGTACGGCCACCGTGTGCAGTTCGTATGCTCGGCATGATTGGCTACCTGCGAAGTGTGTTTTAGTACGAGTAGCCAATTATAATGTTGTGTTTTTTATGAAGAACTAGTTGTACCCAGCGCGCGTTGCTACGCTACTTACTAAAATAAACTTGAAGGGAAGACATTACACAAATATTCATTGGAATGATAGTCGCGCCATCTGTCAAAGATTGTTCGCACCAACTCAGAAACCTTTATGGGCTCATGCACAACACTTTGCTGAAGACAATGACATGATCAAATGCATAGTTTACGATTCTATAAAGGACATACAGACAAACATTAATTTATATATATAGATGGTAGGGGACTACTGTATTTCTAGGCTCGCATTAATTTTGAACTAGATAGCATATCTCCTTTCTTCCAATATCTTTGGTTGCAGTCATTGATCGGTAAACGATCGGTGAGGTTAAGTAACGGTAGTATATATGGAACTTATATTAGTATTCGAACTGAGCGTCTCAGAGCTTCCGAGGGCACGTAAAATCGTTGGTGCCAATTGTTTGAGCAGCTTGAACAACTTGACACAAGGTGGGCCACTTACAAAACGAGAGAAAGAAAGAATTGAAATGCTGGATGTGGCTTGCATGCAGTGCCGAAGTGATATCAGTGTTTATTTGGCCTCCATATTTTCAAGAAATCTTGTTTTCCTAATTTCAGGCGATGACGCCCACTGTTCGACAGAAACCTGCTACTGCAAAGATTGCCACAATGACCGGTATAGGTTTGTCTTGTGTGCTCATTGGAGGCTTTGCCATAATCGCTACGCTGGGCAGACGAGTTGGCGATCGCTGTTGAGTTATAAATGTACTCGAAGGACGCTGGCTGCCCATCCTCCGGCTAATCCCATAGTCGCCTTTTACGATACCAACGGGATGAGATGAGATGGGCGGTATTCTTAGCCGGCATCACATGGCGTACCGGCGCTACACGGCGTTTGTTTTTCAAAATTATTTTTTATCAACCCATAAAAGAAGCTTGCTACGCCTCGTAGGCTCTCCAACCCTAGAGAAACTTATTCTTGTTTCATAGAAGGAAAAATACAAAACCTCATTGAAAGGGAAAGATTCTTCAAAACAAATATGCATTCGGCTATTACTATTACTCAACACTGATATATTAGCCCGAAATTTGCATATATCGTCTGTTCCTCCACTACATAAACATTGACATTGGAGAAAGTACATTAAATATTCCAGACCACTAACTTCTACTTTAAATGTCACATTGGAGCATTGAGCCTGGCACACAAGTCACTCCACCCATTTAGCCCATCCCATTCCAAAACATCTTAATTTTCCCATCGGTTGGTTTTGAGGTGTCACGCTTGACTGATGCTGAAACGCGCGAGTGGGCCACGCCGAGGAGTATTTAAACGCCATCAAAGTCTCATATATATTTTTTGTTTTTAAATCTAACATTTATTAATGTACTACTTATTTTTTGAGAATAGACAAGGCAAAAACGAAGAAGCTTTTGTCGTCGACTTTCCGGATTACTGCTTAAAACGTAAGAATAAAAACTCAACATTCTATGTCAAAATAAAAAGCAACTGTAGCCCAAAAACAGAAATAGCAATACAATATACATGAAATACAATGTGTGTTCCTAAATAAAACTTCACCAGTGTTTCTTGTTTACCCTGTGATCCATTCTAATAATCCCTAGTTATTGTAATTAAGATAATAGCGAGCAAACATCAGTTGATATAGGTACATTACAGATCACAACACGTTGTGTTGTTACTTTCGGATACGTTTAGTTATTGGATAATTTAGTTAACCATAGATAAGATTTCAAACACAAATGTAGGGTGGCTAGGGCTAGTCATTAATACTTAAACATCCATGTTGATGTCGCTTCCTCTATTTTGATACCACTATCGACAAGCCTTGGCCTACATTCAGGGTGGTAGTAAGTAGTAAGATAACACAAAATAGTTACATATTTCCGAACAAAGTTCAATTTAATTAATTTAAACGTGCCAGATACCACTATCTATGTCTGTTCAGTTACTTCTTCCTTGTATTCGGTAACATCGCACACAGTAAAGTCGCAATTGGTTCTGAGACTAAACATGGATAAGTAAACTTGTGCATTTATTTCTTTACTTTAAAAAAAGTTTTCCCCTCGCTGTGATTTCTCCTATGTCGTTCAATTTTCGGAATTCATGTCTGTAAACGCACCCACTACACAGAATTCCTACAGTGGGGCAACGTTTTAAAAAAAGAAACAGACACAAATTCCACATAAAGTACACCCAGACCCGTTGTTCCGGGTACCTGCAGATCGTACAAATATTTGTTCCGAGCGGGAATCTAATCGACGTCCCGGAGCGCAGCAGCCGACTGTATCAGCCACTGCACCAACTGTGCCGTCAAACCTGGTAAGTGGTAGTGGTTTTAGCCGGTATGGGTCCGTCACACATTAAAATGATTACCTCGGTGGAATAATAAAATTTCTGTTGTTGTCATTTATTTATTGATCCGGTAGAAATACATCATGTACTTCCTCCGCCCCGGGAAATCATCATCATCATTTCGGCCGAGTGAAGTCCACTGCTGGACACAGGCCTCCCCCAAAGATCACCACAACCACCGATATGGATGTGTTCTCGCTCATTGGGGGGTTTTGCCATAATCGCCACGCTTGGCAGGCGGGTTGGCGATCGCAGTTGAGTTGTTAATGTACTCGAAGGACGCTGCTGCCCATCCTCCGGCTAATCCCTTAGTCGACTTTTACGACACCCATGGGAGGAGATGGGGTGGTGGCATTCTGAGCCAGCACCACATGGCAAATGGCGGAAATGGCGGAGGGTTATACTTCTACCGGCTAAAACCACCGTAATGGTCATCTTCGACACCGTAGGAACTCGAAAAATCTCCATCTAGAGCCACCCATTGGTGCCACGCCTTTAGGCACATCTCGGAGGGGATGACTGTAACGCGGTCACCCACCCTCTCTAGCGGAGGAAAGGTGACTGTAAAGAGGCCACCCCCAATGGCACTTCTGGGGGGGATGGTAAAGGATTCCCCGAAACCTGGCTATGCACTATGCTGCGCACACGGCAGCGCGTGACCGCATGCGCACCGCCATGATCCGGGGGTCGCTCGGTATGAGTACGCAGGTTTCCCAATAGGCGCACTCGCGACCCTCATCTGTTGTTTTCCTATATTTAGGTTACTCAACCAGATCGGTCGGCGATCGATCGCCAACCCGCCTGCCAAGCGTGGCGATTATGGCAAGACCCCCCAATGAGTCCACAACACATCCATATCGGTGGTTGTGGTGATCTTTGGGGGAGGCCTGTGTCCAGCAGTGGACTTCATTCGGCCGAAATGATGAACCAGATCGGAAGATATTGAAGGGCTATTTTAATTATTGCTGTAATTTTATTTCATTGTTGTTTTGCCTAAACTTGACATTTGCCTGAATCATCGACATAACGATGGAGCCTTTCAATAAAATTTGGAATTGGAGCTTGAATGCTCTAGGTGTAAAAAATTCGAGTTTCTGAAACCACTCTTCGGTGCCGAAGATGACCACACCGGTGGTTTTAGCCGGTAGGAGTCCAGTATATCTGCCTTTCCCCAGTGCCTATGGAGATATCCGCCTCGGTGAAAAAATCAAAATGTATTTATCCTAAAAACTATAATAAAACCAGATTTGAATCATCATTCTGGTCGAGATACTGCCAATTTTCTAAATTATATGTATTATTATGCTTGTGACAGATGATCTCTAAATAATTTATACTACCAAAAAAATTGCAATATAATATCTAACATCTACAAAAAAATATCGCTTGATGTATAATTATCGTAGTGTGTAGTACCTTATTTTAGAATTGCCTAACTTTTACGAATAACTTCGCCTATTCGCAAGGTGCTTCATCTGATCAGCCAAAAGACGTCCACACACAACAAAGACGGACCGGCGGCCTGATTAGCTAAAAACAGCAACAGCAGACGCGATAGCAACTATCGCGCAGCCAATGATCCATCGATGGCAAAGCGTCAAAAAAATTGGTATTACGTAAGGCATCGCCCGCCTGTCGCTATTGTGGAAAATGCATAGTTACTAGCGCCAGTAGCCACCAGTGGAACTAACAAGAATAAACGTTTTTAATTCATTGATTGTCCGACAGAGGCGCTTCAGAGAATTTCTCCTGTTTAGTCGCTATCGGCAAATAGGTAAGGCGTTGGAGCAATTTACGCCTGTTGCAAAGCGTCTGCGACTTAGGTAATCAGCCCGCGGTTACATGCCGTGTGTCGTTATTTTGGAGGGAATTTCCAGTACTCACCACGCTTGGCATGCGGATTGGTAAGCGCAGTATAGCTGCTGTACCACAGAAGGGAGGGAAGGACGCAGCTGCCCATCCCTAACGTTTAGAGGCCCTTAGTCGGCATTTCCGACATCCATGGAAGGAGATGGTGTGGTGTTACATTCTTAATCCGGACGCCACACGGACAATGACTGTTATATAGTTACTCAATCACCATGTAAAATTGCCAATAAAATTATTGCCTATTAGTTGATAAACTAGTACAGTCTTATTACAAAAATCTTGTTAGACTCAGGTTTAAACCAGAACTATGAAGTCTGGACTTAGTACGGAACTAACGTTAGTACCGTGGTTTAAACCCGTCCGTATTACAAATATCAAAATAAGTCAGGACTAGATAGTACCTGACTTTAGTTCTGGCTTAAATTATTTCCACAGATTATACACGGAATTCCTTGGAAACATTCATTCAATCAGATAGCATTCGGATACATTACGTTCCGTTTACCCAAATGCTGAATATTTCTGTAATTTTTTTATATTAATGGTATTGTATTTTAACATATATAATAGGGTATTTAATGACGATAACTATTAGAAACGAATGATTGTTCTTGTTTCAATAAATGCCATTTATTTTCTTTCTGAGGAATACTTTTATGACATTTATTTCATGTCCGAAATATGTACTTTCAAACAACACTAATGCGTAACGGAATGTCTATATCGCGCGGAAATCTTTAAACATAGGTAAAACTATTCTGAGATTTGGACGTTTCTTCGTACTTATTATTGATAAGAAGTTAGGGAATAATATTAATAAAATAGAACAACAGAAAAAAAGAAGAAGTGAAAACTGGAATTCTGAAGAAAAAGTTAGTACTTGCCTACAATTATTGTAATTACGGCACATTACTATCTTTAGGACGACGCAAATTTAAACTATTTCAGGAAATATTACAATACAACATACAAAAATAAACCAAATCTAATCTCAAAACAACGAATTTGACGTATATTTGTGACTTTAGACCAAAGGTTTTAGAGTTAAACTAGGTCCCCATCAGGTTTATCTTTAGTACCATAGATAGTCCAAGACTAAGAGTTAAACCACTTTTTGTAATAAGAAATTTGATTAAACCACACTTTTAGTCCGAGACTATCGATAAACCATGTTTTGTAATAAGACGGGTAGGGTTTTTTTTTTTGCTTGAATATATGTTCTGGTTTAACTCGTTACAATTAATTTAAACTGGTGTTGATTTTATTTAATAGTGATTCACCTATTTTTTATTACGACTCGGTTAATTATTACCTTAGCTAGTTTGGATTGTTTCTCATTAATATTATATTAGACAAATATTCATAATTATAATTTATTCTATATATAATTACATCTTCCCGCTTTATAATTTTCTTTCTATACCTATTTAAATTAACATTTGGACCCAGTTATGCAGAAATGATCCAAGTTAGTCATCATTCGGAAAATACAGCGGCTTCTACGTGTTATTATAAAAAAAACTTTCTAGTTGTAGGGGTGTAAAGGCGCTGTTTGATACAGTTGACTGATTTTTTACCGTCTTGTGGATAAGACATTTATGTATAACTGGGTTAAATTATAATTTTTATTTGCTTGATAATTTCACACTAATTACGTGTGAACAGCAGGACAACGGAAAGCCTTCGATGCGATCGAAAATTGGGCAGTGCTGCAGTTTCTCCAGCGGTGGCACATTGACTATCGGTACATAGAAGTGTTGAAGTGCTTATACAAAAACGCTACCATGTCGGTCCGATTACATGAAAAGAGAAGGGGGGCAATTCCATTGCGGAGAGGTGCGAGATAGAGGGAAGTCATTTCCCTGAAACTGTTCACCGCTGCAATGGAGGATGCCTTCAAGCTACTAGAGTGGAAAGGATTCAGCATTAACATCAATGAGTATATCACTCACCTTCGATTTGCCGACGACATCGTAGTCATGGCAGAATCGCTGCAAGAGCTCAGCACCATGCTTGATGATCTCAACAGAGTTTCCCAACAGGTGGGCCTTAAAATGAACATGGGCAAGGCTAAAGTCATATTGAATGCCCATGTCGTGACAATCCCAAAATGGGTGTTGGGAGCTCTGTTCTCGAAGTTGTTGACGAATATGTCTACCTGGGACAAACTGTCCAGTTAGGTAGGTCCAACTTCGAGAAAGCGTTCGGGAAACTTCGCAACTTATTTTCGTCAACAATATCGCAATGCCTCAAGATGAAAGTCTTTAGCCAGTGTATGTTACAAGTGATGATATATGGAACAGAGACGTGGTCACTCACTGTGGGCCTCATAAGAAAGCTCAAGGTCACTCAGCGAGATGGGGATTGAGAGATGCTTGGTATTTCTCTACGAGATCGAATCAGAAATGAGGAGTTCCATAGAAGAACTAAAGTTGCCGATATTACTAAAAGGGTCAGTAAACTGAAGTGGCAATGGGCAGGGCACATAGCTCGTAGAACTGATGGCCGTTGGGGAAAAAAGGGTCTCGAGTGGAAACCGCGTACCGGAAAACGCAGCGTGGGACGACCTAAAACGACTTGGACAGACGACCTGGTGTAGGTCGCTGGGAGTCGTTGGATAAGGGCATGTAACCGCGCATTGTGGAAATCTAAGGGGAAGGCCTTTGTTCAGCAGTGGACGTCCTGTGGCTGATATGATGATGACGTGTGAACAGACTGCTGACATTGCTTTACCCAAATATTTAAATCAATATTTTTTTCCAACTCCAAATAAATAACAACAGGCATTACTATTATTAATAAGTGCATCAGCCAGGGTAGAACGGAAGCATAATATCATCATCATTCATTTCGCCCGAATAATGTCCACTACTGGACTGAGGCCTCCCTCAAAGATCACCACAACGACCGATATCGGTGTGTTATGTGCTCATTGGGGGGTTTTGCCATAATCGCCACGCTTGGCAGGCGGGTTGGCGATCGCAGTTGAGTTGTTAATGTATTCGAAAGACGCTGCTGCCCATCCTCCGTCTAATACCTTAGGCGCCTTTTACGACACCCACGGGATGAGATGGGTTGATGCTATTCGTAGCCGGCACCGCACGGCACAAGCAGAATATATTCATAGAATATTCATTTACGCCAATATGCTATAAAATAAAGTAGGTAATATTGTATAAACATACCATTTCTTTTATTTCAAAACAGTTTTTAGCGACCTGTAAACCAACCTCATCATCACAATGCGCTACACCTATTACTCGCAGAAAATTTTAGTCAGCGGTTATTGACGATAATTGATGCAACGTTTGGATTGCATCCGAACCTATTCAGCTTATTAACACCAGCACAGATGTACGCTTAGTTCTAGCGTAAATTTTGACCACAATACATGAAGAAAATTATCGTGAATAGAGCCCAATTCCTCTGTCCCGCTTTTTCGTTAAGTTTTTTGTTATCCAAGTGTGCAATCTTCCGTTTTACCTCTAAACGTAGATGTTGTTCCTGCGATTATGCCCCAGTCAGGTAAAAAATTAAGCTACTTCCACGTAGCTGCTATACATTCATAAGCTGATATTCATAATAATTAGCGCGGAGTAGAGATCGTTATGGTCACGCAATATCTCAATCAGGCGCTTACCCAGTTCCCATAAGTAAATACTTACAGTAAAAAACCAAAACTTATGTCACGTTAATTTTATTTTAAAAGTAATCATCATTAGTATCTGTTCTAAGACTCTCGAAAAATGTGATCGTCACATACACGACATGCTTTAAATTTATAAAGTATTTCAATCAATGCCTAAAGCTATGAAAAGCAAATAATATGACTTATAAATAAATAAACTGTACTTACTCCATTTTTACAATAACAAGGTGATGTAAGTTTTAGGTCAATTGTAAATCGATGCGACATAGATGACTTCGATCTAATGAATGAAGTAACTCAGCTCTATTAGTGCTACGGAGTAGGTACCGGGACCGGGATTTCCCGGGCAAGGTTACTAAAGAACCGGGAATACAAAACCTCATTCCACTTCCTTTGTTATTTTCGGGCCTAAGTAAAAAATACACTTATTTTAAAACTATAATTAACATTCCGCGCCTTCAAGTTCACCACTTATTGCAGGGGTATGCGTATAAATATAAATATGTTAAATCTGTTATTAGAATAATAACAGATTTAACATATTTATATTGCAGGAGGCCTATTTTGGCTTCGCCAGAAATGACCGGTTAAGCAACCACATTTCCCTGAAATGTATGCGAGAAGGCCAACAAAAAAAACAAAAAAAAAACTGTTATTATTCTACTCGAAGTTTATATTTGAGCTACTTAAAATATTGTTTTGGAGTTACTTTTTAGATTATTTTATTATCAATGCCAACTGCTTATTAGGAACAAAGTTTCAGATTTATTAATTACATTTTAGGTAGTAATTAAGTAAGTATAGGGTAAATAAATCGTTTCTTTATTGTACTTTTTGTTAATTTTTCTTTATTGTGCTTAAATTGTGATAACTGATAATGCTTCGAATATAATGATAATGTTTTTCAGACTAATTTATTTATATATTTATTTATTCAGGTCTTCCCACAGCTCGTGTATACAATATAATATTAGTTAATATATATATGGTAACAGGCCTACACACTAGCCAATTACGGGATAACCAACATTTTCAATAATGAGAACATAGATAATATAATTAAAACTAACAGAAGGGTGAGGCAGCTTAAGCTTGAGATTAAAATTATTGAGTAGGTATTACATTTTTAACAATTCTAGACTAAAGGCTCAAGAAAGTATAAAATCGAGTTAGTTTTCTATAGTATTTCATGGAATTCAGGATTTTGGATCTAAATGAATTTATCGAATCGTGGTGTATGTCGGCATCTGGTACTGACTTCACGAATGAATTCATTTCTCTACACATTCTGTTAAGCGGTGAATTTAGTCCTATATTAGTTTTACAAGACTGAACATGGTATGGTTTGGTTATAGGATATCTGGGTAATTTAAAAGGTACATATAATAGAATACTAATCAATATCTACTGTCTCTTGTACTTAATAAAAGATAAATTAAAAGTTGTTTTTGAAGTGAAACTTCTTTTGAGACGGTGTGAATTGGATTTTATGAAACGAAAATGTGTAACGAAAGAGAGACTACTATAAATGTATTTATAAGCTTTGAGAGACTGAGATAAAACACGTTTCTATATAGATTCCTTCATCATTTCGGCCGAATGAAGTCCACTGCTGGACACAGGCCTCCCCAAAGATGTCCACAATGACCGATATGGATATGTTGTGGGCTCATTGGGGGGTTTTGCCATAATCGCCACGCTTGGCAGACGGGTTGGCGATCGCAGTTGAGTTGTTAATGTACTCGAAGAATAAAGAATCGAAGAATAGATTCCTTATTGTCGATCAATCGCTCTCTCTCTCTCTCTCTGTTTACCACCTCTATACTCGAAAAATAAATATTAGCTTGATTTGTGTTGTAGTTTTGAGTCCGTGTGGTGTCCGGATTAAGAATATAGCACCACTCTATCTTCTCCCATGGAGGTCGTAAAAGGCGACTAAGGGACTAAACCAGATTGATGGGCAGTAGCGTCCTTTCTGTGAAAAACAGAAAACAGTAGCTATTCTGAGCTGACCAACCCGCCTGCCAAGCGTGATGAGTACTGGCAAATTCCCCCCAATATGATGACACAGTTGTAGAAATCTATGGAGGAGGTCTTTGTTCAGTAGTGGACGTTGTATGGGCAATATGATAGCTTGATTTGATACCTACGATAATTAATAGTTACAAAAGATTGAATACGATGGTAAAAGCTTTTTTCTGCAATCTGGTAAAAATAAATAAAATGTACACCGAACGGGCCGTGATTCCCGATTCCTTCAACAGCTAGTCCCGAAATATCCGGGACTCAATTATAGCACCAGTTCTTCATTCCCTAACTAGTAAAATAATAAAAAATAATTAAGTAAAAACGTGAATTTTATGAAAATAAATTCCAGTTATTTTTAAGCTTCCTTATTGTATAGCAACATTAAACTAATATTAATCCGGAAATAGAACATCAAGATACGCTCAAAATGAGTAATCACGTAGTGTAGTACCTATTTCTCGGCGGCGCGCAATAAGCAAGTGGCGTCACCGCCTGCGGATGCAGTTTGCGACCAAGCGCATCGTGGAGGCCGTCCTGTCGCTCTTTGGAGCCTGGCTCGGAAGCAGCGAGCGCGTTACTTACCGCCTGACGCAGATGCTCACCGGGCACGGTTGTTTCGGTGCGTACCTGAACAGGATAGGACGTGAGGCCACAGCACAAAGCCACCATTGTGATAGCAACCAGGGCACCGCACAGCACACGCTCGAGTCGTGCCCTACGAGGGCCGACGAGCGGCGGGTCCTGGTCGATCGGACCGGGCAAAATCTCTCCCTGCCAGCCGTAGTGTCGGCTATGTTGGCAGAGTACGAAAACTGGCATGCAGTGGTCTCCTTCTGCGAGAGCGTCATGCTCCAGAAGGAGACCGCAGAGCGGGATAGGGAGAGGGCCGATCCCGCTCGAAGAGGAAGGAGACGGTGCCAGGGTAACAACTTTCCCATACGCCTGAAACCCCCTGCCGTTACTATAAGGCGGGGGACCTCTGGGTTCGCGGGTGCGTAGATTGGGGAATCTGCGTGCCCACACCGAGCGACCCAAGAGGAGACTGTAGGAAGCTGCCGTGGGACGCTTTGGGGGATCCTTTACAATCCCCCCGGGGGGGTGACCACTTTACAGTCACCCTCTCAGAGATGTGTCTATTAGACGTGGCACTGGTGGGCGGCTCTAGTGTGATCATACGAGGGCCTGGAGCCTCCCTTAGGTGCCAAAGACGACCACTCTAGTGGTTTTAGCCGGCAGGAGTCCGGCATACCCCTTCGCCCTTCCCCGGGGCGAAGGAAGTTCATGAAGAATTTCCACTAGGCACCATAAAAAAAAGGTAGTACTATAGTAGTAGGTAGTAGTTATTTGTTATGTAATAAATCAATAACAGTAATAGATTTAACTGTATTTTCTAATGGCTAGTTTTTATTCGATGTATTGAATTAAATTAGAGATAACATTTCATATTAGTAATCAAATATATATCCAAAGGTGTTTTATAGAACACCTACTTGAATTGGAAGATTATTGGCTTCTACAGAGTTGTGTAAAACCAATATTCTAAAATAGTTTAACGCCACGAATTACATAGAATAGTAACAATACAAGCTAAATTAAGTAGCATACCTACCTTAGGTCAAGCCCTTTCAGTAAATACCTACAATTTACACTGTTTATTAATGCCTTGCATTGCATTATAGAATCTTTGGACCCAATGTTAATATATTTTGACGAAGTAATAATGTGGTAGTTGGTCATTACATTAGCAAGACAATTACTTGATGTAATTTTTCAGATATATAAATTTCGCTGTCAAATATCATTATTTGCTAATAATATAGAAGTTTAAAATATTTCGGCTTTATAACAATTTCCTGAACTATCTTTCTTGAAATAACAATAATTTTACGATCAGAATGGTAGTTAAAAATAATGCGTTGCGCCAATACTCGCATATTTTAAATTGCTGTGTGCATACTATAAATCACAATGGATTCCAAAACTGTATAGCGATGAATACAGAATATACAATAAACACAACTATATTAAATTAATCAACGCTCGGTATTTTCTATTTCACGTATTCATGAGAACTTTCGACGCGTGCGGAGTGCGGTCAGATACCAACGACGTAACAAAAAATCATCTTTAAATGATATAATATTAACCTAATATCAAAATCTCCGTTTCTCACGTAAAGCTCTACGTTATTTTACTAGAGTTAGTAATGGCAGTGCAACTGCACAGCTTAGGCAACTCCCTAAGCTCAAAGTAACCGGTCATCTATGGGGAAGCCGTTGTTCAGTGGACGTCTTTTGGCTGATATGATGATAATAAGATTCCCTTTCGAGAGACTATTACAAAAAGTATCCGGTAGTATTGAAATGTTATATGCCGGCTACGAATAGCACCAACCCATCTCATCCCGTGGGAGTCGTAAAAGGCGACTAAGGGATAAGCCGGAGGATGGGCAGCAGCGTCCTTCGAATAGATTAACAACTCAACTGCGATCACCAACCCGCCTGCCAAGCGTGGCGATTATGGCAAAACCCCCCAATGAGCACACAACACACCGCTATCGGTCGTTGTGGTGATCTTCGAGGGAGGCACGTGTCTAGCAGTGAACTTTATTCGAAATGATGATGATCACATATATATATAATAAGTTTTTATAAGTTACCTACGAGATAAATTATCAAACACGAGGTTATCAAAATGACTGAGGAGTGCGAGCCTCTTTAAACAACAAAATCAACTATACATAGGCATTTTAACTACACTTGCAGTAATGCTATCTATTGAAAAATTCCAATAACCACCTTCCAACCCGATCATCAAAATAAAGATAAGATAAAGAAATATTGTCTTTGTACAGTAGTACATATATCTACCATATTTCAACTCGAAAAAGCGTGTAATAAAACATTATAATAAAACACTTTTAAACGGATTCTATCGCGTATATTTTGATTTTTGATTTTCCTGACGTTTCGAATACTTTGCAGCATTCGTGGTCGCAGGATGACTAAGGTGACAGGCGTCGTTACAGATTTTAAAAAGTTATTTTATTTTATCTACCGTACAATTTTAATCAAAAAATTAGTTTCGGTACACGCAGTAATCACTCACAGTGTCTTGATGTTTCTTAGTGCGGTATCTTGTTTGGGACTTTATTATTTTAATGACTGGATTCCAAACAGGTGGTACCTGCCAACCATCTTCTCTATTAAAATTCGGAAAAATTATAAAAAAATCAAAATATACGCGATAGAATCCGTTTAAAAGTGTTTTATTGTAATGTGTAATAATCGCGAAAATCTAAGACATTACTACGTGTAATAAAACTTCTAATAGGTATGTACAATAAATCCCTTTTGCGTGCAAAAAGATCGAAAACAACGGTGGATCCAGGGGGGAGCCCAGCGGGCCAGCAACCCAACCCCCCCCCCCCCCCCCTCCTCAGAATTTTATTAATAATTTTAGAGTTAAGAAGATTTTCAGAGATCATTGTTGCTGAAAATCTTGACATCAGACCCGAGCCCCCTAGATTAAAATCCTGGATCCACCCCTGATCGAAAATAAATTGTATTTTGTGTTACGATATTGCCATAAAAACATTATGAGAAAAATACAGGAACTGAAATCTCTAAAAAGGAATTTGTTTCACTTTTATAAAAATATTGCGTCGTTAGAGACATTGATATCTATCACACGCTATCACATTTCTCGTAACTTTGCAAATTTCAACAATTACTACACATATAATTTCATAATTTTGTTATAGTCAATTAAATAACTGCAGTTCATAAAGTGAACGATCATCACCTGCCCCAAAACTAAAGTTCAAGAACCTCATCAGGTATTAGTATACATATATTGAATAGTGTTAAGCAAGATAGAATTTTACTTTCTACATAATAATTATTTACTGCTACAACGTTTTACAAAATACTTATCCGCAACGCAAATCGTTACATAGGTACCTGGTAGTATTTTACACATAAGTATATTTCAAAAATGCACTGCACTTGTTTTATAAATAACAATATTGGTCACGTTTCTTAAATAAAGTTTTTTTAAAACGTTGCCCCGCACTAGCTTTTAAATAACGTTTTTTTATACGTTGCCCCACACTAATATTTCTCCTGTACGACACAGGAGAAATGGGGTGCGGCAAACCACACAAATTCCACACACAATACACCCAGGCCCGGAGGAACTACCTGCAGATCATACAAATATTTGCTACGTGAGGGAATCGAACCCACGACCCGGAGCGCAGCAGCTGACTTTATCAGCCACTGCACCAACCATGCCGTTACGACACGTAAGTTTTTTCAAATATGTACTAGGTACAATTTACAGACATCATTGGATTTAACCTATATATATGTAATAAATATATCAAATGTAATACTAATACCTACATTGAGAAATGGAATTATTATGTACGTAAGCACCTACAAACATAATAATTATACTGGTGCTACAGCAACTTTTATTCCGCATGTGTGTGGTTGAAATACGTATATGTATCATATAATATGACTTAAATTAAATCTTGTGTTAATTTATGAAAATGACGCACGAATTCAACATGTAAATTTGACAATTATTATTTAGGTACTTATTATAAATTTTCAATAGCTGGCAACAATTTATTTTATTTTAAACAATGCTCATGACATTATTAGGCAGAAAGTTTACACACTTGGAAAGAATAACAATTTTCATACGACTACCACAATAAACGAAAGTATTAATTATAGACAAAATAATTTACACTCTTACCTTTCTCAGTGCAATTTTAAACAAACACTGACACTGATATTAATTCTTGCATAAACAAAAATATATTAAAATCTTCGAACAATATAATGCTGCACAAATACCACTACGTTTCTATTCGTGTTAGGGACGATAACGAAAAATATTTATTGCAAACGCTCAGAGCAATGACATTCGGTTTATTTTAATTGAATTTTCATTGATTGTTTCGCGTTCAGTTTATTGTCAGCTAAAATCGCGCTCACCCGCTGCCCGTTGGCGCGCAACGATGTACTGACTGACACTGGCCAAACACAACACAAGCAGACTCGGGAGCGCCCGTCGTCAGCTGTCAACACTGAAACATTTTAGGGATCCGTCCGAAAGACAATTGATGTAAAAGTAAAATGTAAAATAAACACCAGATAAAAGTAAAGCTTTGCGTCTCACGACTCAATTACAGTACGTAAAAGAAACGTTTAGTTACTTTTAATTTTCATACTGGAGCTTTCGTAAATTCCTTAACTTTAACTAACTTAACTTTCAGCTGGTATAAATAAGATTATTTGTTTTGAACACAACATTGTCTTTTTCTGTCAAGCAAAATGGTTGTATATATACAACGGTGTTAACATTGATTACATGATATAGTGTATATACCATGTTAGAACGTAAGAATTCAACATATGGCGGTGCATCATCAAAATTAATAAATAAACATGTCGATGACGACGTATCAATAATAGCAATTATGTGCAAAAATCTGATTTTAGAGGAGTCGAAATACCTGTACGGTTATTTAACTCAGAAGATTGTCTGTACCTGCTGACCTAAAAACATTTTTATTTTGTTTACCATTATTTGATTATTTTATAGTTAATGTTGTCTCTTCAAACGTATTCTGAACGATATTATATCAAAATAAGAAGTTCGTTGACAGTAACCATTTATTGGCATTTCATTTCAACGTCGAAAGTATTTGTGAAAATTATAAAATTATATCTCGAAAGTCAATTTTTTTTGTTTCAAATAAAAATATTGGCTCGTTTCCATGTTTGGCGTATTTCCGTGTGGTCCTATATATATATATATATAATAGCACCACTCCATCTTTTCCCGTGGAGTTCGTAAAAGTCTAAGGACTCTTAACCAGAGAGATGGGCAGCAGCGTCGCTTTTGCTAAGCAGTAGCAATTCTGCGCTCACCAACCCGCTTGCCAAGCGTGGTGAGTATCGGCAAATTCCCCCCAAAATGACAACACAATATAAGCACCTTGGTCTTGGTAGCGGCCATGGTATCGGCGGGGCAGGGGGTGCTAAGAATCTCCGGACGGGATCCGGCTACCACCCTAAACGAAAACTGTCCCTGGTGACGTATAATACACGCACACTGAGGGCAGACGAAAAGATAGACTTTTTTTAGAGCCGCCTCCCAGTCCCGATGGTTCCACAAAGAATAATATTGACTTCATCATGACCAATAAAAGACAAATATTCAATGATGTCTCTGTGATCCATAGGGTGAAAAACGGTAGTGATCACCGAATGGTAAGAGGCACATTGAATATTAATCTCAAAGTTGAGAGGTCTCGTCTGATGAGGTCTACGCTCCTGCCCTCTCGTGCTCATATCCAAAACCCCGAGAGCTTTCAACTCGAACTCCAAAACTTTTAACTTTAAACCCACCGTAAAGATAGAACAAAAAAGTTCTCCGATCACACCCTCGACCTCATGGCAGAAAGACGTGCCATGACGCTGCAGTCCTCGAGTAATGCTGAAGCATACCGACTGCTCAATAGACGGATATAGAAGTCCTTGCGTCACGATATCCGCACCTTTAACACCAATCAAGGCTCAAGTGTTCGCGAGAGACAAGTCTATTGGGCAAAGTTGTATTATGAAGCTGAAGACCGAGGACGGCAGTGTAGCGTTGACTAAGCCAGAGGTATTGAGAACTTCTACCGGCAGTTATACACCTCGGTTACTATGCCTACCATTGGTTCTGACAAAGACCCGCGAGCCAAACGAACCGACACTATACCGAGGATCGCACATCAGCCTGTACGAGATTAGGATGGCCTTGAAACATCTTAAAAATAACAAGGCGCCGGGTGGGGACGGAATTACGACAGAGCTTCTGACAGCGTACTAAAAGTCCTTCAGAAGCTATTCAATTCCGTCCTACTCGAGGGCACAACGCCGGTAGCGTGGAACAGAGGTGAGGTGGTGCTCTTCTTCAAAAAGGGTGATAACACCCTATTGAAGAATTATAGTCCCATCTCACTTCTCAGCCATGGTTATTTATAAGCTGTTTTTAAGGGTCATCACGAATAGTCTCGAGTGCAGGTTTGATGACTTCCAGCCTCCCGAACAAGCCGGTTTCCGAAAAGGTTTCAGTACCATAGACCACATCCATACGCTGCGGCAGGTTATACAGAAGACCGTGAAGTATAATCTGCCACTATGTTTGGCGTTTGTGGACTATGAGAAAGCCTTCGATCAGATCGAAACCTGGGCAGTGCTGCAATCTCTGCAGCAGTCCCAGATTGACTATCGGTACGTTGGAGTGCTTATACAGACACGCCACCATGTTGGTCCGAGTACATAAACAGAGCACGGGGGCAATTCCATTGCAGAGAGGTGTGAGACAGGGGGACGTAATTTCCCCGAAACTGTTCACCACTGCAATGGAGGATGCCTTCAAGCTATTGGAGTGGAAAGGATTCGGCATTAACATCAATGGCGAGTATATCACTCACCTTCGATTTGCCGATGACATCGTAGTCATGGCAGAGTCGCTGCAAGAGCTCAGCACAATGCTCGATGATATCAACAGAGTTTCCCAACAGGTGGGCCTTAAAATGAACATGAGCAAGACAAAAGTCATGTCAAATGCCCATGTAGTGCCCATCCCAATATCAGTTGGGAGCTCTGTTCTAGAAGTTGTTGACGAGTATGTCTACCTGGGACAAACTGTCCAGTTAGGTAGGGCCAAATTCGAGAAAGAGGTCAATCGTCGAATCCGACTCTGCTGGGCAGCGTTTGGGAAACTTCGCAACGTCTTTTCGTCAACAATACCGCAATGCCTCAAGACGCAAGTCTTTAACCAGCGTGTGTTATCAGTGATAACATATAGAACAGAGACGTGGTCACTCACAATGGGCCTCATAAGAAAGCTCAAGGTCACTCAGCTAGCTATGGAGAGAGCTATGCTTGGTATTTCTCTACGAGATCGAATCAGAAATGAGGAGATCCGTAGAAGAACTAAAGTTGTCGACATGGCTGAAAGAATTAGTATACTGAAGTGGCAATGGGCAGAGACATTGCTCGTAGAACTGATGGCCGCTGGGGCACAAAGGTTCTCGAATGGATACCGTGCACCGGAAAACGCAGCGTGGGATGACCTCCAACGAGGTGGACAGACAACCTGGTGAAGGTCCCTGGGAGTCGTTGGATGAGGGCGGCACGTAATCGCTCGTTCTGGAAATCTAAGGGGTAGGCCTTTGTTCAGCAGTGGACGTTCTGTGGCTGATATGATGATGATGAAATATTAGCACGTATGAAACGACAGAATTAAATAATATATACCACGGTTTAGTAGATTTTCTGTACTACAAAGTTTAAATAATTTCCGGCTGGTATTCTCATTATTTTTTACATCCTGGGGTTTAAACAAAATTTAAATCATTATAGTTTTTATTTAGACAGCGTATATAATATAATAAGGAAATGGAAACCGCCAAAAATTACAAACCGCATTGTGAGTTCGCCATTTGTGAAATTAATATTAATCACATCAACCTTTCTACGGAACCATTACTGCTGTACTTGATCCGGTCTTGAAAGTTTTTTGTACTCATGCGCGAGGGGACGATGCATAAAGGGCGCATGCGTTCCCCTGCGAATTCTAAACATAGACAAAACTTACGCTTATGCGACGTACTTCAATCTAAAATCGAGCTACAACCATAGCATTTTAGACTACAACATAATTAATGACTGTTACCATGGCAACTAGAAAACAAAATAACAAAATATAAATAAGCGGGTTGCGTGTGCACGTTTTAGAAATAAATACAGCAAGTACGTAGTAATAAAAATTACTTAAAAAATAAAATAAAATCAATTTGACATCAACAGATAAAAAGTCCGCGTGGTGTCCGGATTAAGAATATAGCACCACTCTAGCTCCAGCCGTGGAGGTCATAAAAGTCGACTAAGGGACTCTTAACCAGAGGGAGGCCAGCCAGCAGTGTACCTTCTGCTGTACAGTAGCATTTCTGCGCTCACCAACCCGCCTGCCAAGCGTGGTGAGTATCGGAGAATTCCCCCCAAATTGACAACACGACAAATGCACCGGCCCCCAGTTCCCGGCAGCCCCGCTATTCCTGGTCATGGTAGCGGCCACGGTAACGGCGGGTCAGGGGGTGCTAAGAATCACCGGTCGAGATCCGGCTACCACCCCAAACGAAAACTGGCCCTGGTAACGTATAACACACGCACACTGAGGGCAGACGAAAAGATTGTTGAGCTGGAAAAAGAAATAGACAAGTTGCACTGGGATATCATGGTCTATCAGAAGTCCGAAGAGAGGGGGAGGACACGATAACCCTGAAATCCGGCAACTTATTCTACTACCAGGAAGGCGAACATCTGTCTCAAGGTGGTGTTGGGTTTCTCGTCCGCAGGTCCCTCATTAACAGCAAATTACGTGCGGGGTTTCGCAGGGGTTAGTTCTCGGCTCCCTCTTTTAGAACCTCGCCCACGTCTCGCCTGCGTGTCGTTCTCCCTGCTGGCGTCAGCTTAGTCTGTTACGCTGACGACATTCTAGTGTTGGCCAGCGGGGAGTCCATCGAGAGAACTATCCGGCTTGAGGAAGCGGTGGCAATTGTCGTGGCCAAAATCCACAACCGCACAAAAGGCGCTATCGTTCCACAAACAGCCAAGGAACCGCCAGAGAATCGGGGTAGGCCGGTACATGAAGTACCTGGGGCTCACCCTGGACAGTCGTTGCGGCTTTGAAGAGCACTTCCAGTGCCAAGTCCCCCGAGTCAATAGGGACTCTACGGGACGCCTGTATGGTCAGCTCGATTGTCAGGTGCCCAGCGCTGCAGAACGAAACTTCACAGTCTGCAGCGCAGAGTTGCTATACGGATCGCACGAGGATACCAAACAGTGTCGCACGAGGCGGCAACTCGCCTGGCGCGTTTTCTGCCTTTCGACATCCTGGCTCTTCTCTTTTCGTTCATTCTTGAGGTCGCCATGCTCGGAATGGTAGAATTATTGCCACTACATCCAAATGTCATTTTTGTCTACTATCTCACATAAACACACACCCAGACGCGAACAAACTATCTGTAGATCATACTAATATTTGTTCCTTGCGGGAAGTAAATACTAATCGGGTAGGCATTGCACCAACTGTGTCGTTCGTCATCATCAGTAGTATGCTCCATATTTTTAAAATAGAAAACTTGACTTTGACTACACAATCACAGCATATTAGTTGCGAAATTGGCTGGCTACTGCAGCTAAGATAAACTACTTCGATATAAAGAGATCAAAAAATGTTGCGCATAATAATAATTATCTACACGCTCTGTTGAATAGATTAAATTTGATTAAATACCCATATATCTCACGCCACGCAACTGCCAGAAAACACTCTGTTCGTGCATTACATTTTAGCTGCAGCTTCCTACGGTATCTGGTTGACTTTCCTTCTCAATAGCATTTATTTTTCTGTAGCATTCCTTCCACACAGCTGTTTTTTCCATTTCAACATAAACATCCATTACGGTCGCTCTTTCTTCATCATTGTGTATGCAACTCGAGAGCGATTTCTGCATATTTCTGAAATACAAATAATGGTAGAAGACGGACGCATGTAAAGTGTTAACTTAAAAGTAATCATAGTTTGTCGAAGGATCTTTGGAGCAGAGGTGTGGAGGCTATCAGGTGGCAACTTAAGAGTGTAGCCACGATACAAAATAAGTCCTGCGGCTTCGATAAAAACTACAATAATATTATTATTATAATTTAACGGCTAGTCCCGATAGACGGCACCAGTTCACGAGCATGACGCATGCATCAGTATAGATGCATAGTGGAACCTTGAGATAGTTCTAGAGAAAACATAACGATTGAGAACATCCTCATCGCTATCATATCGGCCAAAGGACGTCCACTGCTGAACAAAGGCATGGGAGAGCCCATGGAATTCCACAATGACCGGAACCACATGCCACCCAACTCCCAGTGACCTTCACCGGGTTTTCTGTCCATCGAGCTCGCGGTCGTCCCACACTGCATTTTGCTCTGCATGGTATAAAGGTGCGATGAGTATAAAATATTATAATACATGATTAATTGGAATCGCGCCGCAGTGCAAGTGCCGAAGTGGTCAGCCACCGACCAGTTTGGGTCCTCGAGGCCCACCTGCCTCTGACAAGGTCCCCGCTCCTGGGGTAAGATTACAAAGCATGCGATAGACCCAATCCATTAATTAAAGTGTCACGCGCGCATAGTTTAGGGTGACAGGCTATGGAACTAACCTATCTGCGTACTGTGATTGGCTGCTATCTCTGTTTAAGGAACATTTACTGGCTGTCAACGTAAGATATAACGACTGCTGGATCATTTGCGGGTCAAAATCATGTTTTACTTAACGCGTGACACTTTTTCGATAGAATAGTATGGACGAGTAGCGCAACCACACCCCTCGCGGCCCTTTATTTGACATTGCAGGCGCACGGGCTCCTGGCGGTCAATCGCTGTCCCTAGTCGTTCATAGTCACATACAATTAGTCATGGCGGAACGACACGTTGTTTACACATCCGCGTATATCGCCTGCCCGCTGATTACGCAAACAAGCGCACCGATATTCTAATTTGGAGTAATTATCAAATGGTGAGGTTTTATATCCTGTCTGGTGAGAGTTTAGATGGTGTTATTGTATATTAAAGAAGCTCGTAGTGTCAGTGAATTAAAACAGCGTATAGTAAACGCTTTCCATATTGACAGAGGCACTCTTCGTAGTTTATCAAACGACTTACAAGAATGTGCTAATTTGTGCTTAGAGACCACGGGCGTAGCAATAGCTTTCACATAGGGCGAGGGGCGTTACAAGTGAGTTTTGAGCCTTTCTGGAGTAGTCCACTTCATGAGTGTTCACGTCTTGATATCACGAGGTGAGCAATATGCGACTCTACTTTATTCTACTCTACTCACTTCGCCGTATGCACAGAGAACAACAATCAATACAATCAAGTTGTTATTATTTTTTAATGTCCTATTCACGGGGTTGTTTTGATAGGCATGTCCCCATGTAAATGGGGGACATAGGTCCAACACGTAGAGGTATTTTAGATAACTTTTATCTGAAATGTAATGGAACGCTAACCGGATACTTCCCATGGTTGTACTATAAAATTATATATTACGGATTGTCCCCGGTAGTGTAGGGCTATTTGAGATTATATATATTATTATATATATATATTGAGATTATTTTGAGATGGAACTATAACAATAAGCATTGGGTGTTATACGGGAAATCACCGTCTACCTTTCAGCCTATAAAGTGAAATTATGTGCTAGACGGTGACTCGCCAATCATAAGATGGTCTCCCTAAATGGTCACCACTACAGCCGACAGAGAGCAATATCGGTGTGGGCGGCTCGGAGTTTTGAGAGGCGCAGCACAGGTTTCACCATCGCACGTCTCGAAGACTGGGAGCGGGTTTCCCCCTTATTACACCGTTAGAAACTTCCACCCCCGATCACATAGCTCTGGCGGCCCCCTTTGATCGGCTGACTAAGGCAAGCCGGAGTCGAGGCCCTGACCTACTCTCTGGGAAAGATAGACGGTGGGCATTATGAACAACTAGCTGTGTCCCACGCTTTTACCCGCCGTTAAATGATTTAGAGTACCTGCGCCACAGTTGACATAAATTATCTATAAAGGATTATATGGGTTTACATGTTTTTGCGAGGAATTCTATTTTTTTTAAACACAGCCCAAATTAAAATTGGTACAGCCGTTTAGGAGATTAGCTGGAACAAATAGACGCACAGACATTTTTTTTTATTTTATCTTCATTAGTACCATATATACTTTCATATGCATTTAATATCGGCCATTTATAATCGCCCATAGATTTTCACAACTGTGTAAGCATTTTGGGAGGTATTTACCAATACTCACCAGGCTTGGCAGGCGGGTTGGTGAGCGCAGTATGGCTACCGTTTCTCAGAAGGGACGCTGCTGCCCATCCCTCTGGTTTAGATTCCCTTAGTCGCCTTTACGACATCCACGGGAGGAGATGGAGTGGTGCTATATTCTTAATCCGGACACCACACAGAGGTCCGGACACCACACAGAGGTCCGGATACCACACAGAGGACACCGGACACTACTCATACATACGTGACAATTATGGTAAAATTCAGAAATTAACATTTTAGCGCCAGCATTTTAGTGCCGTGTGGTGCCGGCTCAGAATACCACCACCCCATCTCCTCCCGTGGGTGTCGTGAAAGTCGACTAAGATTAACCGGAGGATGGGCAGCAGCGTCCTTCGAGTACATTAACAACTCAACTGCGAACGCCAACCCGTCCGTCAATAGTGATGATTATGACAATACCCCCCAATGAGCCCACAACACACCCATATCGATCGTTGTGGTGATCTCTGGGGCAGGCACGTGTCCAGCAGTGGACTTCATTCGGCCGAACATATAATGAACGCTGATAGACGTTGATAGTCATAATTGTATGATGTATGATACCACACAGAGAGTAGTTGTTTTTAATGTATGCTTGGATAAGTAATTGCCGAGACCGTACATTAGAATGACTAAATGTTTAAGAAAATATAAATTAAATTTAAAAGTAACATAATCAATTATATAATGGTAGATATATATATTATATCATCATTTCGGCCGAATGAAGTCCACTGCTGGACACAGGCCTCCCCCAAAGATCACCACAACCACCGATATGGATGTGTTGTGAGCACATTGGGGGATTTGCCATAATCGCCACGCTTGGCAGGCGGGTTGGCGATCGCAGTTGAGTTGTTAATGTACTCGAAGGACGCTGCTGCCCATCCTCCAGCTAATCCCTTAGTCGACTTTTACGACACCCATGGGAGGAAATGGGGTGGTGGCATTCTGCACCACATATATATATTATGTATTACCTTTATATTATTATAGTATATATATTGTCCTTGGAATAATAATAATCTAAAGGATGTCTGTAAAAGATCGCTTTTAGCGATAAGACCGCCCACTGTGCCACGCTAACATTTGTAAATAATTCTTCATATTATTTTGGTGTACAATAAAGTTACATTCTATTCTATTCTAATTTTGTATATTTGTTCCTGATATTTTTGGAAGGCTGTGATAGTTTTTAATTACATAATGAATTCGTATTTTAAAATAAATTATAACAATAGCTTTAGTTAATAAATGTAAATGATTATTATGTAAACAATTTTCCGTACTAGGAGCAACCAATTTTTCAAAAAGGGCTTTTTGGCTGCAGTAATACAAACTGCATAGGAACTTTCTGAAAACGAAAATAACTATATATGTATTTGCCTCGATTATACAAATATGTAGTCCACATAATTCAGTAAATCTTATCATTTCAGCCGAATAAAATCCACTGCTGGACACAGGCCTCCCCTAAAGATCTCCATAATGACCAGTCCGGGTGGGTGGTGTGCTCATTGGGGGGGTTGCCATACGCGCCCCGCTTGGCAGGCGGGTTGGCGATCGCAGTTGAGTTGTTAATGTAGGTACTAGAAGGACGCCGTTGCCCATATTCTGGCTAATTCCATAGTCACCTTTAATGACAATCGCGGGATGAGATGGGTTGGTGCTATTCGTAGCCGGCACCACAGGGCCAATTAATACTTATGTATTGCGGAAAATCTTAAACAGAATTAAAATCTAGGGTTATTTATCAGAGTTAAGTTATAAGTACTAGCAAAGATAAAATTTAGCTATCTAACTCATATTAACGTAACTTTAAATCTATACATGTAAATAAAATTGAAGTGTCTGTTGTAATGTCAAAATAACAGTTTTTTACTAAATGCGTATAAAAGTATATACGGTACTTATAACAAAAAAAATTTTTTTTTCCGTTTCTCTGTTTCATCATATCAGCCACAGGATGTCCATTGCTGAACAAAGTCCTCCCCCTTAGATTTCCGCAACGAGCGGTTACATGCCGCTCTCATCCAACGACTCCCAGTGAGCTCCCAGGTCGTCTGTCCACCTCGTTGGAGGTCGTCCCACGCTACGTTTTCCGGTGCGTGGTCTCCATTCGAGAACCTTTGTGCCTCAACGGCCATCAGTTCTACGAACAATGTGCCCTGCCCATTGCCACTTCAGTTTACTAATCCTTTCAGCTATGTCGACAACTTTAGTTCTTCTACGGATCTCCTCATTTCTGATTCGATCTCGTAGAGAAATACCAAGCATAGCTCTCTCCATAGCTTGCTGAGTGAACTTGAGCTTTCTTATGAGGCCCATTGTGAGTGACCACGTCTCTGTTCCATATGTCATCACTGGTAACACACACTGGTTAAAGACTTTCGTCTTGAGGCATTGCGGTATTGATGACGAAAAGCCGTTGCGAAGTTTCCCAAAGGCTGCCCAGCCGAGTCGGATTCAACGATTGACCTCATTCTCCAAGTTGGACCTACCTAACTGGACAGTTAGTCCGGTAGACATACTCGTCAACAACTTCGAGAACAGAGCTCCCAACGGATACTGGGATGGGCACGACATGGGCATTTGACATGTAAATACCAGCATCGTTTTAGTGACAAGGCAAAGCGCTGCGAGTCACCGTGTTGTAGAAGAAAGAAAAATCAGACATCGTTAAAATAGCTGCGACATTGACGGTGGCGGACGTCGATGTCCTTTGCGCCACCAGCCGCCCTTGTGCATTCGACCGCGACACTAGAAAGTGTTTCCTCGTGGACATGGGCGCTGATATGTCTGTTTGCCGCTACAAATAAAAGAAAAATTAAGACAGCAAGCGCCTACAGATTATATGCCGCAGACAATACACCGATCAATACTTACGGTGAAAAAACGTTAAGGCTGAACCTTGGCTTGCGGCGCAGTTTTCTATGGAAATTCATCTTAGCTGACGTTAAAACCTCTATCCTGACCAAGCCTACTATGATATCTTGAAGCAGTATCCAGAAGTGCTTCGGCCTATGACCCTGAAGTAACCAGCGAAACATAACGTCGTTCACCGTATGGAAACAACAGGCCCCCCACTCTTCCGAGCGAAGAGTGGTCCGCCTGACAAGTACAAGGCTGCAAAGGAAGAATTTGATCACATGCTGAAACTAGGCATATGTAGACTATCAAAAAGCCAATAGGCGAGCCCACTGCACGTCGTTAAAAAGAAGGATGGAGGACTACAGGTATGTGGTGAGTACCGAAGATTAAATGCAGTTACTCAGCCAGACCGATATCCCATACCCCGTATTCCAGACTTCACATACCAGTTGCACAAGATGAATATATTCACGATACTTGACCTCAAAATGGCCTGGGGGTATGCCGGACTCCTACCAGCTAAAACCACTGGAGCGGTCATCTTCGGCACCTAAGTGAGGCTCCAAGCCCTCGTATGATCACACTAGAGCCGCCCACTGGTGCCACGCCTATAGGCACATCTCTGAGAGGGTGACTGTAAAGCGGTCACCCCCCCGGCGGGATTGTAAAGGATCCCCCAAAGCGTCCCACGGCAGTGCGTGAACACATGCGTGCTACCGTCTTCTCTTGGGTCGCTCGGTGTAGGCACGCAGATTCCCCAATCTACGCAACCCCAGAGGTCCCCCACCTTATAGCAACGGCAGGGGGTTTCAGGCGTGAGAATTAGGCGCCAGGGCAGTTGTTACCCCGGCGACGTCTCCTCCTTCTTCTTCCTCCGCCGCTCGGCAGCCCACGCAGGGCATGCCTCGAGCGTGTGCTGTGCGATGTCCTGGTCGCTATCATAATGGTGGTACTGTGCCACGGTAGGTGACGCGCTCACTCCTTCTGAGCCAGGCTCTTAATAGCGGCAGGACGGCCTCCATGACGCGCTTGGTACGACCAAGCGCGTCATACTGCATCCGCAAGCGGTGATGCCACTTTCCAAGTGCGCGCCGCCGAGCTGGCCACCTCAGCCTGTCCAACGCCCCTCGAGGCGCGCCTTTTCCACTCCGGCGGCGAGAGCGTGTCTGATCCCACGACCCACGCATCCATCTCCGCCAGGACTATTGGATACCTAGCTGAAGAAGACGCTCAGAAAACAGCTATCATCACACCGTTTGGGTTATTTGAATTCAAGTACAAGTGCCGTGTGGTGCCGGCTCAGAATGCCACCACCCCATTTCATCCCGTGGGTGTCGTAAAAGTCGACTAAGGGATTAACCGGAGGATGGGCAGCAGCGTCCTTCGAGTAGATACATTAACAACTCAACTGCGATCGCCAACCCGTCTGCCAAGCGTGGCGATTATGGCAAAACCCCCCAATGAGCACACAACACACCGACATCGGTCATTGTGGTGATCTTTGGGGGAGGCCTGTGTCCAGCAGTGGACTTCATTCGGCCGACTTGATGATTGACATGACGTTAGGTTTACGAAACGCTAGCCAAACGTTCCAGAGATTTATGCATCAAGTACTGCGTGGCATAGCGCTCCCACCGTGCGAACGTGACATATTGATGCGCTTATAGTGGCAGAGTGCTTACGTGAAACTATTACATTTATAAAAGTAATTTATCTACTTCGAGTTTTTCGTGATGGTGCAGTGCAAATCGTGTAAATTGTCTCTGGCTAGAGTGACGGTGAATGTGAAGGTGTCTTTCATAAAAAGTGAGCCGTAAAAATCAAGGCATTTATTGACACTGGATTATGCGGCGAATGCCAAATCATGCAGACCCATAAATACAATAGAAGCCGACATAGCGAAAACGACACCAGAAAAATTGTTAGCTGAAGTAAACGTGAAGCTAGCAAGAGCCTTCAATATGAAAAAAACGCTTGAGGCGATGTCTGAGGATATAAGTTTCTATCCCGAAAATATTCATATATATCAATACCTGATATTGATAGAAGAAAAGGAAAAAACAGATACAAAGATTAAAACATTGGAGCATAAGAATGTGCATTTAGAGACATTGAACAGGTCTCTGGAATAAAGAATTACGTGAGAGAGAAAAAAAAATACGGGTTGCACTCCGGGAGTGCTGACAGAAGTGAAAATTTTATAGCAATAATCGTTTTTATTTTCATTTATATAATTCACAAAATATAATACTATATTATATGGCTGCGGTGCGAGCCGCCTCACAAAAAGCGCGCGCTTCCCGCCGCGTTGCGAAACCAAGAAGCGGCTCATAACGGTGTCGGGAGTTCAGAGATTTTATCTATCTAAAATATGCGTACCGCGCTAAAAAAAGTTTTCACTTCAAAATGTAGAAATATTCGGTTTGGTAGAATAGCAAAACGAGAACTTAGAGATGACAATTAAAACGTTAGCAAGAAAACTAGGCGTGGACGCTGACATGATTTGTGAGATAAGGAGGGTAGGTGAAGAAAAAAAAGGTGGTGCAGCCCGTGCTGCCGCAGCCGGCTCGGAGGCCGCCTCGGCCAACCATAACAGACAGCAGCGTGAGAAAAAATCACGGCTAGTTGTAATCACTGTTACGTTACGCGCGCCGCCCGAGACAAATGGATAGCTACAAGAAAAACATACCAGCTTACCACTGATGATAGATCAGCCAGCGGAAATAAACAAAGAATATATATTAATAAAGATCTAACCAAATACATGTGTAACCTTCTATGGACGGCGAAAAACGAGTTAAAACCAATATTTAAATATATTTGGATACAAAATGGTAGGATACTGATAAAAAAGATCCAAATGATACAAAAATAAGGTCGATATGTTCATTAAGCGATATAAACATATACACAAGCAACAAATGACGTGTCTGTGTCTAGTTGTCATACTCAGTTAAATAATTACATCAAAATTCTATGATCATACATCATACATAAAACCTAACAGTAAAAACACATGTATAGATAGCTGGCAAGAAAAAATATTACAATCTAATAAGCGTTTGAATGTTATACATTTAAACATAAGATCGCTCAGAAAAAACTTTGATCAATTCCAAGTTTTAATAAATAATTGCAAAGAGAAACTGGACTTTATTGCACTGACTGAGATTAACATAAAAAATCAGGAATTGTCTTTATACAAATTAGAAGGATATGACACATACATAAATACTAGAGATACTTCAAGTGGAGGGGGGATACTGTTGTATGTAAATAACAGACTAAACATTACTGCAAAAATAATAAAGCCTAATTATTATGAGTTGATACATGGACAGCTTATCCAAGACGAAAGGAGATTAGTTCACATTCTGATTATATACAGGTCGACAAAAACCAATAAACAAGGATTTGTTGAAGAAGTACATAAGTTATTGTCTGAAATTCTGTTAGGCTGTGAATTAATAATGATTGGTGATACAAACATGGATCTTCTATGCAAAACCGATTCTGGTAGCGTAATCAGTCTTTATAAATATAATAGGTGTGAGATGGGAATAGAATGCGCTCTGCATGACGTAACGAGAGAGGAGGTGTACGGCGACACTGTGAGGCGAACATGCATCGATCATGTGTGGGTTCGAACCCAGTGTATGATATCTTCGTATGTCTTAACGTGCCTCAACAACAGTTCGGCCTCAGACACTGTTGTATGTGATGTCAAGGTAGTAAACAAACTTGAGGGTGTTCCATGGACGGAGCTGTTAAACTGTAAGTGTCCAACAGACTGTGTTCAATTTTCTCTAATGCTTATAAGGATGCAAAAAATGGATGGATCACAAAAAAACTTAAGAATATGATTAGTACTAGGCATAAGTTGTTTAAATATTGGAAAAGTAAGCCAAAGGACATGAGTTTGCGTATTCAATACAATAGATATAGTAATAGGGTAAATAAATGTATAATTAAAGCAAAAAATAAGTATCGTCAAGAATAGATAAAAAAAGTGTAACAGAAAATGTGACAAAAGTTTGGGCTAGAATTAATTTATGGATAGGAAGGGAGAAAAAGAGCATAGACAATACTATTTTAAAATACCTTAGGAGAACAGATAGCACAGTAGATATATGTAATAACTTTTCCAAAGAAATCATTAATATAAAACGTGTTTGCAGTCATAGGTTTTTAGATAGGTCTAGCTATGTAAATATCACAAAGGTATAATTAAGGTTTCAAAAGGCTTACCCAAAAGATGTACAGGAAATTATAAATATATTATGTTGTGATGAATCTGAAATCTGACAAAATTAGAGTAAAAGAAATTAAACTTTTAAAATGTAAGCTGAGCCCTGTAATAGCCTTACTTATTAACTTATGTATTGAAAGGGGATTATATCTCGAGAAATTGAAGACAGCATTAATAAGACCTATTTTTAAATAAGGTCAGCACACTGATTACTCAAATTATCGGCCAATAGCCATTTTGTTAGTAATAAATAAATTTTTTGAAAAATTTGTTATGAATCAAATAACTGTTTTCCTGGAACATCACAATATTTTAATAAATGCACAACATGGTTTTTGGCGAGGGCGGAGCACAGCAACGGCTTTGGCACAGCTTACGGACGATGTCAATCAGTGTTTGAATCAAAGGAAGCAGGTGGTGGTGGTCTATATTGATTTCAAAAAAGCATTTGACACTTTGGAACACCATCAGCTACTTCAAGCCGCGGAAGAGTGCGGGATCGTGGGGCCACTGAATAGATGGTTCCGTGCCTACCACACAGACCGGACACTACGAACGATGGTTGACGGCTTCGTCGGTGAGCACCGACACGTCACCTGTGGTGTGCCGACCGGTTCCGTGTTTGGTCCCGTCGGATACATCATGCATGTCAACAGTATGTGCAATGTAGTACATAACAGTCGCGAATACATGTATGCTGATGATACATGCCTAAAAATATAAAATATAAAAAAAAAAACATGGAAAACCATTTATAGGCACTTATGAATAGTCAAGACTTTAGTTGCCTCGTTCCAAGGTGTAGATTTCCTATGGAGAAGAACGGGCAAGAAACTCCATGGTTACTCTTTTTAAATCATATTGGTACAATGTTCTACAATGTTCACGAAATGATGGTAATATGAAGACAATGCAGGAGAAAGAGTCTAAACTTCTTAAAAAGTCTACACTAAACAAGCTTGATTTTAATATTTACCAAAGTTTTGGATTCAATTGTCATGACAGCATTAAGATGACCAATCCCAACAGACGGCACTCATTCACGAGCATGACGCATGCATCAGCGTCGCTCAGCTCAACCATATTGTAGGGAAACTTAGCGACCCGACACACAACGCCACGATAAGCAGGACAATCGAGTGAGCATTACATACCTAAACTGCCAGACAAATATCACGTCAATAAAACAAAATAATTGAATAACTCACATGGTACTCGCACTATTACAGTATCAAATATAAATGCATAAAATGAACATAAAAATAACATTAAAAATACATAACATAATGTCTTATAGAATAATGAAATGTCATTATATGAATTAATATAATCCATTAAAAGAAATGATGCAATTTAAATGTCAAATTAATTAAAAAGTACTGGTTTTGGATACAGAGATACCAGGAATGTCAATATAAGCCTATGCACATCAGAGCAGCTCAATCCCAAGCATTTTTGTCGTGTATATAGTCTGTTATGTTATAGAAAGCTTTTCTACACAGCTTCTGTTTTATAGTGGACTTGAATTTACTAGCGCTTAGTTTTTGAATATGGCTTGGGATTTAATTGTAAAAACGCACACATTGACATTTAAATGATTTGCTTATTTTCTGGAGCCTAGTGGCAGGAACAACGAGTTTGTGTTCGATCCTAGTATTAATACTATGGATATCACTGTTCTTTGCAAAGAGAGAGATATTTTTATGAACATACAAAACGTTTTCGTAAATATATTGAGATGGATCGGTCATTATATTAATTTCTTTAAATTGCTCCCTAAGTGAATATTTAGAGCTTAACTTATAAAGTGACCGAATAGCTCGTTTTTTGCAGCACAAAAATAGTTTGTATATCGGCAGCATTCCCCCACAACATAATACCGTACGACATTACACTATGAAAGTAACCAAAATATACTAATCGAGCTGTTAGAAACGTCTGTTAAATAACGAATTTTCATTACCGCGTATGCTGCAGAGCTAAGCCTTTTCGACAATTTAAGTATGTGTGGGCCCCACTGCAGCTTAGTATCTAAAGTAGTACCTAAAAACACTGCGGTGTCCACAAGATCCAACTCCGCGCCATTCATTAATACACTGGTGTTTACCGTTTTAACATTAGGTGTTGTGAATTTCATACATTTGGTTTTTGTCTTATTCAAGACTAAATTTTTAACATTAAACTAGTGGACCATTCTAGAGATAGCGTTATTTACATCGTCAGATACCAGATGTTGGCGTTTAAGTTTCAATAAAAGTGATGTGTCATCTGCAAACAACACTATCTCATGATTATCCTTCATGATGTAAGGTAGGTCATTTATGTACTTATATAAGAAACAAAAATGGGCCAAGAATTAACTTGTGGTACTCCCATTTTGACCACAGACCCAGGAGATCGCTTTCCATTAACATCAACTGTCTGAATCCTATTATTCAAATATGAGACAAGAAGATCCAGTGCAAAATCTGTAATACCATAGTGAAGTAATTTCCTGATTAATATTTCGTGGAGAACACAATGAAATGCCTTAGACAAATCACAGAAGATGCCCAAGGCATAATGTGAATCCTCCCAAGCGCCGAATACATGTCCTAAGAGTTCAACACCCGCATCAGTTGTTGAACGACCCTTTGTAAATCAAAATTATTTGCAATGTAATAATTGATACTTATTAAAAAAGGCTTCTAATTGATTCAACATAAATTTTTCAAAAAATTTACTAAATGTACAGATGTACAAATTTTTGTAAATGTCAGATGTACTACCTGATTTAAACAAACGAATTATTTTGCTATTTTTCATAAGATCAGGAGATTTTCCACAGTCAATAAATTTATAAAAAATTAGAGCCAATTCATGTGCAACATTGAAATTCGTTACTGTTGCAAACATTTACATTTTCTTTAAGTAAAGTTTCTGCTACAGTAGGGGAAGAGTTTAATGATTTAGTAGTTGAAATGGGAATGTCAGTAAGAAAATGTTCGAAAGCCATAGCTACTTGTATATCTGACTTAATTATTTTATCGTCAATAATTAAGCTGTAGTCACCGTTCCGGCTATTAACTTTTCCAGTTTCACTACTAATAACATTCCAAGTCATTTTAATTGTCATTACTATTTTTAATTTTCGTACTCAATAACGAGATATGACAAATTATTTTAAATAATTTAGAGTAATTTCTAACGTAAAGATTACATTTATCAGTATTAATATATTTTCGTTCATTATATAGCTCGTAAATTCTCTTTCTACTTATATTAATGCATTGAATTCTTTACGGTATATATTAAACAATCATTATATAGTTTATTTGGGTTATTGTTGTATGGTAAAAAAAGGTATTTTACTACTAAGTCTATTTCTAAATCTTTCCAAGCGACTCGCGGTTATTGGATTAACAGTAATATGCTTCTGAGCCACGTTATTCCTTTTGTTCATAATGGCAATCTGCTGTCCACAGTGGTCCGAGTCCAATAAGTTAACTAACTTTTTTGTAGAGAGGTATAACATCTGTATAAATATTGTAGTTGAAGCAATTCTGGTAGGCTCCAGAAATAAGTTAACAAGATTGTATGACTGAAAAAGGCTTTTGATGTTTGCACTTGAATTTGAATCTTCTAGTAAATTAACATTAAAATCACCATGTGATTATGGTTTTATTAAAATTATAATTTTTATATAATACATCATCCATAACTGTTTCAAAAGAATCATACAATGCTGAAGGAGGTCTGTATACACTCAACACAATAAACTGCTCCAATTCTACACAGGCTATTTCTATTGTTCGTTCAACAGAGGCCCACAATATCTTTACGTTCTTTGAATTTTAGCTGATTATTCATTATAGTTAATGAGCCGCCATGTATTACTTTTCCCTGCTGAACGAACTGCCAACCTGGTGATTACTGAAATTGAATATAAACTGGTGACTTTTTAGCCAATGCTCTGTAATACATAGAATATCAATGTCATTGCAGTTCATGAACAGTTCAATTTCTAAATCGTTGTACACCGCACACACAGTCTCACCGCCAACGCCACCCCACCCCGTCGAGACACTGCCTGTTCCGACAGCGAGCGGACGCGAAGAACCGCGTCGATGGTGGACCGTCGCAGCAGGAAGCCATAGTGTTTTTTCGACCTGCAGGCTGTAGGGGGTGGTTTATACCGCGCCACATATAGTCACTTGGTCTGAAGGGCCCTGCCTGTACGACCTGACCAGCTACAATATCACTTCAAAAAGGTACGAGAAGTACACTGCGTGCCGCCGTCTTGGGCCTGCTTTTGGTCGGGTGATAAACTCCAAGTTTGTCGCCCACAGGCTGTAACTCATAGAGCCTATTGCGTTTTTGAGGCGGGAAAGAGAGTTGGTGTCTTCCCACCCCCGTTTTGCCGCTTCCTTTGCGTCCATCACGTCCTCGCAAAAAGAGGCGACGGCATTCCATGCGCTCTCCCTCCGCTCGATGGACTAAACCACGGCCGCAAGCAAGAGGTCACCATCTTCGAGGGCCGCAATATATCACGGTGTTGCGTCGCCCTCCTCCGGCGGGTGTGCCGTATCCTCCGGGAAGTTGCTGCATTGATGACCACTGGGCGGCCTATTCAAAGCCTACGCTATCGCAGCATGCCCTTTCCTAGATTGTACCCATTATTTAAATTTGACGACACAGTTGGCCCAGTGGCGATGCGACTGGCTTTCTGCGCTGCGTGTCGCGGGTTCAAACCCCGCAAGGATCATATATTTGTATGATCTACAGATAGTTGTTTTGGGTCTGGGTAGAGGGGCGTAAAGATTTAAATTGCACTCAGGATACGAATACTAGCGAAAGGCACTGTTTAAATAAACCTGTTGTAAGTCACGTTATGTTAACACATGCACATGTTTGTCATAATAAATTATAACATTTTTAAGCATACTGAAATCATAATACTTCCCTTTCATTTCAGTATTAAGGTATACGAAACCCTAACTGCAATGGATAAAACGGAAAGAGATCTCTAATGTTTTGACTCTTTCGAAGTGGAACGACGACTTGCATCAAGATCACACATCCGTAAACAATGTTAGCCCCAATACAAGCTAAAAATATGGTTTTACTGTTCGTAATGACCTATAAAATATTGTTGTGGTCTAAAACTAAAGATAAATGTATGTATATTGTCTGTGGAAAACCCGGTTTGGTCTCCACTCAACGAATGATGCATTGAATGCAGCCCGCTTACCGTAAATAACGTACTGGAAATTACTAGGATAGCCCCAGACCGACTACTTTAAGAAAGCAGCTGGGGTTGATAGACTAGACATAGAAAGCTGAAAACTGAATAAAAAACTAGGTATTCATTTAGGTAAAAATATTGTTTTACTGTTCGTAACGACTTATCAAATGTTGTTGTGATCCACAACTAAAGATAAATGTATGTGTATTGCTGTGGAAACACCGGTTTGGTCTCCACACAACGAATGATTCATTTAGTGGAGAGCGTGAAAGGCCGAAAACTGAATAAAAAACGGCGGTAAGCATTTTTATACAACCCAATCTAGACGAGATGAGCAAATACATTTGCCATACGCCATACATACGCGTCGCGCCTGCCCATAACAATATTGTACCTATTGCTTCTGGACTAGCCCTGTGTGCCACCACAGTGCACTCGTCTACTCGAGACATATGCCCAGTCATTTCACTAAATACATACACTTAGCCTTCATACCTACAAAGCCTACAAATTGACGGCACGGTTGGTGCAGTGGCTGATACAGTCGGCTTCTGCGCTCCGGGTCGTGGGCTCGATTCCCGCACGGAACAAATATTTGTATGATCTGCAGGTAGTTGTTCCGGGTCTGGATGTATTGTATGTGGAATTCATGTCTGTAAACGCACTCACGAAACAGGAGAAACACTAGTATGGGGCAACGTTTTAAACAAAAAATACCGGAGCAAGGTCATATTTAAACACTACTGCTTGGTGGCAGAATATTTGGCATTGCCGGTCTCTTGCAATAAGAGATCTTTTAAAAGGATCCCCAAACCGCGCTGTGCGCTGTGCTGCGCACACGGCTGCACGTAACCAGGTGCGCGCCGCCGTCTTCACGCTAAGTATGAGCACGCAGACTCCCCAATTAGCCGCAACCCCAGAGGCAATAAGAGACTTTTCTTTTTACTTGACCCTGTGGAAATTTTACACTAACCTACTCCGCCACGGGGAAGGACGACGGGGCATGCCAGAACCCCACCGGCCAAAATAAGGGCTCCAGGCCATACGAGACCTACTACAAGTTTGTTTCGAAGTGCGGATATAAACAGTATTTAATTTACTTATTACGTAGACGGTACGTATAATTTTTCTTTCTTCATACGTTAAAGACAATCCAAACAATTTTGCATATTAATAAAGTCAAAGATGTTTGCTCTCATCCTCATAAAATAATCCGTGGCCATCTTCAGCACATACGCAGGGACACCGGAATCTCTAGTGGAACGCACCAGACTACCCTCGAGACGATCTGCAGCGAAGCACAGTGGGGGTAATTTCAGTGACATAATAATGTGTTATACGCTCAATTTTCACATGCCATGACCATTTGTTACTCTATTTGACGGCACGGTTGGAGCAGTGGCTGATACAGTCGGCTGCTGCGCTCCGGGTCGTAGGTTCGATTCCCGCACGGAACAAATATTTGTATGATCTGCAGGTAGTTGTTCCAGGTCTGGGTGTATTGTATGTGGAATTCATGTTTGTAAACGCACCCACGACACAGGAGACATTCTAGTGTGGGGCAACGTTTTATTAAATTAAATTAATTTTATGTGAAATAAATATATTTGTATTTGCTTCGCTGTAGATCGTCTCGAAGATTCCATATCATTCATATTCTTATTCTGGACACCACACGGATAATATTGACATATCAGATGACATATAGAAAATTGTTATTAACTCTTTGCTTCCGAGTTTACGATTAATAAGATTGTTAAAACTGGAACTCATTAAAACGTAATCTGTGGCGGCAAACACGTCTATATTCGTATGTGAGGCGTAATATTTTTTCAGGCAACTATCGTCATGCGGCGTTTCCGACTAAGAGCCTTCTGAAGGTGGAACTGCGATCAGAGAGGCACGAAGTTATAAAAATAGTCATCCATGATATATTAATGAACTTCTTATTGGACTATTGTTTTACAGAAAAGGTCTGAAAGCCTGTTTACTTCCAGGGGTGGTAATTTAATTAGGCACGTGTACAAAATAAACAATCTCGTGTTACATAGTTTTTAAATACTGATTTCAGAGACATAGGTCACGCATTGAGTGTGATAAATTGTGGTTACCGATAAACTATGTTCGGGCTATTTATAATAACATGTTTACGGTAAAATTTGGGTGCTATGTGAACTGAGCTCATTTAAGTTTTGTGCGCGTCTGTTCGACGACAAAATTAGAGCTACGCGCGGAATTTAACGAGTTTGTTTTATATCAAAAGTATAATTATAAAAGTTTTTACACCGAGAAAATTGCTTACGCACCTAGAATATTATTGGGGACTTGTTTACCAGCACAGAGTCGAGTATAAAAAGACTGGAGTTCTTTATTTTCCAACCACTACATGAGGGAATATCTACGTAGTGTGATATTGAAGAATTTCTTAAATTCCTGGAAGTTATAATATAAGGTAAGTCCTGTTTTGTGTTATTATATTTTTCTGTTCCTCCATTTTCATACTGTTTATTATTTTTCTACGATGACAGTCCGGTAAAATAGGAATAACTTTTTTAATTGTAATTCGTTAGCGATCTCAGGTGTCAATCTGACACAAGTATTGAACATCATCATTGTGTACCCCCATCTACGTTGTGTACGAAAATCATGCAGAGCATACATAATTACAGCTTTAAATGGCAAGACAGAAAATCTTTATTGCTTATAACTAAGCTCAGAAATTCAAACATCAAATTTAAAGCATTCGTAACGTTTGAAAATTAAACCGTAGATCTATATTTGCATATTTGAAAAAACCCAATTTACTGCGTAAGAAATTATAAAACAATATCGAGTAGGCTCGAAAGGAAAAACATGGTTTTATGGTGGAGAAAAAAACAGAATTACACCGCAACTAATCCAAATCCTGAATGATAGGTAGCGTTTAAAAAACGCTCGACCGGTTCTAAAAGAAGAAACGATTGATACACTACGCTAGCTTAACTAACATTTACTTTCTTTACTTGACACTGGCAAAATGGAATACCATTGCCATGAAAAATAAAATTTTAAAAACATTTACTTTTTTTACAGATTAGCCAACAAAATGCAAGGCAAATACTTTCTTCTAGTCATAATGATAACGACCAGCCAGCACATTGCCTCATCGCACATCTTAACTACGATGTACGCGGACATGTCACTACCTACCTGTATGAGAATGCTGACGTACACCATAAACGATTTGTGTTCTACATACGGTGACTACTCTTCTGGTAAGTAATTACCACTGACGTAATGTAAGGGTGCTAATGTTAGCTTAGTTATGTAGAAAGATGTGATATGTCAATGCAATAGACCCAGATTTTGATTGCAGAGCACTGACTTCTGGTTGTTATTGGGTGGTCAGCAAACGACTTATTTAATGTCACTTCGTGGTATTTTATTGGTGGCAACGTTTGAAGCAGTGGGTTTCTGCACCACGGGTGGTGGGTTCGATCCCCGAACGAAACAAATATTTGTATGGTCTATAGATGTTTCACTTACGCGATCGAATCTCAACTGATGTTATAAAACGGCGATTTTTTCCGGGTGGATCAAATTGGGCATGTCGCTGTAGCGCGGTTACGCCTCCGTACCACTTCTCCTTATTTCCTATTTCTGTGGTCAGACCATTGTCAGCGATGGTTCTATGTCAGTCGAACTCCCACGTGCCATCGATAGTCATAGCATCAAAATATCTTGCGAGTAACATTTTTATTAAAAATGGCGGAAAAAGCTGTAAAAGGCTGTAAACGGAAGAAGAAAGCTTGTTTAATTGAAAAATGTAAGATATGGTTAAGAAAAAATAAGTACGTAGCCGCTAATATAATTTTACTAGGCATGCCTTTTAAGTTCTGTCGTTTCCATATTTCCCGGCAATTTTGAATTTGGAACTGTTCTATATTCGAATGTGTTTAAATGTTGAATCTCAAAACAGTTGAAAGTATTAGGATTAATGCTATTGTTTTCTCACAGCGTCGATTGGAATCTGTCAGGTTACGTACGAAACTGAATATTTCTAAGGAAAATGTTCGTGCAATAATTTTCTACAACTTTAGAAGAGGCCTGACACGGCTTGTGTTTTGAAGAGCTAAAATCTGTGTTCAGTGATGAAGCCCCATGTCTGCGGACTGTTGAACGCTGGTGTTTAGAATTCTAGCGTGGACATACCAGTGTTAGTGACAAATCTCGCGAAGGACGCCCAAAATACGCCTTCACTGAAGATAACATCATTGCTGTGAGACAACTAATTCTCGAAGACCGTCATGTGACGTATCGAGAGATAGGGGCTCCATTAGGCATCTCAGGGACAACCATTCAGAAGATCTTGCATGAAGCGCTTGGTGTGAGAAAGCTAGTTTGCCGTTGGATACCGCAACTGCTTTCCGACGATCACAAGGCAGCCCGCGTCAGATGGTGTTAGAAAACTCTGCAAAGGTTCAACCGAGGAGAGTCAAATCACCTCTACAACATCATCAGTCGTGACGAATCTTGGATCTATGCCTACGATCCTGATTCCAAACAACGATCTACAGTATGGGTCTTTCAAGGCGAGCCAAAGCCGAATAAAGTTGCTCGTTCTCGAAGCACTTCAAAGAAGGTGGTGGCCACGTTCGTTGGAAAAACCGGCCATGTTGCGATTATTGCACTTGAAGATCGTAGAACGATTAACGCAGAGTGGTATCCCACAGTTTGTTTACCACATGTCATCGCCGAACTTCGAAAATCTAACTCAAAGCGACGCATCATCCTCCACCACTACAACGCAAGCTCACACAGCGCTCGTCAAACGATTGAGTATTTGAAGCAGGAAAAAGTAGAAATTCTTGACCATCCGCCATACAGTCCTGACCTAAGCCCTAACGATTTTTTTACATTTCCTAAAATTAAGAAAAGTCTTCGTGGTCAAAGACTCCAGGCCGGTGAAGAAGCAGTCGACGCTTTCAAGTCAGCCATTTTAAACACTGGGGGTGTTTAAAATGGCTGACTTGAAAGCTTTTAGAGTGGAATTAATGTTATAATATCTGGTTTGAGCGAATGGAAAAGTGTATTAAGCTACGTGGTGAATACTTTGAAAAACAATAAAAAGTACTATAAGGTTCTAGTTGTGTTTTTTCTTCAAACGACAAAACTTAAAAGGCTTGCCTCGTACCACCACCAAAATAAAGGACCGATTACATTATGTGTGTCATCATTTTTGGTGGATTAAAGGGGATTTGCCAGTAGTCGCCACGCTTGAGAGGCGAGTTGGTGAGCTTAAAATGGCTGCTGTACTACAGAAGGGATGCTGCTGCTATCCCTCCGGTTTAGAGTCCTTTTGTCTCCTTAGCGACATTCACGGGCGGAGATAATAGTGGTGTTATAATCTTAATCCGGTCGGCCCACGGACCGTTCAATCTGCAGTTGTTATCAAATAGTTCTCGTAGTCACAAGCACCACAAGACTTAGTAGGATATGCGAGAATTGTAGTAATTTCAACGTCATTTTTTTCTCCGCGTAACGATTTATTCTTATTGTGATTTACTAGCTGTTACCAACAACTTTCTCAGCGAGGGTTATAATTGAATCAATTATGGAAACTTCATAACGTCGTAAAACATATCCTACATCCCAACTATGTGTGTCTGTTTGTAATGTCAAAATAACAGCTTTTTACTGCATATGAAATTATTTGTGGAACATATAACAATTTTTTTTTTTTTTTGTCTGTCTGTCTGTTTGTTCCGGCTAATCTCCAAAACGGCTGAACCGGACTTTTACTGGCAGATAGCTGATGTTATAAGGCGTTACTTAGGCTACTTTTATTTAACAAAAAAATTCGATAAAACTTACTTATGTTATGTTTTTAAATATTTGTATTACTCGAATAATATTGTAAAGATTGTTATTTACATGTCTCTCTTTTCACGGGTTTATATCCCCTGTAAGGGGGAACCCGGTCTTTTGACAGGCTTACGCGGGGACATAGGTCCAACACGCAGAGGCCCTTTAGAGAATTTTAATCTAAAATGTAATGGGACACTAACCGGGGACTCCCCATAGCTGCACTATAAAATGAAGTCATGGATTGTCCCCGGTGATGTAAGGCTATTGTATGAGATGGAAACTATAACGATAAGGTCTATTGCAATGGGTGTTACATGGAATAAAAAGACTAATAAATACGGGAACAACGGCGTCTGCCTTTCAACTTTGATCGTGAAATTCTGTGGCAGACGGTGACTCGCCACTCACAAGATGGGCCCCCTAAATGGCCACCACTACAGGCGACAAGGAGCAACACCGGTGTGAGCGGCTAGGGGTGTAGAGAGGTGCGGCACCGGTTTCACCATCGCGCGTCTCGAAGACTCGGAGCGGGTTTCCCCATTATTACGCCATTAGACACTTCCACCCCCGAGCATATAGCTCTGGCGGCCCCCCTCTGATCGGCCAACTAAGGCAAGCCAGAGTTGAAAATCCTGCGGGCACTCATGGGGTTCCACTCCAACCAACCAATAAAGGCAAGCGGAGACGAGGCCCTGACCGACTCTCTGGAGCATTCGGGTACGCAGTGTCGCCACTCACATTCAGCTCGCCACAAACTGCCCTGCGTTCTTTATTGTTATTATTATTACGAAGAGCACCTACAACAAAATATTGGTGACGTAAGAAATTTTAATGGAAAATTGTGATTTAATCTTTGTTTACCCAAAACTTACCGTCTTTGAGAGGTTACTTTGTTATGTGCAGTAAAGATAGAGCATTAACTGATTTGGTCGTTTTGCTTTAAACATAGTTTAAAATCAAAACATAGTATGAAATCAAAACAAAGTCAAAGTTAATTCAATGTTTTTCCCCAAAATAGCAAAATAACGTCTCAAAGTCGTGTCGTCGTTTTGAGGTAAAAAAAAGAGAGTGAACATTTTAAATTAAGTTTTCAATTGCCATAAATACCACTTTAACCGAAATTAAAATAATTAACACGTCGTAAAAGCTGCCCAATTATTGATAAATTTTACATATGTCAATAATCTTAAACAAAGCAATGGTATAACTGATACTAAACAAAAGGTTCTCGACCTTGTGCTTGTTGACATAAACAGAAGACTAAGACTACTTTCTGCACTATGGATCCGCTACATCCTCCGTTGGAGATATCAATAGAAGTTAAAGATTCTACGTAAGTTGTACGAAATCTGAATTCCAAAAATTTTACTTCTTTAGAGCTAACTATCATAGAATTTAATACTCAATTGGCTAACATTGATCGGAAGGAATTGTTTCTAGGTTGTGATGATGTCAACAGCATGTTGGCAAAACTGTATAGTTACCCCAGAGGATTAGTTAAAAAGCTTGGACAAGTGCGAGATAAACTCGCGTGGAGAGGGTTCCGTACGATGAATATGCTATGTACCATGATTTTTTAAATCTGATACAAATTTGTTTATGGTATTTTATCCCAAGAACAAACATAACATTGCAGTTGAAATTCATGTTTTCCCGTACATTCCACCTGCAAATTTAACGCACAATATTGAAAAAAATACCACGTTATTTTAAGACCATAAAGACTATAACATGTATTTTTTTCAAAATGTAAGGCTCAGAAGTTTCGGAGATACGGGGGATGGTAAATTTTATCTGTTTCCTTAAATAACTTTCAAAAAAATTCTCTCGGCAAGATCTTCCATTTGATATGTTAGACGGTACAGTTCAATTGATATGTCTACCAAATTTTAACTTAAATCGGTCCAGTATAGATATATAGGTCAGTATAGAGTAGATTCGGAGCAAATTGGCTGTGACAGCTAAGATAATTTTACTAGCTTAAACATGTGTATACATACAATTGCGTGCAAGATGTAAACCTAATTTATTTTGTTCCAACATGTTTGCCATATTATAAAATAGCGTGCAAATGTTATGTAGGTATTGAGATATACGATTCACGGGTTCAATAACAATAAGCAATTACTTAGTTCATAACAATTCAGCCACGACGGTTTCCCATAATATAATTCAATCACTAAATATATACACTAATCCGATTTAGACAAAAAGCAAACAAACAAAACAGCGAACAAACAAGACACACGACTCACGAGTGATCCTATAAGGGTATTGGCGTTTTTTCATTCGGACGTTAGGAACCTTAAATACAATGACACGAAGAAAAAGATTCCCACCATGTTTTAATGGGGTTCTTAAACGTCTATTGTGGGAAAAAACACAATTCGACTTAGATACAAAAAATAATAAACTAACAAAAAACCCTTTAGACAAATATACTATCTTTTTTTTTATTGGTGTCCAGTTGAAATTCTACATGAACTTCCTTCGCCTAGGCGGGGCGAAGGGAAGGGACTCCTACTTTACTTACGTTACTTAGTCGGAGATGCAATGATTTGGCTAGAATGGTGAAATTGAATCCAGTATTGGAAAGAGCCCTAAATTCTTTCGGTAATTTATCAGAGGTAAGCGTAGCGCGGCAGTTCTTTCCTACTGCTATGACTGATGGCCACGCCCGCCATTTCATCGTAACCTATCACCAATCACTAAGGTTAGCGCTTGGCTTGGGCTCGTGCTATCCTATAAAGCCGGTAAATGATTACTGAGATACTAAAAACGTATAAAAACAAATAATAATAATCGTTTATTTCAGATTACAGTGTTAGTAAATAAAAAATAAACTTATGTTAGTATAATCTCGAACCACACACTATGCACGTAGGATGTAGCACGTACTCGTAGATGTATGAAATCCGATCCAATGACGCAGCATCGGACAATCCCACCTACTGCATAACGTGCTCAGGATGCTATGGGAGCTGGCACGCATTCTGTGAAGGATTGTGGCACACCGCCACCGATGATGGCTTGAAAGTCGTGAATCCTCGCCTTAGCAAACATCCCCAAAGCGCTACAAAAACGCGGCAGCCCCACCAGCATCCTGAACGCTATATTATACTGCACACGCAGGGCATTGTATTGACGATGAAGCCTGCTGTGACCTTATAAAAGCCATTGATGTACTCGTATACAGCCCCTGTTTCAGTCACATATACTTTGGCCAGGATTTAACTCTGCAAAAGCTAAAGGGACTAAACACTATTAAAGGGGTGAGACATGATAGTAACCCGCCACTTTTCTTCCAAAAATGTGCCTCAAACTTAACATTTCCCTTGTACTGTATCATTAATAAGTCGCTTACAACTAGTATATTTTATGTAATAGTACCTATTCTAAAGTCTGGGGATGCTAGCCTTGTTAGTAACTATAGGCCAATCAATATCTATTATGTCTACATTTGCAAAGATTTCCGAATCAATCTGTCCGTTCAGAATTACTTCAACGAAGTTTATTCCTGTTAGTTAACCAACATGGTTTTGTGTTGTTTAACCACACGTCACGAACCAACCAACCATATTTTATTTGATCTTATTGAATGAATCTGAAATTATGTCTACCTCACAGATATCACATTAATTTATTTTCTGTGGCCTACCTTTAACTTTACTATGGCAAATATTATAGAATCATTGCGAGTAAATAGAAAAACTTAAAAAGTATCAACCGCATGTAAGGTTAGAACCAACCTGGCGGTTAAACGATCTACCCGAAGACATTATCCGTTTAGCTATCGTACTATATACTACTCTATTGAAATTATGAACCATAATCAGTTGAGACAATAGTGAGTGAATGTGTATATAGTATTGAAACTAATAAATAACATAATAAAGGCCGTAAGTCAAACCTTTGCGTTTTGAGATTGCTACTGGACTTATAAACGCGACCGTATACTGATGTACTTACGGGAAAGAAACGAAGCGCATGACTTTATGTTCTTTGCATTCTTGCTTAAACTAATGCGGTCCCGCTGACAATTATGATTCTTCTTATCGACACGAAAAGAAAAAAGGCTATAAGTATATTCTTCATCCTAAAACATGGCCAGCTCGTCGGCTCTTTGGTTGACTTCTATTAAATCCCCTCATTACAGAATACAGGACAGCCAGGGCACAACAGAAAGTGCTTCATTGTCTGTATGGCACACCTGTCATCCTAATAGACAAATATGATAGTATCGTTTATCTTACCAAATAGTATAAAATAATATCACTAGCATCAATTACAAATGATCCGGAATAGCGAAGTCCCTTCCGTTAACAACCCCATGTAGAATTGGCTTCTTTATAGGAACAGTTTAGTCATACGGTCATTACAACAGTAAAAACCGGAGACTAGCTCCATCTCGTATTTTTACCCATAAACGACTCTTATCATTGTCTAAATGCTAAGAGTTCTTAGTCTAAGTTCGCATTAGTCTAATCTACTTTAACGCTGGCTAAGTTTATAAGTTAAGACTTTATTTCTTTATTTTTTTCAGAGATATACCACATGGCGCTGATTCCCAAAGCAGTGACTGTTCAAAAGTGGGAACATAAAGAAAACTTAATTAAAAAATGCTGCACAAAACCATGCACTTTAACAGAGTTACTGTCGATATGTTAATTTATTGGACTTTTGAATTCAAATACAGAAGATTGCGTATTTCTGAAAGGCGAAGTAAATTATTTATAACGAGGGAATATATCATGATTAGGAAAATGTGACTTCATATCATATTACATGTCCCTATTGATGTAAAATTAATTGAAAATAATTGGTGTATTATGTACTTAGTAATTATTTAATTAGATGTTAAGTTAACACATTGAGACGAATTTTTTATGGAGAAAAACTACTGTCTGAGAGATATTTTATTCTCTATAAAAATAAATACCTCCGAATGGACTTGTACTGGAAAGCATTATTAAATATAATAAAATAATATTCAAGGCTATGTTAAGATCGGTGACGTGATTTAACGAGTGAAAATAGTTCTTTATATTACATTACCCACCAAATAGGTAAACTAGTCTAGCTAATTATAATAAATTTTAAGATTATTAAATTACAATAAATGTACATTTTAATGTTTAAATGTTATAACTATAAATTAAATTATGTTAAAATTTTAACAAGACTTTTTTAATTAACATATTTAGTATATTTTCGTTTATTTATCACATAAATATTGGTATATTGTTATTGTACAAATTTATTGTGGGAGACTGGTGCCTAAACTAGTTTCAAGTCCTTTCATAAATTGTGCCAAGCGAAAATTTTCCATTTTCTTGTTTTTCGTGTATCTGATTCTATCAAGTTGTTTTCTCTTGTTAGAGAACCCTTTCTCTTGATGAATACTCTCCAATACGTTGCTATAACTTTTCCAGACACCGATACTGGTTGATTTTGTCCTTTATACCCAGTTATCATCTTGCGCCCCATGAATGCGCACTTTCACTGCAGGCAACATCTTGATATAAAAATAAACTCGCTGTTTTAATGAAATTTATTTAAAATGGCTTTGATACACCCATTATTGACGATTTCTCAAAATTACTTTTCAATTTGACACACAATTTGGCACATTGACACTTGACGTTGAATATAATATTAAAGTGCGAGTTGCAGAATCTCACCCCAATATCCTCGGTCCCATCCAAAAGATATATACAGGTTGTCCAGTAAATAGCACGACATACTGCAGGGGCTGAGAGCTTGGGTCAATACCTATCAAAAAACAATATATGTTCAGCAAAATCTTGGCCGTGTGGTGCCGGCTTAGAACACCACCACCCCATCCCCTCCCGTGGGTGTCGTAAAAGGCGACTAAGGGATTAGCCGGAGGATGGGCAGCAGCGTCCTTCGTGTACATTAACAACTCAACTGCGATCGCCAACCCGTCTGCCAAGCGTGGCGATTATGGCAAAACCCCCCAATGAACCCACAACACATCCATATCGGTCGTTGTGCTGATCTTTGGGGGAGGCCTGTGTCCAGCAGTGGACTTCATTCGGCCGGAATGATGAATGATGAAAATCTTACGGATTTTTTTTTCACCACTGTAGGTTAAAGTTAAGCGATAAGAAAATTGTACTGTGAAAATTTAAATAAAAATTGTATTTCTTCAAAACATTTTAGTTTTTAATAGAATAAAGACTTATCAATGAGTAAAGTAACTATTCACAAATAATTTGAGGTAAAAAAAACTAGAAAAGGAATTTTTCGTTACGAGATGCTTAAAAATCTGTGTCAATGTAGAGAATTTTCGATATTTCGGAAAATTTTGTACAACTGTAAATCCGTAAGATTTTGCTGAACATGTGTTTTTTTGGTAGGTATTGACCCAAGCTCTCACCCCTGCAGTATGTCGTGCTATTTACTGGACATCCTGTATAAGTAGGCAATTTACTACGTCGCAACGTCTTTTCGTCAACAATACCGCAATGCCTCAAGACGAAAGTGTATAACTAGTGTGTGTAACCAGTGATGACATATGGAACAGAGCCGTGGTCACTCACAATGGGCCTCAAAACAAAGCTTAAGGTCACTCAACCAGCCATGGAGAGAGCTATGCTTGGTCTTTCTCTACGAGATCGAATCTGGAATGCGATCCGTAGAAGAACTAAAGTCGTCGACATAGCTGAAAGGATTAGTAAACTGAAATGGCAATGGGCGGGGCCCATTGCTCGTAGAACTGATGGCCGTTGGGGCAAAAAGGTTCTCGAACGGAGATCGCGCACCGGAAAACGCAGCGTGGGACTACCTCCAACGAGGTGGACAGACGACCTGGCGAAGGTCGCTGGGAGTCGTTGGTCTTTGCAGTGGCTGATACAGTCTGCTGCTGCGCTCCGGTTCGTGGGTTCGATTCCCGCACGGAACAAATATTTGTATGGTCTGCAGGTAGTTGTTCCGGGTCTGGGTGTATTGTATGTGGAGTTTGTCTGGGATGTATGTCTGTCTGCCTTTGTTCAGCAGTGTCCTGTGGCTGATATGATGATGAGGCAATTTACCTACGTGCGCGTTACGCTGAAACAGCTTTTTTTTTATCCGGTGGAAATACCTCATGTACTTCCTTCACCCCGGGAAAAGGCGAAGGGGTATGCCGGACTCCACCCGGTTAAAACCACCGGAGTGGTCATCTTCGGCACCGTAAGGAGGCTCCAGGAACACGAAAAATCTCTATCTAGAGCACATCTCGGAGGGGATGACTGTAAAGCGGTCACCCCCTCTAGCAGAGGGAAGGCGACTGTAAAGAGGCCACCCCCCAGGCACTTCTCGGGGGGTATGTAAAGGATTCCCCCGAAACCTGGTTATGCGCTGTGCTGCGCACATGGCGGCGCGTGACCACATGCGCACCGCAGTCATCCCGGGGGTCGCTCGGTATGAGTACGCAGGTTTCCCAATAGGCGCACTCGCGAGCCCCAAGGCCTCCCGCCATATAAAGACGACAGGGGGCTCAGGCGTGTAGGACACGGGCGCCGCGGTGGTTGTTACCTCCGCTCCGTGTCCTCCTTCTCCGAGCGGGATCAGCCCTCTCCCGATCCCGCTCAGCGACCTCCTTCTGGAGCATGACGCTCTCACAGAAGGAGACCACCGCACTCCTATTTTCATGCTATGCCAGCATAGCCGACACTACTACTGGCAGAGAGAGATCTTGCCCGATCCGATCGACCGGTATCCGCCGCTCGCCATCCCACGCAGGGCACTCTCCGAATGTGTGCTGTGCGGTATCCTGATCGTTTCCACAGTGGTGGCACTGTGCCGTGACCTCGCGTCCTATTCTGTGCAAGTACTCACCGAAACACCTACCACAGAAATAAGTAGTTGTGGTACCTGTAAAAATAAAGTGACCAAATAATGCAGAATAGAGCCAAAAAGAGAAAAGCCGTCACTTCACTTTCGATGTTACAGCCACATTTTGGTGATCTGCTAGCCTGACGTTCACGCTCATGCCTCACCTCTCTTACGGAATAGCCGTTTGAGCTATAAACACGATGCATATCACAAATTATTGTGCCTTTGCATATCAAATTTCAATTATAGTGTCTTTGGTGTATTCTAACATGAGAATATTCAACACTTTCTATTGTGAGACAAATACTCACCGTAATATCTTAATAAATGAGTAAAGCCGCTTTTATTTTTTCTGTTAGGCTTCTCAGAGAGCTATTGCAAATTGCGAACCTGTAAGCACCTCCAGCCAGGCAATGACTTAAATACTAAAAAGAACAGCCCTTAGATGGAGGCACTTAATTAAACTGCTCTAGAAATGAACAAAGCCTCAGTAGTTTGCTAAAGTACCTAATCCATATCCCGCAACCATACTTTTATATGCACACACAAACAGTCGTATTAAAAAAATATAAAGTTAAAGATAAGAACGCTAAAAAACATTGTAATCACTTTGTTTTGGTGGCTAATTATAAAAAAACTGATTATTCGCTTATCTTCACGCTTGTTATTCATGGGACAACCTGAATAAACAGAGGTAAGCGCGTGCACATACATGATATTTTTCCATCGGCTAATAAGTGGATTGTATTTGAGTGTCCATTAGGTCCATAGGTACTGTCTTACAAAGTAGTTATGCAAAAAATATATTTTGCTTTTGTTGCACATGCGCTTTACGCGGTTTTGCGCATGCTTGGTGTAATGTTAAAATTGACTAATCAGTTAGCAGACAATGGACTGAAAATTGGGCTTAGTTCAATTAGTTAGTTTTTTGTTGCCGTTGTTTATTTTTTCTATAAGATAGGTAATTATTATTAAGAAACCTCGCATCAACTTCTAGTTCCCTCTGAAGATGCTATAGTATGCGCAATCTAATCACTCCTGTTTTTTGTCATTGCGACGCTGCTCGAAACAACTTCAGACTGATCTAGAAATTTGGCGCAAGTTATCTTATCTATTTGTTTGCTATATGGGCCCAGCTGAAAAGAACCTCGACCCTTGTATATCTTTTGTGCTGACCCTAGCCATCTACTCCATTGCCGGCACATCAAAGAATTCTTATAGGTAACATGCGATTGTGCTAACATGGAACTGCGCGTACTTAATCCATCTAGTACAGGATAAGCTGTTCCCAGGTAATTCACCTTATGCCAATCACACTATTAAAAGCGTCGCAGTCACACAATATGCATAACATTGATTCTTTTCCTGTCTGCAGGATCTGTTGAGGTGCTCGTTGGTACCGAAGTGCCCTGTGAGTGCATCTAAAATGTGTCTTAGTGGTGATCTGCTTAAGTTTAATTATTGCACTCCAGTATTTCTTGAACTAAAGGTCTTGAAGTGGTTTAGGCCTGCTAATTACCTCCATTATTTTGCTTTTTCTTTTTGCATATAATGCATGACGATGGGTTCCGACAAGAATACCTATAAAGGGTTCAGGGCCAACAAACTGCCTTTGTGAGCCAGCCTTTGCTAATTCGTCTGCCTTCTCATTACTCTCAACACCTTCCGTGTCCAGGTAATCAGATAAGGCTGACACTGTTGTAACTTCTCAGGCTGTTTAAAAATTTGTCATGAATTTTCTTCGCCCCGGGGAAGAGCGAAGGGGCATGCCGGGCTCCTTTTTTTATTTTTTTATTGATGTCCAGTGGAAATTCTACATGGAACTTCCTTCACCCCGGGGAAGGGCGAAGGGGTGTGCCGGACTCCCACCGGCTAAAACCACTGGAGCGGTCATCTTCGGCACCGAAGGGGGGCTCCAGGTCCTCGTAAGATCACACTAGAGCCGCCCATGATGCCACGCCTTTAGACACATCTTAGAGGAGATGACTGTAAAGCGGTCACCCCTCTAGCATAGGGATGGCGACTGTAAAAAGGTCACCCCCGAGGCACTTCTCGGGCAGGATTGTAAAGGATCCTCCCAAACCTCGGTATGCGCTGTGACGCGCACACGGCGGCACGTGACCACGTGCGCGCCACCGTCATTCCCGAAGGTGGCTTGGTATGAACACGCAGAATCCCAAACTGCGCACCCGCGACTCCCGCCGAGGCCCCCTGCCATAAAGCGACGGCAGGGGGCAGGCTGTTTAGGCCTGATACGCGTTGTTTGACCAGTGTGAGCTAAGGATCCTGTCAAACATAGACGGCATGGAAAGTTGCAGACCACATTTCATAGAACATCAGATTCTCACACTCGCTTCCCTCTATATATTTGTAGTATGTCTCTTTGTCAGAAAACACACATCACTCTTTTCTCAAAATAAAGACCACTACACCCAACCCCGTAACCTACGAAATCGAAATAAATTAGCGCTACCAACATCCAGCCTATCCTTATTCCATTCAGGTCCATATGTCATGTCCATAAATATTTATAATAAAATACCTCAAACATTAAAAGAAAATCTTAATAATAACATATTTAAAAAACATCTATTAAAGAAATGCTACTATACACTGCAGGATTTTTTTCTACCCGATGTCTTTGTCGCACCTGTGATAGAATATGTGTTGTCTCTTTTCTTTGCTTGGCCTGTGTTTTGTTTGAGAATATTAATCTATAGATAATTTGAATAGTAGTTTTATTAAAATATTTTACATAGTTTGTTACTCACGTGTGCTATGAGATCCCTTGTTCTTTATTTTTGCTTGATAGTTTGTGCATTTTCTATACGCACGACGGCATTGTTATTACTTTAATTAATAAAACAATACAGATTCTGACAGTGTGTGCTCGTTGTTCTGTCTTGGGCGAACTGATTGCCAGGTACTACAATTGGGGGAGCTTTGGTTCTTACTTTTGGCGCGCATGTAACATATCTACTTCTTTTAATATATAATATCATTCATACACACTATTATTATGTTCATACACAATCTACCACGCGCTAAAAATGAACTATGCGCAGTCAAGGACACTTTTAAAGATGTTAGCCGATCTCTGAAGCAGAAAGATAATTCATCGACAGGCTCTGTTATTGATAAATATACTCACAACAGTTTTCATACGTAATTTATTTCTCCGTTGTATTCGAACGTCAATTTTCACGCAAGATCAAGGGCTAATTAAACAAGAGATAATTAGTCACGTTTTATGAGAGATACATATTATCCTTCCTATCCGAATTATAATTCATGCAGATGTCATCATAACGCTGTCTAAACTTCATTTATATAGTATAAGGTGGATCAAACACCAGAATAAAATACATTTATATTGTTGTTATTAATATAAGTAACAAGCGACATGTTCTTATATATGCTGATACGATATTGATTTGTAAGTACCGCACACAAACCCAAGAGGTTTAAGTGGTGCTTTTTTGTATTTGGAAAACTTGAATTGTATTTTTTATTGATAATGTAATAAATAAATAATAAATAAATAAATAACATTTCTTGGAAGAAAAAAAAAACAATTGAACCGTACGACATTGCCCACATATCTTATAGAATTGTTTCATTTTTGAGAAATATTTTATGAATATGAAAAGATTCATTATTGTACACACCGTACGACGTTGCCTCTTACTTGATATTGGCGAAATTGTGGAAGATACTCTACACTCTACAGAAGCCATAATCTAAGAGAAGAAGAAGAAGAACATTTACTTGTTTTTATTCAAATACTTTGGAGATGGATGATAATATGTAGTTTTTGATTCTGGGTAATTCTGTAGCTCTTAAACAGAACTTTGCATATACAATAGAGATAATGCAGTGCCGACGAAATTGTAAACAGATATCGTACAATACAAAGTTTCTGCAGTTTATTGAACTCCTGTCTATAAATGAAAGAGAGTAACATAAAACATTTAATTATATAATTAGTAACGATAATGTAATGATTTAATACATTGCAACCACAACATTGCAAACAATAAACCATTTTATTACTCCACATAGACATTAAACGTAATATTTACATTTGTATCGCGCTACTAAATGTTAGTGCTCTTTGCTACAGTTCAGCAATACTCAACTTGGGGCCCGCCGAACAAATTTTTGGGAAATTTCTTAGGGCATAACAAGCTTATTCAATAACTTTGTTGTTATTTTACGTTCTCTCTGAAAGACATCGTTTTCCGTGGCTCTTTTTTCGATTAATTAGATTTTAAAACCGGTTCCAAGAGAGATTATCCATTCTCTGGGACACGCAGAGTCATTATAATGGACTTCAGAACTTCTTCTATGATGGTTTCTGGCTTATTAGGTAGGTACCTAATCGTCGGCATGTATGGTAGATTAGACTACGTCGCAACAACAATGGTAAATATATGCTGCCTACGATTGAAAATCTTGAGTATCACTGACAGTCATATTACTCGCTACAAAAGTCCTTCCATTTCTTTCATGAACTGCATGTAAGCGTCGTCTTTGCTAGGTAGATGTTTAGGTAAATCAGCCTGCCTATGGACGGTACCGGATTTGATTCCCGGTTTGGCTTTTTTGTCCTCGCGTTTGACTCGTAACGCTGATGGTACAAATCTTGTTACATCCGCGGATAGATTTCTTATCTGTGGTTTGGCACTTATAGTTGCACCTGGAACAAATATCAAGTTATGTTGAAGATCGAGAAGATCAAATCCCTATGGACTAGGAGTCGTTTCTACAATTTGACTATGAAATGATATCATTCACCTATACACATATCATATGCTCCGTGTGGTATCTGGGAAACAATAGACCACCCCTCTCCATTGGCGGAGACCAAAGGATGTCATAAAAGGAGACTAATTGTTGATATCAAGAGGATGAGCAGCATTCTCCAGTGTTCTCGTAACCATACTGCATATTATTTTTATACATTTTTACTTATTGTCAAATAGCTTGTTTATTATACAGTTTTTTTTTATGTAATTATATTTGATAATATACAATTTGATCAACCGCTTGTTTTAAACTCCAAATAAGTTTTCTGTTACTTGTATTAAAACTGAAAATTCGTGCATACATATGACATAACCGGATATCTACCCGTGTACAGCAAACCAAAGAGCTTTTCATAGAAAAATACGTGAGTGGGTACGTGAAATTAGATATAATATAATATAATTGACGTGCCGTGGTGCAGGCTCAGAATGCCACCACCCCATCTCCTCCCATGGGTGTCGTAAAAGTCGACTAAGGGATTAGCCGGAGGATGGGCAGCAGCGTGCTTCGAGTACATTAACAACTCAACTGCGATCGCCAACCCGTCTGCCAAGCGTGGCGATTACGGCAAAACCCCCCAATGAGCCCACAACACATCCATATCGGTCGTTGTGGACATCTTTGGGGAGGCCTGTGTCCAGCAGTGGAGTTCATTCGGCCGAAATGATGATAATATAATTTATATTTTATAGAGCGCGAGAATCAAGTGAGAACAAAATATGTTGTAGTAACTCGGATGTAAGTTACTGACTGTCCGCATGTCACAGTAACTCGTATAATAAGTTCACACAGTGCAAGTAGCTTTCTGCAGTGGCTGAGCCCTTCAACCTTCACGCTAACTCGCACTGTGTTAAGCAGCCCCATAAAGCGTTGTCATAAGGTCCAGTGATCGAATAACCGAGAGCTTATTTACCAAAACTTCATTTTTGTCCTGTGCAAAAATGATAGGACATCCTTTTCAATAAAGTTAAATACAAAACACTCGGATTGCCGGGATTGTCTCATTATATGTGTGAACTATATAACAACTAAATTTGACAGTAGAGTAGAGGTAAAATGTCCATGTGGTGTCTGGATTAAGAATATAGCACCACTCCATCTCCTCCCGTGGATGTCGTAAAATCGGATAGTCAAATGGACAGCAGCGTCACTTCTGTTGAACAGCAGCCATACTGCGCTCACCAACCCGCCTGCCAAACGTGGTGAGTACTTGCAAATTCCCCCCAAAATGATGACAAAATTGTGGAAATCTATGCGGGAGGCCTTTGTTCAGCAGTGGACGTCATTTTGCTGATATGATGAATGGTAAAATAGACATATTTCATTTGGGAAAAAATGAAAACGATGTGTGTCACAAAAAGTTTAATGAAATTTCGTACTTTTTTACATTTTTTGCAGTCTTATGACAAGCACCCGGTATTTTATTAATGAAAATAAATAAGTTATTATGAAATGTGTCTATAGTAGGTGTAAATGGCAATATGCTCGTAGAACTCGCAACGTTTCTGGAGTGGACATTGCGCACCGGAAAACGCAGAGTGGGACAACGAACTGGTCAAGATCGCTGGGAGTCGTTTCGAACCGGTCTTTGTGGAAATCTCTGGGGGAGGCCTTTGTCTAGCAGTGAGTTGATACGAAGATGATGATTCGTCCTTCGAGGGGATAAAAATGAAGTCAGTTAAACAAGCGCCCGATTATCCAACACAGGTTCAGCACCCACCTTGCGGAGCGTCCTTCTTGGTGATGAGCTGCGGCGCGGCCGTGAGCACGGACACGGGTGGCGGCGCCTTGGGCGGCGGCGGCGGCACCAGCGGCCGCAGCAGGCGAGGCGGCGCGCCCGGCGGCGGGCCCGGCGGCCGCAGCATGCCGCGCGCCAGCCCGGGGCCTGCAACGTCAACAGATCGCACGTGCCCTAAGGACGGCTCCAGAGCCTCCTTCTCGAGACCCCGAACCATCGCACTTATAATTGACAGACACCGACTGAGATGTTTTTTTTTTTTTTTTTTTTATGTTTTTAAAAAAACGTTGCCCCACACTAGGATTTCTCCTGTGTCGTGGGTGCGTTTACAGACATGAATTCCACATACAATACACCCAGACCCGGAACAACTATCTGCAGATCATACAAATATTTGTTCCGTGTGGGAATCGAACCCACGACCCGGAGCGCAGCAGTCGACTGTATCAGCCACTGCACCAACCGTGCCGTCTAACATGAAGTGAGAGCGGGCGCTTACTTTATAGACTTCAAAAGTACGCACGTTTTGCCGCTCATTGATTTTTTATTGATCGAACAGCGATAGGAAGCGATGAGACGTGCCGTGTGGACGCGGCACCAATGGACGGCTCCGAAGCGTTGTTACCGAGATCCCAGAGCCTCGTTCGGTGTCAAATTATTAGGCATTAATATAGTAATGCTTAGATCACCGTGCCGGCTTGTGACAGTTGTAATTTTGGTGCGATCGATAAATATTTGACCTCTCCTTGTAGGCTCTTACAGACTCAGTATTACGCGAAGGTGATATCCCAATGAAAGACATTTAGTCCATATCGCCTCTCAGAACATGTTTAAATATTTATATCAGCAGTCCATCGTCTCTACTTTGTAGAGGTACAAAAAAATAAGAATCAAATTATGCTGCAACGAGTCGTACCTGTAGGCGGGCCTGGTGGGCCAGGAGGCGGGCCTGGCGGGCCGGGGGGAGGCCCGGGCGGGCCCAGCCGCATGGGCGGCGCCAGCGGCGCGCGGAGTGGCGGCGGTCGGAGACCTGACACGTTTAATAAGTGTAAAAATATAATATCCTAATAAAATCGAATTAAATTACAAGTGTTCATAGCTTGCGTAGTAAATGCGGCTGCGATCCATCGCAATTTGTTTCTATTTTTATGGTAATCACCATAAATGCTTACTTACTGGACCATGCTAACGGCGATCTAATTTATATCAGCGTGCGGCCGTCATAACCTACCGAATACCGCGAAAATCCTGACATCCTCGCAGAAATCCGTGTAAAGGGTGTTTCAATTATAAGAGTTCTTTTAATAAGTATTAAATTACCAGGAGGTAGAAGTGGCGGTGGCATCTGCCTCATCTCAGCGCCGGGCGGCTCTAGCGGGAAGTCGGGCAGGCCGTGGGGCGCGTGTGGCGGCGCTCCGCCCTCCTGGTCACTATCAGAATCACTGTCACGACCACCTCCTGTTCGTTTTAAGGCGCTTAATCTGAAATTGAAAAAGAATTGTAAAATGTAGGTACCTTTTCGTTTTGCAATAAAAAAATATGTATATCGCAATCAAATCTATAAATCGGACAATTCATAAGTGTTTGGATCGATAAAATCAAACAGATATTCCACCAATATTGGCTTTGATTCTGGTGTGAAACATTTCCGCCTATACGGGAGTGAGAACGGCTCGTATAGCACTTTGCGACGACGAGCCATTCGCGGCCAGCCTCGTGGCTCTCTTCGGCTGGCCGACACGACTCGGCGTTTTAGGCTAGACACAAATCCAAGTGGAAAGTCGAGGCTGAATTTCGCGCCGTCCAAGCAAGTAGACATGTTTCGAAAATGGCATATCTGGGCTAACAAAACGCCGGTCACGCGAGTTTTTCCGCGACGTTGTTCCGCTAACGCGTAAATTTGGCAACGTTACATAGCACACGGGCAGTATAGAACGGTGACGTATTAAAGCTGAACGTGCATTGTATTCTTGCTTGTTTAGATTTGTTCCGCAACAGAACTGAAGCGATATTTCTGCGTGATCCGCTCAGATTTGTGGTGGTGGCGGAGGCGAATTAAGCTCGTGAAATTCCTCGTGCGAAAATTCTGCCGTCTGTTCTTGACTTCATTATTCCAACATAATAATAATAAACCTGCAATAGACCTTATAACTGTAGTTTTAATCTCGTACAATAGTTTTACACGGGTTTTACATGGGAGTGTAGCCATGGAGAGTCCCCGGTTAGTGTCCGATTACATTTTAGATTAAAATTCTCTAAAGGGCCTCTGCGTGTTGGACCCATGTCCCCGCGAAAGCCTATCAAAAGACCGGGTTTCCGCTTTCAGGGGATATAACCCGTGAATAGAAAAACATGTAGATAATAAACCAGTTAATGAATTATAGACCCATCTCATTTCTGAGCCATGTTTCTAAGCTGTTTTTCAAGGGTCATCACGAATCGTCTCGAGTACGGGTTTGATGTCTTCCAGCCTCTCGAACAAGCCAGTTTCCGAAAAAGTTTTAGTACAATAGACCACGTCCTAACGCTGCGGCAGGTTATACAGAAGACCGAGGAGTATAATCTGCCACTATGATTGGCGTTTGTGGACTATGAGATAGCCTTCGATTCGATTGAAACCTAGGCATTGCTGCAATACTCTAGCAATAATCTGCAGCGGTGCCAGATTATCTATCGGTACATTGAAGTGTTGAAGTGCTTATACAGAAACGCCACCTTGTCGGTCCGATTACATGCACAGTTCCATTGCAGAGAGGTGTGAGACAGGGGGACGTAATTTCCCCGAAAATGTTCACCGCTGCAATGGAGGATGCCTTCAAGCTACTTGGAGTATAAAGAATTCGGCATTAACTTCAATCACCTTCGATTTGCCGACGACATCGTAGTCATGGGAGAATCGCCACAAGAGCTCAGCACATTGCTCGGTGATCTCACCAGAGTTTCCCATCAGGAGCGCCTTAAAATTAAATTTGGCAAAACGAAAATCATGTCATGTGCCCATCCCAATATCCGTTGGGAGCTCTGTTCTCTAAGTAGTTGACGAGTATGTCTACCTGGGCAAACTGTCCAGTTAGGTAGGTCCAACCACGAGAAAGAAGTCACTCAGCGAGCTATGGATAGAGCTATGCTTGGTATTTCAATATCGAGGAGATGAGGAGATCCGTAGAAGAATTAAAGTTGCCGACATAGCTGAAAGAATTAGTAAACTGAAGGGACAATGACCGGGGCACATTGCTCGTAGAACTGATGGCCGTTGGGGTAAAAAGGCTTTCAAGTGGAGACCGCGCACCGGAAAACGCGGCGTGGGACGACCTCCAACGAGGTGGACAGACGACCTGTTAAAGGTCACTGGGAGTCGTTGGATGCGGGCGACATGTGACCGCTCATCGTGGAATACTATGAAGGAGACCTTTGTTTAGCTGTGGACGTCCTTTGGCTGATATGATGATGATGATATGATGAATAACAAAGATCTTCTTTTAGGTCTTATATTTTTAATTCCTCACTCTAGGATTTCTCCTGTATCGTGGGTACAGTTTACAGACATAAATCTCACATGCACAAACACCCAGACCCGACACAACTATCTATAGCTCCACAGAAATAGAAAATAAGGAGAAGTGGTACAGGGGCGTAACCGCGCCACCGCGACATGCCCAATTTGGGCCATCCGGAAAAAATGCCCATTTTATAACATCAGTTGAGATTTAATCGCGTAAGTGAAACTTTGTTAAATTGTCGTGTTGTTCGGGCATAACATGCAAAAACCGAAGCGAAAATAATAACGTTATCAAGGAAGGAATCATATACAATATGCAAGTGAAGGAATTTTCTTGTATTTGTCTATAAAAAGAATAAAATAAAAATTATTGTTTTCTTTATTATGTCACATTTGGATTGATGGAGCAAAACGACATGATTATTTTTGGACAAAATACAATGCTTCTTATTTACCATTTTTAACTAGCACTCGGTGTATAACAAACGCAGTGAATAGAACAGCGAATGGTTCTCCCAAATAAACTTACGGCTGTCGTTTGTGGTCTTTACGCTCGGTATGATTGGCTACCTACAAAGCCGTGGGTGTGTTTTAGTATGAGAAGCCAATTATAATGTTGTGTTTATTCAGTTCATTGGATGAGAACTTGTAACTGTGTGCATTAGTGTACTTTTATGAAGAATGGTAGTGGATGGCTTGATGGATTTCTAGGCTCGCATACATTTTGATCTACATGGCATATCTCCTGGCATATTCTTCCAATATATTTGTGTAGATCATACAAATATTAGTTCCGTGCGAGAATCGAACCAGAGATATGTAGCTTAGAAATGAATCGCTTAGCCACTGCGCCAACCGTGTCCACAGTTAGAATTTAGTATTTCAAATAGATACTGTATGTTCCCGCGTTTATAGGTATGTGAGAGGCAGTATCAGTAACAACTAGACCGTTCAGATACAGGACAATTCAATCAACCATATAGCGTTCAAACCTGGTCTTCTCCTCTTGATTTTCAATATACATTTCTAAGGTTAACGATCATATTTCGCAACTGAAACATTCTTGATGTGAACTATTTGCTAATTCATTCATTCATTCATTCCAGTGTGTTTGCCGTGTGGTGCCGGCTCAGAATGCCACCACCCCATCTCCCCCCATGGGTGTCGTAAAAGTCGACTAAGGGATTAGTCGGAGGATGGGCAGCAGCGTCCTTCGAGTACATTAACAACTCAACTGCGATCGCCAACCCGCCTGCCAAGCGTGGCGATTATGGCAAAACCCCCCAATGAGCTCAAAACACATCCATATCGGTGGTTGTGATGATCTTTGGCCTGTGTCCAACAGTGGACTTCATTAGGCCGAAATGATTCCCGCATGGAACTAATATTTGTATGATCGGCAGGTAGTTGTTCCTTCCGCCAAAGCGGCGAAGGCGCGCCTCCAGGGGCGTTGGACAAGCTGCGGCGGCTAGCTCGGCGGCGCGCACTTGTAAAGTGGCGTCATCGCCTGCGGATGCAGTTTGCAACCAAGCGCGTCGTCGAGGCCGTCCTGCCGCTCTTTGGAGCCTGGCTCAAAAGGAGCGAGCGCGTCACCTACCGCCTGACGCAGGTGCTCACCGGGCACGGTTGTTTCGGCGCGTACCTGCACAGGATAGGACGCGAGGCCACGGCACAATGCCACCATTGTGATAGCGACCAGGACACCGCACAGCACACGCTCGAGGCGTGCCCTGCGTGGGCCGCTGAGCGGCGGATCCTGGTCGATCGGATCGGGCAAGATCTCTCTCTGCCAGCAGTAGTGTCGGCTATGTTGGCAGAGCACGAAAATTGGAATGCAGTGGTCTCCTTCTGTGAGAGCGTCATGCTCCAGAAGGAGACCGCAGAGCGGGATCGGGAGAGGGCCGATCCCGCTCGAAGAAGAAGGAGACGGCGCCGGGGTAACAACCGCCCTGGCGCCTAATTCCGATACGCCTGAAAACCCCTGCCGTTGCTATAAGGTGGGGGACCTCTGGGTTCGCGGGTGCGTAGATTGGGGAATCTGCGTGCCCACACCAAGCGACCCAAGAGAAGACGGTAGCACGCATGTGGTCACGCGCTGCCGTGGGACGCACTGGGGGATCCTTTACAATCCCCCTGGGGGGGTGACCGCTTTACAGTCACCCTCTCCGAGATGTGCCAATAGGCGTGGCACCAGTGGGTGGCTCTAGTGTGATCATACGAGGACCTGGAGCCTCCCTTAGGTGCCGAAGATGACCGCTCCAGTGGTTTTAGCCGGTAGGAGTCCGGCATACCCCTTCGTCCTTCCCCGGGGCGAAGGAAGTTCATGATGAATTTCCACTGGGCACCAATAAAAAAAAAATAAAAAAAAAAGGTAGTTGTTCCTGGTCTGGGTGTATTATGTATGTATTATTATGTACGACACAGGAGAAATCATAGTGTGGGGCTAAGTTTTCAAAATAAAAAAAAGTAAATGAAGTGTATTGTTGCTCTCACGGGATCAGCATCAGCCGAACGCACTTCGACCCTATTGGATCCATTGTGCTGTTACATGTAAAATAATAAAGTGTAACTCCAGATCACAAATAGGGCTACCCCATCTCATCCCGTGGGTGTTGTAGAAGGCGACTAAGGGATATTGATGTGTGTTGTAACCCGGTGCTTACCATTAAGCACTTTGGATTACCAGTAGGTGGCGGGTACACCACCAACTCTAGCATAGCCATGGAGAGTTGAAGTCAGGCAGGTAGCTGACTGTAAAACGTTTTTGATAAAGCTTTTGCAATATAATTAGAAACACATAGCTCTGACCCCAAGTAACTTGGGTGGCGCAGCAAGAAGAAGAGATACAAGTGAAGCTAATAAAATATTTTTAAAACGACATAACGCGATCAGTCAGTACACCAGCTAATTAATCGTCGAGCATGCGGTTATTGGGGCGCTGTTCAGCTGTGAATGTACATGAGCTGAAATTAATATAAGTACATACCTCGCATTCAGATCTGCAGCTCTATCTCTTTCTCGTTTCCTATGCACTTCTTCCATTTCCTTCATGAAGTCGTCTATATTCTGTCCGGACAGTGCCAACATGCGTTGCTGCAACGACGTAGGTTTTGGCGCTTGTGTCGATGAAGCGTTGTGTGGTTGTAAGACACAGTCGTCGTCTACCGCTTCACCGTCTATATTTTCTGGCAGTGGCTTAGCTTGAAGTTTGGGTAGTGGTGCCTAAAGAACAATTGAAATATACAGGACGTTCATTTAAACATGGTACCTGCTCTAATCTGCTATAGAAGCCTTATTAGGATGCATAACAGTGACATACTCTAAAAATTACAGAAATGTAGGCAAAAGCAACGTTGACTTCATATGTGCTCCCCTTAACCTCCTACTAGGGGGGTTTTGTCCGGATTAAGGGGGTGGTTGAACGTGCATAGGAGATGAATAAGTAAATATTTAAATTGGGTTATTAAAACTCTGTGTACGACTTTTGGTTAATATTTTCAACAACTAAGCAATATACCATGCCGGGCAACCACTGTAGGATAACCCTATCAAAATAACTTCTATATTCAAAATGGTTTTAATGGATTTATTAAATATAGACAAAACAAATAACAAAAAAAATATGTATCTGTGTGGCGTCCGGATTAAGAACATAGCACCACTCCATTTCCTCCCGTGGATATCGTAAAGGCCGACGAAGGGACTGTAAAGCAGAACCAGCAATGTCCCTTCGCTAGAATAATAGCCCACTATAGTCACCAGCTCGCCTGCCAAACGTGGTGAGTACTGGCAAATTCCTCTCAAAATTATGACACAATTATGGAAATCTACGGGAGAAGTCTGTTCAGCCATGGACGTCCATTAGCTGATATGATGGTCTTCTATATCTTTTACATTACACATCCCAGCTGGGTTTATACGGAATTATGGTAATAATATATAAACTTTTAAATAGTTATAACTCAAAGACAGCTTTCTTTTATTATTTTCGTAATTGCATATTAGTGTTGTGCCCTTCCATCTATTAAATCACGATCCCATTTTAAAGAAAACCTAATATAAATAGTTTAAAGCAAGCTTTTATACATGTAATATTAAATACAAATACAATGTGTGTACTTCCTCCGCCCCGGGAAAGAGCGGAGGGGTACGCCGGACTCCTACCGACACCGAAGGGAGGCTCCAGGAACTCGAATAATCTCCATCTACAGCCACACATAGGTGGCACGCATTAAGGGATGACTGTAAAGCGGTCAACCCCTCTAGCGGAGGGGAGGCGGCTATAAAGAGGCAAGGGGCCTCTCGGGGGGATTGTAAAGGATTCTCCCGAAGCCTCGATATGTGCTGTCGATACACAGACACGACATGCACACTGTTTCACTCGGTATGAGCACGCAGATTCCCCAATAGGCGCACTCGCGACCCCCGAGGCGTCGACGGGGACGATGGGGGCGTCATATAAACACGACAGGGGCTCAGGGGTCTGTTACCTCAGCTCCGTGTCCTCCTGGCCCTGACAGAAGCAGATCACTTCACTCCAATTGTCATGATCTGCCAGCATAGCCGACACTACTGCCGACTAAGATCTCTGCGATCTTGCCAGATCTAATCGCCAGGATCCGCCGCTCGGCAGTCCACGCAGGGCCCTCCTCGAGGGTGTGCTGTGCGTTATCCTGGTCGCTTCACAGTGGCAGCACTGTGCCGAGACCTCGCGTCCTATTCTGTGCAGGTACGCACCTAAACAACCATGACCGGTGAATACATGCGTCAGGCGATAGGTGACGCGCTCGTGAGCCAGGCTCCGGAGACCGGCAGAACGGCGTTGACAACGCGCTTGGTTGTAAACTGCACCCTGGTGTGATGTCACCATATAACGAGTGCACGCCGCATAGCCAGCCACCCCAGCCTGTCAAACGCCTCTGGAGGATAAGCGCACCTGCAGGGGCGTTTGACAGGCTGGGGTGGCTGCTCTGGCGGAGGGACCGTGTCTGATCATAGACCCACGAATCCGTCTCCGTCAAGATGTCAAAAGGCGGAAAGCGCCAGAACAGTTGCCACCTCATGGGACACTGTCCTGTACCCCGTGCAATCCGTATCTGCAGACCGTGAAGTTTGGCTCTGCAGAGCTAGACGCCTGACCGTACGGGCGCCCCATAGAAGGCGACGGACCGCACGACCAAGTAGAGGCAGCAAACTTCCTCGCTGGGTGGTCCCCGGGATTGGGCCGCAGCCGGTGTAATGCACCCACTACCCTTTCGATTCGGCGGACGAAGCGCCTTGGTTTTTGAGGCGCTATCCGCAAACCCAGAGCGTGGATTTTGACCACGGCAATTGCCACCGCTTGCTTGGCAAGCCGGATGGTTCCCTCTAAGGACTCCCCGCTGGCCAACACGAGCGTGTCGTTAGCGTAACAGACTAAGAAGCTGACGCCAGCAGGGAGAACCGGCTCACCCTGACTTGCGCGTGACCAACGCGTACCCTTGAACTAGGAGGCTCCCTGGTCTGCGGCAGTTTTGTGGAATCATAGCGCCTTGGCTTTGTGAAGCGCTATCCGCAAACCCAGGCGTGGATTTCGGCCACGACAATTGCCTTCGCGCCCCCCTTATCGCGCCTCACGGGATAGAGCCAACGCCACCCACTCCGCCGAGACATTGCCTGTTCCGACAGTGAGCGGACGCGAAAAATCGCGTCGATAGTGGACCCCGCAGCCGGAAGTGGACTGGCTGTCTGACAGGTCGGCCAACTAGCGACAAATGCTGAACGAGTCTTCAGGTAATTATTCTCTAGAAAGGTTTCAGGTCCTAGTAGCATTTGCATAACCTTGGAACAACCCAAACAAATAAGATTATGCTATTGTACAAACCAGCGAAACTCTCTTAACCAATTTATATAGAGGCCATTCATTCATAATTATAATACTAAGTTACAATTCACAATAAAATAGACATTCCCGATAGCAGGGTAATTTTTGCTCCTGATGACTATTATCGCAATCGAAAGCAAAGGTTATTAATTGAATTGAATTGTTTCGGCCGTTTCCGAGAAGATCTATTCTGACAGACAGACAAACCAAAGTCACACCATAAAGATTACATTACATTTTTAATCAAAATCAACTACCTAAAACCTAAATTAAGGGTTCTTTATACTTACACATTCTCCCGGCGGGCCTTCATCTGGCATATCAGAAAACCGGAGACTCTTTTTCTCCTTAGACTTTTCATTAGCAGCTTCCAGTATCAGTGTCTCGAAGTCAGCCGGCGGCCCAGGAGGAACACCGGGAGGTTCCACACCAATAGGTCTTTCCTAAAATAAAAGTACTATGCAACCATAAACTGTATAAATCTGAGTGCCAATATTCTTGTAATGAACTTACACTATGGTAGAAAGTTGACCGAACTGACATTAAATTATGAATTGACTAATAATAGGAATTCTACTCATCTCAAAGTTCAGTCTGATTCTCAATGCAGTATCATTTCAATGTCAATTATGAAATTTATTTAATAAAAAGATTAATACCTATGTCAGTTCCAAATCTTACAACACCATTTTGTCTTCGATCAACTTTCAATCCATTTTCGATCTCTTCACAATATAAGTTCACGTTTGACGTTGTTTGTTAGTTTAGGAGTTTATCATTTGTGACATTTACGACACTGAGACTAAATCGGAACTATATTTTAAACATTTTTAATTACAAGAATTGGCCCTCTGATGCCAGAAATGGATCTCATTTATTGTGAATATATATATTACTATGTGCGAATTTTTTGCACAGTATCGTGATCAGTCACCGCATGGTGCATATATGGTTTGCTTTTTCGTCATTAGCATGGAACTTAATGCTCAAAATGATGTCTCAATCATTAATTTTGATAGTATTAGGAGTTTTGTTGCTATATATTTACTTATTTTTTTCCTAGCCTGACTGCGAACCCAAGTTGGGTCCCGATTCTCGCGCGGCCCATACTACACTGCATATAACTATATATGCGAAAATCAATTGGGAGGCCTTTGTTCAGCAGTGGACGTTCTTTGGCTGATAGGATTATATCCATATTTCTGTGTCACTTTTTATAGTTGGTATTTTTTTGTCATTCATTTAGTGCTGTTTTAAATAATGATAAAATTAGGATTACTTAGTCCGTAATTGTGTTAAGCAGTAACTTTTACATATCATATTGAACAGGGGGCATAGAGATAGAGCGCATTTCACTACATAACCTCAGTACATACACCTGGTATACATTAAAGCATTCTTGAATACATTCTTTTTATGTCAATTCTAGCAAATAAATGTGTGAACTTACTTTATAAGCTGAATCTTTTTTCAGTATAGGTTTGACAATTGTTGGTACGGGATGATGGGCCGTGTCCATCGGTAGCGGTATTTGTGAAGGCAAATTGTTGTATATTAAGGTGTCAGGAACCTGCAACAAAGTAATACTTAGCTGAATAATTGCTGGAACTTTATAGGACAATGTAAAATTATACTAGGTTTTTTAAGAAAATATATAAACATTGTTTTAATCTACTTTTTCGATTTATTAAGTATATGCCGTGTGGTGCCAGCTCAGAATGCCACCACACCATCTCCTCCCGTGGGTGTCGTAAAAGTCTTGGCGGAGAATGAGCAGCAGCGTCCTTCGAGTACATTAACAACTCAACTGCAATCGCCAACCAGTCTGCCAAGCGTGGCGATTATGGCAAAACCCCCCAATAAGCCCACAACACACCCATAGCGGTCGTTGTGGTGATCTTTGGGGGAGGCCAGTGTCCAGCAGTGGACCTCATTCGGCCGAAATGATGAAGTATATTGTAACTTTCACTTTCTTGATCAGGGAACACATCAGAGTAAAAACAAACTAAAGATTAAGTGTCTCTTACAGTCCGCATTTCATGCGGATTACAAAGATACCTTATTACCTAAGTAGGTAATGAGTATGACTTACTTGCAATGTAGGTAAAGGGATATCATCAACTTGAACTGACTGAGCATGTTTCACTGATTCATAATATGATATTAAATGCGCTCTTCCTTTCTCGTACTCCATTTCTTGACGCTTCAGCTCAACCCATTTCTCTGGGTCGTCTTTATCCTAGAAATTAACATACACCTTGTTAAAAGAAATGAAATTGCCAACATTTATCTTGTCGGCACAATTGGCGCAGCAGTTAAGCGGCTTCTAAAAAATAATAGTATAACCTGCAGATAGTTCTATTTTTGATTTATAACAATATCTGGCTGATATGATGATGATGATGATGAACAATATCTATGTAAATGAGAATCTGAGATTTGAAACTGAACTATACATGTTTTTCAAGTTCAATGGGTATCTTACTAGTATTATAAATGTGAATGTTAGTATGTTTGAATGTTTGAGGCTCCTTTACACTCAAGTGGATTCTAACGAAATTTGGCAAAGATAAATTATGTCCTGCAATAAGATATAGGATACTTTTTACAATGGAATGGTTTGGCGAGTCTAAGAAATAATCCATTGCAGACAAATTTGCAGGTAACAGCGAATGCTTATATATTGTTCAAGAGTAAAGTAAATTAATATTAAATGTTACTGTTAATTCAGTTCTGTTATTCTCGCCCAAGAATAGACCACTCCACTCCAGTCATGTTGTAAAAGGCGACTAAAGGATGATGTCCACAGGATGGCGAGCATCTTCTGTGTGCCAATAACAAAATACTGCAATCACCAACCCACCTTCAAATTGTGGCAATATGCCCTATGTTATTATTGGGAGGCCCATGTTTAGCAGTGGAGTCTTGTATGATGAAGTGAGTTTTATTCACTTATATTATCGACAACACAATAACACAACATAATGAATAAAAAAATATACTAAACCTACACACAATTGGTACTTACATACATCTTGAGAACTCTATCAAATGTTTCTCTTAATTTTTTTCTCTTTTCTTTTAAAACTTTTTCATTCAGAGGTGATGGTTGCAACACATTGTACTCTGAAAATTAATACTAAATATTTTATATTGAACAACACTACATGATCTTATAATATCAAATAATTTATGCTCATTAAAATTGTTTTTATTAGCTTTACTTGCAACTAGCTAACTATGTTAACAAATTGATATCAAAGGTAAATTAATTATGAGAATATAAGTAGAGATCAACCCACACTTCTATCATATATTTGAAAAATATTTTGTGGTTTTTAGTCAACATCAGATATATTTGTTTTTATGGAATGCTTGCCCTCAGAACATGACTGTCATATAGTTTTAAGCCATTTATGTCTGGTATTACAAAACATGTCTCATGCTCTATTAGATTAATTTGTTTAAAACCATGTACATGTACATGGAACTCGCATCCCAGGGATCCAAGTGTGATGTAAGATTAATCACCAACCCATTTCATCAATTTTCTGCAGCTCCTCTAAGATCTGTGTGGGATCTTTCATCTTCAGTACTGCCGCTCTAACCATCTGCCTTTGCCTTTTGTTCTTTTTTAATTCCTTTTTTCTTGCCTCTTTTCCTGTTCATTAAAATTTCACATTGATATGAATAGACTTATCATATTAATACCAATTTATGAATAGATTTAATGGCATATCCCTTCTGTTTTGGAAATGCCATTAAATCTATTCATCTATTCAAAACCTTACCAAGTAGAAGTCAGACTTCTAAATAAAGAGTATCATAATTTTAACAAAAAAGCTTTAAAAAAGTATTAAATACTGTGCAGAAAAGACAGCCACATGGACTTACTTTAATTGACAATACATGGTTGAGACAATGTAAAATATGATAATAAAATTCTGTTGTTACAAATACCAAGGTTTACTATATTTATTTCTTAATAACTTCATATAGAGAATTTAGTCTTTAGAGTCCCTGTGGTGTCCGGATTAAGAATACAGCACCACTCCATATCCTCTCGTGGAAGTCGTAAAAGGCCACTAAGGAACACTAAACCAGAGGGATGGGCAGCAGCATCCCTTCTGTGGAACAGCGGCCATTCTGCGCGCACCAACCCACCTGCCAAGCGTGGCGAGTACTGGCAAATTCCCCCCAAAATGACGACACAGTTGTGGAAATCAATGGGGGAGGCCTATGTTCAGCAGTGCATGTATAAATGGCCGATATGATGATGAAAGAGTATTTTGGAATGTGGACAATGGACACATCAATCTTTGGGATCTTATTATACACTGCTCACGTAAGTGAAATGTAGACAACATATCAGAAAATTAAGGCCACAGGAGTATATATTCAACAGAGAGCATAATTTTTATTCAAATTCTCAAGGGTATACTCCTCTAAACGGTCCCTGATGGCTAAGAGATTAGCCAGGCTTATGCCACAATAATTTAAAGCAATGGTTAGAATATATATTTTGAATCTATCACCATCATTTTTAGATATTTTAAATCTTGGACTGCTATATTGAGGCAATGATAATAATGTTAAAATATGATAAATTCATACAATAGCTACTGTTATTCGTTTATATTAACGAAACTTCTACAGCATTTAGGAAAAGTACCGGAAAACCTCTTTAAAAGATATTTTAAAAATATAACCAATACTTACTTGCTTGATCAGTGGGATTCATATATTTACCACTTTTGGTGGTATTTATCGATCGGCGACCCATCTTTGATGATTTCTAGTAGCCTAAAACTTAATAATTAGTCTAACATATAATTATAGTTAAAAAAACTAGGAAATATTGTAAAATCTACGAGAATGAAACTAGTCAAACTAGACGCTTGAATGACACTTTGTTTGACACACGTTGCTTTTTTTTCATTTGCCCATTTGGACAGGCTATGTTATATTGACCGTAGTGCCTAGTTTGTCTATTTCCAAGCTTTAAGAAATTGATGTCGATGAAACTCAATATAAGATACTGCTTCTAATATGGCAACAGATTCTCCAGTAAAGTTGGAGCACTCTGCAGGACATTTATGTCTCAGAATTAATTCTTAATTCTTTATTGTACACATATTTTTCATATATAGACTAACAAACAAAAAACAAATCATGCATAGGCGAGCATAACTCAATATTGAGTTATTTTACAGCAAATCTTTGAGCGATAGAGCTATATGAGGAAAGAATCGAATGTACAACATGAATAAAGCGTGATTTATATCAATAAATCTAAAAGGAAAAACATATATAAAAGACATCGGCGAAAATAGGCCCACCAGCGGACGGACAAAAATGAAATGTATATGAAAATATTGCTCTTATTTTTTGTATATTTACCGTAATTTATAAATAGCTCAAAACGGCGGGACAGTAGAGATCACAAAAAAGGAACTCTACAAAGGAAATTTATTAAAACTCAATTATCATTTGAGTGAGTTGCCATATGCAAAATACTCTTCTTCTAATAAATAAGTAATAATAATAAGTAAAGTAAGTAAAAAGTAAAGTAAGTAAGTAAAAATAATAACTAATATTCTTCTACTAAGTCACGACGACGACCATATGTCAAAATGCACTACTTACGCCCCTAATTTTGACAGATGGAAGCGGGAACTTAGCTTAGACTCGTTTCTGAATCTCACCCTAAATGAAATGCCAAATCAAATCAAACGTCACGTCAAATTCGTTAATAATATGAATATGAAGATTATTAAACATAACTTTTCAAACAGCAGTTTTAGTTCTAAAATGTGTAGTTTATTTATTTTGTCGTACTCAGCTTTCACTAGCATTATCTAATATCTACCCTCGTTGTCTTGCAAAACATCGTACCACATAACCTCAAAATCTGTATCTTTACACTCAAACATCTTTGGAATTCCCACGATCAAGAATATTTTAAAGTGTTTATAATTATTTGCGTATTTTTGGTAATATTTTGATTATATTATCGCTTTTGTCCGTCGACACGTCAAAGTGGGCCGGACTTACTATGGGCGATGGCTGGTGTCCTTTATTATACAATACAATATTAAATATACAATACAAGATATTACGTATGTAGAATAAATATATACAACAACAATAATACAGAATATATACATACTACTAAGTTAAACTGAGAGAAAATGATCATTAATTGTTCTATTGAAAGTCCAATCCAAAGTCGCACTGCACGATTATGTAGTGAATGATTTATCATAATAACTTGAAGTATGACGCTGAGTACGGAGGAGAAGAGAAGAGGCCGTGTGGCAAGGTTTCCCACTGGGGGTAAGGAACTCGAAGCGCTCGCGAAGATATGCAGGAGAAATAGGATTATGAAAACAGAAAAGAGACAAAATAGAATGTGAGTATCTCGGCGTTGCCGAATAGGTAGTCACTTAAATCCAACCCGAAATTCCGATACATGATCGTATATTCGAAGAAGAACATGGTAAATATCCCGTTTCCAGTTTAACAAGGTGTTCTACAGTATTTGTTAAAACTGAAAATAAAGCTCAAGATGAAGAATCGTGCGGATATTTACCCGTTTTGCACGCCTCATAAGCGAAGCGTTGAGGTGGGTATTACTGTCAGTTTACGCACACCGAGTCATTCTCCAACTTAAAATGTCACGTTTTTTATTCTTTATTGCTTTTATAAGTGAATATAAATAGACAAATGTTGAGAAAAAACACTATTTTTAACACTCATGATATTTTTAAATCTCTTTTTATTATTTATACTAATTAAAAATTTGTTTAAAAATGTTCTGTCTTGGACGTCCGTGTGTCTGTATGTGCGGATCCCGACATCCCGTATCTTGTGGTCACGATAACGAGCGAAATACTTCACTTATCGAGTTGGTTTTTTTTTATAGGCTTCAGTATTTTGAGGAATAGAAGCCTATTACTTTTCACGGTATAATTCGATGTAGTTTAATTATTATTTAATAAATTAAAGATTATGAGGCGTGCACTTTTGGATTTTCCAACTATTTAAAATTGGAATGATTATTTGAGTTTTCCATGACTCGGGAGCATTTCCAGAGGAAAACATGGCATTGATAATATCAAGAATTTTTTTGTGGAACATGTCGATTTACATATAAAAGGGCAATGAATACCGTCAATCCATGCGAGGAATCTTTAGGGTGATAAAGGGCACAGGAAAGCTCTGAAAAAGAAAAAAGATTTTTCAGGCGGCCTGACGTAGTAGCTTGAATATGTGGAAAACAATCAGAGGAAGGGACTGATGGCCAATTTATTGATAAATTGATCTATTCAAGGATCGGGATCATTCGAAGACAAATTAAATTCTTGGTATATTCTACGAAAACTGTAATAGTGGTTCCTAATGGCCTCTCATTCGGGAAATGTAAAATTTAGGAATTTTAGCTGTATACTTATAGACATCAAGAATTGGATATTAGGTAAAATTATTAGCATCTTTGTAATGATTAAATTCAATAGAGACTCTATTTCTGCCAAAACTTTAAATTTAATCTTATAAGGCGGCAACATGAATTACGAATGTATTGTGATATAATTAAGAATTCATATTTTTATAAATAAATTTGTATTCTGTTGCGATTTATCTATTACTTAATAAAATACTAGGTATAATATTTTTTCGTACAAGTTTAGACGTTTAGATACGCGTCAGGCCCCATATCATCGCTTCTCTTTCAGTTGCAGTTCTACGAGGAGGGATCAAAAAGTAGTGAGAATGAGATAGAATATAATGACTATTGATAACTTAATAATTTATTTTTCTACTTAGTTTCCGAGTCTCTCTACACACCGAGTGCAGCGCTTTTCCAAGGCTTCAATCCCTTTCACAATTATTTTTTTGTCTTGGTCCTGAAAAAAGCTCTACTGCATCCATCACCTCGTTATGGTCCTTCGTACCTGGTTCCCCTTAAGTATTTTTTCAATTTGGGGAACAGATAAAAATCGCTAGCCGCCAGATCTGGTGAATAAGGGGGGTGGTTAACCAATTCGAAGCCGGCTTGCTGAATGGCAGCCATCGCAACTGCCGACCTGTGCGCGGGTGCGTTGTCGTGATGAAACAGAACGTCCCTTCGAAGTTTCCCTCTCCTTTTCTCTTTGATGGTATTCCTCAACTTGGGAATTAAAGCTGCATAATATTGGCCTGTAATAGTGGTTCCGCGCTTCAGGTAATCAATCAACAATATCCCTTCTGAGTCCCAAAATATTGAGATCATAACCTTGCCAGCCGATGCCACGACACGAAACTTCTTGGGGGTCGGTAATGATGGCCATTTCCATTGCGAAGATTGCTGTTTTGTCTCGGGATCAAAATGATGGACCCATGTTTCGTCCATTGTTACGAAACGAGACAAAAAGTTTTCAGAATATTCTTGAAACTTGTCCAACAATATCTTCGAAATGTCAAGTCGATTTTGTTTCTGACTGTCGGTTAACATTCTCGGCACCCATCTTGCGGAGACTTTTCTCATATTTAAAGATTGTTTCAATATGGATTGAATACTTCCATATGAAATGCCCGTTTTTTGAATTAAGTATCGGATGGTAACTCTTCGATCGCTCAATACAATTTTCTCGACTTTCGCAACATTTTCTTGGGTGACTGACGTCGATGGACGGCTGCAACGATGTTCGTCTTCCGTGCTCGTTCTCCCTACTCGAAATTGAGAAGCCCACCTTGCGACAGTGGAATACGGCGGAGCAGACTCTCCTAATGTTGCCTCCAAATCGCAATGAATCTCTTGCGTCGTTAACTTTTTTAAACAGAGGTATATAATAACGGCTCGCACTTCGTTTTTCTCCATTTTCGAGAACACGTTCCGACACGAAGCAAACAAATGACTACATTCAGAAAAAAACAGGAGAGAATCGAAGATTTTTAAAAAATTAATACTACAAATATGTTTTTTTTTCTTACCAAGGAGTATGTCGTTCTCACTGCTTTTTGATCCCTCCTAGTATACAAAACGACAGTGAACGCCAAAGACTACAATACTATACTGGTGAGCGTTAAGACACTTCGCTAGATGTGCTCGTGTCGCTCCTTCACTTGCTATGCGGCTGTACATCGTTCATACGTAAAAAAAACATAAACTTATATTTATGTTTTGCAGCAGTATCATATCGTTTTGTAAATATGTAAGCTGCAGTATTTATGTAAATAATTAATTCTTAGGTCATATAGGAACGTATTGTGTTGTGTTATGGAAAATTCGATACAAATATACTAGAAAAGGGCCAGTGAACGAAAATCACATGCTTTTGTTTGTATGTTTACAATATACAAACAAAAGCATATGATTTTCGTATTCTTTTACCTCGGAATAATAAAACACAGTACATTGGAATTATTTATATATAAATACATTTATGATTGATAATGTAGATTTTTTACTTTTTATTTGTATATTAATGTTAAACGTTAGTTCAATTATCATGCTATTGACTGTAAATTAAATAAATAGTGAAATTATTCGTATTTGCATGCTACATTATAAGCAGAAGTATATCGCCAACATTATAGCAATAAGAATCGCTGCATTATTAATTATTATGCAGCAACACTGTACTTCAAGCAAATAAAGATTGATTGATTGTTTTATTTATTTATTTAAATAGGTACAATATTAGACGGCATGGTTGCCATGGTTGGTGCAGTGGCTGATACAATCGGCTGCTGCGCTCCAGGTTGTGGGTTCGATTCCCGCACGGAACAAATATTTGTATGATCTGCAGGTAGTTGTTCCGGGCCTGGTTGTATTGTGTGTGGAATTCATGACGCACCCACGACACAGGATAAATCCTGGCTTTGACAATGTTTTTATAAAAAATAGCATATTTATAAATACCATAATAAATATATTCTTAAATATTAATGTATATAAACAAATACCTCAATAAGTTAGAATTAAAATAAATACTTACCAAATTAATAACCGAAAAATAAAATAAACAGTTACATAAATATTAATTAATTACTTAACCAGTCAACCAATAATAAATAAATGGTTAATAATGAATTTAATAAATAAAACTTTCATCTTTGTTAAAACTTATCTGTACTAAGCAGGTACCTACTTAAGTTCCATTACGGCAAAAACATGTCTAATTTAAAATACTGACTACAGTTCTAATAGTAGAAAATAGTTAAATTATGTAATATTCCACTATTCATATCGGAAAATTATTGATACATCAAGTCTTATAAGTTGTTTTGTTTGGAATACAAAAAATAATCAATGATAAAAGGGGAAGGGGTAGCGGATATCTGCCGATATTTTTCAGTCGGATTGTTGCCTTTTGTTATTAGGACGATCTTAAAGATGGAAACCTCGATTGGAATATATCTTTATATTAATTTTAATTTAAAGCCTGGCTGGAGGCCTCTTTTGGCTTCGCCAGAAACGACCGGTTAAGCAACCACACTTCCCAGAAGTGTATACGAGAAGCTCAATAAAAAGAACTAAGCCAGAGGGATAGGCAGCAGCGTCCGTTCTGTGGCACAACAGCCATACTACGCTCACCAACCCGGACCCGCCTGCCAAGCTTGGTGATTAGGTACTGGCAAATTCCCCCCAAAATTACGAAACAATTGTGGAAATCTATGTGGGAGGCCTCTGTTCACCAGTAGACGTACTTTGGCTGATACGATGATGATAATGAAATAAAAAACTAAAATCGCTCAACTTGCTAAGGACAAGAGACCGTATAAAAAGGCCCATCTGAAGGAGCAGGCAGAAGCCCTAATTATGTTATGTACTAGCTGTGTCCCGCGGTTTCGCCCGCAGTTTAATTTAAAATAAATCAGATTATATTGGATTACATGGGTATTTCTTTATTTTTTCGCGGAACACTAGTTCTTTAAAAAAAAAGTTACGCCTTATAACATCAGCTATCTGTCACCCGTCAAAACCCGTCAAAATCGGTCCAGCCGATTCGGAGATTAGCCGGAACAAACAGACAGACATAAAAAACGTTATTTTGGTAATAAGTACCGTATATAATTTTATATGCATTTTGTAAAAAATAGTTATTTTGACAATACAAAGACACACTTCAATTGTATTAATTTGTATAGACTTATAGAGTATAGATATCCAAATAAGGTCCACCGTCCAATTACTTAAATCTATCAACCACACAACGTTATAGGTGTATGTGCATAATATCTATACAAATAAATAAAATTGAAGTGTCTGTTTGTAATGTCAAAATAACGGCTTTTTACTAAATGCATATGAAAGTATATACGATACCTACAACAAAAAAACAATTTTTAAATTTTTTGTCTGTCTGTCTGTCTGTCTGTCTGTTTGTTCCGGGTAATCTCCGAAACGGCTGGACCGATTTTGACGGGACTTTCACTGGCAGATAGCTGATGTTATAAGGTATAACTTAGGCTACTTTTATTCTAGAAAAATAATTAGGGTTCCGCACAAAAAAAATAAAACCCTTGAAATCCAATATATATATTCTATGTCAAGTGTATATGTCGAAGTACTCTAAATTTCTTTTCAATTCAACGCGGGTGAAACCGCGGGTCCCAGCTAGTAACAAATAAAATCACAAAGTCAACATCAAAGTAAAACCTAAATAAAATTAGTAGGTAAGCTCCTAGTAGGAGTGTATACATACGTAACCCGATACTATCTACGTAAATAATACTAATATTAAAACCGAAGTCCGAAAGTTATGCGCATACCTACCAGTGTAACCATTCAAATTAAACGTTGAATGGTAACTCCACATACCTACGTACCTACCTATCTATTCCATAATAAACTTAAGTGAATGTAAGCGCATATAATTACCCATGGAATCTGGCTGATTTACAATACAACGACCGACCATCGGACCAGTATAATGACAGCTATGTTACGGTTACTGTATCGTACATAAAAACCTTCCTATTTAATTATGCGGAGAGTAATTTATAGACAGACTTGCGTTACCTAGATGCCTACCCAGTATTTACACGTATTTAGATTTACGCGAGACGGGCGCTTGCTTCGCGTCGCATGATCGCGTCACGTACCTACTACGCTAAACACACACATACACAAATGGATTTTACGAGTATCCACTACCATCCACTACACACTGGTTTCATTCATATACCGAAACTAGACATCTCTTTCTATCTCATTCATACTAACAGAACGTAAATGTGTGCGAATGCAATGGAATTCCTCACCTACGAAATAGCGTTTGTTGAACCGATTCGCCGCGCGTCGGTCGAAGTCTCCCTCGCTCCCTCGCGCAGTGCCAGAGAACGCGTCCGTTCGAGGTGTTCGACTTTCGAGCGGCGACGTACGCTAGCGTGTATGTCTTCATTATTGATGCAAAAGTTCCACGATGGTAGATCATAACCAGAAATTGTTACAGGAGTTGCAAAAGAAAAGTGGAAATAATGTTTGTGTCGATTGTGGAAGTCCGGGTATGTTGTTATTAGTGATTCTTTACAATTTTAGTGATAGTGTTTTCCTTGTGCGTGGTATTTTCATGGGGTGGTGAATAAGCGGGGGGCGTAAATGCGTCCATGCTTTGGAGTTCAGTGACCTCGGCGTAAAATGCATTCAATGAAAACAAATCATCGACGAGTGCATTTTACTATAATTCAAAACATGCAGATATAAGTCAGTAGTGACGATACAGCAATGGTGTATATTAGGTATATTATGTCTATCACACACGAAGATATTCAGAAATTTGTCAATGCTAATTAAAACTTAGTTCTGTAGGAACATTATATTGCCGACATTTTCATCTTATTTTGCAACATACTCTACACTGCTACTAGGTACTTACTCTCCTAAGTAGTTGATTGACAAACAACAATAACAGATACCTAGACAGCTATTTTAGCATAAGATTTTGCAATAATATGTAAGTATCTACTGTTCTATACATAAAAAGTGTCAAAATTATCATAACATTAACATTACCATAAAATAACAGACATGTATTTAGTTTTTTTAAGAATATAACGTAATTTATATGTACTTAACGCCTGTTTACAATAAACTTGCGATTCGCCCCACGTTCAGTTTCCAGCCTATTTCCATCTGGAGTAGCTTAACCTAGTGATGGTAAATAAATTTACAGAATCGGTTACGTAGATTCCAAAATTAGCCCACATAAACCAAAACAAACAAATAAAAACTCACTTCAAATTAGTATAGATAATTTAACTTTTTGTGTTGGTGTCTCACTCATATAGGCAGCGTAGTAGTGCATCCTTGATTTGCAGTTTGACATGACATCTTTTCCTGGGTCTGACATATCCTTATAGGATAAAAGTCCCTTACAAAATAAAGAGAAAAAAAAATCTTTTCCTGCAGTTCATATCTAGTAGATGGTAGGTAGGTACATTAGCTGCAAGGATTTACGTTATTATATTACCTATAAATCTAGCTTAAACAATTAGGATGTGAGCGCCCGTGGTCGCGTGAGTGTGACCTAATTTAACATTTCAATGTCCGTCTATACTGCGCAGCGTAAGTCCAAATTCGTGTTACTCGAGCTCCTCATTTCACTCTGAGATCGTATAGGATTTATAATTCCAGGCCGATATAGCATCGTCTATAACATGTTTTATGATGCGAATTGGATGACAACGGCAATCAACGCTGTAAATTAAGACAATCTGTTTTTATTTGTATATTGAGTCAACAATGTGGTAGGTAGGTACCTACTTCGCGATGACTAAACTTTTAACACATTTTTTTAACTTCTGTGATAGTTCAACTATGTGATATGTTTTGTTATCTGCTCTCGAGATCCTGACTAAATAGTTAATACTGTCAATACGAAAACAATTATGGAGTATTAATAAAACTTTTATAATTCAAATAATACAAGTCATTTTACGTGTAAAAATAATATCCGTTTGCTCCAATGATGGATCTATAAATCTTTACTCTATAGTATAATATCTATATCATCATATAATAGAAAATTTTCCAGCATCTAGATATTGGCCTATAACTTTTCACCTAACCGAAATAATGTGTGTTCACAACTTTTTATAACATGCACATGGTGCATCTAATCTGGTGCATCAAATATATCAGTATGAAAACTATTAATTTTATTTTAATTATATTTATAATCAGTATATAAGCTTATGTCTCTTTCAAGTAACGTAACAATTGGTAAAATAATTCATTTATAGGCTTACAATTTGGAATTAATTCTTATCCACAATTAAAACTAAAAATATACATTCTATACTACTATATAACTAAACTAACACAATATACTCGTATATATACAAATAAAACTAGAAGAAAGGGAGTGCATTTAGCCGTCAAAGTATTTCTCCTCATCGCTGTCAACTGGTAACGTTCCCAGAAGATTGGCAGCATTAGGTACCACGTTGAATGGCAATGCTAATTCTTAGACCAAAAAATAGGCCAGCTTCTGGTCACGCGAAGAGTCGACCAAACGTCTAGCAATATCTTTAAAAAGCAGCCGTGCACTCGAACCCCATGACCCAAGCGTTTCGACCCCGAACGGCTTAAACACATTACTTCCAATGGGGTTATTATATTTGCGCCGTTTGAGAATCTCTGCAGCAGCAGCGGCAGCGCCAGCACAGCCCGCTGAGCTTGAATGATGGGCTTACTAGTTTAATATAATACTACCCTTTTACCATGGAAATCCTACACAATTCTAGCCATGTTAAGTAAAAGTTATGCGGATTTCCCCATAGTCTGTTATAATTTAAAAAAACTTTTTTGTGTTCTATGATTATTAATATCCGACCATTTTTCCAACATTATGCAACACAATGCGTATACAGCTACATTTTTTTATAGATTTCCTGTTTTGGACTTACATTTCACTGGACATTAAAGTCAAAATCAACACGACTACCATATTATTTAACAAAAACATATAATTCTATTTACGGATAGGGAAATAGGTGTTTTGCCCAGACGAATCTATACCTATTTAAAATAAATAAATAGTTAATTCTATATCCTACGTACTGGTTTAGCAAGCTTCGAATGGATGAAGGGGGAATATTAAATTACATTGTCGTCAAGTCGAGTAATTTTGCAGGCGGACAAAACAAAACGAGACAAATCGGATAAGATATATTTTATTCCGGTCCTGATAAATATCATTTCATTGAATGAAATTCAGCTTGTTGTTCGCAATTACCTATTGATAATGTGCGGTGTCGAAGTGTTTAATTGACTCTGTAACTGGGTTTAATTAATTATGTTATTATAGGTCCTTGTTCACACAACCCAAACAGTTACAAAATAGATAAATAGCACCAAGCATATGCGCTAATTTTAACATAATAATTATAAACTTTATAACTTAGTAATATAGCGATAACCTTGATTGATTAATGAGCGTTGAGACGAGTTCGCAGGCTGAAAATAGATCGCATTATAGGCAGGTATTACTGCGCTTCCATCGTCAAATACCGCGTAGACATTTCGCTGCATAATTTCTTTTAAATAAATAAATTACCTCTACCTAATCGTTGATTACATGTATTGAAACAAAGGCTATTCGTATCTAACAGGTATCCCTAGTCTTGTGACATGGCGTAATGTTATTTACGAGTGGCGCAGAGGCCAAATGTCGATGTGTGCGTGTGTCTGTGTGACGTCGTGTCGGTGTGTTGTGTATACTTATAAACACGGATGTGATGCGAATCGTGAAAACGCCTATTTCATGCCTATTTTCACAAAACAGCTTTCAGCTGAAATTAAAGTTTAAAAGCGCACACACGGGCCAACTTTGCGGGGACCAAGTTCTATTTTAAGTTCGACCATCGCGAAGTATGTTTTAGTACTGGATAGTGGGGACTGCACAGAGAGAGGTATGCCGACATATACGACATGGACTCGATTCATTTATACCTAAGCGAACACGCACATATCTTCAAAAGTCGCACGGCAGAAGTAGGTATGTAACGAGTTATTTTAGCACTAAAAAGGTATAGGTACAGGTACATATCTACTTATTACAAACTTATCGATCTTACGCGTTACTCACGGATACGTAGGTAACAATGTCTACGTCATTTAGCATATTTAAGGTATGGTGTGACGATTTGAGGAATTCTTATCCTATCGGCACTTACGTAGGTAGGTATATTGTTTCGATAAGGCAAAAAAGAAAATAGTACCTAAGTAATTCATCATTTAATTTATCTTATTTATTTATTTTACTTTAATTACAACGGTCTTGGACCAATTACAATAATTAAAGATAGACAACATAGCTATAATACAAGACAATGAACATAAAACAGCAAGGTACTCGTCTTTCATAAATTCCTCTCAAAATGCTTCTGACATACTAACAATATCTTCTTCCAATCATCCGCAAACAAATCACAACTCGGATGGGAATCCAAGAGTTCATTGAGGACAGCGAGAGTGCGAGGTATTGGCGAATTAGCTCGCGCTACCGTGCGGCATGGAGGAACAGCAAAGAGCTTGTGTTTCCTGTTGCGGCGGTAACTGTCTGGAGCGAAATTAATACATTAGACACAATAACATTAGATACAAATATGCCGTGTGGTGCCGGCTCAGAATACCACCACCCCATCTCCCGTGGGTGTCGTAAAAGTCGACTAAGGGATTAGCCGGAGGATGGGCAGCAGCGTCCTTCGAGTACATTAACAGCACAACTGCGATCGCCAACCCGTCTGCCAAGCGTGGCGATTATGGCAAAACCCACCAATGAGCCCACAACACACCCATATCGGTCGTTATGGTGATCTTTGGGGGAGGCCTGTGTCCAGCAGTGGACTAAATTCGGCCGAAATGATGAATACGCTTGCTCCTAGGTACGCAGTCAGTACGTAAACGAACAAGGTATATGTATATAATTCTTTACCTGTAAGAATGAGGCCCGTGCACATCCGAATATAAAGCATTTTTTTATGTGAAATAAAAAAATGGGTACCTTAATTATGACAATATAACTAGATGGCACCGCACGCTTTTATTTTACATTTTAAATTTATTTCTTGTTTTATGTTCGCCTACGTATTTTACTAAAAGCGTGTGTTTATTCGTTTTTTAAATCTATAATTTTATCCGTTTCGTAATGTATGGATTAACGCAATCGCAATAGTAGCGTAAATGTTCTATACACCTTATACCTACCCACTAGGTCGGTGGCGCCTCACAGTGAAAGTCATTCGCCCGTTCAGCAGTTTTCAAGTGTGACGTTTACAAACGCACAAACAATGTGAAACGGTTTTGTACGTGTCTATTTCCTAGCAGTATGACTATAATATATATATATGTATTCGCAGATGAGATGGTTAATATGTGTGTAGATAGATATACCGGGTTTTGTAAATTAATCGGATTAATAAGATTCTGTCTTGTACCTATACGTAGACAAGGTACGTAATCGAAGTTCCTCACATGAACCCCACGACGAAGTTCTGACCTGGAGGATCAATCATCTCAGGCTGCAGCATTTTGGCTGGTGACAGATAGCAGCGTCCGGGGTTAGGTCTGAGTTCACCAATGCACATGCAATGTTGTTTATTGAACCTGTATTTTGGGTTCTGCCACTGAGTTGAAGACTATTTGTATATCCATCTAATCCTGTCCTATTTGATATATTATTGCTAATTGTAATTTTGACTCTCTTTAACAAGCTATGAAAATCGCATTCTAAAGCAAAATTGAGGATCAATCTTCCAGCCTTTGTACATTACAATCAGCATGACATGTCATATGTATTGATTTTTGAATATATATCATATATCATTAATAAATGAAATCACATCGTGTTTTGCGCCTACAGACGAACGAAAAGCTGCATACGGACAAGTCGCAATTTTTGCCGAAAAAGGGCAATGCTGCAATCAGTTAACGAAATAAAATAAAAATAGCTGTAAAAATTACGTAATTTAATATCTTATCTGTTACTGTATTATCTTGTTATTACCACGTAGACGTATGTCCTTTTAAGGCTGTAAATGTAAACATAACTTACTTGTTGGTCTTTACTTATTACTTAGCCGTAACTGCAGCACAGCTGCGCCCAAATGACATTCAACGTTTACTTATTTCTTTCTTCAGATCCTGATTGGGCTTCATACAACCTGGGCATATTCATATGCATGCGTTGTGCCAGTATCCATCGCGGCATGGGTGCACATATAAGCAAAGTGAAACACCTGAAGCTGGATCGCTGGGAGGACTCTCAGGTGCAAAGAATGAAGGAGGTTGGTAACAACGCTGCCAGAAATAAATATGAGGAAAGAGTTCCGCCTTGTTACAGAAGACCTAACAGAAATGACCCACAGTAAGTAAGTCTGTGTCAAAAAAATAGACCACAGATTATATTTTCACACGCAAAAAACTGCTATTGCTATTTCTCGTGTTTGTACTTACTGTACTTAGAATTTTAGTGTAGTTTTGTTAATTAAGTGCATTGCACCTAGTATCTACACTACAAACTTTTTGTTAAATTAGTCAATTGTACTATTATTGTATTTCTGGGTGCCGATTTATTAAGATAAGATAAAAATATTTTTATTCGTGTCAAACCATTTATAGGCACTTATGAATAGTCAAGACTTTAGTTGCCTCGTTCCAAGGTGTAGATTTCCTATGGATAAGAACGGGCAAGAAACATTCACCTTTAACACTCCACAGCGGGAGAGCACTGGGGGCCTAAAAGGACGCTTTAGGTGAATCAATTATGATTGATTGATTCACATTAATGTTGGATGAATGATGGTTAATGAATATCACATTAAACATCACAAAATAGTCTAGGGTGGGGCCGTTTTTTTTTGTGAATCGTAATATGATCTTAATACGATTCGCATAAGAAACCAGAAAATGGTCACTTAATCATAGCTGACCTTTAACGTGACCATTTTGTGATTTATAATGTGAATCGTATTATGATTCACCTAAAGCAGCCTTTTTGGTCCCCTGATCCTTTAATAATTTAAATAAAGCTTTCAATATCTTACCAAAAAAGTGTGTGTGTGTGTCAGCTCCAACGCACGACTGGAGTTTACTCCTTACGAGCGATAATTATGATATATATCGAATAGAAAAAAAGGGTAAATGAAAGCATCTTCTAAAATGATAAGAGAAACAAACATATATCTGTAATTATTCGGATTATTTAATTACTTCAATGAAAGCGTATTACATAAAGTATGTTACAAAATATGATTTGTTTAATAGTACATAAAAATACACGTATCGATGCATAGAAGTACAAGAAAACTTTAAAATCAAAACATTAAAAATTGATGGTTAGGTTGCTGTTTATGTACGTTGTATAGGTACAATAAATATTACTATATGTATTTATTATACAGCATGCATACCCTGTACTCGGCAGCAGTATACAAGTTGCGGCAGAACTTCGTAATACGCAGGCACACAACACACGTACATACACGCACACACTCATCTCTCAGACCAGAGGTAGTGAACTATACAGTGAGACTACGAAGCATCGCACAAAAAGGATGCCCCGAGAATAAGATACGCTGTGTAATGTATTCCATCTCATTCTTTTGCACGTTCAATCCTACAGATATATATGTTTGTCGCTTTCTACGTAACGCCTCAACTTTCCGAGTGCTACACTTGATTTTACTCCTCATAAAATTTCCGTACCGGGCCTTATAACTCAAATAGTTTCTTAAGGAGTAAACTCCAATAAAAAAACAGGCAATAACGTAATAATTATTATCCAACCATAACTGTTGCAGATTACATTATTGATGACATTAGAGAATTAGGCATTATGCTACAAGGAACTATTGTGAGATAATAAAATGAACTTAGTCGCTTTATTTTTTTATTTTAGTTCGATTGAATAACATTCAATCGAACTTGTAATGAACATAATATGGTAACTGGATTAATTTAGTATTTTAGGCAGGAACATATAAACGTATACTGAAATTGTCACTTAACAGGTACCTTTATCTAGTAAATAAAATGCAATTTTATGAAAATGTGACATTAGTGCCTTTACCAACAGGGTCTTAAGAAGGCCGCTTTAGGTGAATCATAACACCAAAAGGCCGCTTTTTTGGTGTGACATAATATGATCTCAATACGATTCACACCAGAAATCACACAATGGTCACGTTAATGGTCAGTTATGATTAAGTATTGTATGTATATAGTACGTATTATGATTCACCTAATGCGGTCTTTTTAGGCCCCCAGGGGTCGTACTATGAACTTTTAAAAAACCATGCACGTTCCAGGCATTTCAGATTACAGGCTCAAACTGACAGCTTCTATTTCGTAGTATGACATGCATAATGCTGACTGACTTCACGCTGGATAATTTGTCTATGGCTGGCTTGTAATTTTATGTTGTACCGTTCAGTAATATGACTAAATACTTATCGATCAGTTACGATCTTATTTTTAATACATAGATTATGCGAAAAATAATATATAGTTATTTATCACGTACAAAAGTAACGAGAAAATATTAAAACAATGTATTTTGCTAACTATAGTATTAATTCATATTTTAATTTTCTGCCTTGGGATGATGGTTACACGAGATAAAGTTTCCGACCGAAAGCAATCCTTATGTTTAGCGGGGAATACATCCACTTGAGTTTATATGTACGTACATACTTTTTAACCTTGTTATGTTTACGTATCAAGTCGTACTCGCGCATTGCACACTACATAAATAGGTTTTTGTTAAGTACCTAGTTTATACTCGTATATTTATTTGATAGTCACACTTACACTTATTTAATAAATAATACACTTAAAGGTAGACAATATTAATATTTATTTATTCCAAGACATTTGACGGAAAACTAGAGTAGATTTATGAACAGACTACAAGGAAACCTTTTAATTCACTGGCTAAAGTTTGTAACAAGGAAATAAACATTTCCTAAACGAAATAATGGCCAACATAGTGAATATGTACGAGTATACTATTCTAAACATTTTATGTATAACATATGTATTAAATATTAATGCAATTATAAAACCCGCCAAAATACAGACCACTAAAAATTTCATACTTATGTATCTGTTTCAGAGTACTGATAGAGCAGTGGATTCGAGCAAAATATGAACGAGAAGAATTTTGTCACCCAGAGCGTCTAAGTTATCTCTCAGGCACAATGGAAGGATTCCTCATGAAGCGAGGCAAAGAGGACAGCCGTTACCAGCTAAGGAAGTTCGTGTTAAGTGAGAATGAGGACACCCTTAAGTGAGTCAAAATGTGTCGTTAACTGAATATAATGGCACAATTACATTTGGTCGTTGGCCGCATTCGAACATCGATTCGCCGAAACACTTAACCCTACTCGTGCTAAGCAGTTGCTCGCGTCGCGCACTGGCGTCATATGTGTACGCGTTACACGCTGCATTCTTTTATGTTTATTTTAGCTGTCGACAGAATGCGGTCAAAATGACCAAGTGCAATCGCCATGTTTACTATGAAAGCTTGATGTGAAAGATAACCAATTGCGTAGCATTTTGTTACTAATTTAACGCTCGTGGACGTCAACTACATAAACATTGTTCGTCTCATCACACTGTGTTACAGTACTTATGTATGCCTGTTTATATTCCCATAAATAATATTTGTCATTCATCAGCTTACACGTTGGCTTATCATGGTCAGTTTCGAAATCTTGATTCATATGTTGAACGTTAACCTAACAACATCTCTTCCTATAACCTTTATGAATCATTCAATGGTCAACGTCATACTTTTAATTGTTTTCATTTACCATATTTGACTTCACCACGAACCATTTGCAATAAAAATTATCAAAACGGGAACTTATATACTTAGTCGTTATCCGAATTAATTTTAAACGTAAATGTAGAACGAATTCTCATAGCATAATGTGATTATTAGATAAGTAGTGCGCGTATTCGGTAAACTTTCTTGTTAACCTAGTACCTATGTACTTAATAAAGTAGCTTTCCTAAACTGCTGATAAAGGATTTGATTATTTGCAGTTAAAGTTATTCAATGAATATTTCTTAGAAAAATATACTAGTGTTTGTACAAAAATAGATACTTCTCAGATGACGTAAAATCCAATAACACACCGTAATGAAATAATGAGCTATTTACGTATTTGTTATGCACAACGTATTAAATTGTTAAATATCTGACAGCATAATAAAACTCTCAAGTTGATGAAATAGTTAATGAAAATGTACCAACTCGGTGACGGCACGCTTCTTGTTTATCTTCAGATAGACGATAAGTGCGAGATAAAATCAGTTTCGTAAGTAAAGTTGAGGGTAAATTTGTGACGTATATGACACGAAAAAGTTCCACACCTCTTATTGCAATCCTACGTCAAGCCATAGACAAATATTGACCAACTACGTAATTATGAATTCACAAAATGGTTCACCTATGTAACTACTCTCCTGTATTTTCACACTCCTGATATAATTTTCAAGGTAAATATTATTGTTATTTATTATGAACTTCGTATGCTTCAAGATTGTGTGACGTAGCCGATACTAAGCTGTGCTTTATTTAATGGACAGTTACTATGTCATGATCAGACTACACGTCACTACTTAAACATTGACATTGTGATGAAAGATATCCTTCACCTTGCGCTATTAGGTAATTGGACTTTGCTGCGCTGTTAGCGTTAGCGTACTAAAATATTTTGTACATATGTATATAATATGTACATCATAAATTTGAGGTTTGATCAAACACTCACATAATTCAATAAAGCAACCGTTTCTGTCTGAATCTGAGAGATACAATAAAAACAAAAGAACAAACATGGTTAAAGTAAGACTTTAGATAAAAGTACATAATATGTTTTCACAACAAAATGACTCTTTGGTACGACCAATACCAATAGTAGGATAAATATTAAACAAAATATTTTTAGAACATTACACTATAATCACTTAATTTACCTTATTACTCTATTTATATTATGCTGACTTAACGCATTCGTTACTTCTGCCGTCGACAGTGGGTAATCGCCTGACGCTTGTTTACACTTCTTCACTTTGTACTACATTCAATGATATTATATATTAAAAGAAGTAGATATGTTACATGCGCGCCAAAATTAAGAACCAAAACTCCCCCAATTGTAGCACCTCGCAATCAGTTCGCGCAAGACAGGACAACGAGCACACACTGTCACAATCTGTATTGTTTTATTATTTAAGTAATAACAATGCCGTCTTGCGTATAGAAAATGCACAAACTGTCAATCAAAAATAAATAAAGAACAAGGGATCTCATACCACAAAGTATATAAAATATTTTAATAAAAATGCTATTTAAATTATCTATAGAATATTATTCTCGAACATAACACAGGCCAAGGAAAGAAAAGAGACAACACATATATTCTATCACAGGTGCGACAAAGACATCGAGTACACGTGTTGTCATTTTAGATAGCTATCTCCTTTACTCTCGTAGTTTTTGTATCTTCTTTATTAAATCATAGTTTTATAGCTTTATACCTACATACAGCAAGACTGAGTTTTGCGCGGCATTTAATATGAACGTAACATATCTATGGTATAATATCATTGACTACATTAGTATAAATTTCAACTATCAAATATTTATATTATTATCCGCAGTTGATGTAGATTCAAATATTTTGGAATAAAGTAATATGTATATATAATCTATACGTGACAGACAGTCATGTTGCTGAGGACTTTTAGCGGTGAAGGGTAGACGTTTTGGGAGCTCTTTTGTTGTTGACGTTCAATAAGTACTTATTCAGCCTATTAAAAGTGAATTGTCGAGTTTGATGCCGTTTACCCTTTATGAATACAAACACTGAACCTAGTTGTTTCGTAGTAGTTTAGCTTAAACATATCCGGACTGGTTCTTAGGTATCATCCAGCTACCGACGGCTGCGGCCGTACAACTGGTTGTCTCGATCGGTTAATCGATCGTCTCCGAGTCAAAAACTTTGGTCCTTTGAGGTAAGAATGAAAGCGGAATTTACACAAAAATTCCAATATTCAAACATTTAATAAGTACGTCAGTTTCGAAAGTAGGTAAGACTTGTTATGTGAAGCAAACGTGAATATCTATCATTTCATGTCATGGTCATTATCATGTGCAGAATTACCATCAAATCAGTACCATCTACGTTGCATGTAGTCATATCGTGGGCTTTACGGTTGGATATGCCATACAACTACGACATCACTAAGCATGTATTTTTCTATGGAATTTGGATAAATCTATCTATGCACGTGGATAGTATCCATTTGATTTTATTGTTAGATGTTTAATGCCTGCATTCTTTGTGTTACTAACTATATGTGCTTATTGCAAAATATACCTGTCTGATTTTATGGCGTCAATTATATTGAAACGAAAATGTATTTTTACGTTACCGAAATATCTCGACTGTTGCAGTTACAGGGTTGAAACGGAAAGTTAAAGGCGAGAATATATTCGGTCTATAATGACACCACATTGCGATACCTTGAAAAATTTTCGTCACACACGTTTATCTGCAGTATTTGGTAATTAAATTAAGTTTAATTCGTTTCGTTTTTTTTTTTAAAAAACGTTGCCCCACACTAGGATTTCTCCTGTGTCGTGGGTGCGTTTACAAACACAAATTCCACACACACAATACACCCAGACCCGGAACAACTACCTGCAGATCGTACAAATATTTGTTCCGTGCGGGAATCGAACCCACGACCCGGTGCGCAGCAGACGACTGTATCAGCCACTGCACCAACCGTGCCTCCTTAAACAAAAGAGAAAAAAATATGTGGCCATTTATTTACATTTCGAACATGTAACGTAGTACTGTCATTAATAGTTGCGAAATTTACTAACCTAGTGTAGATTGGATAAGATGGTCTAGAGCAGGGATGGCGAACCTATATTAACATTTTCCTGCCAATTTCTCCGAGTCACCCTAGACAAAAAACTGACCTTCATTCCCCACACAAAGATGGTGCGTGCCCGCGCTGCCTTTGTGCTCGGTCGCCTTCACTATATTCTGAACGCTCGTAGTAAATTATCCCTTAGAAATAAGGTGAGAATTTACACCACATGCATTCGACCCATCATGACCTATGCCAGCCCAGTGTTCGCACACGCTGAATCACGCCCGCTCCGTAGATTCGAAACCCTCCAAACCCGTTTCATGCGCAAGGCCACCGGAGCGCCTCGGTACATGCGAAATGATCAACTCCATTTCGATCTTAACTTGCCGACCATCAGGCAATTTATGAAACAAGCGTCTAAACGCTATCTCGATTCTGCCCTGTCACACCCAAATCCCCTTATGGTATCAGCCGTCGATTACCAACCCTCCCGTATCAGTAGAGTACGCCGCCCGAGGCACGTTCTGGTCGATCCAGACGATAAATTCACGTTAGTTCACATAAAGAGACTCGCGTTGTCTCGTTAACTCAACACCCGACCGTTGTACCGCTCTCGCCGCCGAGGATGCCCGCCTCACCGACGTCGCGGAGGCCTATCGCCGCGTCACCTTCCCGTTCAAGTTAGCACTTCTCCCTCCCGTCTCTAGCCCGCGCCGGCCCGTGCCGAGCCTGTAGCTTTAAATGTCCCATAATACAATTTAAATAATACCGATCCAGCTGTCCCCAAAACAACAGCTTGTTACCCCCAGCAACGCCCTAAGCCGAGGTCCGTGTCCCGCAGGGGGCGCCCTTAGCGAAAGTTGCTTAGTTTTTAATACTAAATTTAAGCATGGCTGGAGGCCTCTTTTGGCTTCGCCAGAAAATGACCGGTTAAGCAACCACATTTCCCATAAATGTATGCGAGATGCTCAACAAAAAAAAAAAAAAACCAAAAATGTCCATGACGTGACGTGCCAACAAGCAACACCGTTATTATAAGTATAGAGTGTAAACATAAATGGATACATTTTACATTATTTATAATTGTTGCTATAGTTTCAAAATAATTATTCCGATAATGGCAGTCCAATTTTGTCGACAACGTCGAACCATATATTTTATTAATTTCGATTTTGAAGGTATGTAATGTATGTATGTATTATTGTAGTCAAACCGTGGGCGAATTATTCTACCGTGTATCACATATGGGACGCGTGCTGTAGGTTCGCCTTGCCTCGTCTAGAGTAAACATGTCATACAAACAAACGTCACGCTACGTCGTGTGGTTACAAAGATCATTAGGTTGTTTTGCGAATGCCGTTATATTGTAAACAATGTAATTATTATTTGAAGGCTGCAATGTTTTATTGAAAAAATGTACCGATGAAGTATTTCGTGTGGTGTCCGGATTAAGAATATAGCACCACTCCATCTCTTCCCGTGGATGTCGTAAAAGGCGACTAAGGGACTGTAAACCAGAGGGATGCAGCCATTCTGCGCTCTCCAACCAAGGTGAGTACTGGCAAATTCCGTCCCAAATTACATAATTATGGCATCTAACTGGTCATCTGTGTGGGATTTTGTTCAGTAGTGGACGTCTTTTGGCTGATATGATGATGATGATGAGGACCTATATACGTCATAGTGTGTCTTCTTACTGAGACATTCAAAAGATATTTTTAATAGCAGAAATTAATTTATGATATAATTACAAACCCAAATTCCCGATTCGTGTCGTATTTATATTGTTGTTTCTTTTTAATTTCCCTCACTGAACAATTTACAGCGTTCATGGTCACGGGCAGTTTTATTTTTGTTTAGTTATAAAAATTAATGGCTACATTTAGTATGAGAACCTAGATTTTACATATCAATGGAGCTATTTAGATAAACTGGTTGAAATTGATGTAGATAGTTCGTTAAAAAAATTACCAGCCTTTGGGCTTAAGTTTTCATAAGGAATCTGGTTGTGAAATTTTTAATGATTTTAAGCAATTGATTTTCAATGACACATTTGTCGGGTAAAGATTTTTTTACAGTTATGTAGGTAGTTGGCAAGATGTGGTGTTAATAATAGTTTGCTGTCGAATGTGTTCTCGCACTCTAATATAAAAATCAATCTTAAAAAGAAGTAGTTTCACAGGTTCACCTGTTTTACCACCTGGTTTAATAATTTCGTGAATAAACTTAAAACCTTGGCCCTTACTCGTTTTGCCATGTGAAATAATACCACGTATGAAACACGACATGTTCAACAAAAAATAAAACAGTTACGTTAGTAAGCCTTCTATGCGTGATACTATTTCACATGGCATTGCGATGGCCGTGTGTAACTTAATTATTGTGAGCAATTGACTCATACTAGCACATTTTCTTATGAACTATGATATGATCTTACGAATATTCTTAAAATCTCAATTACAAACTGGCACCGTACCTAATTACACAATTTAAACCCTGGCACCTAACTGTTGTGTTGTTGTTGGATTTTTGAAGTCCATGCTAATCACGAGCAAAACTATGTGATAGATAAAATGGATGGATGGATTCAAAACGCCAATTACGCTCACAAATTCGTCAGTAATTCAAGAGTAATCCTCTCGGCTTCCGCCAATGAACAATTAAAAATGTATAGTCTTTGACGACGCTGTTGAGTGTTCACACGGCACTGGCAACTGAAGCAACTTGACATTGGTCAGCCTTCCCTTCGGCTGCTACCGCAACCTTGTATAAGAAACAAGCAGCAAGCTGGCTCAACGATGCTAGGATAAAAATTGAAAATTGAAAATGCACATTTTGATAAATCGCCAATATTGGGTGTATCAAAGCCATAGTATACACATTAGTAAGAAGAGTAAATATGTCTCTCCATCCATGGAGACATATTTACTCCCTTGATTTGGGTCAGATTTGCGAAGGGAGATTATTCGATTAAATTTACGCGATTGTTCCGTTTCTTCGATTGAAATCGAATAAACATCGATGTTATTGTTATTCATCACTGTGCGCAGTTCACAATTGGCAATATAATGTTTGCCGTCTATTTTTTAGACACCATGTTGACGAAGGAGATTTTTGAGACGTTCTGGACTTGCGCGCTTTTGTATTCGAATATTCATCTTCATTCAATTGTTATTTGGTGATGAAAAATAAATTGACAATCGATTACACGATTGCATAATAGTCCATTTATTCGAATGTTTTTTCAGTGACAATCGGGGTATCGCTAGGTCAAATAGTAGCTATATTATTGGCGGATTAAAATCCATTGATGGTCGCATGTTATAGTTGCTCGTGACTTTGACGACGTATTTACACTCGAAAAAACTATTAATGAAACAAAAGCAGAATTTAAAACACAGATAACGTATTTTTATATAAAACTAATAGCAACTTTCTTACCTGAACCCTTTGCTAAAAATAAACTACCTACTTAAGTTCTATTTTAAGGTAATATTTTTCTTATCACCAGATACCACGTAAGAGAGAACAAGGAACCTAAGGGGGTACTCAAACTTTCGGAACTGAACGTTGCGTTTGCACCGACCAAGATCGGTCACATGAACTCCATGCAACTCACTTTTATGAAGGACGGCTCCACGCGACACATTTACGTGTATCATGAGGACCCTGAAGTTATTAGTAATTGGTGAGTATATTTATACCATAGTGGTCCAATGCAGACAAAGCGTACACCTCACCCCCGGTTAGAGGTAAGAGGAAGACGTCACCGTGGGATTATAGCCGATTTGAGTCCGGCATGCCCCTAAAAAAGGTATACTTACAAGGTAGTGTACGGTTTGACGGTCGTCATCATATCCGCCAAAGAATATCCACTGCTAAACAAGGCCTCCCCCATAGATTTCCACAACGCCCGCATCCAACAATTCTCAGCTACCTTCACCAGGTCGTCTGTCCATCTCGTTGGAAGCCGTTCGCGGTGCGTAGTCTCCACTCGAGAACCTTTTTGCCAGCGGCGATCAGTTATACGAGCTATTTGCCCCGCCAATTACCACTTCAGCTTACTGATCCTTGTAGCTATGTCAACAACTTTAGATCTTCTACGTATTCGACTCTACGTTACTCGTCCACCCGCGAAAGAAAATCTCGAACAACAACTAGACATTTTTTAGAATGTTACTCTCCAGGCCAAATTAGGTAGTTTAGTGATGTGGACGGACCACAATTCCTGAAGAGAACGTATAGAACTTGTACCGTAAGAAACGACCCCTCTCCACCCATGGGTGTCGTAAACGCGACTAAGGCTTAACGTCAAGAGGATGTGCAGCAGCATCCTCCCGTGTGCATTTTTTTTTTACGTTTAGGAGTCCTCTTGGACTTCCTCCGCCTTGGGAAGGGCAGAGGTGCATGCCGGGCTCGAACCGGCTAAAACCCCACGGTGTCCTTCTTCTTACCTTTAGCCGGGGGTGAGTTGTGCGCTTTATCTGCATTAGACCGCGCTCCCGGCAGGTAATAACAATATACTGCGATGACTAATCTGCCTGCCAAGCGTGGTAATTATGACCATATATGACCGCTCATCCTTGTGGTGTCCGTATTAAGAATACAGCACCTCTCCATCTCCTCCCGTGGATATCGTAAAAGGCGGCTAAAAGACTAAGCCCAGAGGGATGTGAACAATAGCCATACTGCGCTCACCAACCCGCCTGCCTAGCGTGATGAGTATTGGCAAATACCCCCCAAAATGGCGGTACAATTGTGGAAATCTATGGGGGAGGTTTTTGTCCAGCAGTACGTACGTACGTATAAATGGCTGATATGATGATAGCCGCTCATTGTATAAGTGATCATTGGGACGCCCATGTTTACCAGTAGACGTTTACGGGCTGATGTGCTGACGTAGTTTCCATTTTACGTCCCTTTACCTATAAGTACATACATAGAGCAGGCGGAAAAACTGACAGTAACACTAAGTATTATGTTAGTGTCTACAAAAAAACGACACGTGTTGGTCTCTATACATTCCTGTATCGCTTACGATTCAGACCGCGTTGCATAATACGCGGTGGGGAGCGATGCGGTCTTTCAGAGGTAACAGATCTTTTTTGCAATTTAGCGCGGGCTTCAACGTGGAGGAGACACGCACTTTTATCCATACATTAAATCCACATTTAAGTGAAAGCGTTTCACATTTAAGTAATCCCAATGATTACGACCGTGTTACACAATTAGGGTCCTGGGCATGAATGGGCAAATATTTGCCGTTAAAAAATGTCCTTGAATTACAGGAAATTTCGGTAGATATGATATTATACAAATAATTGTTTCTCTTTGAAAATTATGTAGAAACAATCTAGACTTTATCTTCAAAACCTTTTTTTAGAAACTTATAAATAGACTTTACCGTTACTAAGAATTATTAATTTGATTGATTAAATATGTAAAGAAATAAAAGTCGGCCTCTTTGCAACACGTCAAGTCAAGTTCGCCCGATAACAATCGATAGCTTTGACCGTAGTGACTACCAATTATCGTTATAACAGAATGGTTAGGACTTTGCGACCGATTTTCGTCGTTAAGCGATCGCTATCTGTGTCGAGACTGCAGGCCCCAGGACGTTTTATAGATATTGAAATAATTTACATGCTATCACTTATGTATTATCTTTTATTTAATAAACATGAATAATAATTATTTCCACATTGTAATAAATAATTCAAATTCGATAATTCACACATTCAATTTCCATAAATATAAATTTAAAAAGGCCTATATATATCTACAGAAAATACACTTTCGAAGAGACTATGTTTCGATGCAAATACCAAATCGGTACTAACACTATAGCGACATTTATTAGCATGTAAATACAAATGCAAATATAAGTCAGAATATTTAAATTATGGAAATTTGCTCCAGCCTTGAGGGACTAAGTAATTCCCATATTTTTTATGATTATAATATGTAAATGTGTTAAAAATTAACAAGTAGTATCCATAAATTACCCTGTTTTGTAGTACTTTCTAGTACATTGACGGCACGGCTAGTCTAGTGCAGTGGCTGATACAGTCGGCTTCTGCGCTCTGGGTCGCGGGTTCGATTCCCGCATGAAACAAATATTTGTATGATCTGCAGGTAGTTGTTCCGCGTCTGCGTGTATTGTGTGTGGAATTCATGTCTGTATAGGTACGCAACTACGACACAAGATAAATGCTAGTGTGGGGCAATATTCTTATAAAAATTATGGCAAGAATAGAAGATGCTGTGGTAATTTAAAACGATACCCATAATCAATGTTATGTCACAATATTCATTTCGGCCTAATGAAGTCCACTGTTGGACACAGGCCTCCCCCAAAGATCATCACAACCACCGATATGGATGTGTTTTGAGCTCATTGGGGGGTTTTGCCATAATCGCCACGCTTGGCAGGCGGGTTGGCGATCGCAGTTGAGTTGTTAATGTACTCGAAGGACGCTGCTGCCCATCCTCCGACTAATCCCTTAGTCGACTTTTACGACACCCATGGGAGGAGATGGGGTGGTGGCATTCTGAGCCGGCACCACACGGCAAACACACACACACATTGGTCACAATATTACCCAAATAGTATCCATAAATTACAACTTCTTGTCTTACTTGTAAATAACAGGCATAGAGGATGCCGTGGCAATTAAAACCTAAACGTAAACGATAGTAGGTAATTATATGTCACATCAGTAGTTAATATAATATATCCGTCCGTGTGGTATCCGGATTACGATTATATCACTACTCTACCTACTCCCGTAGATGTCGTAAAAAACAACTAAGCATGGCAGCAGCATGCCTTCTATGGAACAGCAGCCATTCTGCGTTCACCAACCCGCCTGCCAAGAGTGAGGTGAGTACTAGCGAATTCCCCCTGAATGACCATGCAAGGAAAGTACCTGATCGTGTGAGGTCGTTCATAAAAAAAAACATAAAAAAACCGGACAACTGCAAGTTGAACCCGTGTGGACAGGGTTCCGAATTGTTGAATATATTGTCTATTGTTGAATTCGGTCTTGTACCAATAGCTTATGCCAAGAACAAACTTAACATCGCAGGTGCAAAACATGTTTTCCCATACATTCCAACCGCAAACATAAGTTTGTACGCAAAATATTGAAAGCTTTACTATGTTATTTTAAGACCATAGACTTCTTATAGGTTTTCCTGTAATCTATAGGTTAAGAGCTATTACATATATTTTTTTCAAAATTTGAGGCCTGGTAGTTTCCAATTTTCGTCAATTTTCTTAAATAACTTTATATTTTAAAGTAATAAAATGAATACCTTCCATTTCATATGTCACACGGTACAGTTTGCAAATCTTTATTCTTTAATTTTCTATATTGCTTTCCAAAAGTGACCCCCATATTCAAAACTCATTTATTTACGATACACTACGTTTTTGGGTCACAAAAAATCGATATGTGTACCAAATTTCAACCTAATCGGTCGAGTATATTGGGAGCAAATTGGCTGTAACAGACGGACAGACAGACAGACACACGGGTGATCCTATAAGGGTGCCGCCGTTTTTTCCTTTGGACGTTCGGGACCCTAAAAAATATCTAATCATTCGACACGCATTATTCAATTATCAAATTCCGGTATCACAGGTACACGGCAATCCGCTGCGCTCAATTGCATCTTCTCCAAGTTGCGTTCCCGTCAATGCCTCAATCGGATCTGGTGCTCCGTCTCCCCAAGGACTTCGCGCGTGAAGGTTGGCTGTGGAAGACTGGCCCAAGACCCTCCGATGCTCACCGACGCCGATGGTTCACATTGGACAACAGGAAACTTATGTACCACGATGAGCCGCTCGACGCTTACCCTAAGGGCGAGATATTTGTTGGTAAGTCATATAAACATTAGGGTACTATAGTTTTGTTTAATGATGCCTTACTCTAGGATTTCTCCTTTAGTAGGTAAAGTTTCTGGACATAATTCTCACCATGCGGTAAGCCTTACCGTGAACTTTACGCGGTAGTGTGTTTTATAATCACAATTAGTTTTTAATTAGTTTAGAATAAAGTAAATACGTGAACGCAATGGTAGCGTCAACTACATATGAAACTTACACTGGGGCGTCAGCTAAAATCAAAAAAATCAGTTGAGGCCTTCAATTGACTCGTATTAAGAACTCATGGTAAGCCTCCTGTAGGTCATACAAATAATATTGTTCCGTGAAAACCCATTTGTTGATAGAGCGGATTGGCCTTTAATGCAATAGAAAAATTAAGTCAACGTCAGCTACTGCCCGCACAGCAGAATATAGTAGTAGTACATGATGCTGTGGAAATACGCCAAATACACTAGTCTGGCAGTAGCTACGTCAGTGAGTTCCTTTATCTTTCTTACTGCATATGCAGCAGAACCTAACCTACTTGACAAAGCTATGATGTGAGCTTGCTATTGTAACTTTGACTCAATGAAACATCAACATATCATTATTACATTTCATTTATAACATCAACCTTGGGGCGCTAAGTTTAATTCAACGTGTGTGGGTACGTTTAGCATCCTTAATACTGTATTAAAATTTGTGGATTGTTGCTTTTTGGTCTAATTGAAACTTTGCCATGTGAAAGTCAATTAAATATAATCTTATCATCCTCCAGACATGAATGCCATGAATGATTTCTTTCATATCCTCTAAGCAAGCTTACATTACGCAGGACATGAATCCAATGGCTACTGCATCAAAGTATCAAACACGGGCAACGGCTGCAGGGACGCGCGGTTCCCCTTCCAACTGGTGACTCCTGATAGAACGTACTGCCTAGCTGCAACCACGCATGAGGACCGCGATGGCTGGCTCGCTGTTATACAACAGACCATCAAGAGACCATTGACGCCGCAGGATTCTTCCAGTGAGTATATATTTATAATCCTTGGACTTATGACCAAAGATTTACATAGTTAGATAGGCACTTATGAACTCAAACCGGAGCATGTTGTTTAGACGTGTGCGTAGATTACTCAAGTTTATCGTAAAACTATATTCAATAGCAAAAACACACTCTTGCGTCTCTCTCTCTCACTGGGTCTATGACTCGCCAAATGACCTATTTGGAGTGTTGCAATGTGTGGTAAGGGCCTATCTATGACCAATAATTCGGACAATATCGACACACTGTTGGCTATTCCCCAAATCGTCCTTAAATTATCTAAAACTAACTTAACTATCTTAGGTTAACTGGTTTTCACATTCGTTTTCATGCCACAACCAACCTCAGCGAAAAAATGTATGAAAACGTGTAGTTCCATTCACTTGTGTGACAAACTGCAGTAGCGTTCAACGGCTGTCGCGAACATGAGGTAAATACCCCACTCCACATATGAACGGACCCCTAGCATATTGGTACTAGCCACAGAACGGAGAATTATTTTTGGTATCACCCGATAATTAAATTGCAGAGTTCATATGGCAAGAAGCATGAAAACGAGAGAGCTAACGAACGAAAAGCTTTGCTTCGTGGTGTATTATATCGTGACGAAATTAATGATAACTCGCTCGTGCTCTCGCAAAATTGTTTAAGTCAAGGTTCGTCTCGTGCCCTGATGACGAAAACGTGCTAGCAGTTGTGCAATACTGTGATTCTTTAAACACACAATACGCGTCATGGCTGAACGTGACTTTGACGCGACGGAGACGACAAACGATGAACTAGCACATTTACCATTTGTGTTATATAGCAGAGAGAGATCTTATCAAGGGCAGTAATCTTTGAAACTTCCTGACTTTTGAGAATGACTTGATTGTATGGGTGCAGTAGGATGAATAAAACAATAATTTCACCGGTTTTATTCATGAACATATAAAAACAATATTAAAGAGTTGATTCGGAATTTTAGGCCAAGAACGCCCAACAATTTACTTTTAATAATAAAAACCTTACATTTATCTTTATTTATTAGTATATTCGTTTATCAAAACAAGTCTGCAACATTTTTGCACTAAAATAAGTACTGAAAAGATAAATTGATCGTACTTCTTGGATGAAATAAGCAGTAGAGCCAATTTCTAAATCCAATATCGAATATTTCATTGGAATTTGGCATGCTGATTAATTTTTTTTCATCTCGGCTGTCAGGCGTCCAGCGCTGCAGAAACAAACTTCACGGTCTGCAGCGCAGTGGCATACGGATCGCACGGGGATACAGGACAGTGTCCTACGAGGCGGCAACTCTCCTGGCGCACTTTCTGCCTTTCCACATCCAGGCGGATGTGGAAAGGCAGAAAGGCGGCGCCAAAGCGGTGAAAGCGTGCCTTCAGGGGCGTTCGACAGACTGAGGCGACGTTGCGCACTCTAGATGTGGCGACATCGCCTACAGTTGCAGTTCGCGATCAAGCGCTTCGTCGAGGCCATCCTGCCGCTCTTCGGAGCCTGGCTCAGAAGGAGCGAGGGCGTGCTGCAGTGCCACCATTGTGGAAGCGACCAGGATACCGCACAGCACACGCTCGACGAGTGCCCTGTGTGGGTTGCCGAATAGCGAATCCTGGTCGGTGATGGGAACTTTCAAATTGTTATTTTGAAGAACTTGTTTCACATGGTTAAGCCCCCCTGCCAGATGGATGCGTCGCAGATGCCGTGTGCTCTCTTTAACAAAGATTTGGCCACGGTAGCTAACTGACAAGGATGGTAGTGAGATTCACCGTTAAGGTTCCTGTGCGTATCGGTAGGCTTTCTATACACAGTATGACTAACAGAATTATCTGGATTATGGATGAAAGTATGTCAAATGTTATCCTCCAATTCCATAGTAAACTGACATTTTAAGTTCTTCAAAATAAAAATTTGAAAGCTCCACATCCCCGTCGCAGAAGCCGCCCGAAACCCATCACGGTTAATAACCCGCTGTTTTACCATTTATTAAGGGAGTCACAGACAGAATTGGTCATATCTTGAAGCGTGCTTCTATTAAAACCTACTTCAAGCCGCATAAAAAGATCAGCCAACTTCTAAAACCGGTGAAATGTCACATACCTTTACAAAATGCAGGGGTCTATAACATTGACTGTGATTGTGGTTTGTGTCATACATATGGCAAACAAAGCGTAGTATAGCCACCCGAATAAAAGAACATAGCTGACGTCAAGCATAGACGCTCCACAAAGTCTGCAGTGTGTGAACATGCCTTATGCAAACCTAACCATTATCTTTGTTTTGATCAACCTCAAGTCCTCTCGAAAGAGTACTCGATATGTACCAAGATTGATGAGGCTATTGAAATTAAAAATCATTCTTAAAATGATTTAATAGAGAAGATGGTTGGCAGGTATGAGGTAATAGAGAAGATGGTTGGCAGGTATGAGGTACCACCCGTTTGGAATCCAGTTATTAAAATAGTAAAGCACGGCACGGTTGGTGCAGTGGCTGATACAGTCGACTGCTGCGCTCCGGGTCGTGGGTTCGATTCCCGCACGGGACAAATATTTGTATGATCTGCAGGTAGTTGTTGCGGGTCTGGGTGTACTGTGTGTGAAATTTGTGTCTGTAAACGACGCACCCACGACACAGGAGAAATCCTACTGAAAAAAACGGTCCCAAGCAACATATCGCACTAAAAAACATTAAGACAGTGATTACTGCGTGCATAGAAACAATTTTTTTGATTACAATTAATAAGATAATATATAAATAAGAGAGTAAGAGAGAATAAGAGAACTTTAAAAAATTGCATAGATTAAACAGGAATAAAATTGTACGTTAGATAAAGCATAATAACTTTTTTAAATCTATAACGACGCCTGTCGCCTTAATCATCCTGCGACCACGAATGCTGCAAAGTATTCGAACGTCAGAAAAAAGAAAAATCTATAATATACGCGCTCCGCGTAATCCGTTTAAAATTGTTTTATTATAAAGTGTAATAATCGCGAAAACCTAAGACGTTCATAGTCAAAAGGTCCAAGTTAACAATGCGTTCAGGGCGCTGTTGCGGCTTCCACGTTTTTGTAGTGCATCAGCGATGTTTGCTGATGCGCGCACAGGTCGCTTTGCTGCAGCTATCTGGCGCAAAAAGACTGCATCGCTTCTCAGTCGGTTGCATGGAAGTAGCCACAGCATCCTGAATACTATAGCGGCTAAGCACGACTGTCCACTAGTGTGGAAACTTATACAAAGGACCAAGTCGCTATTTACAATTAGATAAAACTGTATTACTACAAATCTGGAACTCTGTTGTCTGAATAAATAAATTATATTATTATTATTATGTTCATCATATATCGGCCATTTATACGTCCACTGCTGAACAAAGGCCTCCCCCAAAGTTTTTCACAACTGTGTCATCATTTTGGGGGGTATTTGCCAATACTCACCACGCTTGGCAGGCGGGTTGGTGAGCGCAGTATGGCTACCGTTTCACAGAAGGGACGCTTATTGAACTTATTATGTTAATATGCCTAATATGAATATAAATTATATTATAGAGGAATTCATCATCATCATATCAGCCAAAAAACGTTCACTGCTTAGCAAAACCTTCCCCATAAGACGAATGGTTACATGCCGTGTGTTGTCATTTCGGGGGGATTTTGCCAGTACTCACAATGCTTGGCAGGCGGGTTGGTGAGCGCAGAATGGCTACTGATCCAAAGAAGGGACGCTGCTGCCCATCCCTCTACTCGTAGTTTAGAGACCCTTAGTCGCCTTTTACGACATCCACGGGAGGAGATGGAGTGGTGCTGTTGTATTGTTCTGCACGGGTAAATCTAGTGGATCTAGGAATTCATATAAATGTATTTTTTCTTCTCCTTTCAGTCGAGGCCACGTTGGTCCGCAAGCGAACTGCGTCCAACTCGATCAGCATATTCTCGGGCAGGTAGTCGGTATTGGTCGCGGCAAGCAACCCCTACCACTTCTGATGCTCCTCATGAGAGTAAGTCCGATGATACGTCGTTGCCTGCGTTACACGCTGCGTTATGGATACGACTGCTAATTAATTATAAATTATAATTAAATTATTATTAAAACCTAGAATTATTTAAACAATTAAGTCTTATATTATGATGACTCTTGTAAATACAATTATTTGGATTAAATGTTTTTAATCGTTTTATCCATTATTTAATCGTTTGAATGATAGAATTTGATGAGACGTATAAACTAAAATGTATATAATTTCTTTTTAATTTATTGTATTTAATGCAATTATGGATTTGAATCATTAATTTAAGTCATATTAAATTATCAATTTATGTTTATTTTGTTAGTTATTGGTGTGTTATTTTATTTGATGTTTTTATATCATGGCGGTACGCGCAAAATATCAACATATTAACCAATAATGTAGTTATTAAAACGTGTAATATTATTAAATATATCAATATATTTGTAATTCACTATAGTGTAACGTTGAAAATCACAAAAATGCTCTCTTAATCATAGTAAAAGACATTCTACAGGGACTTTATATATGGTGTATAAGTATAAACAAGTATTGTAGAGGAATATCACAATGAATTCACTTTTTTTTACACCTTAAACAACCTAAGCCTTAAATGTTTTGAAATTCAGGATAGTTAGGTACATATTGTCGTATTCAGTTTTAAACTGTGCAACCCATACTTTTTGTAGCAGAGGTTTTATAACTGGCAGTATAAAATCATTTTTTGTTGTGGTATTCCCATCACATAGATTTTTTAAGAAACGTATATATGACTGGCATCGTATATTGCATTTATAACTATGTAAGTTTATAACGTGGTACATTATAAGTACTGCCACGATTTGTTCGCTGCGTGTAATATGAAACACAGCGCGCAATTTTATGTACCTATCTATATTTTTATATAGAAGCGACACAAGCAAGCGGTGGCACTGTATGTTGTAAATATGTTTTTACAATAATATATACTTATTTTGTAATTTAGTTAAAACCTTCTGACGACATGTGTTAAATCCAAAAACAAAGCACACGCGATCCTTACAAGCAGCTGCGATCGGTGAATTGTAATGATGGGACACTCTAACCCCGTGTCGTACAAATTACTGCCTAGTTTCATCTAAAGATAAATATAATATCATTATATATTAGTACGTGAACATTGAAACATCCGGTATATTATTTTGTATTAATTATAATGGAATGAAAATTATATATAAATCGAAAGGTATTGTGCGATCGACGTAGACAAAAAAATCATATGTGTATGATCCCGTTAAGGCAGGTAAAATCATATTTTTCCATACAAAACGCTTTAACCAATTATCAGAAAGCAACAGAAGCGAAGCTTCTTATAATAGTTAACAAGTAACCGAATTTTAACAGGAATTTTATTAATGTAGTATAATGAATACTTTTCAGAACTTGGAAGAAGCGAAAAGAAAGAAAAAAGTTTCAACGCTGTCTGACTCACCTAGCTCACTTAGCCAATGAAACGCTGTTTCCATTTCTTTCAAATTTATCTTTATTTGTGATAATACTTTTGTACTGTGTAATAGTTGAATATTGGTCGAATTTCTAACACAGGTGATAAGAATTAATTAAAATACAAAATAAAAAGAAAGCTGAGCACAGATTACGATACTTAGGTCCGTATTACAGAACGAAACTCAAGCATTGATCTCAGTTTAAAACTAGTTTTGAGTTGAGCATTAATTTTAAAACGTCCCTCAAGCATAGATTTATTGAACGTAGTTCAACTGAGTCGTGGCTTTATTCTAAATCGTCACTCAGTTATAGGTCTGTACTTGAGCAGAGATTTGAACTGTGATCACGTGAGTGTGGTCCGGATAGCGCTTGAGCACAGTTTTTAATGTATGTTGTTACTTGCGCATTGATTTTCGGTTATATTGTTGTTGAATACAAGCTAAGATGTTTTTATAAGTCTCTCTGCAATTATATTATATATTAATGTATCTGTAAAATGTCATTGAATGGAAGTATATATTTATCATAAAATGGATATTTTTGGAGAAGTTGACTATTACAATGAAGTATTTAACGATCATTCGAAAATAAATTTAGTCTTTAGTGTTCCTCTCAGATGTACCTATATGAGATGTACAGGATTTGTATTTTTTTAATGAGGTAGTTTCTTTTTTCCCCTATATGTGGTGAAAAACGTCATACTTTCTTTTCTTTAACTCTCTGGAGGTGCCAACACGATTTCGCTATAGGTTATTATGTTAAATTAATTAAACGATATTTATTTACCAACACAACATCTGTTCAAGTTTTCAATGACAATAGGCGTCAGCACACGTTCCTTTATAGTTTATACTTCAACAACATTCATTTCGTTAAAATATATAAAAATATTTTACGTAGGTACCTTGTATGTGAAGAGGGACTACTTTGTGAATATCTATATTTCTTAATTAATAGGGTTATTGAGGTACATTTCATTATTTCTTATTCTGCGCAGATCGGAACAAAGTTGGTAATGGAAATAAATCGTAATCGAAAACAGGCTGATGCATAGACAATGAGTAATGTGTGCTTGAGGCGTGATTTGAATCTCGTCTCAACTGAGTTTAGATTGATTACCGTTCTGGAATATGACCGATACTCAAGTACAGATTCTATACATAAACAGTGATCAGGTGATTAAAGATCAAACTGGACTTGAGGATCGTTCTGTAATACGGACCTTAGGCGTCAAAACTCGTTCGCATCGCAGTTAGCAGGTAATGTGCCTAAAAGATTGATTGTTTTGGGCACATTGCCACTGAATGGAAATGCTAATATTCCTTGGCCGATGAACATGCTAGCTCGTGGACTCGCTAGGTCATGGGAATAGAAAACGAGTACTTCATGAACCGAGCGTTTTGACCCCAAACGGCTCAAACTACTGCTGTTTTGTTATGGACTAAGGCGTAAGGTGCCCCCGGGAGAAATCGAAATGTGGCCGTGACGGCAGATAACGGCGCTCAATACAATTTGAGCATTCTTAAGACAGCTCAAAGTCTAATATCTTGTTATTTATATGATGATACGTTTTTATGCCTTAACACTTATACTTATTTTAGTAAAAATATTACCCTTATCTAGCTACGTTTAGAGTTAATCTTCTGTTATTTAGTTTGATTATGTATACACAATACAGCATTATAGCAGCTTAGGTTGCCTAACAGTTACTAGTTGTAATTTGACAACCGCTGATGTGAAATACTAGCAGTCGGCGCCGATCTTGAGCGCAGACTCTGCTACACCTGCGCAGAAGTTTTTTTTATATGCGTCTACGCAAAGCGACCCCCTACTCTTTCACTGAGCACTCAAGATCCATGCCGAGCACTGTATCGCGTGTGCTTTGGACCAAATCTAACAAAATATTATTTTTAAATGTAACACTTGTGCTAGAGACGATAATTATATGTTTTATTTCTTAAGGATAATTTCTCTACAAATTGTGAAGTTTGTAAACGATTTGCTCAAAATAGACGTAATTGCGTGTACGGTTATAGGGAAGTTATTTTGTTTTGTATTTCCTAACGCCTTGAATTGACCATCTACATTACCTTTACAACAGTGTACAGATGAATCCATATCGATTATTGTGTCGCGAAATCCAATTTATTATTAAGGTTCATTCACAGTGGCTCACGGACTGCATTTACAGCATTCGGAGAAAACGTCGCAACCGATTTATGCAAAAATTAACCATCTTCATATACCTGACGGTACGGCATACGGTATATTTGTATAATCTGTAGGTAGTCGTTACGGGTTTGGGTGTATTGTGTGTGAAATTTGTCTCTGTTAACGTACCCACGGCAGGAGAGATCCCAGTGTGCAACGTTTTTTTTTAAATAAACAAAAACCTAATATATTATATATAGTTATGGTAAAACTTTTATAGCGTTTAACATTCAACAATATATTTATAGTGTATGTAATGCAACAAGCAATGCAATAACATAACATGTGAAAAGTATAGCGTTTAGACTTAACAAATACTCTGCTGTATGTTCTTTTAATTATATATATTTTTGTATAATGGTAGTCTCATGAACGGAAATTGTATAGGCTAAGAGCAGCGTTATGGATGTGTTAGGAAAGTTTGAATTTTGTGTGGTATAATTACCTCTGGAACGCATGCATTTTTGCATTAAAATAAGTTACATTTGTAAATATTCTTACCCTCTTATTCATAGAAGCTAGTGCTAGCAAGATAGCTAGTGAAATTACTGGGCATAAAATACTAAATAACTAGTGCGCGGTGATGAGCGCAGCGTGGTGCCACACAGGACCACTCCTGGGTAGCGTTACAATTGATTGTTACGGGAAGGCATGAAGCTTACGCTTATCACCAGCCGAATGACTTGCGCGTCTCGACATCATGTTCTATAAAAAAAAAGCTAAATCGTTCTATAAACCTATTTTAGTAAAAAAAAATGGTTTATCCTTATCTTTCATTGTAACTTTTGGTTTTGAAAGATAGAGACGAGATATTTGAACTAAAATAGGTTTATACAACGTTTTGTGATTTTATGAATAAGAGGTTTAATAACTGAATATTTTCAAATAAAACGTTTATTTGTACGTTATACATATGTAGATGTGAACATATCTAATAGAGAAAATTTACACGTTAAACGAATTCAGCCGCTTAGACAAAGGAAAAGCGGCAGGTAATTAATTTTACACATAAACATTATTTTTTTAAACTAATGTTGACATGAATTTAATTCTACATAAATTAACATTTTACATTGTGTAAAAGTTATACTTATCAAATATTCGGTCAAATTTCAATCCGTTATTTGGCTCACGGAATCTCCGAAACGGCTGGACCGATTTTGACGGGACTTTCACTGGCAGATAGCTGATGTTATAAGGAATAACTTAGGCTACTTTTATATTAAAGAAATAAAAAGAATGAAATCCAATATCAATCAAATATCCGATTTCTTTTAAATTAAACAGCGGGTGAAACTGCGGGCACAGCTAGTTTGAAATAAAAACTGAGACAATATACTAAAGTTACAAATTCATTTTGTTACGGGACCTTTTTCCAAAGACTAGCTAAGGTCCAAATGCTTGATTAAGGGGCCTACTCAACGCTCTGTCTGCAGGGTCCTATTCTATGCAGTATTGTCTGCCGGATTGTATAGTGTGTCACAGTAGGCCCCTTTAGAATAACAATGTTATTTTTCTAGGGCGGAACCAGGGGGGAGCCCAGCGGGGCATACCCCCCCAATACTAAAATCCTGGAACCGAATTCTTGACATGAGACACAGGGCCCCAAAGATTAAAATCCTGGATCCGCCCTCGTTTTGTTTTTATAAAAGCATTTTTAAGTATGTTAGGCATTAATTACGATTGAGGATTTGAGAGCTTGGAATGATGTGTTATGAAACTTGAACTTAAAAGTTTTTAGTTTAAATTATGCGTGAATTTGTAAGCTAGGAGGCTACCAAAAATATGGTTGAGATAATATTCTATTGTAATGTATACTATATCTGACTATCGTTACAGGCAAAATGCTTTAGTATAGTTAGTTTGAGGGTGAATATAATTCATCTTCATGCGTGTAGCGTGCGAGTGTATTGCGAGTGTCTGACTAGGACTAAATTTAGGTTAGAATACGTATCAGAATCACTATCTTGTAATCGTGTTCTACCATTTATTGACATAAGCTAATGTCCAAAACATTAATTTAAAGAGCAAACTGCTTAGACTACATTCAACATGGAAATTGCATGTAATTTATACTTATTATTGTATAACAATTTATTATCGAGATAGCCGTAGATTTAGTAATAATTTATAGAAAAAGAATTAGAGAATAATAAGCCACAAAAAGCAATTTTAATGTTTCCTAGATAATGTACAATTTTTATTTTAATATGTTTTTAGCTTTGTAAGCTAATTGATGTGTTAATGCCGCTTACCCATACGTAAGATATAATTTTTTTTTAAAGCATTTGAAATCAAATAACATCTTCGCTTTAGTTATAAATTTAGTGTAATTATTTCAACAAATTTTACCAAAACATGCCTCGCTTAAGTTTTACATTTATTATGTTGTACGAGATAAGTAAAACGATAATTTGTAGTGTGCCCTGGCATAATACATACTTACCTATGAATACTTACAAAATAAACTTTTCACCTGCTAAAATTGACTTTCCTTTACGTTACCCTAATAATAACTCGCTGACCTCCGGGCGCGGTAGAGGAAAAAACCTAACTTATTAAATACATACATACATTATTAGTATTCTGTGTATATTAATGTCATCACATCTATAAGTCTCACTTTTATTGTGTTGGTGCATCTACCTTATTGTCACTTGTCTGCATCACCCGAAGGTTGTCTGGTACAAAAAGGCCTATGGCATTAAGACCGCATACATTATAGTACATTAAAAATAAATAAATACATTATACTTTTGTAGAATACCTAAACTGAAAGCAAAAACTACAAGCGGTTTCCGCATGGAAATATTTTTTCTGGCAGCAACTATTTTTGTGTTTGTTTTGTCAGGTTCGGAACGATGTCGCTTCACGACGTCTACTTAGTTGAATATCGAGTTACCACTTTACCTCAAATGACTAACGCGCATTCCGGATTAGGACTAATGTAACTGATGCATTATATTTGTAACTGAAAACTTGAAATACACCACTTTTTAATGGCATTTAGACAGATATGTTTGCATTTATTCAAGCATATTTCTATGCAATGGCTACACCTATATTGTGATATCTTTCATACTAACCGTAACTGTACCTGCAGTAATATTACAGTGGAATCCTTACAGTGTGTGTGTGTGTGTTTTGTTTTTATGAATTTTAGTGACGAGGCAAGTCATTCGCCTGGTGGTAGGCGTCACGCCTACCTATAACAATTGTAATGCTACCCAGGTCTAGTGCTGCGTGGCACCATACTGTGCTCGTCACCTCCAGACATTAGTTATTTAATCTCTTTTGCCCAGTAGTTTTATCACTGGCTACAGTGCCCTTCAAAACGGAACACAGCAATGTTTTATAAACAGTATTGTATGTTACCAGAATATCTGTCACTGCGGCGGTAACAACCTGGGGTTTATTTTATTTAACCTGATGGTTAATACGTCATTTACTTTCTCCGCCACGGGGAAGGCCGGAGGGGCATGCCAGACTCCTATCGGTTAAAACCACCGGAGATATCCACCATATTTGGCACCGAAGGGCTCCAGGAACTCGTCCTACCGTCCCTGCCCATGTAGCGAACGTGCCTATCGCACAGATAGGCTTCTATGATGCCCTGTTTGTAGGGGAGGGGCACCGATAATGGACTAGCACCCCCCAAATTGCGCCCCATCGGATTAAGTTGAAGGCGTTGAGCGCCAACGCCACCCCACTTCGCCGGGACACTACCTACTCCAACGGCGAGCGGACGTGAAGAATCGCGTTGATGGTGGACCGTCGCTGCTGGAAGCCATACTAGCTGTCAGCCAGGTCAGGACCAACCCGCGACAGGTGTTCAACGAGTCTTCATGCAATTATTAATATAGAATAGCTTCGAAGCCTCGTCGAGCAGGCAAATGAGACGATACGTACAGAGAGACTCTGCGGCCCTTCCTTCCTGATGAAAATCAATGGGAACCCACCTAGCCAGACTCTTGCGGTGAGAGACCTCCCACCAGCAGGAGTGTTGTCGGTCGTTAGGTTTGCGTTCTAGTTTATACATATATAGAAAAACTACTAAGGATGGCTTACACAGTAAATAATCTTACCGTTTAATTAATTCAATTAAATCTTCATAACGATAGGGTGGCCACGTCGGAGTTAGATAAATTAATTTTAGATTATAATTTAGACATTGTCCTTATTCAAGAACAATATCAAAATGCAAGCTTACGTCAAAAAGTAGTACAACTAGATGGCAGAGCACGAGCTGGAATTTACGTTTCGCGTTCTACTAGTTTTTCAGTGACATCGTTACAATATCTTATGACGCCACACTGTGCTGTCGCGGAGGCTTCAAAGGCACTTTACGTTGTAAGCTGTTATTTTCAATACTCAGATCCTGTTGCCCCACACATACATAATCATCGCCACGTTCTGCGGTCGCTTGCAGGCCGCAAAATAATCATTGGCGCCGACGTTAACGCGTCATCATCACGTCCTTCCGGACGCGTTGTGTAGTGATCACTGCCTGATCGTGTACGAATTTGTACCTAGATTGACACAAATTTATCAAAATATTGGATCAAATTTTAGATACAAATCTAAAGGGGCGAACTGGGATTTCTTTAGCTCGCTTTTTGCATCTCATGCCAAAGACTTCACTCGCGATGGGTTGTCAGCAGAAGAAAGTGCTAAAATCATGTCAGACACATTTACATACTGTGCTGATGTTGCTGTAGGTCGCGGATCAATAACCAACACTCGTAGATGTGATTGGTGGAATAGCTATTTAACTGAACAACGTAAACGTTTTCGCAGAGCGCGCAAAAAACTAAACAAGCTTAAAAAACAGCAAATCACGGGAGATATATTTATTGATACATTAAATAAATTCAGAATTGCCAGATCTAGTTATAGAGCCGCGGTGGCAAAATCGAAGGGAAATCTGTTACACAAGGTAATGCAAACACTAGATAGGGAGGGTCCGTGGTCTCCTCTGTACCACGAGTTTAAAGCCAATAGATCAGTCGATCTTGCTTATATCCAAAGTATTAAAATTAATAACATGCATACCACTGGTATTGAGGAGACCACGGAGGCTCTTCTCAATACTCTTATACCTGATGATCTACCTGGACATGATAACGAGTATCATCAACAGATCAGATCATGGACTGCTGAACCGCTGGCGTCTGACCTACCATCCTCTGACGAATTCATAAACGTTGTCAATAAACTACCACTTAATAAAGCATCTGGAGAAGATAAAATATCGAATAGAATGATTAAAGAAGCTTGTAAAATATCGGGTGACTCTATACTGACCGTTTTTAATCGCTGCATTGCTGAAGGCATTTTCCCTCGTATATGGCGTTCCGGTTTTATACGCATAATACCAAAAAGTGGTGACAACCCCCCGGATGACCCTAAATCATACCGGCCTATAACTTAACTACCATCTTTAGGGAAACATTTCGAGCGCCTTATAGTTCCACGTTTGCTGCCAGATGGACCGAAATTTCATAATAACCAATTCGGCTTCACAATAGGAAAATCTACTATTGACGCGGCAATCTCTGTCAGTAAAGTAGTAAATTCATCTGAACATAAGTACGTGATAGGCATCTTCCTTGATATCTCTGGTGCCTTCGACAACGCGTGGTGGCCAATGCTACTACTTAAAATGAAAGCCCGCGGTTGCTTCCGAAACATCTACACTCTCGTTTACTCATATTTTGCACACGGATCTGCAAAACTTAAACTTGGTCATCACGCTGTGTCAAAGGAACTCACGATGGGATGTCCTCAAGGATCCGTTATTAGTCCTTATCTATGGAACATGGGTTTCGATGATTTTCTAGCGATTCCATTACCATCCGGCTGTTCATTGACTGGTTACGCAGACGACGGCCTTCTGCTTATTCAGTCAAGTACAAGGGCGAGCCTTGAAAAATTGGCGGATACTTGTTGTTGTGTTGAAACCGCTTAATGTTTGCACCACAAAAAACCTTTCAACTAATTTTAAAAAGCAATCTTAAGACATCACCGAGCATTAAATTCAATAATGTTACCGTAAAAAGAAAGGAGTCCGTGTGCTACCTTGGTCTTGTATTGGAGAAGAATTTTTCATTCGTTGAACACATAAAATCTGTAGGTGATGCCTGGGGGGGTGGCCTCTTTACAGTCGCCTTCCCTCCACTAGAGGGGATGACCACTTTACAGTCATCCCCTCCGAGATGTGCCTAAAGGCGTGGCACCAACGGGTGGCTCTAGATGGAGATCTTTCGAGTTCCTGGAGCCTCCCTTCGGTGCCGACGATGATCACTCCGGTGGTTTTAGCCGGTAGGAGTCCGGCATGCCCCTTCGCCCTTTCCCGGGGCGAAGGAAGTATATGAGGTATTTCCACCGGATCAAAAAAAAGAGTTGAAAAAGCTAAAAGGAACTTTTATGCCCTGACAAGGACATCAACAGCTACATGGGGTCTTTCATTTTATACTTTGAAAACTATTTACGGCGCTACCTACTTAGGTTGTATTTGCTATGGTTCACCTGTATGGGCCGATAGGGCTACTATCGGCGCGGCAAGACGTAAACTGCTCCAAAGCCAGCGCTTAGCGTTGATATTCTTGTGCAAGGCATATAGGACAGTAAGTACTGAAGCTCTGCCTGTGCTAGCAGGTGTTTTGCCAGTCGATCTTGAGATACAGCGACGTGCTGCAATGTACTACACAACTAGAGAAAACATGGACGCGGAATTTCTGCTACAACGCGATCGTGTTAGGATCTGCAGATTGTTTAAACCACAGACTGGTGTTTGGGAGGAACTCTTGGCCGAATGGCAATGCAGGTGGGACACGTCTATTTAGGGCCGTCACCTATACCAGTACTTTCCATCCATTCGTGAGCGGCTGGTAAGTGCATGGTTGGAAGTTGATCACTGCGTGGCTCAATTTCTCACCGGTCATGGTAACTTTAAGAGTAAATTATTTAGCTTCAAGCTTGTTACCTCACCATTCTGCAAATGTTCAACACCGGATTGTGAATATGAACAGTCTGCACATCATATCCTGTGGGAGTGTATTCTTTGGCAAGATGTACGCAACATTATGTTTGACAGCATGCAAGTTACATCCGGGGTTGTTCACTATACAGACCTTGTTGCGATTAGGACGAATTTCCGTGCGTTCAAGTGTTTTTGCCATACCTACTATTGGAATCAGTCACAATAGCTCACAACATAGGACCCGTAAATAAAAAAATTGTACCCGTGGTGCTTGGCAACTGGGCTTAAACCTGTTGTAAACACCCATTTATTGTGCCTATGGCCTATCGTTTTTCTCTGTCTCCTGCTTGCTACGGAGGGAAGTGGAACGTATATTCTTTCCTACTCCTCCTTTTTCTTTTCTTATTAATTACGGTGCGGGTTCCAAGACAGTTATTCATTTCTCTGGGACACACCGAGCTTCATTGATCGGTGTTCTTTTCGGTGGTCGCCATTGTAGATCCTGGCTTACAGGAGTTGCAGTGGTTGGGAATGTGTGGCGGGCTTGTCCCAAATAAAATAAAAAATATATATAGAAAAACGGAACCGCTAACTTGAACCCCGTTACTTCCGCTCGGGATAATAAAATCGGACCAGAGTGTGCCAAACATTGGGAGGCCATTTACCAACATAGGGACGCAAATTATTCAAATGTTATTTTAGATATTCTCCTAGCCGAGTTTAGCACAGTATAAGAACACTGATGAATGTTTGATCTTTAGTAATATCAGGCACGTCAAAAAAAAGCAGTAACACAGTGTTAGCCGATATGCCTGTGACACTTCATCCTTTTAAATTCGCTTTGAAGTTCGCAGTGTGTTTAATTTCTTAATTCACAGACATTAATTAATTTTACGAATTCTTATAATGTTTGATTTATTGCCTCATTTGATAATACGACAAAGCATGACAAATTAGATGTTGAATTACTTCATAACTTCAAGGTTTCAATGTATTTTATAGTTTTATACTCCGCCTATATTGGAAATGAAGAAATAGAAGGTAGGTACCTAATAGAATCAAGTTTAATCAGGTAGTCTATTAAATAATATTTTTTTAAAGCCCTATAATTTAAAAACACTTTGATACTCTCACAGGCACAATTAACAGCCTATGTATCTCAAGTCAACCTCCTATTTGTTTTTTAATAGGATCAAGGTTATTTTTGTAAATGTGTCTTAATAAGTGGCTGCTTTTTCAATAAACTAAACACTTTTACCCTACTTTTTAATGTAAGACTCGTTTTAGGGACCTTTGTAGATTTCACAAAATATTAATATAGAAATAACCCTAAAAACAAACACCAAGCACACTTTTTCAAGTATTTTGATAGTTTTTTCAATATGTTATTATTATTATATATTGTTAATTGAACCTGTGAGTTTATACCTAACTAAAACTTTGGTAAGTATACAAACTATACATTATTCATCATACTGTCAGATGCGTAGGAATTTCTTATGTCATTTCTCATATCATTTCTCAAATCATTTCTCACATCATTTCTCATATCATAGAAGTTATCCTTGTAGCCGTAATTGCAGTATTGCATTGGTGCGCAGGATTCGTTCGTCGTTATTTCTTCATAGCACCGCTCTTCGTAATCATTGTCGGGGTAGTCCTGATAGCCTTCGCAGGTACTATGACTGTCCTGTACAGTCTCTCTAGGAGGTTGGACGTTCCGGCAGCTTGAAGAGTCGTTATTCGGTGGATTTACATTCCATCTCTGCGATATCGCGCAACTGAGCGTACCGCCGTGTTGGAAGGCGAATGGCCACGCCTGAAAATAACATTCTGTGTTAGCTTGCTGATATCATTGGTATTAGTTTGTATATTTTATGAACGTATGCTAATCATGTTTCAACCTGTGTGAACAAATCTGTTATAAACTATTTTACCTGACGACTAATGAGACTGATCTTAAGAGACAGGCGGCTTAGTTTGCATATTTTATAAATTCTTGAAATCTATATTTTTAACTCTAAAACGGCATAGAATCCACCAGACCACACAATTAGCTAAATGTTGTGTCAAGTATGAAAATACGTTTATTGGGACATTATTACTTGACCGCACTTTTTATGTTCGAACAAACAGAGGCTGAACTTCGAACACGTGTTTCGTACATATAGTCACAAAACTATTGCAATTTGAATAGTCGTATAAACATTATAGTAATATGATGACAAGCCAGAAAAATAAGATTAAAAAACTAATACCTAACAATGTTTACTTTAATATATAGATTTCTCGTAGTCGAAGGCCCGACGGCGAATGGCGAATGGCTTAGATGAAAGTACATGTATATAAACAACCCCCCTAATGTTAATAATGAAACAGTAAATAAGACAAAGAAACACCCAGAGAACAATAAAATTGGAGCATCTCTTTAACGTCCGGAGATAAACTTTATTTATACTCGTAACAGCTGCAAACTTTTGGTCAGTGCGTGTGCGCAGCGTAAAATTCTCCTGTTTATTGTTGTAACCTTTTTGTTTCTATGTTTCTCCGTTCCACTTGTACCGATTTGCGTTTTTGTTTGTATTCTGAAGGAAGGGTCGGAAAGTGACTCAGTTTTTTATCAAAAATAATATCTACATATTTATTATTCAAATCCTATATGGAACACACACGTCGAATACGTAGCTCTACAAAATTCAAATGTAGCAAATGTGTGAACTTTAAAATGTAAATTAGTTATACAAGTAAAATAAGTTTATTTCAGAAATATATATTTAGTACATGTGTCATGTGGTTCGGAAAGCTTATTATATCAATCATCAATGTTGTTTTTATAATATAATAATAAATTATTATTTTGAAAAATATGCATTGGTTAACGATGCGTTCACAAACCGCTAATCCGGCCATAGATCAAGCATGCGACCTTCGTGGAACGTGTCCACTAATCCTGCGAAGACAGCGCTCGCTTTGGCGTTTGGTAAATGCCCTTTAGGCTCGTCACAAATTCATTGCCGGCGCGAGTCTCGTGTCCCGGACGAATTAAGGAGATGACATATATGACAGGAGATAAATTGTGAACAATTATGCGATTCACGCCTCCATAATATATAGTGGGGTGCTAACTTTTTGTAGTTTTAACTTGTCGCCACAACAATGTTGATGAATGTTTATGCGTTATGTTGTTTGGCTATTCCAAATTCTTTATGTGAATTATATCAATAAGTGATCGTACTTTTGGTCCTACCTTCGTAATAATTATTGTATAGTACTTGAACGATATTACGTTTCAGTACTATACCCTGAGGTCATTAACCTGCTCCGATTTAGTTATTAGTATAGAGTTACGAGCCATTTGCAGAGAGGTTCGGTTGCGGTAGATTATCTCTGTCTCTCGCTTTATTTTCAGACAGTAACTAAACATTTGTATACAATTTAAAAGCACTGGCCATATAAATTAAGCATTAAAACGCCTGGGTGAATATACCTATCACGCACAAGTGTTATAAATGTACAACTAGGCCAGCAGGTAACAATTGTATGTTCTATTTGAATACTTTAGTTTCCAGTAACACTAAAAAAGGAAAAAGTCAATATTTCTCACAAGGAAATTTTACATAATTTCTTTTGTACAATTATTATGAATCAAAAATGACTACTGCAAGTGACTGGCAATTTGAGTTCAAATTAAGGCCCCTGAACTGTTCTTCTGTGACTACTTCCCTAATAATATTCTGTACAACTTTGATATTGGACTAAAAGTCTGGGAGTTCACGAGTGCGTATAAAACGACTCTTCAAGCAAGTCGCTAAGATTAATTACGTAAGTATAGGTAAAGCTTTATGGATGTCATCATCATATCAGCCACAGGATGTCCACTGCCGAACAAAGGCCTGGATGTATATACTATGAAATGTAGAGATAAGTTTTTCAGATAAAACTTCGTGGGCCGTTCGTCATACATAATGTTATAAGGGAAGCAGTCACAAATGAGCAGTTTTTAATTGCTTTAAGCGAGTGAGAAAGCTTCAATTGCAACACTTTAAATAAAATCATAATACCTTTATCGCATAACTATATATGATAAGTTCCTTTATAAATTTTCTTAGTGTTTGTGGGTACAAATATTTATTCTCTGGCAAAGGCCTCTCCAAAATGAATCAATTAAAGCGGTAAACGCGTCGTTTACGTTTACATTTCGATTGTGAAAAGAAACTTGTACATACATTATACAGGTACAGGTTATAACGCTGTTAATACGGATTAGTAAACATATGACTTTCTTTTTTGTACGTGGGGAAATCCTCATAGACCTCCTTTGCTCTAAGTAAACATGGAGGAGCGTGCTGGAGTTCTACCCGTTAAAACCCCACGGTGTTTCTTTGACCTACCTATCGCTGGGGTGCGGGTTTCGTTCGACCATTCGCTGCTCGCAGTAACCGCAGGCCTGGGCCGCTCGCACTTATGACGCTCTTGCCTAGTGGCGAACCGAGGTATTTAAGACTAGCTATTTCTGCCTACCATTTCTCGGTCATACAACTCTCGCTGGTTAGGAACAGGGAACAGTCAGGCAGGTAAGGGTGACATTTTAATAAGCTAGAACCTTTACAACAACTATATTATATTGTATTTTTTAGATAAATAGGTATAGGTTGATTTTATACTTCCTGAATGTCTGTAATAAGTAGGCACTGACAATAAAGTGACATGGCGCGGTGGCATATGGGCATGCTATGCACTGCACCTGGAGAGGTCGAGGTACAACAGTCCGTGTTTCGGCTCGGCTCCTGGTGGTACAATGGAGATGCGGTGGTAAGGCCCATCATGCAGGAGTTGCTCGAGATCCACGGTCTGCAGCGTAGAGCGGCTATATGGATCGCACGAGGATACCAAACGATGTCCTTTGAGGCGGCAACTCCGTTGGCACGTTTTCCGCCTTTTGATACCTTGGCGGAAATTGATGCGTGGGTATATCACCAGACACGCTCCCTCCGCCAGAGCAATGAAGGCGTGCCTTCAGGGGCGCTCGAAAGTTTGAGGCGGCAGGCTCAGCGGCGTGCACTCGAGTTGTGGCGCGAGCGGCTCATGCTGCCACAGTACGCGCAAAAGCGCGTCGTTGAGGCAGTCCTACCGCTCTTCGGAGCCTGGCTTCAAAGGAGCGAGCGCGTCACACTCCGCCTGACGAAGGTATTCACCGGACACGGTTGTTTCGGTGCGTACTTGCACAGGTTAGGACGCGAGGTCACGGCACAGTGCCACCACTGTGGAGACGATCAGGATACCGCACAGCACACGCTCGGAGAGTGCTCTACGTGGGCTGCCGCGCTGCGGATCCTGGTCGATCGGATCGGGCAAGATGTCTCTTTGTTAGTAGTAGTGTCGGATATGCTGGCAGAGCGTGAAAATTGGAGTGCACGACGAAATTATGGCAGTCCGCCGTCCGACCAGAAGCATGCCGCAGACCCGCGGTGTTCTGCACGCGCTTCTTTAGAGGAATGTCTGGCTGGCCAGATCGCAGAGACTGGGGGACATACCTGCCGGGGGTGCGGTACTACACCTAGCGGACACTGCACCGCCAGCCATAGGTAAGTAAAAGGAACACCTAAGAATTTTAGCCGGCACGAGGTTGGTACTGCCCCTTCTCCAGGGCAAAGGATATCCCCACGAAAAAGTGAGTGCTACAACAGGCGTGCTGCAGCACGCCACGTTGTTTTTCTTTTCATCAGTACTAGGTACTTATGTTAAATTATTTTGTGATAGTCAGTAGGTACCTAGTTACTTATTGTTGTACTTACTACCCGGGTAATACGTTTAAGTAGCCTAAGCTGGTAACGAGCAGCATATTTATGAATGCGAGAGGGTGGGCTCTTCTTTCGCCTACCCGTCTGCTTAGGCCTTAGTGTGGTGACTACGCACATGTACTTCCGATCTCGGCTCATACAATGCCCAAGTGTCTTAAGTGCAATACCGTCCACTATAGGTTTATTCCAGTCTAAGTAATAGTTATGTTCCATCAATACAACAAAATATGATATAGATACTAACCAGGCTAAGCGGGTGCGGCGGCGTATGCGCAGATCTCGGCTCATGTAACAGCGCTCTTAGATGTGCTATGTACGATGCGGCGAGCCGTAGCGTGTCCAGTTTAGACAGCTTGGTATCGGCCGGTACCCAGGGCAATGTGGTTTTCAGTCTAGAGGAAAATGCATAATTAGAATAACGAGCATCCTAAAATTAAAATAAGTTGTATGTATCACGTGACACGTCTAATCACGAGTAAATGTAACGTAAATAGCTTTAGGTACCTTTTTTTATATTTATTTATTGATGTCCAGTGGAAATTCTACATGGAACTTCCTTCGCCCCGGAGAAGGACGAAGGGGTATGCCGACTCCGACTCCTACCGGCTAAAACCACTGGAGCGGTCATCTTCGTCACCGAAGGGGGGGCTCCAGGTCCTCGTAAGATCACACTAGAGCCGCCCATTGGTGCCACGCCTTTAGGCACACCACGGAGGGGATGATTGTATAGCGGTCACTCCCTGTGGCGGAGGGAGGGCGGCTGTAAAATGGTCACCCCAGGCACTTCTCGGGGAGGATTGTAAAGCATCCTCCCAAGCCTCGCAGCTTTAGGTACCTACTTCATGTCACCGAATATTTTCCATTCCTCTAAGTATTTTGCGGTATAGGTAATTAGCCGGTGTCCTTAGCATATAAAGGACGCATACAATCCATCCAAAGGTTTAACCAGTTTTGATAATTTACGGGCTTCTATTTACTCATCACGACAAGTATCATAGAAATCACCTTGACAGCGAGAACATCGTAATGAGTTTGCAAGGCTTGGAGCGGTCTCTACATTGTGTAAACAGCAGTCGCCCATGTTAAGAGTAGACAACTAGATGATCAATTGATCCGCATGGTGGTTATGAATGTCAATCACCACCATATAAAAAATAATTTTATTTACATTATATAATTATTGGAATTGATCCGCATGGTGGTTATGAATGTCAATCACCACCATATAAAACATAATTTTATTTACATTATATAATTATTGGAATTGATCCGCATGGTGGTTATGAATGTCAATCACCACCATATAAAAAATAATTTTATTTACATTATATAATTATTGGAATTGATCCGCATGGTGGTTATGAATGTCAATCACCCCCATATAAAAAATAATTTTATTTACATTATATAATTATTGGAATTGATCCGCATGGTGGTTATGAATATCAATCACTACCATATAAAAATAATTTTATTTACATTAAATAATTATTGGAAAGTAATATTACCTGCAAAATGCTTTAGAGAGTACTCTCATTCTGGCTCGCTCCCGCGCGTTAGCGGCGTTTCGATGTTGAGGCTCTTGTGAACTCCGACCTACACAGAAATATGGCTCTGATATAGACAGGTAACGCACTGTATAGTCACTTAACTTACTAGAAAGAAAGAAAGAAAGAATTTTTTTTTATTAAGCAACACAGAAACCAACACACTATAAGGTATAGCTCAAACATAGTAGAAATAAACAAAAAGGAAAAAGTAGGTAAACGTAAAAAATAAAACGAATGATAATACATAACAATACGAATACCTACACATACTTTTAATATTGCTAGGCTGGTGTGGAGTTGCGTGTTTAACTAGTATTTAAGTTTCTTAGCGAGGTTTGTGGGATGCATACATCATAATTTCATTCGGTCAATGTCCATCGCTGAAAATGGGCTTGCCAAAAATTGCCACAATCACCAAGTTTGGCAAATGGATTGATGATTAGTTTGTTGTTTTTAACACACAGACAGACACTGGTTCTGATAATTCATGTGCTTATTATGTGTCTGTAGATGTCTACGTCTTATTCGCTGTCATAGCTAGACAAACTATTGAGTGAGATCTAGCTTAAAGGCGATGATTCAATTTTTTTTATGTTATAATGTCTCTGGTAAATAAAAGATTTCCTAGTACTCCAAGCCATATAAAAAGCATTAAGCCTGTTTACTTCAATTAGCTACGATTGATTGTATTTGTAGGATATCAAAAATACAACGTAAGATAGCTATTAATTCTTTCTTTCTTTCTATTGATATGGTATTATACAACACTGGGACCACTATCATACAATTATTTTATTATTAATGAAGCGAAGTTCTCCATAAACCTTAGCAATTATGGTTTGCTTAGAGTATAACTAAATATGTCCTTACTGAATTAGTACGGATTTTTTGTTTAACAAGGACTTATTTAATTATCATCATCATCATATCAGCCAAAAGACGTCCACTGCTGAACAACAGCCTGCCCCATAGATTTCCACAACTGTGTCATCATTTTAGATGGAATTTGCCAATTCTCACACGCTTGGCAAGCGTGTTAGTGAGCATAGTACGGCTGTTGTTCCACAGAAAGGACGCTGCTGCCCCTCCTTCTAGTTTTGACTCTCTTTAGTCTCCTTTAATGGCATCTTCGAGAGGAGATGGAGTGGCGCTATATTCTTAATCTGGACACCACACGGAATGAGAGAATAATTAACTATAACATGTTAAAATTAATAAAATTAGTAATGTTTTTTTTATTCAATGGTTCATTATTATAAAACAACTGACTAAAGAATTGCTTGACCAGGATTTCGTGAATGGACACAGATCTTCTTTTTTATATTTAAAAATAAACAAATATCTACTATTCACCAAATTATCTACTATTCATATTAATAGATCATGAAATAAATATATGAATGAAAAAAGTTTTCCCAATGGATCGACCTTAGATAGATCTGTGTTTATTAAAATACTACTTGCCCGAGTTTGATTGAGTATCATCAAAGAAGAAATCATCTTCATCCGCATCATCTGTCCGTTTCTCAATCGGTGGCGAACGATTCGCTCGTTTTCTAGGCATTATAAATATTACACTAATTACATCACTAACACTGCACTAGCACATTTCTAATTTCCGAACGTAGAACGATTAAACATTTTAGGGGTGGTTTTGTGCTCTCTTGTCTACCGGCGTGGCGTTTATCATTTGAGATGCGCGGACGCAAGGCGGGCGGAATAGCATTTTGGGCGGCGCTACAACTCGCCCCTCCCGTATAAACTCCAGGATTACTCTTCGACTAATGAACGATGGTTTACTCAAGAAAATACGTAGCTCTTCGTTTTAGTATATTTCTGTGTACTTCTAAACCAACCCATGGTTGTGAAACACAAGCTAAGTATATTGGGTGGATTAATTTTATTTTAAATTAAGTTCGGTTATTGGAATGAATACTGTACACATGCAACTGTAAACTGTAATGTAACGCTACACTACAAACAGCTTAGTAGTAAACACGAAGTAAATATGTAAAAATTAGCTACTTTTCCTTAATTTATAAAATCATCCTCATCATATCATATCGGCCATTTATACATCCACTGCTGAACAAAGGCCTCCCCCGTAGATTTCCACAACTGTATCATCATTTTGGGGGGAATTTGCCAATACTCACCACGCTTGGCAGGCGGGTTGGTGAGCGCAGTATGGCTACCGTTTCACAGAAGGGACGTTGCTGCCCATCCCTCTGGTTTAGATTCCCTTAGTCACCTTTTACGACATCCACGGGATGAGATGGAGTGGTGTTATATTCTTAATCCGGACACCACACGGACGATCATGGACGAATCATCCTCATATTATTTCAATAAAAAATGTTGCTATGCTACGCTCCTTAAAAAGCTCTGTTCTGTTACATATTTATTAACACAAAAGAAGGCCTCAGTGTAAAATAAATAAGCTATCTATAAAAAACCTTCACAGACATGAAATCATAGTAAAAGTGTAAAAGAATTAGCGCCGTCAAAATGAACGAACAAAAAGTTTGACAGAATGCCGCGCGGGTCACACTTCCGTGATACATAATACCTCCTGAACAACTCCAATCTCTCACACGTGCTTCACACCCCGCTACGAACCCTTGCGTCACTTTTATAAAGGATATTTTTATATTTTAATTTGTTTGAAAGACTACATCATAAACTGGCTATCAATCTGATCAACTTTTTAGATGCCAACCAAGTAAAGATTCGTAGGGCACTCATTATCATCATCATATCAGCCAAAATACGTTCACTGTTGAACAAAGGCTGACCCTATAGATTTCCACAATTGGGTCGTTATTTTGAGGGGAGTTTGCAACCACCACACTTGGCTAGCGGTTTGGTTAGCGTAGAAAGTCTGCTATTCAACAGAAGAATTGCTGTCCATCCCTCTGGTTTAGAGTCCCTTACGGCCGAATACTGAAGCGCCAGTTAATGTTAGGTCCCGCGGTAACTATTTGACCCGCCTGGTTTTGTACCGAAAACAGGTTTCTCGAATAGTTAAGTTTAAGTGCCGTTTCAGTATTCGGCCGTCGATTGCCTTTTAAGACATCCACGGTAAGAGATGGATTGATGCTATTATTATTCGTAATCCGGACACCACACGGATGTCACTGCATCATAAAAATTGTGACTTCCACAGCTGCACTTACACCTCGAAGTAGACCATTACAATGAAGGCTCCTGTGGGACACAGTCTTAATCCCCACAACAGTGACTAGGCCATGAAATAGTTCTGCCATGGCTATGGTTAATGCGAGAGCGAACCCCACACCTCCGGTGTCAGGTAGCTCAACTGAACACCGTGGTTGTTTTTGCCTTTTAAAGTTAATTCCTGTGCGATTTGTGAGTATTTCTATTGCTAACCGCTTTGACTGACCAACGAAAATGTCGAGCTATGACAGTCGGCACTAACTGGGTGGCAGGGAATATATCAAATTGTTTGGAATCAGCAACCACTTAATAAAAAAGAGACTACAAAAAAATACACATTGGTTTAGAGGTCCCAAGCGGGACAATTTTAACTTTGACGGGGTGGTTGGCCAGTATGCAGTGCTTAGAGATTCGCTTTCTGCGCTACGAATCATCGGTTTGATTCCTACTCAGAGCAAATATTTGTATGGCCTACAGGTAGTTATCATATATATAGGATCATATTATATCATATAGGATGTGCATGTGGAATGCATATCTGTAAACTGTGTCCATGAAATAGGAGAAATAATATGGGTATCGACATACTAAAAAGAAAAAAGCATTAATAAAATATGTGCACGTTAAACGGCAATCCGTGTGGTGCCGGCTTTGCCGTGTGGTGCCGGCTCAGAATGCCACCACCCCATTTCCTCCCATGGGTGTCGTAAAAGTCGACTAAGGGATTAGCTGGAGGATGGGCAGCAGCGTCCTTCGAGTACATTAACAACTCAACTGCGATCGCCAACCCGCCTGCCAAGCGTGGCGATTATGGCAAAACCCCCCAATGTGCTCACAACACATCCATATCGGTGGTTGTGGTGATCTTTGGGGGAGGCCTGTGTCCAGCAGTGGACTTCATTCGGCCGAAATGATGAAACGGCAATCGCTTAACCCAATACAGAGGACCGATTATCATCATCGCCGAAATTAGGGCGTAAACACGTCCTTACTACGTCCTTAATTTCGGCGATGATAGTTTAGTATAGGCGTTCCAAGTTTATAACCGGCCAACCAAAGCAACACATAATCTATGTATAAGAGAAAATATTTGAAATGGTTCGGGTGTCAGTTTGTCATGCGCAATAATGTCGTGGATAACATTAATTATATCTTGGATTTTTGACTTAATAAGACGTGATTATTTGAACGCATGGTAATAAATAGCAGCTTTGACTATTATTTGACTCCTAAGAGGTATTCTTTGCCAAGAGCAAGCTCCAAGATTCAGAGTACATTACAGTACCAGCTACATAGGTACATTAGGGTTTCAAGAGGGGGTATACATACATACAACTCAAACTGTCAACCCGTTAAGTTGAAATAAATTGTAATCCGCCAGTGTCTGTCCGTGAGGTTAACAAGTTCTAATCCATGAAGCACTGTAACTCATTGTATGGAATTATGCTAGCACCCCACTCTTTCATTTAACATTTAATTGAACTTCTAGAGTTGATTACATAAGGCGAGTACTGATGGATTAGAATTATTTTATTTCCGGCGCAATTCAAATTTGTTTTCTTAAATATGTCTGAATTGGAATGGTAGCTGGGAGTAATTGGACGCGGACGGCATATAACCGTGCGTAGTGATCGTCCTTCTGCTGATATGATGATAATTATTTTTTAGAAGTGCCTAAATATTTTAACGACTAGTTGAAGTAGTTACTTTATATCATGATCGGATTAGCTTCCACATCAGGATCTTCAACCGTACGTCATTCTAGTTTCTAGGCTGAACTTTTTTTTTTTATTGATCCGGTGGAAATACCTCATGTACTTCCTTCGCCCCGGGAAAAGGCGAAGGGGCATGCCGGACTCCTACCGGCTAAAACCACCGGAGTGATCATCTTCGGCACCGCAGGGAGGCTCTAGGAACTCGAAAGATCTCCATCTAGAGTCATTGACATTGGTGCCACGCCTTTAGGCACATCTCGGAGGGGATGACTGTAAGGCGGTCATCCCCTCTAGTGGAGGGAAGGCGACTGTAAAGAGTCCACCCCCCCAGGCATCTCGAGGGAATTGTAAAGGATTCCCCCGAAGCCTCACTATGCGCTGTGCTGCGCACACAGCGGTACGTGACCACATGCACACCGCTGTCTTCCCGGGGTCGCTCGGTATGAGCACGCAGATTTCCCAATAAGCGTGCTCGCGACCCCCAAGGCCCCCTGCCATATAAGACGACAGGGGGCTCAGGCGTGTTGGACACGGACACCGCGGCGGTTGTAACCCCGGCTCCGTGTCCTCCTCCTCCGAGCGGGATCGGCCCTCTCCCGATCCCGCTCTGCGACCTCCTTCTGGAGCATTATCTAGACTGAACTTACAGTTCTGAACGTATTTTGTTTATCAAGCGATAGGTAGTTACTTTAACGGTGCAGCTAGACCACTAATGAAATTCAGTGGTCTTTTTTTTTAGCAAGTAGGCTTCAAGAAACACTTTCACACGTTAATAAATTTTAACGAAGCCGGCGTTTCCTAATAATGACTTCCTCTGAGAAGAAATGCCGAAACAAATTCAAAGGTTTCTGATTTATAGTCCAGAGGTATTTAGATACAATATTACGCAAAAAAATATAGAGCAACGTCTGGAATGCCTTTTTGCAGAAAGATCCATAACCATGACGATCATTTACAGTACACGGAGTGCGTCTCTGTAATTCTCTTCCACACTCACTACACAACAGCCCTTCTCTGGACGTTTTGAAGAAGGCTCAAAAAGAATTTCCTCTCAGTATAACTTATAAGTACGTATGTGTGGTATATATTTATTTATATAGTTATGTATTTATTTAAGTATACATTATGTCCATGCTGTTTAGTTGGGTATTTTATGATTAACAGCACCCCTAAAATCACTTGTTATCATTATTCTTAACTGTTGTTTTCTTCCTGATTGTTCACTTGATACAGTCCTCTTTTGTGTCTACATATTATCAAAGGTTTGCTGGAAGAAAACTATATGGTGAGATAAGCTCGCCTTTGTACTTCATGTTTTATTTTATTTAACAATCTATGTTTTCTGTTTTAAGTGGTACACTAAAGGATAAGAATACTACTTTTCATTAAGTCAGGAAACATACCAGAGTCAATTTCTACATATATTAGAGCCAATTCAGGCGCTACTATTTTTACTATGGATCTAGTGACCTTAGCGGAACTACCCCGCAGATCAGTATTTTTTACATTAAGGTTATTAACAGTTTTTAACAATCTCTTTACGACTCTCACATTTCTGAAATAAAATGTATGTACATTTACTTTCAGTAGAGGCTCGGTAACAGTAAGTGACGAGTTCAGTGATTTAGTGATGGAGACTGGAATGTCAGTAAAAAAACTACCGTATGCACGCATGTGTATTACACTATGGTTCTATATCAGGTTTTTCAACATTCAACTGACAACTGCACTAAACTACTTTTGTTCGCAGCAACTTTGGATCTAAAATATTTTAGATAACCTGCTAGCGTTACTTTAAAAAAATGAGAGTTTTTGAAAACTTATACCATTAGTATTTACATTTTCACGAGATTTGCACAAGTTTCCAACATTTCAAGTCAATACCTTAGGTGGGTAAAAGTTGAGCTACAAGATTTTTTTACTTCTGCATGTTACTTAGTTATAACCTCACTAGTAAAATTATTAAAAACGTTACAAATAGTCAGTTAAGCGGTCCACTGTAAAAAACATTTACGTAAACTTAATTAGCCTAATTAGACTAATGATTATGTTTATAATTTATTGTAATCTGTAATCTATATTTTAAGGTAGAATCTATAAGTAATTAGTAAAACTCGTCAGTCAGCCCTAATTGTGGAGATGATCGGCGGCGCGCGGCGGCGCGGCGGCGGCCTCCAACTGTGGGGTGTTAGACGAATTGCTGCAAATAGGACGCAATGAGGGTTGCTACTTCAAGTTTAAAAATTAAGTAACTAGTTGGGGTATCTATAAAACATACATTTCAGTCGTTTTTGTGAATCCCAAAAGCGTTGTGATTATGGCAATAATTATCTCAACCGTTCTGTGTTGCCAGTTAGAAGGTCCACATTAAGAAGACAATGTCACGGGCTTAGCTAACCGCTTCGCCAGACGACTGGGTGAAGATTTATTTTAAGAACATAAGTAATATTTATCGAAAGTTTGTTTGTATTTGCACTTACTTATAATATTAACAAAAGTTATAATAATTCTTAATAATATTATGTCATTTAAAATATTCCACATTTACACACTGTTAGGACAAATACGGCAATAATCTAATTATAAATTTATAACTAATCTCTCTCATCGCAGGTCTATTAGTAGCAGTATAATTGAAATAAGTAGGTAGATACCTTCGTAATCAAATGTATCCTAATCAACAATGAGTACATAAAAAAATACACGTTGAGTAGAAACTGTATTATCAGATATATTTAAAACGGTGTGGATCGTAGGTAAGCACACTTTTTGAAGTTTTAAAGGTAATATTAATTATGATAATGAGTGATTTTTAAGATTAACTTTCCTCTTTAAATAAATATTTAATTTATTTAAAGGCGGGTAACTTAATTACCTAACTCATTATCACTTAGATTAACTTTCCTAATTAAATAAATATTTAATTTACGTGGAATTTTATATTATAATTAGGCAATTTAAATTTGAAAACGATCGTTGTTTAAACATTAATACTACCTACAATTCTACGCAACAACCCTACGTAGTCCAGGTGGCGGATATCAATGCATTGAATTTAACCGCTCCGACGAAAAGTGATTCGTTTTAAGCGCCATATAGTTGACTTACGATGCTACTGTTTACTCAAATAATATTATTCGTTGTTCCACTTACACGTATATAATTAATATAACGATATCTCTAAATAAAACTGCGAGGAATTTATGAGTTGATAAATTAAGTTCCGGTATCTTATCATGGCCGACGATAATTGCAAACAAGTGGAAATGTATCTCAATGTATTTACTGGTGGTATGTACTCTTATTGCGAGAGTCCAGTTAAATCAAGAGTTAAGTTGCCGTGTGGTGCCGGCTCAGAATGCCACCACCTTCTCCTTCTCCTCCTGTGGGTGTCGTAAAGTCTACTAAGGGATTGGCCGGAGGATGGGCAGCAGCATCGTCCGAGAACATTAACAACTCAACTGCGATCGCCAACCGTCTGTCAAGCGTGGCGATTATGGCAAAACCCCCCAATGAGCACACAACACACCCATATCGGTCGTTGTGGTGATCTTTGGGGGAGGCCCAGCAGTGGACTTCATTCGGCCGAAATGATGAGTTCAGTCACAGGTGTAATATATGCTGCTGCCAAGTAAGTAGTCTTTAAACTTTAAACATTACTGTGTACCGGTTTGAGGGGCACTGTAACTAGTGAAATTACTGAGCAAAAGAGTGTAAGTATATAACTAACCAGCTGCGCCCCACTGCTTCACCCGCCGTTTAATTTAAAAGAAATCGTATTATTTATGAATTATTTAGAGTACTATAGACAGTTGACATCGAGTATATATATTGGAGTTCATGGGTTTCAATTATTTTACGCGGTACCCCTATTCTTTTTTAAAAATAAAAGTAGCGTAAGTTACTCCTTATATTCTATTTTATTGAAATTGAATTGAATAGAATAGAATACTCCTTATAACATCAGCTATCTGGTAGTGAAAGTGATGTCAAAATCAGTCCAGCCGTTTCGAATTTTTCGTTTCCGTTTATGTACTGTATATACTTTCATATGCATTTAGTAAAAAGCTGTTATTTTGACATTACAACCACGCTTCAATTTTACTTATTTGTTTGTATAGATGTGTCGAGGTGATGAGCGCATTGTGGTGCCACGTAGTACTGGCCCTAGGTACCATTACAAGCTCCAGTGTAATCATACGAGGACCTGGAGCCTCCCTTAGGTGCCGAAGATGACCGCTCCAGTGGTTTTAGCCGGTAGGAGTCTGGCATACCCCTTCGCCCTTCCCCGGGGCGAAGGAAGTTCATGAAGAATTTCCACTGGGCACCAATAAAATTAAAAAAAAAGGTACCATTACAAATGGTATGGGTAGGCGTGACGCTTACCAGTCGGTGTACGATTTGTTCGTCTCGTCGTTAGGTTGTCAATAAAGTTAGTTCTTATTAAGACAACAATAGCAATAACAATAATAATGACACTGCGAGGCAGTCTATCATTGGTTGAATAGGACTTTAGCAAGTTTGATTTACACTGACATACGGCCGAATATTCAAACGCCATTTATCGTTAAGTCCGCGCTTAAACAATTTAAGACACCCGGGTTTTATACCAAAAACAGGTTTCTGGAATAGTTAAAGCGGGGACTTAACGTTAAATGGCGTTTGAGTATTCGGCCGATAGTGACATAAGCGATTATGAAAGAAACCTTATATTATAGCTCTATTTTTACGAGAAATAGAGAACTTAGTTCGATTTGAACTAAAGTGACATTATTTTATTTTACATAATTCAGATTTACAAAATACTTAAAAAAGCGTATTTAGTGGACTTGGGCACGTTTCACATGTACCGACACATATATCCCTTTACGATTATGACTAAAGTTGGGCGTTATAACACATAACACATTAAATATTCAAATATATTTTTATAGCAGTATAACAAATTATTAGAAATCTAACAAGACTGTTATAATATATATTATAGCCATTGTTTTAATTTTAATTTCGATATTTTGGTTACAGCGCCATCTAGCTTCGTTTAGATCACAGTACATGTACGTACGATATCGAAGAACTAAGTAATTCAATCTAACTTATAATAGATGGCGGTTGTTTTACTTATTCAAGGTTAAATGAGCACTCTCTACTTAGAAATAAGAGCTACTTTGACTTGCTACAACCAAAAATAATGAGATAGCATGATTAATTTATAATGAACTCCAAGAATTACATTTTAACAGTTTAGAGTTCATTGCACCGAACATATTTCGTTGGTTTTAAATTGCGAATATTTATTTGCAGTTGCTACCGACAAACTACATAATGTTTAGGTTTTGCAAAATTTTGGAACAAGTAGGTAGTTTAGTTTAGTAAATATTTTAATTTCGTTTTCATCATCATCATCATCGTAGTTCGATTACGTATGCTATAAGGTGTAAATATCATCATTTCGGCCGAACAAAGTCAACTGCTGGACAAAGGCCTCCCTCAAAGATCACCACAACGACCGACATCGGTATGTTGTATGCTCATTGGGGGGTTTTGCCATAATCACCACGCTTGACAGGCGGGTTGGCGATCGCAGTTGAGCTGCTAATGTATTCGAAGGACGCTGCAGCCCATCCTCCGGGTGTAAATATAGGTCTAGTGTAAAGTGTAAATGATTTAAGTGTTCTAGATATGAACACAACTTATTTTGTACCAAATACAACTCAAAAAACTAAATAAAATCAAATCGTAATATCAACTTTTATAATGTAATACAACTCTTTCAATACAATGTAACACTAAATAACATACAACTCATTATAATTATAACAAACAACGCTTTAACCAAAAATAAAATACAACTCATTATAATTATCACAAACAACACTTTAATTATAATACAACGACGCATATAAGTTATAACACTCTAAGATATAACATTATTTCAAATAACATTTTAATAAATATTATAACACTTTAAAACAACAGTTTAAAAAATATAACACAGCAGTATAATTCATTGAAAAATTATAACACTTTAGCCCATCTTTAATTATGACTCGATGTAAAAAGTTGTCGCAATTTCGCAAACAAACGAAAACAGGAAACCACGACAATGGTGGCTTAAGGCCTACTGACGTAAAAAAGCAAATAAAATAAGCAGTTTAATGTTACATAAAAAATAATTATTATGTAGATTAAATATTTAGAACATTTTCTATAACAACCTTCGTGTTTTGGAATAAGGCTGTCAAAGTTGCACAAACGATTATAAAATTAACAATGTTTAGAGTATGGTTTATTTTAGTGCTTATAATTTAATTTTTATTGATTGATCAAGTTGCATTTTCTCTCTGTCGCTTCCGTCTCTGTATAGTTTTTAGAAGTACTCTCAGATGGTACTGTTTTAATTATTCATCAAAATGTTAATAGTTCGGAATATGGTTTATTTTAGTGTTGTAAAAATTACTTTTTATAGGTACATTGATCCAAATTGCATTTCGTCAACTAGCAACACCGGTTATTAATCAAAACCTTTAAATTCCTTTTTCTTGTGTTTATATTTGATGCGGATGTGCGATGTTTCAGATGACTAAGGCTGTGTTACCAGGGACTTCTGCTGTGTTCACCAAAATTTAAACAACTATTTTTTTATCTCCTCCCGTGGGTGTCGTCAGAGGCGACTAAGGGACGTTAAACCAGAGGGATGGGCAGCAGCATCCCTTCTGTGGAACAGTAGCCATACTGCGATCACAAACCCGCCTGCCAAGCGTGGTGAGTACTGGCAAACCCATTTTCAAGTACATCTCCAAAAGTAGTCGGAGCACTCGCGACTGATGTTACAGTTTTAGGCGGCATCTCATTTGAGCTTGAGTTAGGCTTATTATCAGCGGGTATTCATATTGCTTCAGTCACCTTGAAAAGCAGCGCAGCAGCACAAATAAGTGGATCATATACAGGGGCATCGTGCGTTTTACTTACATTTGTGATTTTATTAGAAAGCATTAACAAGCAAAGTGAAGGAGGGTCTTCAGTTTTCTTACTTGGACTTGTGTTAAACTGGACATTTAAAACTGCTGTGATGTTAACGGAAAGAGTTAAATTCGGAAATAGTTAACAGACTAGAGGTCCTTCTGAATTTAATTCAATATATTGCTCACCAAGTTTCTCTACTAATGGTAGATTTTTTAATTAATGCAAATTAAACTTAACCAACTCAATTAATACCAAATAATAGTAGAAACAATTATCGTCTGCTACCTATAAAATTAATTCGTCAATAAATTCTTACTAAGTTTAACTTTGGTGAATTGGTAGTGCGTAGGCATTTATTTTTAGGCATTAAGCACGTTCGACTTATGATGATCAGCAGCATCTGGTAAAATGTAAAAAGCAACATAAAAAAGCAAATAAACGAAACCATACTCACAAAATTTTATCACGTGCGGTTTTTTGAATACAACGGTTCCTTACCTAGAAAAATCACAGAAATAGTCAATTCAATAGAATTGAATCAATTCAGCAAATAAATTCTTACCGTGCTTACTTGACTTAAATGTGATGTTCAGACCTGCTTTTGTCAATTCTTCAACAAAATCAATATCTTCATATGATGTATTTCCTCATACATTGGAAAAGGTAAATAGACTCTATAACGTAAATAGACAAGGTTTAACACCGCGCAAGTCACAAATAGAAATATTGAAACACCGTTCAAGAAAGAAGCAAAAATTTTTGATTTAAGGGAGTAATACCTATCCGGATTGATTGAGATTGATACAACAAATAAACAATAACTTACATTTTATCCAACTTTTTAATAAGTTTTATCACTTCTAAACTGTTATTAGGTAAAACAAACTTATAATTTGGTAGCTTCTAAACTGATTAAAACAGTATGGGGAATGTCAAGTTCTGCGGTGTTGTACAGAAAATTGACTAACGCTGTGTTACAATTTTATTGAATAGCGGCTACTAATTGGGCGTGATGCTTGAATCTGGAGGTAGATGGAAGCGCGCGTAAAAAATGCAATCCAATGGCGTTTTAATCTCGAAATCGCCAAATTTCGATTTGCGCGGAGTTGTTTGCTAGCCGACGATTTTTTCTGTCACTTTGTTATAGTTTTTCAATGATATTATACCATAGATATGTTTTTTTTTTTTGGCTATTGTGATACATTTTGCCAGTGTCAAGTTAAGCATAGATATGTTACGTCCATATTAAATGGCGCGCAAAAGGCAAAACTCAGTCTCGCTGTATGTACATGTAGGTATAAAGCTATAAAATTACACAATTACACAAAATTACCTGTTCTGTAAGAAAGAAGATACAAAACCTACGAGAGTAAAAAGAGATAGCTATCTAAAATGACAACACGTGGTCTCGATGACTTTGTCGCACCTGTGATAGGATAATGTGTTGTCTCTTTTCTTTGCTTGGCCTTGTTTAGTTCGAGAATAGTATTCTATAGATAATTTGACTAGTATTTTTATGAAATTATTTTATATAGTTTGTTACTCATGTGTGGTATGAGATCCCTTGTTCTTTATTTATCTTTGCTTGATAGTTTGTGCATGTTCTATACGCACGACGGCATTGTTACTACTTAATTAATAAAACAATACAGATTGTCACAGTGTGTGCTAGTTGTCCTGAGTTGGGCGAACTGATTGCAAGGTACTACAATTGGGGGTTTTGGTTCTTACTATTGGCGCACATGTAACATATCTATTTCTTTTAATATATAATATCATTGTAGTTTTTACAAAAAATCCTCGATGACACTGCTCATTTGAATCATTCATCGAAATGTGGGCGAGCGTGTTTAAATCTTGTTCTAAATATTAATTGTGCTTAGTTGCTTATTATATTGAAAAGTACAGTTGCATTATAAGATTTATGTATTTATTTATTTATATACTCTTTATTGTACACCACATAATACATAGATATCAATATTTTAAAAAATTCATGTACAATGAGTGGTCTTATCGCACAGGGCGATCATTTCCAGACAACCTTTGGATGGACAGGAAGAAAGGAGAGAGATATTGGGTTGTCAAGTGTACAATATATCATACACAATATTATAATATAATATAATAAATATAATTTAATAAAATAAAATACATAACAATACATACAATAAATATTATATATATAAAACGATGATAAAATATACTAATAAACATCAAATATAACGGGGAAAGGAGAAGAAAAATTAGAGAGAAAGGTAAGGCTCCTTCACCATTTTCTTAAAAATAGGTAGTGTTTGAGCACGTCTTACTTCTCTCTTTCGTCTTATATCGCCTCAATATTTTATATTGTTACATCACTAGCTCCAATTTTCCATCGACATTTGGGATGCCCACACGAAACAAACCATACATATCAAATCGATATTTAAAAAACAGTATCGAGTTATATCGGGAGAAAACAACATCGTGATTTTGCCCATGAGGCTTTGTTAAAAACCTCAGGTACAAACACAATCTTGCTGTACATTGTACTCGTTTCCACAGAGTAAGCAACTCGCTCATGGTCATGGGTCAATGTATACGTCTGTACAATAAACTTCCCACTTAAGTCAGAAATGTCTGTTATTAAATCTAAGCTCTAGAATAAAGTATATTAAAAATTTTCAGATTGTCTTGATGATAAAAAAAGCTTGGGACTGAGCTGCATGCTAGGTACAGTCAATATTGTCTTTTAAATTCTTTTTTATACATAAACGGAAGTCTTCTATTTTATACACTTTTCATTGACTTTGGATTTAAGCTGTTTTTTTACATATGATTTACACAATCTTTTTACTTCGTATTGAAACACTTTTGTGTTTTGACATTTAAATTTAATAATTGTTGTCATTTTTGTGTATATGTATTTAAAAACATAGTATATGACAGACTAATGTGTTGCTGGGGAGTTGGTTGCTTCGTTTCTTCTCCCCAGCTTAAACACTAGAAAGCGGTGAAGGGTGGGTGCCATATGGGTGCTGTCTATTGTTGATGTTCAAAAATAACTATTTTTTTAGTCTACTTTGAATAAATGATCATTTCATTTCACCGTTTCTAAGTATATTTAACCAACCAATAAATGCAACGCATAAAAATGGATACAGAACTGCGTTAAAAAAAGTCATCGAATTTGAAATAGAGATGCGCAAAGTATATCAGTGAAAAGAAAAGAGTGATATATATCTTTAGGATCTAAAGATATATATCACTCTTTCATATCTAGATCCCAACTCGCTCAGTAAATCAGAGCCGTATGGCAGTATGCACAATTAATTCACGATGATTTTAACACGCGGCTAGATTAAAGCGACAAATTTTATGTAGATAACTATAACCTTTCCACTCAGTCGCTCTTTCCAATAATTAGCCCAGACACAGATACAAAAGATTCAAAGATATAGTTGCAATGAAAGTGAGCGAGTGAGAGATTCGCTCTTTGAGAGAGATATATATCTTTTCTCGCTCGGGAGCGACTCAACTCTAATTTGAAACCTAAATTGATACTGGAAATAAAATCATTATCGATATTTCGGGATTAAAAATATCGCTGATAGTTAAATATGATTTTATATCGATATTACGATATATTTTAAATTTCGACAATCACTATTCACTAATCAAGTAGCCAGTTGTAGCCAGTGTAGTAATCAACAGAATCGCCATCACTCAAAATCAGTAAATAAATCTGATGATGAGATGTTGATTTGTTTTCATGGTTCTGTGTAGATAGTAGGTAATAGTTTCTGTGTGTACTTCAATTTGAAACATTATTTATGTTTGCAGTGTTACTATGTGGCGTATAAGAATGAAGATTCGTTAAACTGTACAAAGTTAGCACTGTTTTCAAATTAAAAATGTTACCGGGAATCGGAGTGTTTGGAACTGGGGCTATCGCTAAGGTTTTGGTGCCATTTTTAAGAGAAAAGGGGTTTCCTGTCGAAGCGATATGGGGAGTTACGCTGCAGGAAGCCGAAGCAGCCGCTAAGGAGCTCAAGATCCCATTTTACACTAACAAAATTGATGATGTTTTGCTTAAGAAAAATGTCAACCTAGTATTCATTGTATGTGCGCCTAATTTACATGCTCAAATATCAGTTAAAGCACTGGGCATAGGCAAGCATGTTGTTTGCGACAAACCTGCTGGGCTCTGCCAAGCAGAAGCCTTAAAAATGGTCCGCGCTGCTCAGTACTACCCAACGCTCATATCCATTGTAAATCATTCCTTACGGTTCTTGCCAGCATTCAGCCACATGAGGAAGTGTATCCACGAAGGTTACTTGGGCAGCCCTGATGAATTGACTCTGGTAGATGTGAGAGTTCAAATGGGCCCACTAATAAGTGATACCTATAATTGGTTGTGTGATGATACAATGGGCGGAGGAACACTTACATTAGTTGGTAGTCATGTAATTGATCTAGTTTCATTCCTGACTGGTCAGAAAGTTGTCAAAGTACATGGAGTTTTGAAGACTTTTGTAGAAGAAACAAGTAAAGTGAATGGTATAAGAAAGATTACTGCACCAGATTTCTGCACATTCCAATTGGAAATGGACAAAGGTTTGCTTGTAACAGCTACACTGAACAATCATTTGCCAGGGCCATGCTTTAATCAAGAAATTTATGTGTGTAGCAAGAGAGGTTATCTGGTTGTTAAAGGTGGTGACTTACATGGTAAATTACATAAATCAAATGCTAAGTCAACAGAGGATGAAGCAAAAAGACCTCATGATAAAGAGGAAGTAATATATGTTGATGTTGAAGATTTAAGTTGTGCATCAAGTGTTGTTCCTAAACCATACATAAAAGGACTTTGTAAAATGATAAGTGCCTTAAAAGAAGCTTTCCTGCCTGTCAAAGAACAAATGGACTGGGTGAAAGAACCAGTAAAAGCTGCTGCAACATTTGAAGATGGACAAAGAGTACAAGCTACAATGGAGGCTCTATGTCAGTCTAATGAAGATGGCTGTTGGACTACGGTTCAACTTCTAACAGAGCCCCCAGACCCTAACCCGGTGTTGTCAGCTGCAGTAAGACGCACTGCCATATCTTTACAATAATTTATGCATTTTAATGATGAATTGATATGCCATTTATTGTGTACCTTTTTGTTGTAAGCACATTTGCTATATTGCTTATAGTTAAACTCAAGTAAGTAGCTATTAAGGTTCAACATCCAAAATTAACTCCGTATTAGGTTAATCTCTCTACAGAGTGGTAGTCACAACATTTAGTACCCAACATGATTAATTAAGTACTTATAAACATAATTATTATTATTAGTTTAATGCTTGCCATGATTATGTATGTGTATGTATGTTCTAGTACTGCACTAGGATATTATCAAATCAAGAAAGGTTAAATAGCTAGTAATTATTTTTCACATCTTTGTATTTGTTCATCATTTCGGCTGAATGAAGTCCACGGCTGGACACAGGCCACCCCCAAAGATCACCACAATGACCGATATGGGTGTGTTGTGGGCTCATTGGGGGGTGTTGCCATAATCGCTATGCTTGGCAAACGGGATGGCGATTGCAGTTGATTTTTAATGTACTCGAAGGACACTGCTGCACATCCTCCGGCTAATCCCCTAGTCGACTTTTACGACACCCACCATAGGGGTTGGGGTCTGGGCCGGCATCACACGGCACTAAACTTCATGGTAAATATAGATTCAATAAATCTTTTCTGTGGAGTTCTTGAGGGGCTCAAATTGAAGACATTACACATAAAATGTTTTAATATGATTTAGACAAATATTTAAAGCCATGTGTGTGGTGCTGGCTATGAATAGCACCAACCCATCTCATCCCATGGGCGTCGTAAAAGGCGACTATGGGATTAACTAGATGGGCAGCAGCGTCTTTCCAACATAACATTAACAACTCAACTGTGTGATCGTCAACCCTCCTGCCAAGCGTGGTGATTATGGCAAAACCCCACAATGTACACACAACACACCCAGACCGGTCCTTGTGGCAATCTTTGGGGGAGGCCTGTGTCCAGTGGACTTTATCCAGCTGAAATGATGATGATGATGAAATACTTAAAAATGTATGTGAACTAACTGTCCAGATATTGTATTAACTGTGATTTAAATTTAGTAAACACAAATATCTACATATTCAGGTTGTACAAAAGGTGACTTGTTTGAAATATATCTTATATTAACTCAGATTGTATTATTTCATCCATGGACTTTTGTTTATCATGAAATGTAGTGGTGCCTGCATTTGGTCTTTACTAATATAAAAACAGAATTATGGTATTATATAATGACTACAGGAGTATTTCCAGAAAATGGGTGTGGCCACAAAATCAGGTGAACAATCTTAAGATTTTTGTAGATATTCGAATTTTTTGTATAGGTACTACAAAACAGAATAAATAATTATGTAACAACTTTAGTTTCATTAGTTCTCCATCCAAGAATGAATTGCACTGCTTAGCACTATGATAGCATGTTAACTTAGTTAGAGCCAATAAGTCCAAGATAGACATGAAAAGTCGTTTGGGATAAGTATGCACAAGCAGCCCATTCTTATAAATCCCGATTATTATCTCATTTGCATAGAAATCAAGAAAATAAGTTGAGATGTAGATTTTATTATTGCCAATTTGAAAAGCATGCACTTTGTTTTGTTCAAAGACCTGTCAAATTGCTACTTTATATTACCTAAATAGTGTCATTGGCATGCCGCGTCATGTTATCAAAAAATGGAATCTGCAATGGTCCATAATTTTTTAGGTTAGGTAGACGACTGCATTTTTTTAAATGGGCTTTTATAAATAAGTTAATCAAGTATTCTGTAACAAATTTATAATAAGAAATGCAATTTGGATAACATTAATATCCCATCTCACAACAGTAGCATTTTACACAATCGCTTAAATATTCATTCACTACATGTACTAAATTTAAAGACTAACAGTAAAACAGAATCAGAATCACAAAAATGTTAACTAGCACTAAATTCAGTTTCCAATCTTTGCCAGAATATCAGCTTCTCGGAATAGCTGGTACTCCTTCTCATCATTTTCTAGTGATACTTTGGTGCCGCCATACTCGGGAAGTAGTACTTTGTCGCCAACCTTTACTAATACAGGGATGAAATCGCCATTTTCTTTTCTGGAGCCAGGTCCTACTGCCACGACTTCCCCATGTAAGACTTTAGACTGCGCCTTTTCAGGAATAACGATGCCACTCGCCGTCTTCGTAATCGCCTCAGCCCTTTTGATAAGAACTCGGTCGAGTAAAGGAATCAAGCTCTTCACTGCGCTGGCCATTTCGTCTTCAGTTAAATATGTTTCAGAAACAAATGAATAAAGTGGCTTCGAAATCAGTTTCCTGATCTAGAATATTCGAGTCCGTACGTACCGGCCGTTTATCTTTTTGACAATACCTAGTTCAATCGCTTCGCTTCATTATTTCTTTCCATGTGTTTACGGTGTTGCCTTAAATAAAATATATATTGATTAGTTTAAAAAAAGGTAATGTTATGTTTTAATTAAATAAATCAGTCATGGTATTATTAAATTGATAATGCAATAAAATGAAAAACAGAAAGCTAAAGTTAAAGCTAGCTGAGAACTTAATTACAAAATGGTGCTGCCCTCTATTGACAAGTAGTAACACTAAGAAGCCAAACTATGTATTAAGTTAGTGAATAAAGCAAAATATAGGTAGAGTTATTTTAAATAGAAGTATTTTCAAAATAAATATCATCATCGTCACCGTTTTAGTCGAAAAAATACGTCCTCTGCTCCAAAAGGTCTTCCCCCAAAGATCATCACAACGACCGATCAGGATTTGTGTTGTGTCCCCACTAGTGAGGTTTTGCTTTCATCGCCACGCTTGGCAGGCGGGTTGGCGATTGCAGTTGAATTGTAATTAACCCGGCAGGAGGCGCTATCGGGTAAAAAATACCACATGGTCTACATATTTGTAATAATTTCGGGGTGGGTGCAACTCAGGGAACCTACCTTATGCGGTTGAGCAACTACATTTCCCTAAAGATGCATGCGAGAAGCCATACACAAAAATACCTCGCACCCCGCGCTCAGTCACTGCATATGAGGAGATCAGCGAGGATTACTGATAATTACCCAGTAGCGACGCTTTGTGTAACAAAGATTTCGGTTGCAATATATTTAATTAGTTTGTTTTAGATGGAGATTTCACGCGCACTGGATGATCTCATCAAGCAGTATTTTCTAGAAACAGATAGTGAGAACGGATCTTTGTCAGAATTGGAAGACAATGAAGAAATTAGTGAACATGAGAGCAACACGTAGTAGGAGCCACTTATCAGATTTTGACAACATCGATGAGGTATCGTCACCACAACAAATGTGAAGTGGATGTGGCTGATGAAATAATAGACAACTAAATAAATAAATAGTGGTTTTGGTTCTTCAAATAACAAGAAGATCCCCTATTGTAAGTTTTTCGGCTCACATCAAAGACAAAATCAAGTTTTACTATGTTATAATGTGCAGAATGAGAATGCTCCATCGCATGATACATCTAGATCGCGCTGCCAGATTTGCCCTTGAAAAAAAGATAGAAAACGAAGACTGATTGTAAACGATGTACCAAAATTATTTGTTGGGAGCAAATTATTGTTTATCTGTGGTGACTGTTACCAAAATGTTCAATAAACATTGACTGGGAAGTCGATGGTATATTTTTTTTATTAATAAGTTAATCTCAGGTAGTGTTAAGTAAAGTAAACTAGAATAAACATTACTTAGGTATATATTAAACAGAAAAACGAGTGGATTCGCTTACGGAAGGAGATTTTCTTACGTATTTTGTTAACTTTCCAAAAAATATCAAAGTTCAACGCTTTGGAGCACATATTCAATGTTACGAACAACTATACAGATAAGACATAATGTAAATATAAAGATATATATAAATTTGACGGCCTTTCTCAAGAAATTATCCAACGGCTACAAGGCCAAGAAATCCAAAGTAGTCACGAGGACCATCATGAAAAATACTTAGCAACAAAGGTTGTTTTCTATTATTCAACAGCATTTGTTTTCTATTATTTTCATATATCGGTAGAGGTACCAACCAAATTACAGTTCTAACACACTTATTTTTTGTTTTACTGATTGCTTTCATTTTTGGGATCAGCGGTGCCTGCAGAGGGATAAAACTGGCTAACATAACAGTGGAAGATGTCGAAACTGATACCCATCTTCGAGCCATAAATCTGCCCAATACAAAGACAACTAAGGAGAGGAAATTCGTTCTAAGTGGAGAATTTTTAAAAATTGTCAAAACTAGCGGGATCGGCTCTCTCCCGATCCCGCTCTGCGGTCTCCTTCTCCATATCAGCAAAAGGATTGTTGGACAAAGTTCAAAGTTGGACAAAGGAGGACTGCTGAACAAAGGCCTTCCCCATAGATTTCCACAACGAAAGGTCACATGCCGCCTGCATCCAACGACTCTCAGCGACCTTCACCAGGTCCTCTGTCCACCTCGTTGGAGGTCATCCCACGCTGAATTTTAGGGTGCGCGGTCGCCACTTAAAAACCTGTTTACCTCAACGGCCATCAGTTCTACGGGCAATGTGCCCCGCCCATTGCCACTTCAGTCTACTAATCCTTTCAGCTATGTGCCGACATACTTAACTTTAGTTCTTCTACGGATCTCCACATTTCTGATTCGAATCAATAAATCGTACTCGAACTTCTGAGTTCTACAACTATATTAATATATTGCAATCACTAATTTGCCTTGATGAGGAAATTCTCATGGAATTGCTTCCCTCTGGGAAAGGGTATGCTGGACACTATAAAGAGATTTGCAGGAATCACCAATCCGCATGCCATGGATGAATGTGGCAATATCAATGACCATTTTATTGCTGGAAACGGGAGGCCCATTTACTGCAAGGGCCGTTTTTTATAAATCATGTTATATCATAAATCATTTTTGAAGTGAAAACTTTTTTTTTAGCGCGGTACGCATATTTTTAGATGAGATAAAATCTCTGGACCCGCGTCACCGTTACGAGATGCAGCTATAGTATGTGCATATATGCATATACATATAGCAGACCGCGAACGTGTCTAGATAAATAAAAGAATATTAAATTTATTTTAAAGTTTCTTATAGTTAATAAAATACAATTCATAAATAAAATGCAATTCATAAACCAATAACCCATTTAAAAATGTCTAACGCGCCAAAATAAGTTTTCGCTTCTGTCGTATTTTTTTATTTTATAAATAGGTACGGAACATATAATATAAATTATTATGGCTCGGTTTTACTGATATATAATTCAAAACTTAATAGTTAGCGATGGCTGCAAAAAATGTTTCCGGATTTTTCACATTTGTACAGCACTTATACAATGTTTTTTTTTCAGATTCAAGTATGTTGTGTGGTTATTCTCAAATGTCATGCATAACATGAGTTCAAGGAAGACGAGAAATATTGCTAATGTGTGATGTTCGAAAGAGATTTTCTAGCTAAGATTAACATTCTCTGGAGACCGCAGAGCAGGGTCGGTAGAGGGCCGTAGCTGCTCGAAGGTGGATACGGGTGCTGGGGTAACAACCGCCGCAGTGCCCATTTACAACACGCCAGAGCCATGTCTGCTGGCGCTACATGGCGGGATCACATGCGCGTATTTGTGTCATTGGAGAATCTCGTGGTCAACTGCCGCCGTGTGCGCATCACAGCGTACAACGAGGTTTAGGGGGTATCCTTTACAATCCTCTCGAGATGTGTATGGGGGGCGGCTTCGGCTTCTTTACAGCCCCTGCGGTACATGGGGTAACCGGTTTACAGCCATCCATTCCAAGATGTGTGTTATGGCATGGCACCAGCGAGTGGCCGCGTAGTGATTGTTCTCGAGACGCTGGAGCCCCCCTTCGGTGCTGAAGATGCCGCTCCTTTAGTTTTAGTCGATAGGAGCCTGCATGGGCATGCGCCTTCGTTCTTACCCAGGGCGTACGCAGTCCTATTACCAATGATGTAAGGAAAAGCGTGACAACTATGGCGGCATGAATATGATACTGCCTTTCTTTCCAAAGGTATTATTTTATATAACAGGAACGGCAAACGAGCAGTGGCCTGATGGTAGCCGCACCCATAGATATCAGCAACATACTGATTGTTGATGCATTGCCGACCAAGGCTTAACTTGGAATGCGATTTGTTCCAATAATTTCACTGGCTTTCTACCTTACACCAGGGACATAACTTCGCTTACAGTTTGTATCGCGGGTGAAATAGTGTAGTACCGCCCCAGTGGAGCCCTTCACAAATATAACCCTAAAAAGATGATGAAATAAAAGATTATTGTTTTCTTTTCATGTAGTTAGTGGCCAATCCTGTGTCCAGAGTTGTTCTAGCAGCCCAAAACGGCACGGTTGGTGCAGTGGCTGATACAATCGGCTGCTGCGCACCGAGTCGTGGGTTCGATTCCCGCACGGAACAAATATTTGTACGATCTGCAGGTAGTTGTTCCGGGTCTGGGTGTATTATGTGTGGAATTTGTGTCTGTAAACACACCCACGACACAGGAGAAATGCTAGTGTGGGGCAAAGTAAAAAAGATAAAAATCTATAAAATAAAATAAAAGCCTCCAACTTGGCTTAACGACTGCTGTCTGATGACAACAACCGGGATCGACGATTTAACGTGCCCTCTGAAGCACGGAGACGCTCAATTGATATACCACTATGCGGTCACATATCCACAGACTGACCGCGCCAAGCGTTGCTTAACCTCGCCGTTTGTTTACCGATCAGTGAGTGCAACTGGCTATGAGCGGCTCCGTAAAAGATGATTCATGATAATGTCAAAAGGATGGGTGGGAGATGGGTACAGCAGCATGACTTTGTTCGCTAGTAACATCCTGCGATTACCGAGGTACCATTTGCCAATTGTGCAAGTGATTTTCTCCGGGCCGTTCATTGTATCGTTTTATTTGGAGGTTATCTTTATCATTGGACGTCTTCGAGCTACGGCTGTTATTCAATATTAACTGTAAAAAGGCAATTGTGTTCTCATTACGGAAGTCCAAATCAACTAGTTATTTCCATATAGGTGATGAGGTAAGTCGCTATATAAGAGTCGGTATTACGTGGTGTTGGTTTTTTTTGCGGATATGAGGTTCACTTATTATTTCCTTTGTTTACATTATTAAAAAAAAATATGTATGCGTGTCTTTCGAAAATAATAAGTTGTTTTTATTTCTTTCTTTTATATACTCAATCATAGTATAGTAATAAAGTAACATGACAGACATACACATGTTGTTAGGATTTGTTGTGCCGATTCTTCCTTGTAGCTAAAACGCTAGGAAGTATTGATGTGAGCTGTTGGGCGCTGTCTTATATATATATAGAATAATCAATGAATATCATACTTTAGTCTCAAAAATGCCTGATTTAGACGTATTCCATGATAAACTCTATAGTTTCAAAAAAAAAGATCAAATATTTGAAGCTTGAAGGCTCGTCTTGATTTGATTTTATTCTTGTTTATTTATTTTTCTTTCCTTTATTAATTCATTACTTAATTGGTTATTTTGTCTTAGTTTGGTCTGAGTTGGAATCTATTTCAACTGACAACTATCCAAATTTTCATTATGTTTTGTTATTTTTGCATTCTCATTGTTTATTGTTTTGTTACTAACATAGCCAACTAATTATTAAGTGTTATGTACGCCGTTATTGTCATTTACATTAGACAAAATACTGTTTTAAATTGAGTAGCGATAACTGTAATGTACCTAAGTGATGTGGCCTGTACTTGAATAAATAAATAAATATATTATGTTGACAGTCAAAAATGTAAATAAAAAGGACATGTGTGGTTTGTGGCCTGAGGCCTAAAAAGGCCGCTTTAGGTGAGAAAAAATGGTCACGTTAATGGTCAGTTATGATTAAGTGACCATTTTGTGATTTCTAATGTGAATCCTCATCATCATCATATCAGCATCACCATAGTGGTTCTAGCCGGTAGAAGGTACTGTGTTAAATCTACCAATTATGATTGATGCTTACCAAATATCTTTTTTTTAATCAACGTATAAATCTATATTTTCTATACTTTTATTTTTAGTAGGTTTTAATACCGGTATCTCTGAGGGCACGTTCTCGACACGGACAGTTTTCACGCGTTTAGAATAGGTCTTCTGAGCTGTGAACGGCTATATATCAAGCTATACTTTTCCGGTATAGGCTGCTTTCAGATTGTACGGAAAACCTTTACATAAGAGATCAGCTTACCTATACTAGAAGTGTATCGCTCGACATGTAGCCGTGTGCACCTACATTACTACTACTATTTATTGTATATATCGGAGATGAAAACTAAATACTGAACGAAAGAGATAGGTATATTACGATGAATTATTTCTTACATGTATTTTTTTTTACCTCAGTAAGTACATTGTGGTGTTTTTATTGAAATACTCATTACCATCACACTTCTAAAATAAAATCATGATCGTCACCTACACAATCTCTTAAGTTAATTTATCTGTGGTACTTTCTCATAATTTCTTCGAATATTGGTATTCTTTCTCCGCCGAAGTTTGCTCGGATGCGCGGTTCACTGCCGATCTCCATGTAGAATTGTTCACCGGTGCTGAACGGAGGCCAGTATAGCGGCATAAGGTCACTTGTATTCGGCGTAGGGTTCCTGAAACATACTCATTTATAAAACGAGACCGAAAAGAAAACTCACTTGCCTTTTTAAAGTAAAACATCTTTAGGTGTGACCGTGCGACTAAGCGAACTGAGGGCCTAGCACGAATATTTTGAATATAGTATCGTAATAGTAACGTTAATGTGAGTGAATTCTGCACGGTTGGTGCAGTGGCTGATACAGTCGGCTGCTGCGCTCCGGCTGGCTGATTAGCTAAAAACAGCAACAGCAGACGCGATAGCAGCTATCGCGCAGCAAAGGATCCACCGGTGGCAAAGCGCCAAAAAAATTGGTATTACGTAAGGCATCGCCCGTCAGTCGCTATTGTGGAAGATGCATAGTTACTAGCGCCAGTGGAACTAAAAATAACGTTTTTAGCTCATTGATTGTCCGACAGATGCTCGTCAGAGATCTTCGCCTGTTTAGTCGTAATAGGCAAATAGGTAATACCAAATTGACGTTTGTATTGTATGTGGAATTCATGTCTGTAAACTGTAGTGTAGGGCTATGTTTTAAAAAAAGTCTTGATTTGCACACATTTATTGTTTAAACTGAACACTTTATTCATATCTATATATGATACGAATTGTGTTTGTCATATAAATTTAAACGAAAATGCTATAGGATAGTTAACCCTTTTTTTATTTTTTTTTATTGGTGCCCAGTGGTAATGCTTCATGAACATCCTTCGCCCCGGGGAAGGGCGAAGGGGTATGGGACTCCTACCGGCTAAAACCACTGGGGCGGTCATCCTCGGCACCTAAAGAAGGCTCCAGGTACTCGTATGATCACAAGGATAGTTGTACCTATTTCCGATTCAAAATTCACTCACCTTAACGTTACTATTACGATTCCATACTTCAAAATATTCGTGCTACATGACGTAAGCGTAATGGAGTCATGTGGCCGTTTTTGTATTTTATTTATTTATATTCTATTTTAATATAATATAATTCCATATTTATAAAATTTAGTATGTTTTTTAATAAAACGTGGTATAATCACATAATTATAATAATTGTGATAACATTGACTCTATGAACTTTAATGGTAGTACGTAAAAAACAACAGATGGCGGTGCTTCAATTCCATATTTGTAAATACACACGACGAAGTCCATGTCTGCTAATCAAAAAAATATGAGGACGCGTAAACTTTCAAGTAAACCTTTTTAACATTGATATATATTAATATTAATTACATTAAAAACTTACTGCATATATTTGAGGTCGGCTTTCAGTTTAACCACGTGCGGCCAATTTATGTTACGCAAATTTTTCACCAAATACTATAAAAACGACTAGATACTGCCCATTCTCTTGATACCCACGAGTTGAAAGGGTGGCTTATTCCTAGCTGGGAACTTCACAGCCACGACCCATTAGATAGGTTTATATAGTTTAGTAGTCTAGTATGAAATATATTATACTTACGAAGTTTTGGCAAAGTTTGTCCACAACTTAGAAATTCTGTTTCTGACTAAAATATCCTCTTGTTTAAGTATCGGAACGGGCTCAATTTGGATTGTGTAAGCTTTATCGTCGCCATGACCGGCTCCCATCTTATCAACACGGGTTGCAACTTTTTGAAGGTTGAGAGTACCATCGTATGTAAATTCATATAAATATAACGGTACCCCATTTTTAACCATCAGTTTAGAGCAGTCTTTCCCAACGTGGGCGATAACGCCCCCTTGTGGGCGCTGCAGGCCTAAAGGGGGGCGGTAAGAGACCCAGAAAAAAAAGGGGGCATTGTGTAGGGCTTTGGGGTCGATTTATAATTTCATCTACCTAGCTAGGAAGACTCTTAGACACCGACTGAGCTCTCGACTCTCGACTACATCTTGTGAACATAAACTAATATTAATTAAGATATAGCTCAAACTCGGTGCGATATAAAAGACCGCGGGCAATCATGTTTTAACAAGTTTTTGTTAAATAATCCGAATTGTACATTCCTATACCAATCGGCTGGTTCTATAATACTTGTTCTTGCTTGTAGAGTACGATTGGGCGTCGAATGAGATAAACGAGTTTATGCACGTTTGTCGTATTCCTGTTGGTGCGTGCTGCTTATGCAATCCTATATAAACGACGTAAATTTATTTTATTTTCATTTGCGGTTTCGCGCATAATAGATAAGCAGTACTTGATTTCAACACTTACGTATTTCTTAAAACAAAGCAATGTCGGAAGTAAAAAAGAAGAGACGGCAATACTCTGCGGAATATATTAAGTTCGGATTTATTGAAAATCCCACAAACCCGTCGTCGCCTTTGTGTCTTCTATGTCTAAAAACATTTTCGAACGAAGCAATGAAGCCTTCAAGACTGCAAGATCATTTGAATAAAATGCATCCAGATAAGACAGAAAAGAATGTAGCATATTTTCAAGACCTAGAGAAGAAGCATAATACTCAGCCAAGTGTATCAAAACTATTTTCGGCGGCTGCTAAGCAAGATGACGACGGACTTCGAGCTTCGTACAATATCTCTTTGTTAATTGCTCAAAAAGGCAAACCACACAACATCGGAGAAGAGTTAATTTTGCCAGCAATAAAGGAAGTAATAACTACTGTGCTTCATAAACCGGCCGCAGATATTATCCGAAAAATTCCTTTGAGTAATAATTCTGTGCAAAGACGAATTGACGAAATGGCTGAAAACATTGAAGAATCATTGTGCAATCATCTGAGGACTAGTCAATTCTCAATTCAGCTCGATGAGTCCACTTTACCAACTAATGAAGCGTTGTTGCTATCTTACGTGAGGTTTATTAAAGATGAGAAAATACGTGAAGAACTATTGTTTGCCAGAAATTTGGAGACAAATACAAAAGGCGAAACCATATTCAATACATTGGAAAAGTTTTGTGAAGAGAAAGAGATTCCTTTGAAAAATATTATATCAGTTGCTACGGATGGCGCTCCGGCTATGACAGGGCGCCATAAAGGCTTCATAGCATACTTAAAGAATAAAATTCCAGATGTCCTTGCTATACATTGCGTTATTCATAGACAACATTTGGTTGCTAGAAACTTAAGTGAACGACTATTTCAATCACTGCAATATGTCATCAAAGCAGTCAATAAAATCCGTAGCAGCTCTTTGAACGATAGATTATTTCATCAGCTTTGTGTTACTAATGACGAAGATTTCAACCGTTTGTTGCTTCATACTGAAGTTCTTGACTGTCAAGAGGCAATTGTCTGATTCGATTTTACAACCTGTTTGACTCTATGATAGAGTTCTTGGAAACTAAAGATACAGAACTGCGCAACAAGCTCATAACATCAAAGAATGATATAGCTTCCATGACAGACCTCTATAAAATGTTCAACGACATGAACCTCCAACTGCAAGGCGATGAACTAAATTGAATTAAAACAAAAAATGTCGTTGCTGCTTTCGCAGCCAAACTGCTTCTGCACAAAAAGAATATGGGCAGACGTGAGTTTCACAATTTTCCGAATTTATCAGTATACTGCAGTAACGACGACTTGTTGCCTACTGCCACCATTTGGAAAACCTCCACATTGACTTCACCGAACGATACCAGGACATTTTAAACTTGGAAATACCAGACTGGGTGTTGGATCCGTTTTCAAATGTCAACACAGCAATGTCATCTCAGCTGGAAGAAGAACTTATAGAATTGACAACAAACGAAGAAATAAAAATCAAGTTCAAAAATGGATATCAAGAATGTTGGCTACAAAAACCGATCCCGCGTTTGTACCCTGGATTGTGGTCAATTGTTCAACGATTTTTGATAGCATTCCCATCGTCATATTTGTGTGAACGTGGATTTAGTGCTGTGGCAACGCTGCTTACTAAAAAGAGAAATCGTTTGCGTGTTACCGAACGTGGCGACTTGCGGCTGTTTTTGAGTAAATTGGAACCTGATATCAACAAACTTATTGAACAGCATCAGATTCAACCTTCACATTAGTTTTTATATAAGAATTGATTATGTTTGTTTTATTTTCAATAAAAGATACTTTGTCCGAATACTATAAATTTGCGTTTCAATAATCAGTTATAAGTACTTAGCGGTTTTTAAGTATGTTTAAAAAGGGGGGCGTTAAAAAATAATTTATTCTTAAAGTGGGCAGTAGACAAAAAAAGGTTGGGAACCCCTGGTTTAGAGCTTGAAATTATGCCACTGACAAATTCGAAGTCACCAAAGAAGTCGATAGCGGGCCGTTCGATGTCATTTCCCGTGTAACTATCATATACATGTCGTAACCTTTCGTTATAATAAAAAGCGTCTGTAGCATTTAACGGAAATCTCCAAAAGTCAGCAAAATTTTTGAATGTAGTTACTTCTTTGATATCCTGAGGCTTTATGCCAGCTACTATGAAACCTTCAGAATCGGTAAATCCTCTGAGAACAGGAACTTTACTGAATCTGCCTGATTTCAATAAGTCGTATGGGAGCTCCGTTAAAAATGCATCCCCGCTACCAAAATCTTTTTCAATGGTCGGAACAAAACCGTAGTATAATCCTTTCACAAAAACAGGGTTCAGAATTTTGTATGCCGCCAATTTTAGATATTCCGCTGGGGCATTAATTAAATAACTATGTATTGCTCGATAATCATTTGGTGGCCCTTGATATTTTAGCTCTCGCGCCAGATTAAAACCCAGTTCCTTATGGTTTTCTTGAGTGTTCAACGCCCAGGGATTAAGGACAGATCCAGATTGCATGATAGCTTTATGAAAGAGGCCTTTAGATAATGGCGAAAGCATGTGATACTCCACGGCTGTCGCTCCAGTGCCAATACCAAATATGGTTACGTCATTATTGTTTCCTCCAAAGTCTTCAATGTTCTCTTGAACCCATTTCAATGCCATGACTTGATCTTTTAGGCCCATGTTACCAGCTGCTTCAGGCATATCTAGGGAAAGAAATCCGAAGGCGCTAAGTCTATAGTTCATGGTGACAACCACAACGTTTTGTTCAATTAGATAGTCGGGTCCGTTTTCAAACTTTGCAAGACCATTTCCAAATAGAAAGCCCCCACCGTGGATGAAAACCATTACAGGCAACAGATGTATTAACAATCCTGCTGCAGGCACCTTTGGTGTGGAAACATTGACGTAGAGGCAATCCTCGCTTCCACGATCTTTCCTTTTAAATACATCGAACTGTATGCAGATATTGGACTCGTTGTACTTCGTTGCATCTCTTTCTCCCAGCCATGGTTCCGGTGGTTGAGGACTCTGGAATAAATGGGAGTCAATGTTTCATCGCGGTGATATATCTAGACCATCCATTTCTGGGAGCTTAATAGTTATGAATTAACAATAACAATAATAATTCTGTTGGAAACAAACTATGTTATGAGAACACATATTTATTATTAGGCATATTTATTTTAACTACTCATTGTTTTGATTAAAAAGAAATATGTTGAATATTATAATAAAATACTTTGCAGGGTTCGTGGTCGCAGGATGACTGACGAACCCTGCAATGTGTTCGAAACGTCAGGAAAAACAAAAATCAATAATACATGAGATTTAATCCGTTTAAAACTGTTTTGTTATAATGTGTAATAATCGCGAAAACCTAAGACATTATTATATTGAATAGATAAATATAGTATTCTTACCTTAAAACGTAGATCTCCCACTGGAGGTTTGGCGTAAGGAATATTAAGAAAATCATCATATTCGAAAGCATTTTGAGTTTTTCTTCTAGCACCCACAAGCTCGCCTTGTTTGGTTCTCACTCTTGTCGTCATACTAATTTCAAATATTATTGGGACAGTATTACTTCTATGATCATTAACACATCTCTGATGCGAATTAGTGAATTTGGTCTTTTATATAAAAAGCTTACGCGAGATATTCAGCACTCCTCAACTTTTCGTTTTGCAACGTTATATAATTTGCTGTTTAGTTCCTCGGTTTTTGTCGAGCTTTCGCTGGTATAGTTTTTATGCTTACTTATAAAAAATTATAATATTACAAGTCATAAAATAAAAATAGATGAATGGTGCTTTTACGTTCGGTTTGTAGACCTTGCATAATATAGGTACGACGAGAACAAACATGGGAACACTATGAAAGAAATATTAAATTAAAAATGAATAATAATAGGCGTACGTCTTTGGTTTTATGTCTAGCTATTTCTTTATATTATGATTGTCATTATGAGTACAATTAAAAAGTAGAAGATACTTCTATACATTTAAATGAAGCACGAGAGAGGTCTTGAAGATTAGATGATCGGTAAGAAAACTATCGGGGTATATGTACTACTGTTGTGATTCCTAAAGTTGATACACAAATGACAGATAAAGCAGATTCTCTAATAAGGCCTGTATTACATACAGATCGAGAATCAAATCTCAAGTAGAACTTGAATCGAGATTGCATCAATTAAATATAAATGCTCCAGCTATTACGTAGGATTCATATTTGATTAACGCAATCTCAGTTCAAGTTCTACTTGAGCTTCGATTTGATTTATAATTTATAATATTTCTCGCATAAGTACCTTTTTTTGGGCCCAACGGATGTTCTACATGAACTTATGAACTTCCTCCGCTGTGGGGAAGTATAGAGGAGCATGCCAGACTCCTACTGGCTAAAACCACTGGGGCGGTCATCTTCGGCTCCTAAGGGGGGCTCCAGGTTCTCGTATGATCACACTAGAGCCGCCCATTGCTGCCACGCCTATTGGCACATATCTGTTACGCCACTTTCCAAGTCCGCGCTACTGAGCAAGCTGCCTCAGCTTGTCCAACGCCCCTGGAGGCGCGCCTTCGCCACTCTGGCGGAGGGAGCGTATCTGATCGGGTCTACGATCCAGTGTCCCAGTGGGGTGGGGTGGCGTTTAGCAGTGTGACAGTCTAGACATAGTCAACGCCTTCAAATCTGTCCCGTGGCGCGTGATTAGGGGAGTGCTAGTCTTAGTTGAATTCTGGGGACTCCTTTACAATCCCTCCGAGAGGTGCCTGGGGGAGTGGCCTGTTTACAGTCGCCTTCCCTCCGCTAGAGCGGGTGACCGCTTTACAGTCATCTCCTCCGAGGTGTGCCTAAAGGCGTGGGTATCATCATTGGGTAGATGGAGATTATTCGAGTTACTGGAGCCTCCCTTCGGTGCCGAAGATGACCACTCCAGTGGTTTTAGCCGATACTCCTACGGCATACCCTTTCGCCTTTTCGCGGGGCGAAGGACGTGCATGATGTATTGACACTGAATCAATCAAAAATTAATAAAAAGGGGAGTGCTAGTCCACCATCGGTGCCCCCTACTTGCAAGGCATCCTAGGGGCCAATCTGCGCGATAGGCACGTTCATTACGCGGGCAGGGATGGTAGCATAAAGCGTAGGGAGTAAACGTGCGGGGTTTTGTAGGCTCGATTCTTGGCCCCGTTCTATGGAACCTCGCAAAAAACGCGGTCTTACATGTCGTTCTCCCCGCTGGCGTCAGCTAAGTCTGTTACATTGACGATACACTCATGTTAGCCAGCGGGAAGGGAGTCCTTCGAGGGAACCGTCTGGCTTGCCGAACAAGTAATGGCGACAGGACCTGAACAGCCGTTGGGGATTCGAAGAGCACTTTCTGAGCTTCGTCCCCTGAGTCGATAGGGTAGTGGGTGCATTACACCGGCTGCTACCCAATCTCGGAGGTCGCCGGCTTGCGTCTGCATCTGGAGTCTGTGTGCTCATACCGCGTGACCGCCAGCCGTGTGCGCAGCACAGCGCACAGCGAGGCTTACTGGAAATCCACCGTGCAATCAATATCAATAAAATAAAGTATAAGTATACTTAAGTACTTAAATGTTATAAATTTAATAGTTTGTAAGTCTGCGTATACGACGGTTGATTCCGTTCCGGTTCTCGTTTCTTTTTCGGATCTTCTATCTGCCAGCCATACAAAATAACTTGCCTGTATGCAATGATATTTTATAACTAGATACGCCATACACTATTATGACACTACAGAACGGCGTAAATTTTACTATACCTACTACCAGTACAGCTCTGAAACATGCGCGAAGGAACGGAGAGAAAATGAAAGCCACCATGCGGCATGCCGGTTGTTAGAAAGAGATGAATATACACCTTTAGTGACGTCAGGTAGCAGCTATGCGTATGCTCATTCGATGTCGTCCTGGCGCCGGCCGCCATTAGACTGCGTAATAAAACATCATCATTTCGGCCGAATAAAGTCCACTGCTGGACACAGGCCTCCCTCAAAGATCGGTGTGTTGTGTGCTGTTGGTTTTGCCATAATCGCTACGCTTGGCAGGCGAGTTGACGATCGCAGTTGAGTTGTTAATGTAATCGAAGGACGCTGCTGCCCATCCTCCGTCTAATCCCTTAGTCGGCTTTTACAACACCCATGGGATGAGATGGGTTGGTACTATTCGTAGCCGGCACCACGGAGACGATTATGGGCGGCGGCTAACGTTAATTAACGTACCGTACAAGAGGCCATTACTACTGGTAAATTACTTAAATTATTCTCTTGAGACACATCATATCCCTTGGTATATAGTGTTCTGTGCACATCATACGGTAGTTTTATTTTACTTCATGGCTGGAGACTGTACGCATTGTGGGTACCTATTTATAATAAATGGCACATTTGTTCAGACTGCTGCAGCACTGCAAGTTTCAATAATAATACCAACTTTGTTTGAACATCATAATAGGGTTACCAACTGTTCGGTATTTTAGCCACGTGTTCAGTAATCGGTATGACAAAAATGCCGATTTTATAAATTACTTTAACAAATAACATTTTCTTAGATATACTCTTATGATTATTATACTCATAGTTCTTAGATCACTAATTGCGTCTAAAATTTGAACTTTGTTTGAATGGTTGAACATTATGATGTTCAACCATACAATTTAAATATATTTTTAATTAATAACACATTATTTCAATCAAATCCACTGCCACTCATTCAAACACTCACACACTACACCAATATGCATAACCAGTTAGCATTAATGGTATCAACAATTGCAGTGGTATAGCTGACATGTTTAAGGATCAGTTTAGTGTAAAATCACCTTTGGGACCATCACAGTCGATAAGCGATGATAGGCCACATGGTCAGGCGATTGGATCTAGATTTACAGTTAAAGAAATCAAGAAAGCCATTCATTCTATGTCACGAGGAAAGTCTCCTGGCCACGATGGCCTCAGCATTGAACATTTGAAACACGCAGGCCTTCATCTGCCCAGAGTGCTCACGATGTTCTATAACCTATGTATAGGACATTCGTACTTACCAGCTGCACTGATGAAAACTTTGGTGGTGCCAGTTATGAAAAATAAGACTGGTGATATATGTGATAAAACAAACTACAGGCCGATTTCACTGGCCACTACTGTAGCGAAGGTGCTTGATAGTTTGCTTAATAATCAACTAGAAAAATACTTTTGCACACATGATAACCAGTTCGGTTTCAGACCGGGACTCTCCACAGAAACTGCTATCTTGTGTTTAAAGCAAACTATCAAGTACTACAATGAACGACGAACGCCCATTTATGCATGCTTTCTTGACCTATCTATATACCTATGGCATTTGACCTAGTTAGCTACGACGTCCTATAGCAAAAACTTAAAGATATCGCTTTGCCAACAGAAATTAGTAGTATTTTTAAATTTTGGTATCACAACCAGGTGAATGTCGTGCGTTGGTCGAGTGCATACTCGGAGCCGTACAGGCTGGAGTGTGGGGTGAGGCAGGGAGGGCTTACCTCGCCCAAGCTCTTTAACTTGTACGTCAACGCACTGATAGAGGAGCTCAGCAGCACCCGTGTCGGCTGCCATATTGACGGTATCTGCCTCAACAATATCAGCTATGCGGATGATATGGTGCTGCTGAGTGCATCTGTTTGTGGTCTTTTGAGGCTGTTGGGCATCTGTGAAAAGTATGCTTAAAGCCATGGCTTAATATATAATGTCAAGAAAAGTGAATGCATGGTCTTTCAGGCTAGAGGAAAACTTCCTTCAACTATACCTGCCATTAAATTAAATGGAACACCATTTCAAAGGGTTGAACATTTTAAATATCTTGGACATGTGTTATCCTCTGACCTGAAGGATGATGCAGACATAGAGCACGAGCGCAGGGCGTTATCTATGAGAGCGAATATGTTGGCCCGCAGGTTCGCTCGTTGCACCACAGAAGTTAAAATGACATTGTTCAGAGCTTATTGTACATCCTTTTACACGAGCAGCCTGTCGGTCTCATACTCGCGCAAACAATACAACGCCCTGCGTGTGCAATATAATAATGCGTTCAGGGTGCTGATGGGGTTGCCCCGATTTTGCAGCGCATCTGGTATGTTCGCTGAATCACGAGTAGATTGTTTTTATACAACTGCGGAAACGATGTGTAGCCCTGGTGTGCAGGGTTCGGGCCAGCATCAAAAGCATCCTTAGGTTATTCGCTGAGAGGTTTGACTTCCAGTACTTGAACCATTGCTATATGATTCATGCACTGAGTAATAAAAAACTGTAGGTACATATATCCATATAGCATTTTAATTTTATTGTCTTTTGATTTATTTTTCCATGTATGATCCTTTGTTGATCGAAATAAATTATTATTTATTATTATAATATTAAAATGGGTACCTACGGCACCCACTGGTTGTCATCTGTGGAGCACTGAGGTGCCTAATGAAAACCAGTGCCAAGTGCTTGAACTGTACTTGAAATTGACACTTATTTGGTCCAGTGTTTGAGATATACATAGGCTGCACTAAAAGTATCGGGAATGGAATATTTCCACTGTTCCTGTCATATTAAAATCTTTTAAATTGAAAACTCCTTGGTTTTACAAATCGAATACCATTTATTTATTTAAAAAAAGATTCACGGTCTTGTCACAAGGTTTTGTCAAACTTGTTTAGTCGTTGAGAAAATGGAATTGACCCGAGAAAATTCAAGAGCGATGATTTATTATGACTTTCAAAGTGGTTTAACACAAAAACAGTGTGTTGACCGGATGATTTCTGCATTTGGTGATGAAGCCCCATCCAAAACCACTTCTTCTTCTCTTAGATTATGGCTTCTGTAGATTATCTTCCACAATTTCGCTAATGTCAAGCATAAGGCAACGTTGTACGGTGTTTAGATTAATTAATCTTTACATATTCAATAAAATATTTCTCAAAAATGAAAAAATCTATAAAATATGTCGGCAACGTCGTACGGTTCAATCTCCAAAACCACAATTTATCGCTGGTTTGCTGAATTTCAACGTGGACGTATCAAGCTCAGTGATGATCCTCGTCAAGGTCATCCAAAAACTGCAGTCACCCAAGAAAACGTTGATGCTGTGCGTAAGCTGATTGAGGAAGATCTACATGTGACATACCGCGAAATTCAGGCAACTTTAGACATTGGCATGAGTCAAATACAAATAATCTTGCATGAACAATTAGGTGTAAAAAAGTTGTTTTCCCGATGGATACCGCATTTGCTATGTGAAGAGCAAAAAGCGGCTCGCGTTACTTGGTGCGTCAGAACTCTCGAAAGATTCCACGCAGGATCCTCAAATGCTGTATACAACATCGTATCAGGTGACGAATCCTGGATATATGCGTACGAACCCGAAACAAAAAACCAGTCACGAGTTTGGGTGTTCGAAAATGAGTTAAAGCCAACAAAAATTGTTCGTTCACGGAGTGTTGCAAAAAAAATGGTGGCCACGTTTGTCTCCAAAACCGGCCATGTTACGACTATTCCTCTTGAGGGACAAAGAACGGTTAATGCAGAATGGTATGCTAGCATTTGTTTGCCACAGGTCGTTTCTGAACTTCGTAGAGAGAACTGCAACCGCCGCATCATCCTCCATCACGACAATGCGAGTTCTCACACCGCGCACAGAACAAAAGAGTTTTTAGAGCAAGAAAACATAGAATTATTAGACCATCCGCCGTACAGCCCCGACCTAAGCCCTAATGATTTCTATACTTTCCCTAAAATAAAGAATAAATTGCGTGGACAGAGATTTTCATCAACTAAAAAAGCTGTGGACGCCTACAAAACGGCCATTTTGGAGACCCCAACTTCCGAATGGAATGGTTGCTTCAATGTTCCATCGTATGGAAAAATGTGTCAAATTTCGCGGAGAATACTTCGAAAAGCAATAAATACATTTTTAAATAGTAATGTTGTGTCACTTCCTTGATTCCCGAAATTTTCAGTGCCGCCCTCGTACCCAGGGATATCATTGCATATTACTTTAATACTATTCTTAGTCTTCTACCGTGTGGTGCCGGCTCAGAATACCACCACCCCATCTCCTCCTGTGGGTGTCGTAAGAGTCAACTAAGGGATTAGCCGGATGGGCAGCAGCGTCCTTCGAGTACATTAACAACTCAACTGCGATCGCCAACCCGTCTGCCAAGCGTGGCGATTATGGCAAAACCCCCCAATGAGACCTCAACGCACACCATTTCGGTCGTTGTGGTGATCTTTGGGGGAGGCCTGTGTCCAGCAGTGGACTTCATTCGGCCGAATTGATTGATTGATTGATTCTTTTTTCTGTTTCTTGTTATCCTTAATGTTTTTTGTAGAATATTGTGTCACATTGTGCGTGACCAAATAAAATTGACATTTATTCAAGTCAATAATTCGCAATTTTTTTAATTCAACTCACATCACTATTTTTTTTCTTCATATCGGCCATACAACGTCCACTACTGAACAAAGGCCTCCCCCATAGATTTCCACAACTGTGTCATCATAATTAATTTTATTTATTGATATGTAAAATTAAAAGCAGAATTACTACTACTACTACTACTACTACTACTATGTACTAACACATGTCATTTAAAGATGATTTCTACCAAAATATGGTGGTTGTCAGCCAGGCGACGTTCGGTAATTTGGACTGTTCGATCTGGCAACCCTGGCCACATTAACAGGCAACTTAGGAACGTTAATTAACTAATTATAATATTTATTCATTTTTATTATTGTTTCAATAAAATTTATGATAATTGATAAAAAAATACAGTTGATGATGAGAGATGATTGATGAGTGATGATTACGCATTGAATATTTTAGACATTAGTATCATTTGCAAACGCGATCGTGTCCGCAATCATCAAGCACGTACTCCAACCACGCGGCGCCCGCCGCACCGCGTCGTGACCGCCGAAGGAATGTGCGCCGGCGCCGTCCAGTCTCAGACACACCTGCGCGCGCACCAATTGTACACACAATCACGCCACAGTACCCACACAGGTTTCTTTCTCCATGTGTACACGATAAATACACTCCACACAAAAGAAGCTGGACTGCGCTCGCGCATCGCGATTTTTGGTCGCCTCCGCGCTTGCGCGGTCACATGAAAGCAGCCGTTGCCGCCATTGTCCACAGCGAATACATTTGACGGCTCTTGAATGCTTAATTGACACTTACTCACGTAGTAAATATACGATTTACAGTATAAATTACTGACAAAATTGGGCTTATACCTACATACAAAACAATGGACCGGAGAATAAAGGCGGCTAAGCTTGCTATAAGCTTTTATTTATTCCTTTCTGTGTCGTATAGCTATATCCTATAGCTTTTAACAACTGCAATCATATTTATAATTGCTTATACGAGACTTTGTGAGGTTAATCTGAACGTTGTCTTTTCATCGCATCACATTTCATATATTATAATTAATTAATTACTCTAGTAGTCATATTACCGAAGTCATAATTAATTATTTTGTCTATCGGAACCGGTTTCTGAAAATAAAACTCTATTTCATTTTCATATTGTCAGCGTTGAAACGCAACTAAATTTCATGTTTATTTTTAAGAACAGCAACGATATATATATGTTTGTGTGCATTGACAAGCTTCCTGCCCCGGCTTCGTACGGTACATGCTTATTATAGTTCACTTGTCACTTTATTTTCTCGAGGTGAAAACTACAGCCTTAAAACCTTGCCGAAGAACCATGCCATCCAAAAGTGAAAACTCAATTCAGATTCATTCAATGATTTTGCAGGAGAAGAGTAACAACGCGAAAAACAACTCCCATTTGTAATTAATAGTGATAGTTCTAAAACATGTTTTCATAATCTATACAAATGAATAAAATTGAAGTGTCTGTTTGTAATGTCAAAATAACAGTTTTTTACTAAATACATATGAAAGTATATACGGGACATATAACAAAAAACCAATTTTTAAATTTTTTGTCTGTCTGTCTGTCTGTCTGTCTGTTTGTTCCGGGTAATCTCCGAAACGGCTGGACCGATTTTGACGGGACTTTCACTGGCAGATAGCTGATGTTATAAGGAATAACTTAGGCTACTTTAATTTAAGAAAAATAATTAGGGTTCCGCACAAAAAAATAAAATCCCTTGAAATCCAATATATATATATATATTCTATGTCAAGGGTCTATGTTGAAGTACTCTAAATTCCTTTTAAATTAAACGCGGGTGAAACCGCGGGTCCCAGCTAGTCATAATTATAAAAGCAAAAAATGCTAAAGGCGCTGACATTTTCCCACAAATAAATAATGGTATTGGTATTACAATAAATATATAGAATTGGTTGAAAGGAATTCGGGAATCAATAGAGGCTGCTTCAATGAATTTATAATTCCTAATTTTTTGTTGGTCTGGAAAACCGTAAAAAGATCGCGATCGGGTTCACACGAACTAAATAGCATTTCGCAAAATGTTCACGTGTGAGATTGTAGGGTGACTGTTTATTCTGGTGAAAATATAAGATATTGAGAAATATAGAATTCTGATGCTGTATTAACGGTAAACATGATGTTTGGCAATCGTTTTTTTACTTGGCCCACACATGGTCTAAGAAAGATAAGAGCAACTTTAATGTTAACGTTATAGAAAAACGAAGAAAATGTACCTATATATGGATTACAAGTCCCAATCGCCAGTTTCCTTGAATCTATAATAGACTGAATGAAACTGGCGGCTTCTCAGTTTAAGCTGATTCCTGTTTGCAAGATGCTACAGATGATTTGTGGTGCCACACTATTATATTATCCTCGAAATGAGTGCGTCCGTTGCAGCCTCGGAGTATGTAACATTGTCGATAAGTAAGAGAGTCGCTTGGGATTGTGCGTCGATCTAGGGAGTATGTCGGTAATGAATGACTTGGACTAGTGCTACACTGGCAGTAAGATCTCGCTACAACCCTTTGAAACGCTGGCTGGATGTTGGTCAACATAGGAGCGAACAGTTGTCACCTTGACGATGCTAAAGACCTAGCGAAATAGAGAAGACACCCGGAAAGTGGACTCTAGTATTTGTAAGCCGGGATAACCCGGAAGCAGATAGCCAGGAAGAAGTTGTTGTCAGTGCACATACGGTCATATTAGTTGCACGACAGTAAAGCGTCTAATTCTATTTTCTTACATCGTCAAAATGGATTATACAATCCATTTTAAGGTAAATGTGCATGCAAAAGAATAAAATTATGAGCTAAATAATAAAATTTTGGTAAGCTACTTTAAACAGACTACGATAAAAAGTTGCGATAAAAGCGCTAAGCGTGGTTAGACTACGATAAAAAGTTGCGATAATAGCACGGATGTTAAAAGCGTACAAAATAACACAACAAGCATAGTACAACAGGGAACTCTGTATGGCCTTGTGTGAACTTAGCCACGTTATATTTGCAGATAAAAAAATGTGAACATCCTTAAGTTGAAGAAATAGAGTTTAAAGTTCTTCGTAAAGGTGGAGATGCGGATAATTAAGGGGTTTGCGTTGGAGATCGTGGTCGGTTCTCACGACATACGCGACGACGGAACACAGGTGCGCATCCGGCTATCTCGCCTGCGCGGGATTCGAATCAGTTTAGTGAAGCGTACTAATTGTGGTGCCGAAACAAAGATTCATGAATTAAGCAAACATTTGTTTGGAGCTTTCTTTTATTAGTCTAACTACTAAGTAAATATTAAGATAGGTAGCTACGGCTTCAAAAGGCTCAAATGGTAATCGGTACTGAAGACTAAGGTACTAAAGGTACTTTGTTTTTATATCTTAAATAAGTTAAGATATAAGATATATACTCACTTGCACGTTACACCTAATTATATGAGTATCATGGAGTTTAAGGAGTTATTGTATTCTACCATTACATAACAGTAAAAACATCGCTTCGAAATAAAACCAAATGTGAAAAATATATAAGTAAGTAGGTACACAAATGTGTAATGAAATGTTATATTTAGACGTACATCGAAATATAAATTTACGCAGAAAAATATTTAAGGGAAAATCATTTAATAATACCATACATGTTATTCTGACTTGTCTATTAATTACATTATTTTCAGGATGGTACTTTATTATGGACATGGCTTTGGCTTTCATGCTATCAGTTATTATTACATACCAGCGAAAGCCGCGTTACAATGGCTTTTTCAATTATTTACTATTTTTGCACACTGGACTAACAATACAATACAATACAATACAATATCTTTATTTGACTGAATATGGTTGTTACAGATCTTAAAATTAGGGGTTACAGTTTCATCATATTCTGCCATTTGTGGCATGCAAATTAACACACAAAAAAAGTAAAATTAGGACACACATTGCAATAAAACATTATTAACATACCTACTATAAAATAATTGAGATGTCCGAAATAATTATTGTAATTAATTATTAGAATAGAACCACATTTTATATTTAGATTAGGTATACACACACACACACACAATAGATTATTTAAAAGTATCGTTCAAGAAGTCATTAATGCTATAGTAACATTTACTATGCAAAATATCTTTTAATTTCTTTGTAAATAAGTTTAAGTTTAATTCTTTATAAGTGGTTGGTATTTTGTTGTAGATTTTAGGTGCTGTACAAAAAATGCTTTTCCACATTAACAACATTAACAAAGGAACAGTCATTTTTATATATAATATAGATGGAGTTTGAGTTCTGTGCTCTATTTTATAGATTGTTGTAGGTTATTGAGAAATTAAAAATAGCACAAGAATACAGTAAAAATAGTAGTAATAGCCACTAGATGACGCTACGCGACCTTTATTCGCTTGATATACCTTTTACAATTATATTCTTATGCAGTGATCTTTGATTACTGAATCAAGCAAAATGTCTATAACTATAAGTCCAATCACAGGTGTTAGGAAGTAAGTCTTAACGGCTGGTAATGACTATATTGAGAGGTTCCTGCTACATTACTTTCGGAGTATCAGCGCCATCTAGTTTGCGAGCTATAAACTAAATTCAAAGGTAAGCTTTGCGTCATTCTTTGAACATTGGTAGACGCGGGATGGCAAACGTCATTTTGAGGTTATAATGCTGTAGGTCGGTAACAGTTGTACAAACAGTGCTGGTTAAAGCTTTGTGTTTATTTACTCATAAATATTGATAATGACGGACCCAGTAGTGGAAATTGAACAGGGTAAACTAAAAGGAAAGGTGTTAAAGATTTACGATGATTTTGAGTATTGCAGTTTCAAGGCGATCCCATATGCGAAACCACCTATTGGCGAATTAAGATTTGCCGTAAGTACCTATATTCTCCTATAGAGTGATAACTATATTAATTTCCTACTTAAAGAGAAATAAAAAGCTTAGTCGGAGGTTCGGCCGAACCTTGATTTTAATAGATACACAAATGTTTGCAACAAATAGTTACTCTCTTCAGTGTGATAAAACGGCATTAGTTTATCTATAATAAATAAATATTCTTTGATTATGACTTCCTTGTCCACATGGACATTTACTTAACTTTACCTTGTCCACATGGACAAGGTAAAGTGAATGTACTAGTATATGCATACTAACTACATAACGAACCCTGATCATTGAAAGCTTCTTATCTTGATAAGTACCTATCTGCTTGTTGATAAAGTAACAATTAATTTGGATATGATCAAAAACAATTAGTAGATTTGTATCAAGTGATAAACAAACTGCTTGAACGGTCGATAAATATGGATTTTAGAAAATCCTTTTTTTTATTAGTGGAAATTCTACATGGAACTTCCTTCGCCCCGGGGAAGGGCGAAGGGGTATGCTGGACTCCTACCGGCTAAACCCACTGGAGTGGTCCTCTTCGGCACCGAAGGGGGCTCCAGGTCCTCGTAAGATCACACTAGAGCCACCCTTTGGTGCCACGCCTTTAGGCACATCTCGGAGGGGTATCTTTATACCCTATATACAAAATATCCCCGTTTTATATGTTTGTTGGCCAGTAGAGCAACAGCTTAACACTATAGTAAAAAGGACTGACCTTCAAGCCCCAGAGACCGTATAATACTATCATATCCCTTCATGTCAAACTAAGATTAATGAAACATTACAAGGGCCACACTAAAAGTTTATAGAAAACGGAATGATGTAGGAGCCTATTAGTATTTCTATTGTTTTTTCGAAGTACTCTCCGTTCTTTTCTAAGCGCCGTCGCATGCACTGGAACCATTGACTGAAGCAGTGAGCCCACTCTTCTTTAGGCATCTCTTCCACGTTTTTTTCGAACGCAGCCACGGCATCTTCGGGTTTCATAAAGCGAATTCCTCTGAGTTTGTGCATTGTAAGTTGCCAGGTTCGGGGCTGTACGGAGGACAACTCACTAGTGGAATTAGTGATAGATAAATAGTCGATTGTTCGTCGGGCAGAGTGAGCTGTAGCGTTGTCGTGATCCCGTGGCCCGTCCGACCAAAGAATGAGGCAATCATATTTTTCCCTAAAGTTCTGCCCTTCTTTACTTTTGTTGGCAAGTCTTCGAATGGAAACATCCATTGGGTAGATTGTCTTTTAGTTTCAGGCTCGTAACAATATATCCAGATTTCATCACCTATGAAGATGTCTATAACACTCGAATAAAAAAAATATAACTGTCTATATCATTTGAGTCACCTCCGTTAAACGTTTTAAGCATTTGCGGCACCAATCTAAATGACGGCGTTTTTGATATTTCGTCAAATTATGAGGTATTTATCTGACGCAAAGCTTTCTGACGCTTAAATGTTCGCATAAGACTTTTGACTCACACCAATGACTAATTTGCCCGGATCTTTTAAAACGTAACTCTTTCATCAGCTTCCATCATTAGCCGCACAGCACTCACGTTTTATTCAGTGGACGCCCTTGTACGGTACAAGGGCGTCCTTCGCGCAAATCATCAGTGTGTCAGTGCTTCGACCACGTTCAAACTCATTAAACCAGTTATAAACAATGGCACGAGATGGGGCTTCATCATGAAATACCAATCGAAGTCTATCATAACACAATTGAAAGACAAAGAACACAAAGACTGCAACGAAAGTCGTAATACATTATTGAGCGACAATTTTCTCTAGTCAAATTAATTTCAATCTTTAACGAGTGATGACATATGGGACAGATACGTGTTCACTCTCCATGGGCCTCATAAGAAATCTCAAGTTCACTCAGAGATCTATGGAGAGAGCTATGCTTGGTATTTCTCTACGAGATCGAATAAGAAATGAGGAGATCCGTAGAGGAACTAAAGTTGCCGACATAGCTGAAGGGATTAGTAAACTGAAGTGGCAATGGGCGGGGCACATTGCTCGTAGAACTGATGGCCGTTGGGGTAAAAAAAGGTTCTCGAGCGGAGACGTTAACGGACTTTTTATATTGCCGCCATTTAGCTTCTCAAAGAGTTTTTATTTAAATTTAAAACAATTTTTCGTCTGCAACTTTTATTACTTACCTATTCTAAAAACATTAATGTGACCCTCGTATATCACAAAGGTTACGTTAAGGTAAACTATCGTGATGACTCTAGAGTTAACGGACGCGCAATAGGTTACAGGTTCCAAACCCGGCAAATACTAACGTGACTATTTCAATGTCATATGTACTTTTTAGTTAATCTAAGCCATCACTGACTTTAAGGGTGAAGGAAAACATCGTGAGAAAATCTGGATCTAATGGTCTAAAATTGCCGAAACGCAATGAGAAAGCATGGTGATCAAATGCACATTCCTTCCCTGTATGACAGGACGGTTACAGGCTGATATGATACTATAAACAAAGGTTGTGTCTGAACAAAGAAGGGTATTTCGTATATTTAACGTTTTCTTCAGAATTATGGTTGTTAAGTTGGACCCGGAGGAAAAGATCAAAAACGATTTATCATCATATCAGAGGGCCAATTCTCGTAATTAATTGACACTATGACTGAAACTTGACCGAACTGAGATTAAATTATGAATTGACCGAAAAAATGGTATTCTGCTACTCTTAAAGTTCAGTCTGATTTCGGTATAATCTCGGTCTAGTCTCATTTCGATCTCAATATGACATAGTACATGTGACAGTTCGAAATACCGAATACCGTTGATACTCTTACTCTCTGTAAGAGTATCTTCTATAAGAAAAGAGCTTCATATTATTTTGAAAATCCCTGGAAGTTGGAACACTAAATTAACCTTGCATAAATATTTTTACAAAATGATCATACAATGTTAATCAAATCAAATCATCATTCATCAAATTATCATTTGGCTAGTTGCCGTAGTGTTGCGACCGTTTATAACTATTTCAGAAACAAACGTACTCGATTAGGTCCTACGAACTTGGAAAATCGAACCTTTTAGAACACAAGATTAATTTCGGAACGTATTCATTGCCTCATGTTTGACATGCTTATTTATATCTTATCATTATATTTTAATTCTGCGTATGAGGATGCTAGTAATTCATACGATGTCTTATTTTTCTAAGGTACCTCAACCCCCGGACTCATGGGAAGGAATCAGAGATGCAACCAATAACTGCAACATCTGTGCACAGTTTGATAAAGAAGCCAAAAGTGTAGTAGGAGATGAGGACTGCTTGTATTTAAACGTCTATACACCAAAACTTCCTTCAAATGAACCTGGATTACTTCCCGTCATGGTCTTCTTTCACGGAGGTGGTTTTCTCTTTGGTCATGGCACAGACGACTCGGCACATGGACCAGACTTTCTTATAAGAAAAAATGTAGTCATTGTCAGTATTAACTATCGCCTCGGTATTCTCGGTTTCTTGTCCTTAGATTGTAAAGAAGCTTCAGGGAATATGGGTTTGAAAGATCAAGTTCAAGCACTTAAATGGGTCCAGCAAAATATCAAACAATTTGGTGGAGAACCAAATAATGTGACGATTTTTGGAATTAGTGCCGGCGGCGCATGTGTGGAGTATCACCTATTGTCTCCTATGTCGAAAGGTCTATTTCATAAAGCGATTGCTCAATCTGGTTCCTCTCTATTGCACTGGGCTCATAATGCGAACGTCAAAAAGATTGCCTCTAAGTTACCTCTTCTGCAAGGTAAAGTAATTACAGACGACGATCAGCTATTAAAATACTTAAAAGGATTGTCGACGAATGATTTAGTAACTGCCTCTATGATGGCATTGGCAACTGATGAATGGCGAGGAGGTATACATTTTGGATTTGTACCGACTGTGGAAAAACCAGGCGATTGGGAACCATTTTTAAGTAAGTCTCCATATCAGTTATTGGCACGAGGAGAATTTACCAAAGTTCCGTTTATGTCAGGATTTTGTACACGAGAAGGGCTTCTTATGGTGTCACATGGTGCACAAATTTTGGAGAAATTCATACGGGAAAAAGTCTTCGTAGATTATTTTCCGTTTGATCTAGATGTCGATGAAAAAATTGATACGGAACTGAAATTAAAGGCAAACTACTTAGAAGCTGAGAACTTGTACTGTGACCAGGATGCGTATGCAATAGATTTCTTCTCAGATGTTGACTTTATCGGTGGTATTTATGTTGCTACTAAATTAATAGCTAAACACAATTCTCCTGTATATTTTTATGAGTTTTCTTATGATGGGAGTTTAAATTATATCAAGAAATGTTATAACATCGACCGTGAAGGCGCATGTCACGGTGATGACGGTGGCTATATAATAAAGAGTAACAAATTGACAGAATCTATCACTGACCGCGACAAACTGGTCCGGGATACAATGAACCAATTGTGGGCCAATTTTGCTACATATGGGTGAGTATGAATGTTATACTTACAGTAAAAGTATGACCCAAGTTTTTGACAGACGCATAAATTACAAATCAATCATTGCAATCGAAATAGAATCTAAGATAGAAGATATGAAGCTAACTGGCTGCCTTAATACAAGATTGCATTTTCCTCTACATGCATATAAGGAGTGGATTTTAGATATGTTGTTTTGGTAGAACTTTCGAAGTCAAAATATTTATTATTCAATAACCCAATAAAATGTTGGTTTTTTAATTGTAATTGCACAGTCGATATACTCATGGGCAGTACTTCGTTGCAATATTATTTTTCGTTAAAGAATACATGTAACTTAGTTACTATATGTTACATAAGTACACATCAAAAACCGGATAAATTAACCAACATTTTATCAATTAATCAGCATTTAATAATTGATTTTGAATTTTCAGTAATCCTACGCCGGAACTTGGTTTCTTGTTAACAACAAAGTGGGAACCAATTGCCGAAACAGGCACCGCATGCTTCGTTATAGACAAGAAAATTAAAATGAAGTATGAGGTCTATCCGGAGCGAATGAAACTATTTGAAGAGCTTTATGAAAAGAAAAATAGCACTAATTAATTAATTTAAAATAAACATACAATAAAGTATATACATTAATGTATTTATACATTTTGGTATTCCAATTACACATAATAGAATGTAGCGCCTATTTTCATTTATCCTTTCAAGGCTAAAGAAAAAAATGACGGAGTTTTCGGGTTTATTTCGGCCTAATGAAGTCCACTGCTAGACACAGACCTCCCCCAAAGATCACCACAACGACCGATATGGATGTGTTGTGGGCTTATTGGGGGGTTTTGCCATAATCACCACGCTTGACAGACGGGTTGGCGATCCCAGTTGAGTTGTTAATGCTATGCTATGCTAATGTTAAAAATAATAATGGTACTCTAAGGACGCCGCTGCCCATCCTTCGGCTAATCCCTTAGTCGACTTTTACGACACCCACGTGATGAGATGGGTTGGTGCTATTCGTAGCCGGCACCACACGGCATGAAAAAAGGTACTCATATGAGTTGTATGTGACCCGTATACTCATTCGCTTACCAATATAAAAGTTAAATAAAAATTATTATCAAAAGCAAATTTTCCTAAAAATCCTTTGCGAGAAATACCAATTATCTTTTACGAGTATATAGTTCTGAATTAATACTTAATTTTTGATAATGGTATTAACTCGGTATAAAGTAGGTGTATCTAGGTGGCCCGGAAGCTTGAGGCCCGGTGGAGAAACTCGTCAGTAAAGTACTGCATCATAGTGCTTAAAAAAATTGCCTGCGGGTTCAAAACCTGGCATATACGAATGTGACTTCAATTTTATATGTACTTTCTTAGTTCATCTAAGAGAGCACGTCGGTAAAACGGACGGACAAATAAATATCATTATTATCAGAAGATAGAAAACAGGAAAGGTACATTCATTTGCTAATATTTAGAAGACTGCCTATCAGAGTAACGTATCAGTATCAGTACGGTATTTTCTTGTTAGTGTCCGGCAGTTACCAGTGTTACCAGTGATGACATATGGAACAGAGACGTGGTCACTCACAATGGGCCTCATAAGAAAGCTCAAGGTCACTCAGCGTGCTATGGAGAGAGCTATGGTTGGTATTTCTCTACGAGATCGAATCAGAAATGAGGAGATCCGTAGAACTAAAGTTGTCGACATAGCTGAAAGGATTAGTAAGCTGAAGTGGCAATGGGCAGGGCACATTGCTCGTAGAACTGATGGCCGTTGGGGCACAAAGGTTCTCGAATGGAGACCGCGCACCGGAAAACGCAGCGTGGGACGACCTCCAACGAGGGACAGACGACCTGGTGATGGTCGCTGGGAGTCGTTGGATGAGAGCGGCATGTGACCGCTCGTTGTGGAAATCTAAGGGGGAGGCCTTTGTTCAGCAGTGGACGTCCTGTGGCTGATATGATGTCCGGCTAGGTTCTATTAGCGCAGTGCCAGTTATTCTGCTGCCAAGCAGACTTTAGACATGACTGTGTTCCGGTTTGAACGGCAGTGTAACTCGGCGTTTCCGTGTGGTGTATGGATTAAGAATATAACACCACTCAATCTTCTCCCGTGGATGTCGTAAAAGACAACTAAGGGACTAAACCAGAGCGATAGGCAGCAGCGTCCCTTCTGTGGAAAAAAATCTATACAGCGCTCACCAACCAGCCCGAGCCGACCACCGAGCGTGGTGAGTATTGGCAAATACCCCCCAAAATGACGACAAAATTGTGGAAATCTACGGGGCAGGCCTTTACTGCAACTACCGGTCTGGTTATATATTACGTTCTCATTGAGGGTTTTCCGTAAAAGCCACGCTTGGTAAGCGGGTTGGCAATCGCATTGGAGCTGTAAATCGAAGGACGCTGCCGCCCATACTCCGGCCAAACTTCACGCAGTGGGCGAAGTGAATAAGTCAGTATATAGATATTTTTTCAAGGTACCAATATATCCCATATATGGATAGTATAATAAAAAAGTATTTTAAACTGTTGGGACTTGTTTTAAGAAACTGCAAACATTTTATGTGTGGTATACAAATTCTTAATTCTAAGAGTATTGTACTATTGTAGTGTGATTGATTTACGGGCCACAGTATGCTACACATTCGTTGCGTAGAACGTATTCAAAGGCATTTTCTAGCAGGATAGCTAACAGACTATGGCCGAATACTGAAATGACATTTAATTATTTATGTCAGCGGGACTATTGTTTGACATGCCGTTATCCTACTATTTCGCATATTCAAACGTGTATTATGAGCGTAGCCGAATAAAGTCGACTGCTGACACAGGCCTCCCACAAAGATCACCACAATGACTGACTGACTGGTGTGTGCTCATTAGAGGCTTTTGTTTTAATCGCCACGCTCGGCAGGCGGGTTAGCGATCGCATTTGAGTTGTAATGTACTCGAAGGACGCTGCTGCCAATCCTCCTGCTAATTCTATAGTCCTCTTTTACGACACCGACACCCACGGGATGGGATGGGTTGGTGCTATTCATAGCTGGTACAGCATGGCGTGAATAGTTGCAGCAATCAAGTCGATCGGCAATTTGACACTTTAAGCTAATTAAAATTATCCGATATTCACAAGTCTGTCCCCGATTTACATTAACCTTTCAATTCCCCCTATGTAGTAGTTGTTGATATGATTGTTATACTAATATATAAATATATTGTATATGTACAGTGCCAACAATTTTTTGTGAACCAAATAATAAACAACCAATTCCTGGATTTTATGTATGTTAATAAAGCTGAGTGTAATTTTTAAACCTATTGGCGTGTACTTTTTGAGAAATGAACGCTACTGTAAGTAATAGTTTCGGAAACTTCTAGTCGTTTAAAAATTATTTCATGTTTATTGCCTGCTGACTTTTGTAGCGTAATTCCACATTAATGGATTCACAAAGCAAAAGTTCAATTTCATGATAATACAATTACAGTGAAGAGGCGCACAACGCTCGGCGCGGTCAGGCTTTATCCATCTATGGGTGACCGCATAATGGTATATGAACAGGAGCGTTTCCGTGCTTCGGAGAATACGTAATATCTTCGATTCCGGTTGTTGCCATTAGTCGATGGTTGTTAAGCCAAGTCAGATGCCTTTGGGCTGCATGAACTTTGACACAAGGTTGGCCACTAAACATACGAAAGAAAGACAGTGAAATATTTTACCGTTTCAAAATGTAATAAAGGTTTGTTATAATAGAAAATAATTATCTATCTGAATGTAGGTAATATAGATAGATACTGGATGTCACAAAAGTTGGTTGCGGGGGCGCTCTCGGACAGCATTCAGTGGTGTCCGCGCTGTGTCCGCTGGCAATGTACTAATACCATTATGGACCACAACACCACTCACAACGAGTGGGTGGTAGCCCTTAACAATGTATAGATGCGGCTTTACAATACTGAAACTCTTTTTTCCCCAAAATTTCTAATTTAACTAATAAACATCTTCATTTTAGCATCCAACTAGGTATTTCATGTACTCGTAGTAGCAGATGATGATAACAGAAATCAAATTGGTGAAGGCATCATGTAGTAGAATATTAATGTCTCCTAAGTAGGTATCTTTCGTAATGGAATGAGGAAATCTAGGATCTTATAATGTTTTCCGAGTTGGCCATTATTGTTTGCATTTTTCTGAATGTCGATGCACTGTCGACAATGCTTTACCGGGCAAACTTGATTTAAATTGTTGTGAAACTTTGGCTGGTGCTTCGTTTGGTTATAGGATGCTTTGGGCTTATTACAAAAATGAGGATATTAGGAAAACCTACTAAACAAGGCAATAGTTTTTGCCTGGCAAAGTTTACCTAAACGCCATCTTATTCTTCTCCTCCGCTGCAACTGCATATATTTATCAACCTGAGGCAATTGCCTCTGTCACCAGGTCGCTAATGTATGTATTTTAGTATAGTATAGAATAATAGAATTTAGTATAGAATTTTTCGTTTTCGAAATATCCCCATTTATGTAATTAGTTAGTAGCTTTCTGTGTGGTGTCCGGATCTAAAATATAGCACCACTCAATCTTCTCCCGTGGGTATCGTAAAAGGCGACTAAGGGATATTAAACCAGAGGGATGGACAGCAGCGTCCTTTCTGTGTAACAGTAGCCATTCTGCGTTCACCAACCCGCCCGCCAAGCGTGGGACTACCCACGAAAAATGCAAATGGCAAATTCCCCCCAAAAGATGACGACACACGGCATGTACGAGTAATCGGCCGTTTTATGGGGGAGGCTTTTGTTCAGTTGTATATATTTTGTGGCTGAGATCATGATGTACTTAGTTAAATTGCGGATCTTCACTATTGCTTCTGAATTGGCCATTAAATAAAACACTCTGTATGTATATTACATCGACACTTGATATGATGCAAGGTCTCTTGGTCCATATCTAAAATTATTATTGCATTTGTGTTCATTAAATATTATGTATATAATTTCCTGAAGTATTAACATTTTATAAACTTTATAAATTGTAGTATACTACCTTTATTGTTCCTGTTGGGTCTACGAGTTTGTATGTCTGTGCAGCCGGGTCACAGACTACAGTAGACTGGCCGTCGGCGCCAGCGAGTCGCGGTGTGAAATACTCAGGTGCATCCGAACCTGCCCACGGATTTTGTACAGTGTGCTCTTTTTGTATTCTAAATAGGCCGCTCGTAATTTATTGGAAAGATACACGACGAGAAAACAGTGAAATAATGGATCTATTTTCAAGCAGCCTTTGTACTCGATGGCATTTGATGCAACATATATTTTTAAAGTATATCATTAGTTCCCTTAAGTGCTCACTACTAAACATAGGTCTCTCAATTACCGGTACGCACATCAACACGTAAACGATCAATACAATGAGCGGTCATAGGTTATGTGACCATAATTAACACACTTGGCAGACAGATTGGTGATCGCAGTATATTGTTATTAGTGTGAGGAGGACGTTACTATTTTTTCTCTTGATATAATCTATTAGCCGCCTTTTACGGACCCACGGGTAGAGAGCGTTGACAATCAAGATCAAGACTTCGAGATCCTACGTCTATCGCCTTAAGTGGTGGCTTTTTCTATCTTATGAATGGTCAGTCACAGTCTGCTACAGAATTGCGATAATACGTTGAATGGTAGTCGCATACATACGTACATAATCAGCCCATTACTGTCCCACTGCTGGGATGGACCTTTTCTCCCGATGACAAAAGTTAGACCTTAGTCCACCATGCTGGCCTAATGCTGGTTGGCGGACTATACACAACATTGAGAACATTGACGTGCTCGATCCTTCTGACCAGGCTCCAAAGAACGGTAGGACAGCCTCGACGAAACGTTTGGTCGCAAACTTCATCCGCAGGCGGTGACGCAGCTTGCCAAGTGCACGCCGCCGAGCTAGCCGCCTCAGCCTGTCCAACGACCCTGGAGGCGCGCCTTCGCTGCTCTGGTGGAGTGAGCGTGTCTGGTCGTAGACCCACGCATCCATCTCCGCTAGGATGTTGAAAGGCGGAAAACGCACCAGGAGATTTGCCGCCTCGTAGGACACTGTCCGGTATAAATGCTATGTACCTAAAGAAGCTGTAGGTACTTTTCAGTCTTCTCTATAATCTACCAAACAGTATAATCCGCTTGACCTGACTTGTTCTGGAGGTTAGAACTCTATTTGGAAGAACGGAATACTACAAGTTAATTTAAAAGAGACACGCTAGCTCTTTCTGTTTCGGCTCCAACTGCTTTTTTATATTTTATAAGCTGCTCGTGTCTTTCGGTGCTCTGGTCACCTCTTTTCTGAGATGCCTTCGTGCATTTTGTGTAAGGGTCGATAGCTAACCTCGACTTCTTCAGGAGGTGAAGATTTCCGATTGGCTTTAAGAGGACGATTACACTATTCGTGGATTTGAGCTTCGACCTATAAGACCTGCCTAACCGGTAAGCGGCCTCAAATAGCGTGGATTTCGGAGCAACAGACGGTTTCGCGTTACATTAGCATCGTAATGCGTCGGTTTAAGCAGCTTCCTAAAGAGACGCGGAAGTCCGTGTGGAAGACTTCCCCTGCCTTTTCCCCGTAAGCTTGAGAGTTTGGAGGAAGACGTAGATATTGGGTCTAATAACTTGCAATGAGTATGTTCAAGAAATTAAAATAGTCCACTTTAATAGTTCTTTTTTCTAATCACCACTTAGTCAAGATTGTTAAAATATATTCTTAGGTCCGTATTACAGAACGATCCTCAAGTCCAATTTGATCTTTTATCACCTGATCACTGATTAAGCATAGAATCTGTACTTGAGTATCAATCATATTCCAGAACAGTAATCAATCTAAACTCAGCTGAGAAGAGTATCAAATCACGCCTCAAGCACATATTACTCATTGTCTATGCATCAGCCTGTTTTCGATTACGATTGATTTCCATTACCAATTTTGTTCCGATCTGCTCAGAATAAAAAAATATTGAAATGTATCTCAAAAACCCTATTAATAAAGAAATATAAATATTCACAAAATAGTTCCTCTTTACATACAAGGTTCATTTTTAAAAGAGTTATTTTTCATACTAGATACCTACGTAAAATATTTTTTTCATATACTTTAACGAGATGGTGGATGGTGTTGGCGATGGCGCCTATCGTCATTGAACAGATGTTATGTTGATAAATAAATAAATTTGTTTTAATTTGATGTACATATTAACATAATAACCTGTAGCGAAATTGTGTTGGCTTCTCCAGAAAGTTAAAGAAAAGAATGTATGACGTTTTTCACCACATATTGGGGAAACATGAAACTACTAATAGTCAACTTCTCCAAAAATATCCATTTTGTGATATATATATATATATATATATATACTTCCATTTAATTACATTTTACAGATACATTAATATATAATATCATTGCAGAGACACTTATAAAAAAATCTTAGCTTCTATTCAACAACAACAAAAATCAATGCGTAAGACAACATACATTAAAAACTGTGCTCAAGCGCTATCTGGACCACACTCACGTGATCACAGTTTAAATCTCTGCTCAAGTACAGACCTATAACTGAGTGACGATTTAGAATAAAGCCAGGACTCAGTTGAACTACGTTTAATAAACCTATGCTTGAGGGACGTTTTAAAATTAATGCTCAACTCAAAACTAGTTTTGAACTGAGATCAAAGCTTGAGTTTCGTTCTGTAATACAGACCTTAGAGTTTTTCTGTGTTATACTGAACATTTTGTTTCTTTTTTACTTTTAGATTTATTTACTTTTGCTGTTTGGTGTTGGTGCGTGCTGATTTTTCGCAATTCACTCAGTTATTATACCTAGTTTATTAAGCAAACAAAAAGCCATCCTCCTGTATTAAGACGTAGTCGTCCCGGTATCCTTTCACAGCGGTGCGCATGAGTCGTGATTTGATTCCCACAGAGCGAGGCCAACATTAGCTTTTTATTTTTCGGCGAGCGTTTTTGTTATTGTTGTCTTTTATGCCAATTATTTGGGTCTTTATGAACATATTTTTTTCAACATACAAATCTTGTATCTTTTAACCTCTATGGGTGTGTGTTCGCTGTCTATTGTCGTGGTAAAGGTGGTAGTTGTGTAAAGCAATCTTGTAAAAACTGCAGTGTTGTCCCTTCAATATGTTATCAGGCAAATAACGTACACTGCTGAACAAAGGCTTCCCCCGTAGATATCCATATTTTGTCGTTATTTTAGGGGGAAATTTACAGTACTCACCTTACTTCACGCTTGGAAGCCTGGTTTGAGAGCACAGGACGGCTGTTGTTTCACAAAAGGAACGCCTGAGCGTTTTTACCACCCTCTGGTTTAGAGTCCATTAGTCGCCTTTTACGACATCCACGATAGGAGATGGAGTAGAGCTATATTCTTAATCCGGAAATGACACGGAAAGTACCATTCATCATATCAGCCTATATCGGTCCAATGCTAGACATAGGCCTCACCCAGTGTGCGCCACAACATCCAGTCATCAGTTTCATTCATGATATGACGTAATTTGGCATGACGTAGAGCAAGTACTGTCGACGTCCATTACTCTATTATAACTGTAGCTCTATTCTGTCTTACCCATAGCGACACCTGTTTTTTAGTATTATGAAATCAATTTACTGTTCGGTGCTGGCCATCCGCCAACATATTTGTCATTCTTTAGTCTCTGTCTGACACGTCCGAAATCCAAGACATGACAGTTAAATTACTATGCCAACTGCTCACGTAGATTTTTTTGTACCTGTAGTTATACACACGACGACACGAGGTACCTTCTTATATAAATACACTTGAAGATAACTTAGTATGGAACCTACTTACTTTGCACACGATTTGCCTTGAAGAGGCTTAGTGCAAATAAAAAGGTTTTTGTCCAAGTTTGCACACAATTCGATTACATAGTACAATGTCGGTAAAAAATCTATGCCGCGTGTGCAAAGATAAATATGATTGATGAGTTGCGTCACGACATACATATGAATATTCGATATTATACGGTGACTGCACATAAACCAATTACGCTACGATGCAATGGCAAGATATAACATGGAATTATTAAAAAAAAACAGGGCTTTGCAAAACACCATGACGAAATGGCTTGGGATAGTTGTGATAAGTTTGCCTTCTATGGGCCTAGCACGAATACTTTGACGAATAGTAATGTAAACGTATCGCTAATGTAAGTGAATTTTTAATTGAAAATACTTGAATCGCACATATTTTTTATTTAAATTGTAGCTTTATTCATACCTACATACTACAAGTTACTATACGAGAAAATAGTCGTGCTAGGCCCACTGTTTCATTCTTTCATCGCGATAAATATTATGGCTTAGAGATATTTTCGATATTTGTCTCGGTGACCGTGAATAATTATGATGACTCATTAATCATTATACAGCGAATTACGTTCAAGGTAGCAGTGATAGCCTAGTGGTTGAACGCTTGCCATCCATATCCATCCATCCCTCTGGGTCTAAGTTCGATTACGGCCCGTACCTCTGACTTTTCGGATTCATGTGCGGATCAGAATTTGATTATCATGAGGAAACCTGCATACCTGAGAGGGCTCCAAAATGTTCTCATTGGTGTGTGTAGTCCTCCAACCCATACTAGGCCACCGTGGTAGACTAAGGCTTAGCCTTTCTCATCGTGAGATAACGACCAACCACTAGGCTATCACTGCTTCGGGGGTCACGGGCGCGCAGATTGGGGAGTCTGCGTGCTCACACCGAGTGACCCCCGGGAAGACGGTGGCGCGCACGTGGTCACGTGCCGCCGTGTGCGCAGCACAGCGCAAAGCGAGGCTTGGGGGGATCCTTTACAATCCTCCCCGAGGAGTGCCTGGGGGAGTGACCTTTTTACAGTCGCCTTCCCTTCGCTAGAGGGGGTGACCGCTTTACAGTCATCCCCTCCGTGATGTGCCTAAAGGCGTGGCAACAATGGGCGGCTCTAGTATGATCTTACGAGGACCTGGAGCCCCCCTTCGGTGCCGAAGATGACCGCTCCAGTGGGTTTAGCCGGTAGGAGTCCAGCATACCCTTCCCCGGGGCGAAGGAAGTTCCATGTAGAATTTCCACTGGACAACATTAAAAAAAGAAAAGAAAGCTATCCCTGCTACCTTGAACATAATTCGCTGATTATGATATGTTCAAGAGTTCGTAGCGCTTCTTGAGCTTTCTTTTTTTAACTTTTGCTGGTCATTGGGATTTCCCTGTTTTCTGTGTCTGTGTGTACAGTTCCTGTATCAGTAAATCAATATCTATTAAGAATATAGCATTTCTCCATCTCCTTCCATGGATGTAGTAAAATCTCACCTTTTTGAAATTTATTTTTTGATGGTGCCCTGTGGAAATTCTTCGTGACCTTGCTTCGCCCCGAGGAAGGGCGAAGGGGTATACCGGACTCCTAGTGGCTGAAACTACTGGAGCGGTCATCTTCGGTACCTAAGGGACGCTCCAGGTCCTCGTATGATCACGCTAGAGCCGTCCAGCCACCGGCTTCTCTTGGGTCGATGTGGGCACGCAGATTCCCCAATCTGCCCCCCGCCTTATAGCGACTGCAGGGGGTTTTAGGCGTATTGGAATAAGGCGCCAGGGCGGTTGTTACCCCGGTGCCATCTCCTTCTGCTTCGAGCGGGATCGGCCCCCTTCCAGTCCCACTCTGCGGTCTCCTTCTGGAGCATGACACTCCCAGAGAAGAAGACCACTGTATTCCAGTTTTCGTGCTCTGCCAACATAGCCGACACTACTGCTGGCAGAGAGAGATCTTGCCTGATTTGATCGACCAGGATCCGCCGCTCACGCTGGGCACGCCTCGAGCGTGTGCTGTGTGGTGTCCTGGTCGCTATCACAATGTGCCGTGCCGTGCCGCGCCGCCTCACATCCTATCCCGTGCAGGTACGCACCGAAACAACCGTGCCCAGTGAGCACCTTTGTCAGGTGGTAGGTGATGCCCTCGCTCCTTCTAAGCCAGGCTCTAAAGAGCGGCAGGACGGTTTCCACGACGCGCTTGGTCTAGATTGCAGACCGGCCGCCGAGTAGTTTGCCGCAGTGGCTAAGCGATTGGCTTCCTAAGCTACGTGTCGCAGGTTCGATCCCCGCACGGAACCTTGTTTGTTTGATTGTAGTTGTCTTGGGTCTTTTTGTGTCTGTTAACTTTACAAACGATACAAAAAACACAGAGAAATCTTTTAGAATGAAAAAACAAAGGAGTTAGTATATCTATTAGGCGTGTTCATAACGGCTATATATTGATAACGCGTTATAACGATGAGTGATTTAAAAATCACCTATAATTTTCTACGTTATAATATATTAGTTTGAGATTTATTACTTCGTCGAGCGCCGCGGTTTTGTTAACGTTGCGGTCCACAACAGAGAAATAGTTCCACATTTGTCTTCTTCGAGACATTTTGATTTAATGTAACTCTTATTTAAGTAAATAACAACCTAAACATGTTAATTTTTATTAACACTAAACAAAATACTTATTTTTAAAGTTTCACAATACAAACTTTAATAATGAAATGATATCAACATTTCAATACTATCACGCAATCGCTCGCAATCTCCCCTAAAATACAACTTCTGACGTCAGGTGAGTCATCCGCAATGTTCAAATATAATCGTAGATGTTCAAATATAATTACAAAGATCGGACTAACTTACCTAGTGACGTCCGATCCTCAATTATGTGAAGTAATCTCGTCCTCATTTAGTACTATGTAGTTTGCACCTTGCACAACTCACTGCATCACAATTTTAAAGATGAACACTTTCATCAAAAATTTTAATATAGTCTGTGGTTCCTACGCGCTCTTTCGCTATCTGTAATGTACATGTCATTAATTCAAAGCATAAGAACACAACTTTCAGCAGGGATCTAGATTGCAATTTTATAGAATTCTAGATTTATTTGGGATGGGTTGGGACTCGATGAGGACGAGATTACTTCACATAATTGAGGATCGGACGTCACTAGGTAAGTTAGTCCGATCTTTGTAATTATGTTCCGTAATCTCGTCCTCATTTAGTACTATGTAGATGTTCAAAGAAGAAAGTTGTGCTAATAATCAACCTTGTTTATTCGTTAATAAACATTATTACAATTTATTATAATTATTTATGAACCTCAGTCTTGTGTCCTCTAAGACTTATAGTAGATGAACAGGTATAAATAAATACGTTTCGCATTATTCATATAAAAATAAACTTGGCGGAAGCACTGCCGTACTCCCAAAAGTGCAATTCTTTGCATTTCTAATTTATATGATTATATGGTGTACTTATAATACCTATTCATCACATAAGTTGGTTCTTATTTTAGTTTGTGTTTATTATTTATTTAAGAAATATCCATATAGAACACATAGCTTGAGCCATTGGGATCATAAATAAACATTTGGCCTCTTGCAAAACCAAGCCAAGTTGAGGCGTTTCTTGCTTTTGTGTAGTATGCTGTAGATTTACTAGGATCCAATCCATTATTAGTTAAAACTTACTTCAACCATCTGCTTAATAGATGCGGTGGAGGCGCCGTAATAAGGCTTCCTTAATGTAATAATTATGTATTACAGTTCGTCCTTTATTTTATTAACATCTAAATAACAAAGTAAGGTTGTTGCAGGACAAATATTAATGGCAATTATCTTTAAAATAATTGGTAAGAAATGCTAGTATTAAAAATGGTTAAGATCAATGGTAAGACAAAAGGTAAGATCTAGATGTTTTTACCATTTTGTAATTTTTATGTTGATATTATCTACTTTAACGGTAATTTTATCTATACAAATCAGCAACAAGGTTTGATCCCGTGTTTGGGTAATTCCACACAGGCTTGCATTGGGAAACATATTCAACAATAATTATTCTTAATGTTAAAGTCACATAGGTACAACATAATACTTAGGGTTTGTTGCCCTACCTTTAAATATTTGCTTAAAGAACTTCGTTCTTCTCTCATCTCTACTCAAGTGCGATCGTAAGTGTAGGAAGAGAGGAAAAAAAAAAAATTGTTGACCTCAGTGTTGAGTGAGCTATAGGAAAACCTTTAATTATTAATTAAACTTCGATGCTAAGAATAATATAACCAGGGGATGCACATCATAACTTTTACAGTTGGGGATTCACTGATTATTGCAGATTAATATTGCCATCCTGTTTTGTTCTGTAACGAAGCTAACATTTTGTCCGTTGAAGAGGATGGTATACTTCTTAGAAATACGCTCTCCTGAAAATGTGGTGGCAATCAGTGTTAGAATCCTGTGTAAAGGATTGTGATTCCCTGGAAGGATATGACAGTAAGTCACGACTAGGTCGCAGTATATTGTATGTATATAGACATCTTTTTTTTTTTTTTTTTTTTTTTATATACTAGGTCGCAGAATAATATATGTATATACACATCTTTTAGTTTTTATTATAGATATATATGTATATATATATATATATATATATATACATATATATCTTACTATACACCCATATATATATAATTACAATGCTCTGTTTTTATTTTCCGAAAAAATAAAAATCTACTATGAGTGCAAATGGAGGGAACACAGAAGAATGTCCCATGCCATTCAAGAGTAGAGGCATCTATGGTGTATCTAGGTCAGGAACCCATGATACATAGTTGATGCAATTAGCAATACATCCATTTGCAAACATCATTCTAGCGTTCACCAAGATTAGCTATAAGTGGTTCAAAGGCTACGGCCACATAGTTCCATTTCAATTTCTATATTTTCTATAGCTTTATTAGCAATGGCATTCTACATATATAATATGATCAAACGACTACAAAACTACCACAGCTTCTTTGCCATTGAAGTGTGTGCCCATATCTTATTAATATAGGTTATGGTTCATATCTATTCCAAGTGAAATATTACCTTGTTTTATTTCAAAAGCAACTGGTTTCTGTGCTTATAAGTGTAGGTAAATTCATTTAGTTTTAATTCCTTTCAATATAGGAGGCCACCATTTAAGTATGTGCAAATGTATCCTATATACATAAGATTGCACTATTACTTTTTCAGGGCTACTGTTGTAAGATTTATCCATGACATTGGTAGGTATAAAGTCAAATGTATTCTATAGCTGGGCCATGCACAATGTTAAGCTATGTTGAAACAAGGACACCTTTGGGTTGAGATAATTATTATTTTGCACCCGTTTATGGTTTCTCTAGAATTTAGAAATAAAATATTATCTTCTTCTGGGAGAGCAAGATAGAAAAAATTGCATGGAATCTAATATGGGTCCCAAATTCTGCTATTTTTGTTTAGCATTTAGGCATATTTTCTTTGATATGAAAACACCAAGATTTTCTAAGAAATTTTAGTTGGTGGACACATTTAGTTTACACTTTTCATAGGAGTCAGCAAGACAAGAATTATTATTGATAACCGATGCAATGATCTCATGTAAAAATTAGCAGTTTCATGATCTAGGTAAAATCATATGGTGCTGTACTAAGCCTGAAGGGATGGCATGTAAATTCATACAAATAATCTGGAAATAGGGAACATGAGTGTTTCCTATCAGATTCCCTTATTGACAGTACAATATGCATTTTTTTAAATCTTACAAAAATTTTGTTGCAACAATTTTTAAAATCTTTTCTCATTTTGATAAAAATTTACTCAGTTTCTGAGTAACCTGGTTATTTAATGGAGCAGTAGTTTGTACAGGAACATTAGTGAAAGGTATAGTATAACCTTTAAACCATTTGTGTATGGTAGGACTTTTAGTGATACCTAGTATCGCAGTAGTAGGAAAAGTATTTCAGTTGATTGGTATGTACCTTATTCATCATTGATCAGGATCCAGGCTAGGGCTTCAGCAACAGGGATAGTGGTGTCTCCGCCAGAATATCACGAAAACCACCAGCAATTTATTCACATATGTTGTTGGACTCGACATGGTTTTGCCCGCTTGGAAAGACATTTATAGCTGTTGTACTCCCCCCTTTTAGTTTCAAGTTTTAGGGGATTTTGCTAGCTACTTACCTTCACTGGGAGTATTCTTTCATTCTCACCCAGATTTTGAACAGCTTTAATGGTATTTACTTTATCCTATAGTTTGTTCCCAAACAGGTATTATGAGATTGCAGGCTTCTCTGATATCAATTTATCAATGATGTGCAGGCTATAACTTCATACAATAAGTTGCATAGCAATCCAGTTGAATCACTGATTGCGAAATGTGGTTTTCATCTCATTGTGTACAATCATGTTGTTGAAAATCTTTTCAAGGGTTGAGATAGTACTAAGTGTCTCATAATAGCATTGATTTGACTTTTCCATAAATGCTTGTATGCTTTATTTATAGGGCCATGTTTCTTGATTATAGTGGATCTAGATCTTAAGGCCATTCTGCATGGTTAGTCGTTTTTTTTTTTTTTTGTATCTTGCGTTTTATTCCTACTGAATTATCTCAGAGGTGAGCACTATTTTTGCAAGCCTGCCCCCCTCCTTTCTTTTATCTGATTTCATCACTAGGTGAGACACTATATTTGTAGCCACTTATGATAGGTGACGGAAAGGTGTTTGCACCTGGTTCATTAGAGCTTGACTGCATCAGCTCCGCTCATGTAATGAAAAACATTGTCCTTGTCCGTGTGGTAAACTACCTCGGCTTCGACTGAAGAGGTCTTCGTAATCATCTAGGCTCCTGACTGCAAATCCAAGGCTAACCCCTCGTGAAAGCTCTAAGGATGCATCAAACAGCGTTTTATCTTGCTAATAAAAGATACTTAACTGGCTAGCCTCTCGTGGAAGCTCCCTCGTTCTTCGCTTGTAAACGAATACTGCACCGGCTTACCTCTCGTGAAAGCTCTATTGGTGGTGTCGTTTTAAACTTGTCACGGTTGACCTCGAGTTCATGCTTGTAAACGAATACACGACCGGCTGACCTCTCGTGAAAGCTCTATTGGTGGTGTCGTTTATTTTTAAATTAAGGCACTGTTGACCTGTCTTCGTCCTTGTAAACGAATAACTCACCGGCTGACCTCTCGTGAAAGCTCTATTGGTGGTGTCGTTTATTTTTAAAATAAGGCACTATAAACTTCTCACCGGCTGACCTCTCGTGAAAGCTCTATTGGTGGTGTCGTTTATTTTTAAATTAAGGCACTGTTGACCTGTTTTCTTCCTTGTAAACGAATAACTCACCGGCTGACCTCTCGTGAAAGCTCTATTGGTGGTGTCGTTTATTTTTAAAATAAGGCACTATAAACTTGTCACCGTTGACCTGTCTTCTTCATTGTAAACGAATAACCCCCACCGGCTGACCTCTCGTGAAAGCTCTATTGGTGGTGTCGTTTAGATTTACGTGCATATAGTGTATATTGCTGCGGCACTGCGGATCCATATCCTGTGAAACATGTAGTTAGTAACTTACCGGTACGGTCGTGTAGACTCCCGCTTTTTTTGGGCTCCCACAATCGATTATTTAGCTTTTCTATTGCCTCATCCTTACTCCTCCGCCAGTGTTTCCCCATTTTTGAAGAAAAAGGAGGATAATTGGAAGATTTTCTTGAGTTGCGTATACAGCGAGCGGCACAAAAAAGTACAATGACATGTACATTACAGATAGCGAAAGAGCGCGTAGGAACCACAGACTATATTAAAATTTTTGATGAAAGTGTTCATCTTTAAAATTGTGATGCAGTGAGTTGTGCAAGGTGCAAACTACATAGTACTAAATGAGGACGAGATTACGGAACATAATCGTAGATAAAAACGACTGTCGAATAAAAACAAATATATATTAGGTCCTTCTAATATTTATTAGTTTCGATTAAATATTGATAAGAATCTAGCTCTTATTACTATGCACTGAAAGCACAATTTTGCATGTGGCACCTTATGAAATATGTGACGTCGGGAAATCTGTGGTCTTTTAGTAATAAAAATAATAGGGAAACATAAATAATCGTTACCTGGTTTAATAAATAATAGGTGATATGATTATTTTAAAATAGTTGATTATTTATTCAGCTACCTAATATATCGAACACTTCTAATATCTATAAAAATAATACAAATAAATCAAATTGAAGTGTCTGTTTGTAATGTCAAAATAACAGCTTTTTGCTTAATGCATATGAAAGTATATACGGTACCTATGACAAAAAAACAATTTTAAATTTTTTGTGTTTCTGTCTGTTTGTTCCGGGTAATCTCCGAAACGGCAGGACCGTTTTTGACGGGACTTTCACTGGCAGATAGCTGATGTTATAAGGAATAACTTAGGCTACTTTAATTTCTGAAAAATAATTAGGATTCCGCGCAAAAAAATTAAACCCAATATAATTATATTCTATGTCAAGTGTCTATGTCGAAGTACTCTCAATTTCTTTTAAATTAAACGCGGGTGAAACTGCGGGTCCCAGCTAGTAGGGTATATAATTGGAAGCATTATACGAGTATAAAAATATGCTCATAATTTAGACACATAAACACTGTAGATAATAACAGGTTGTTAGCCCGGCCGTACCGTAACCGTTATCACGATAACCCTTCACCTCTTATTGAAACCATGTATAAATTATAATAAAACACTTTTAAACGGATTCTATCGCGTATATTTTTGCTGCAAAGTATTCGAAACGTCAGGAAAATCTAAAATATACGCGATAGAATCCGTTTAAAAGTGTTTTATTATAATGTGTAATAATCGCGAAAAACTAAGACATTACTACCATATATAAATTGTGTGTGTGTTGCTCAAATGTTTTTGGTTAAGAGCCAATACTGACAATATGGGGCGATACCGTGGGCCTTATAAATGCTTATAAAAATATATTTATTTTATACTGTAAAAAAAAACTTATTTATTATCATATAAACGGGACCAGACGGAGGTAATTTTTTTATTTAATTACAACGGTTTCAACCCATTATATTAATTAATTTATATAAAATGAATAATACATTAGCACAACATGGATACATAAACTTAATTATAAGCCTTCTTTTATAATATAAAATTAATACACAAAATATTGTGTTGACAATTAATTCAACAAGTAAAAATATAATCTCATTCATTGATTTCACAGAATCGGAGGCATACTGACAATAGCAAACTCCATCTATTGAAAAACACATCACAGTCGGGTGTAGCATTGAGTAGAGAGTTAATTGCACCGTGCATGCGATATAGTGGAGAATTGAGTCGTGACACCGTACGCGACGACGTTGCCGCAAGTCGTTGTCGGGAACATACATTCTACATAGTATATTGTGAATGCATTTGGTTTTTACCTCTACGAACAGTAAGAGAATTATAAGTTAAACTACCCAACAGGAAGTTTGTAGGATATAATAATGGATAATAACTAAATAAATGTCAAATACCCATGTCGTGCCCATCACAATATCCGTTGGGAGCTCTGTTCTCGAAGTTCTTATCGAGTTACAAAATGTCCAGTTAGGTATGTCCAACTTCCAGAAAGAGGTCAATCGTCGAATCCGACTCGGATGGGCAGCGTTCGGGAAAGTTCGTAACGTCTTTTCGTCAACAATACCGCAATGCCTCAAGACGAAAGTCTTTAACCAGTGAGTGTTACCAGCGATGATATATGGCACGGAGACGTGTTCACTCACAATGGGCCTCGTAAGAAAGCTCAAGTTCACTCAGAGACCTATAGAGAGAGCTATGCTTGGTATTTCTCTACGAGATCGAATCAGGAATGAGGAGATCCGTAGAAGAACTAAAGTTGTCAACATAGCTGAAAGGATAAGTAAGCTGAAGTGGGCAGGGCACATTGCTCGTAGAACTGATGGCCGTTGGGGCAAAAAGATTCTCGAGTGGAGACCGCGTACCGGAGAACGCAGCGTATGACGACCTCCAATGAGATGGACGGATGATCTGGTGAAGGTCCCTGGGAGCCGTTGAATGCATGTAACCAGACTTTGTGAAAATCTGTTGGGAAGGCCTTTGTTCAGCAGTTGATGCCCTTTGGCTAATATGATGATGATGAAACGAGTCAAATATTTAATAAATATGCAGTTTTAATTATATTTTATGGCCAATTCCATTCTGTCTCATTTTCTTGACAGTATGCGTGCGCAACTTCCAACTTGCTCTCTACAAACCAGCCAAAAGAATTATAACTTAAAAATACAGATTAGTTCTTAAATTTAGATATTTATTCAATTTACAAAGTAAACTAACTAGTAAAAATAAACGTGGTGTTGTACTTTGCTGTGCGGTGTGTTTGTTTCTTTTTTCACTTTTGCTAATGTTAATGCACATAATTGTATGATAGCGTGACAAACATAACCCTGTCTGCTGTCGCGTAAAAAGTAATCTATACTACCAGCTAATACCACTAGAGTGGTCATCTTCGGCACCAAAGAGGGCTCCAGCTCCAAGCTGCCACGCTTTTAGGCACATCACGGAGGGGATGACGGTAAAGCGGTCACCCCCTCTAAATTAGGGATGGTAACTGCAAGAAGCTCGCCCCCCAGGAACTTCTCGGGGAGGATTGTAAAGGATCCCCCAAGCCTCACTGTGCTGCGCACACGGTGGCACATGACCATGTCTGCGTACAGTCTCCCGGTGGTGCGGGTTCAAAACCTGGCATGTACCGATGTGACTTTTTTACTCTTATTTCATCTTTCTTTCTGTTTTTGTTTCTGTGTGTGCATAAATTATAAATAAATAAATAGACTGCGTGTTATGATTTGATTGCATCATTATTAAAATGCTACGTAAATACTATAGCAGCCCCTCTGATAACAGTACCTACTATAAATGTTATATATCCTACGTCTTGTTTACATCTTTCTAGCTCGTTTTTTATGCAGACAGTCTTCTAGATGATTAAATTGACTTAAATATGACTACTTTATACTACTTCAATTGTCCGTTGTCATTTGCTGTCATATCACGAATTTTGCGAGCTAACATGGTGGCGACTTCTATGGTGGCATTTGTGCTCGCCATACCAAATATGTACACCCACTAGCATTAGCACAGACTCGAACTTTACCGAATACCGTGTTACGTTATTTGATGTAACTATTTACTTCAATTACGACACTACTTCCTTATTACCATCGCGGTGCCACAACCATAATGAGAGGTATTTTGACACGTCGTCAAGTGCTTTTGAATTAATTGAGGGAATCAGAAAACATGTTTCAGGATTTTTTTCCAGAACCATCTAATTTGCGTTTGGACTTTTGCCTATACCAACGGTTCAACAATATTATTATATTTCGTATTTCTATTTTCAATTAATTAGCATTGATAGCTACTGTTTATAATAAAAATTAAAGGTAAACAAATGTCTCCTTAATTTTTTTTGTAGCCAACCTTGTGTGAGAATTGTTCAAGCCGCTCAAAGGCCTTTGACTTGACTTAACGAGTGCCGTCTGATGACAACAACAGACACCGATTTTACATATCCTCTGAAGCATGGGGACGCCAATCCAATACCACCCACCCACAAACAGACCGAGCGTTGCTTAGCGTAACCAATCGTTTACCGATCAATGAATGCAACTTTACTATGAGCGCCTCAACAAATGATTTGTATAATGTCATATTTGATATTTTGATAAAAATATAAGTTGAATTTCCGTATCGAAATCCTTTAATGTATCGGGTAATACAAGTCACGACCGGAGCTGTGCGCGCGCGCTGCTTGGAATGCGATCGCGCTGCGCATTGTATGCGCAAACGCTCCCGTGCACCTGCGCGCCCGTGGGAATCCGATATTTTCAGATTCGAATGCGACGATAAAACGGGTGTGGCTTGCCCTGCTATTGAAGGTTTTTTTAAACATTGCTAATAATTTGAGATCATACATAATACAAACGAAAAGTCAACCCATTTTAGAATGAAAAGTACTCGACCGGGTAGGTGTACTTGTGTGCCGTCTCTACGGGGGGTCGTGCGGTGCAGGCTCCCCGTAGAGGGTGGTCAGCTCGACTGTCAAGTGCCCAGCGCTGCAGCACCAAAAATTAGGGTCTGCAGTGCAAAGAGGCTATCCGGATCGGACCGAGGACTGGATCGAGGATTCTGAACAGTGTCCTACGACGCGGCAACTCCTGGCACGATTTCCGCCTTGCGACATCTTGGCGGATGGATTCGTGGGTTTACGATCAGACACCCTCCCTCCGCCAAAGCGGTGAAGGTGCGCCTCCAGGGGTGTTGCACCGGCTGAGGCGGCTAGCTCGGCGGCGCGCATATGGAAAGTTCCGTCACCAGCCAGCAGATGCAGTTTGCGACTAAGCGCGTCGTGGAGGCCGTCCTACCGCTCTTTGGAGCCTGGCTCAGAAGGAGCGAGCGCGTCAGCTACCGCCTAACTCAGGTGTTCACCGGGCACGGTTATTTCGGTGCGTACCAGCACAGGATAGGACCCGAGGCCACGGCGCAATGCTACCATTGTGATAGCGACTAGGACACCGCACAGCACACGCTCGAGGCGTGCCCTGCGTGGGCGTCCGAGTGGCAGATCCTGGTCGATTGGATTGGGCAAGATCTCTCTCTGCAAGAAATAGTGTCGGCTATGTTGGCAGAGCACGAAATATGGAACGCAGTGGTCTCCTGTGAGAGCGTCATGCTCCAGAAGGAGACCGCAGAGAGGGATCGGGAGAGGGCCGATCCTGCTCGAAGAAGGAGGAGACGGCGCCGGGGTAACAAGGCCTGCTGCCTGATTCTCATATGCCTGAAGGGTTGCTGCCTGCCATCGCTATAAGGCGGGGGGCCTCTGGGTTCGCGGGTGCGTAGATTCTGGGAATCTTCGTGCCCACACCGAGCGACCCACGAGAAGACGGTGGCGTACATGTGGTCACGCGCTGCCCTGTGCGCATAACACAGCGCAGGGACGCTTCGGGGATCCTTTACAATCCCCCAGGGGTGGTGACCGCTTTACAGTCACCCTCTCATAGATGTGCCTATAGGCATGGCACCAGTGTCCGGCTCTAGTGTGATCATACGAGGACCTGGAGCCCCCTTAGGTGACCGCCCCAGTGGTTTTAGCCGGTAGGAGTCCGGCATACCCCTCCGGCCCTCCCCGCTGCGGAAGAAATTCATGTAGATTTTCCACTGGGCCCAATAAAAAAATGAATAAAAGAAGGTGTACTTGTGTAGTAATCATTACAATGTATGTAGATCATAAGTTTGTAGATCTTATTTATAAGAATATAATATAAATAACAATTTTAAAAGAGTATATCCATGGAGTTTCTTGCCGGTTCTCCTCCATAGGACTAACGACTTGGAATCGCGCAACTATTTAAATTCTGAATATTCGCAATTGCTCAAATCATTTTAGATAAAATATTACGGACAGTAATAGTAATCAATAAGTTTTTCTAAATAGTCGCTCTGTTTTAGATTTCTGATATACTTTAGATAACTGTTTCTGGGTTGAGAAGATGACCCCTTTTACCGTATGTTTACAACATATTAGTACACAATTCCGATAGCAAAACACATGTTTTATAACCTACAGAAGTTATCAATCTCTTAATGATTCTTGTATATGCCTACAATAAATAGTATATTTTATATATCGATACAATATCAAATATTAGAAGTGAAACGTTATAAATTTATAATGAATAATTTTTAAATATAACAAATGCGTTACAAGTTTTTAGTTATTTAAATTAAACACAAAAAAAGAATACTTTTAATAATAATAGGTGTTTCGTCTCATCTTATAGCTCTGGTATATCGCGTGTTCATGAAAATGGGACACCTATATAAATAGATGAAAGGCCACAACGCCAACATGCAATTACAAAAGAACAATAAAAAATACCTATACATAGTTGCGTTATAAGTGTTATAACTGTTTTTTTAAGTTTTACGTATTACTTATCTACTAGTTGACCCGAATATTTCGCATACATTTATGAATGCAAAGTATTTTGTTTTAAAGAGTAGTGATAAATATCAATCTTATTGTAAAAAATACATACAATTTATGTTTAATTGTATATAATTAACAAGTATTTAACTATATTTCGTCATTAGCGGGGAACGTTATCTTCAAAATGATGTCTCAATCATTAATTTATATAAAGTATTATGGAAGATATGGCGTATCGACAAAAAAAAAACCTTTGAGAATAATATAATATATTATGATGATCACTATAATTCTGCATAAAGCCATCTAGAATGTGTAAAGTAAAATATATAAAATCATTTTATACATTTTTGGTATCTTCATTTGTATAATATATCTATTTTCCATAGAGAAGATATTTTGATTGGTTTCCTTTTAACGCATCCTCCCATGGTTGCCCTGTATGGTACGTTGGTTGGTTGTTGGAAATTTTAACCTAAAGTCGTATATCATGTCAGCCAAAAACGGCCACAGCTGAACAAAGTCTCCCGCATAAGATGACCCATTACGCCGTATGTCGTAATTTTGGGGGGAATTTGCTAGTACTCACCACGCTTAGCAGGCGGATTGGTGAGCGCAGAATGGCTAATGTTCCACAGAATGGACGCTGCTGCCCATCCCTCTGGTTTAGAATCCCTTAGTCGCCTTTTAGGACATTACACGGGAGGAGATGGCGTGGTGTTATATTCTTAATCCGGATACCACACGGACTATAGCATATTAGAGTACTTGTTTCGTTTAAATAAACTCCCAGTATAGTGCAAAATGACACTGAAGTATAACTTCAGTATAATAATGATAACTGATCCCGTCGATATAGACTAAGCCTGAGTGATACTAATAAATGGTTCACTGATACATGCATGCTTTTTAATTACGATTTTTAACGACGTTTTATGTCTTTAATGATAATTGATAAAGTGATAACACGGTGATATCACTCAAACGTCACCTTCTATCATACGATAAGACACTAAAACAATGCATGCAACTAAGCTTAGTTCTCGTTAACGTCAATTGCTGAACATGGATGAATGAATGAATGGACCTTTTTTCTTTTTTATTGCTCCCCAGTGGAAATTCGTCATGAACTTCCTCCGCCCCGGGGAAAAGCGAACGGGCATGCCCGACCGTTACCGGTTAAAACCACTGGAGCGGTAATCTATCAGTAAACCGAAGAGGGGCTCCAGGTCCTCGTAAGACACGCCTTTAGGCACATCTCGGACGGGATGACTGTAAAGCGGTCACCCCCTCTAGCGGCGCGAAGGCGGCTGTAAAAAGGCCAATCCCCAGGCACTTCTCGGGGATTTTAAAGGATCCCCCAAGCCTTGCTGTGCGCTGTGCTGCGCACACGTACGTACATTCGTGCGCGCGTCTTCCCGGGGGGCCGCTTGGTATGAGCACGTAGAAACCCCAATTTGCGCATACGTGACCCCCACCATGTAGCGACGGCAGGAGCTCAGGCGTGTAGGGCCCGGGAGCCGGGGTGGTTGTTACCTCGGCGCCGTCTCGTCCGGAGATGGAGTCTGTGAGATCTCTGCAGTCTCCTTCTGGAGCATGACGCTTTCGCAGAAGGAGACCATAATATAATCACTACGCATGGCAGTCGGATTGGTGATCAAGTAAGTTGTTATTAGCACACGGGAGGTTGCTGCTGTCCATCCTCTTGATATCAACTCTTTGCGAAGTCGCTTTCTACGACACCCATGAGTTGAGAAGCGTGGTCTATTCTTTGCTGAAAACCACACGGTAGGTACTGCCGGGAACCACACTGTCTAAGTTTAGTTAAACTTTACTTATCTTTAAGTTATTGGTTGAACTCGAATACATGTTCTTTTGTATGAAACTATAACTTGAAGTGACAAAAACATGAATAAGGAATAAAACATGTACTAAAAACCCAAAATAATCCCATCATTATCATATCAGCGAAGGATGTCCACTACTGAACAAAGGCCTCCCCGATATATTTCCACAATTGTGTCGTCATATTGGGGGGAATTTGCCAGTACCTACTCATCACGCTTGGCAGGCGGGTTGATGTGCGCAGGATGGCTGTTGTTCCATAGATGGGAGGCTGCTTTCCATCACTCTGGTTTGAGTCCCTTTTTTATATTTTTATTTGTCCCAATGGAAATTCTTCATGAACTTCCTCCACCCTGGGGAAAGGCCAAAGGGCGGTCTTCTACCAGCCAAAACCTCTGGGGCGGCCATCTTCGGCACTTACGGGGGCTCCAGGACCTCGTATGATCACACTAGAGCCACCCACTGGTGCCATGCCTACAGGCACATCTCGTAGATCGTGACTATAAAGCGGTCACCCTCCCGAGGAGATTGTAAAGGATTAAGGAAGTAGAAGGAGGAAGGGGGATTGTCTCGTACTTCTCCGTGCGGGATCGGCCTCTCCCGATCCCACTCTGCAGTCTCCTTCTGGAGCATGACACTCTCCGATTTTCATGCTCTGCCAGCATAGGCGACACTACTGCTGGCAGAGAGAGATCTTGCCCGTTCCGATCGACCCGGATCCGTCACTCGGCAGCCCTCGCTGGGCATGCCTAGAGCGTGTCCTGTGCGGTATCCTGGTCGCTATCACAGTAGCACTGTGCCGTGACCTCGCGTCCTATCCTGTGCAAGTACGCACCGAAACAAACGTGTCTGGTGAATACCTGCGTCAGGCGGTAGGTGAGGCTCTGAAGAGGAGCTGGATTGAGTCCCTAATCGCCTTTAACGACATCCACGGAGGCGACGAAGTGGAGCTTTATTCTTAATCCGGACACCACTCAGAATTGGAAAATAACCCCATAGCTAAATAACTAATTAATTACCGCAATTCTTGACACATTTTATTCTCTACACATTATAATACTGTTAGTATAGTAGTAATGTTATTAGTCTTAGTGTCTCAGATGCCAATGGACTAAAGGTAGGTGACATTTAGTTTTCATTGTACGAGGTTATTCAGGTTATTCGTTGAGGTTATTCAAGTCAAGTCGCAGTAAAAAACAATATTTCAAGTAAACCAATTACTGGTATACACACTACACCACAAACAGGTAACATTTAATTGTGTGGTTAGGTTACTGTTTCCGTGTGGTGTCCAGATTAAGAATAAAGCACCACTTCCCGCTCCCGTGGATGTCGTAAAAGGCGTGTAAGGGATTATAATAATAAATTATTTATTTACAGGTTACTTTGGCCCATAGATATATACTTTACAAACTAACATATATATTGTAATAATACAGATTATGTTAGTATATAGAAACTCAAGTCTTTATTAGTAAATACTTCACTCGCACTACGTCACTGTGCGTTCTAGAGGCGTTTGTCCGCGGAAGCGACGGAGCAGCACGCCTTGCGGCCAAAAGTCCTCTTCCATGACGAGAAGCTATCTGCATCTGCACATGTTGGTACTCGCACCACGAACGCCTTGAAGTTGACGTTGCGGCTGCACTCTCGGCGTGTACTTGGTCATTTGACGCACGTACTTCACGATGTCCTCCGCCTTAGTGGTGTAGTGTAGGCGAGTGATATACACTGGAGTGTTCGGCTTCGCGGAACGTATTGTTGTTTCATTACTAATTTAAAAAAAAAAACGTTGCCCCACACTAGGATTTCTCCTGTGTCGTGGGTGCGTTTACAGACATGAATTCCACACACAATACACCCAGACCCGGAACAACTATCTGCAGATCATACAAATATTTGTTCCGTGCGGGAATCGAACCCACGACTCGGTGCGCAGCAGCTGACTGTATCAGCCACTGCTGCACTTTGGACTGCGCAGGAGCCGTGCCGCAGCGCTTCTTATTGGCTGATGGCGCTTCTTCCTTTGCACCAACAGAAAACCATCCTCATCAGCCTGCTTCGATGCCTTTTCAGGCATGGGCTTTTTTGTGCCCACAGTGGCGCTGGGAAGATTCACCGTTTTGGTGGTACACACACTACAAGCTCAGCATTCGACAGTGATGGTGGCGATGGTAAAACTGCTGGCGCAAAACTTGCCACCGATATATCGAGGCCAGCGCCACGACGCATGTTTACGTTCGATGCACCCGATGTAATAATGACCTAGTTACCGTTACCGTTCTACATAACTCGATAATTTCGTTGCGCAAATCGGTGACGGTACTTTGGAATGAATCTAACTTCTTCTGTACATCCGCGAAGCTTGTCTTCAGAAAAACCTTTACGTCGACAAGGTCGACGGGGAGGGAGCTTATGCAAGTCCTTCACCACTAACGTTGGCACATCGTCCGGCTCGGTCTCCTTCAGCAGCGTGCTGATGTCTTAAACGCTTTTCTTAGTCACGTCCCACCAGTGGGACACCATCTGGTCAGTCTTGTTCAGTACTCTGTACAAGAGTAACTTGTGTTGGAGATTACCGAACGTTGCGCCGTCAAAGTTTTTCAGTGCATACCCTACTGTGTTTATTTTTGTCATTCTGTCTTATTGTATTTTAATTACACATCATAATCGTCGATATCAAAGTTTTATTTCCTAATTAATACCTGGCCCCCGTACATGGTCCTTCGAACCGGATTCCATTACCAGCTGATGTTATAAGAATAACCGTGGAGTGCAAATAAATTCAACGGGATTACGCGTCAGCGGAAAATGGTCGAGAGTTCAAAGTCCAAACGTACAACGCCCTAAGTACTAACTAAGAATTTGTGATTTTGAACCCAACTCTTTAATTAGGTATAATTAGGTATATTTCGACGTAATTATAAGGGTAGTAACGTTCTACTTACGCATATTGTGCATTTCATATAGTTGCGACAGCTAGGTACAATCTGGAGATGGATATGCCTAATTAATTGTTATCTGTCCATTGTTAGATCATTTCAGGTTAGTTAGTTGAATGTAATGTTTGTTGTTCTATTAGTTATTAGAACCTCACGGATTAATTAACTCTCACAAACTCTCTAACACTCTCACTGAAGTTCGTTGTGCAGATCTGGACTGCATTACGAGCGACGGCTTACGCCGCGCTAACCGATTTATAAGTAATAAATAACCTTTAGCAGCATCCTCTATGTGGAACAGTAGCCACACTGCGCTCACCAACCCGCCTGTCAAGCGTAGTGAGTACCGACAATAACGATACAATTGTGGAAATCTGTGGGGGAGGCCTTTGTGCAGCAGCACGAGGTGTTCCTTTAGCAGATATGGTGATAATGACCTACTGGCACTTACAAAACATATTGGTTGATCCTATGCAGAAGAGCCGGCAAGAACATTGATACTCTTTCAAAATGATTGAGATTCCAATGTTGATTGATAAAAAAAGAACATGCTACTATAGTATATATAATAATAGTTTATTTGCCATGGTAGTTAACGACTGGCCAGTTCCGACTTCCGACAGACGGCACGGTCACCAGTATGATGCAATAATGTGAAAACTGAAAAAGTATGCAGAATATTATAATTCTACATAATATTCACAGGTGAAAAATAGTTGGTGCTAGAATTTTACATGTAAATAAACAACATCTAAAACTGCAAATAATATTTGCCACCATATTTCGGTCCATTTTCGATTGACATCTCCATTAGCTGACAGCTGACATTCGGCCTGTCGCTACTTGCCTCCGCCTAATAAAATAATGTAATGCATTGTTAGCAATTGTACCCGTATTTGTTAACAATAGTCCCTATTCCCGTGCGACATCTGGACATATTACTTACTACCTATCACTAAAGGGGTTCTAACTTAATATATTTAAGATTTATTTTTCGTTGGTCAGTGCTATCAGTGCTGCAGTAAAGTTACTCAAACAAAAATAAGTCGTTAGTAGTCTACGTTAAAATTTACTTTTGAAAGACGCGTGTTCCAAATTGTTAGACGTCCCCGGATTGCCACTTGTGAGTTAATCGCAGGGTCGTCGAGGTTATACAGAATTTTTTGTATTTTTTGCCAGTTGGCGCAATAATGATGAAAGTCCTTGAAATATTTACAATTAATCATGCACACATCAGCTCACTAACGCACACTACTGAACATCGAGCTCCCAATGATCACTAATTCACTACAATGGGCGAGCCATATAGAAAGAAAGAAAGAAAAGATATATTGCTATAATCACCAGGCTTGTTAGGCGGATTGGTGATCGCAGTAAGTATGTCATTAAAAAACAGGAGGATGCTGCTGTAAGTCCACTTAATATAACACTTAGTCGCCTTTTACGACACCCATGGGTAAAGGGGTTAGTAGTCTGTTCTTGACCGGGAACCATTCGAGATTAATATTATTAATAAATTAGTATAACCTTGATTTACTCTTTCTTGCAAGGTATCTGCGAAAAAAAGGATGTTTTACACTATATAGCCTAGTGGTTGAAGATTGCCTTCAATACAGGAGGGTCTGAGTTCGATTCCGTCCCGCACCTCAGACTTTTCGTATTCATGTGCGGATCAGAATTTGATTATCACTTGCGTTAACGGTGAAGGAAACATCGTGAGGTAATTTGCACATGAGAGGACACTAAACACATCCTGAATGGTGTGTAGTCCACCAACTCGCACTAGGCCAGCGTGGTGGACTAAGAACTCGCCTTTCTCACTATGAGAATAGGCCCGTGCCTAAAAAATATTATCCTGACACTATTATGATTGTACAAAAAAATGTTTCACAGTAAATTTAAGTGATTTCTTACCGTTACTCTGACACATTCCTTAAATCACTGTTTTAAAAATCTTTTCGTTCAAGACGTTTAGGACAAGAGACTTTTTTGGTTTCATAATCATAACAACAACCCGATTTTATACTTTTTAATTTATTGATATGTCGCCCGAAATGCATTTATAGTTGATAATGATAACAATCTAAATCATAACTTATAAATAAAGATATTGTGGGTATAAATATGGAACGAACCTTGAATTTAAACTACTTCGGGAGTTCGTAAGAATATCAATCGTGAGTTCGCGACTGATCGCGAGTCGTTAGTGAGTTGTTCACAGCGAGCAAATAGCTTTGCGCTCGCTTCGGCATCACAGTGTGACCGCGCACCGTGCACACGAGACGCGATCTAGACGCACATTTATAACGACGCTACCAGTCCGATCAACTCAGTCTTACGTTGATATCTGTATATTCAAAGTGTTATTCACCAAGTTATATTCAACTGTGCAAAATGGCGCCAATCGCAAAGAACAACCAATTAAAAAAATACGCAGAGTACGACATCAAATCATCGGCGCTAGAATTAATTGGCAACACTCCCATGGTGGCACTGGATCGAGTTTATACTGGCCCTGGACGCATATTGGCAAAATGTGAATTCATGAACCCCGGTGCATCCATTAAATGTCGCTCATCATTGAGCATGATTAACCGAGCACTCAACTCTGGTGAGCTGAAACCAGGTGCACCGGTTGTGGAGGTAACGTCCGGCAACCAAGGCTGCGGTCTCGCCGTCGTGTGCGCCGTGCTGGGACATCCTCTAACGCTCACCATGTCCAAAGGTAACAGTGCTCAAAGAGCGTTGCACATGGAGGCGCTGGGCGCGACATGTGTTCGAGTAGACCAAGTGGAGGGAACGTACGGTAATGTAACTCTTGCCGACGTGAAAGCCGTCGAACAAGTTGGCTTGAAGATAGTGGAGCAGCAAAACGCATACTACGTCAACCAGTTTAACAATGATGCAAATGCAGACGCGCATTACGAAAGTACGGGTCCCGAAATTTGGAAGCAAGCCGGACATCACGTGGACGCCTTCGTAGCGACTGTGGGCACCGCAGGTACTTTTATTGGCACGTCAAGATATTTGAAAGAGCAAAACCCCGACGTAAAGACATACGTTGTAGAGCCGGCAGGAGCCGAGCCTATCAAGGGCGACCCGGTCACGAAACCCCTTCATTTACTTCAGGGATCTGGATACGGATGTATTCCAAATTTGTTTAAATTCGAATACATGGACGGCACATTAAGCGTAACTGATGAGGAATCTGTTAAATATAAGAATTTGATTGGTGAGAAGGAGGGTCTGTACGTGGGTTACACCAGCGGTGCCAACGTGGCGGCCGCCGTCAAACTGCTGGAATCAGGACTGATACCCGAGGACTCATGGGTTGTTACCGTGCTCAGCGACACTGGCCTCAAGTACACACCCGTGCCTGAAGAGCTATCTAAGTAAACAGTATTAGCGAAATTATGATTAATGTTGATAGGTATCTATATTTCTTTATTATTCTGAAATTTAAGTATACAATACTTATTAAACGTCGATGTAGATAATAATCGAGAAGTGAGTGTTTGCATAGCGACATGTGTGTCGTACGAGACTGTTGCGCCTTATTTGCTAGTGATGAGGTATTAATTATTTTATATTTAGATAGTATTCGTGTGCATTACCATAAGACGTATATTATTGTTAATTTTAATATGTAGTCAATGAAAAGAATATCAATCATAATCACCCCAGATGCAAGTGGTTTGGGAAAATTATAAGTGTAATTAATTATGTTTATAAATTTAGAATAAGAATTTATCATAGATATTTTTGTATTTCTTGATATTAAAATATGTTATACTAAATATGTTTGTTTTTAATTTCTTCTGTGATAAAATTCACTTGTTGGCATAGTGTGGTGTCACTCGTCAATGAGAACTGCAATCTACATATTATTTCCTTTATCATTTTTTATATTTTATAAAAACAACCAATACCCCTCACTAGGGTCTCCTGTCGTGGGTAGAATTCACAGACATAAATCTCACATGCACAAACACTAGACCCGGAACTACTAGCTGTGATCATGCGCCACCTTAGCGCAGAAAGCCAATCGCTTAGCAACTGCGGCAATCATCGACATTCTGTCGTCATATTTTGGCTATGACTAAGGTGTCGGGCTGCCTGTCAAGAGGTCATGAACTCGAGTTCGAACTCCACCTATTGCACTATTGACACGGACCCGCTCCTAGTATAAGCATATTTATCAGCATAACAATAGCAATAGGCTAGCATGAGCATATTTAGTGTTATACTTCCTAGGAGGGGCTAAAGAATTACTAGTAATGTATAACCGATAATGTTTTGCGTAGTGGCTAAGAAATTGGCTTGTTCTACTACGCAACTATTTATATGGCCTACAAGTAGTTGTACCGGGTCTGGGTGTTTGTGTATGTGAGATTGATGTCTGTAAACTGTACCCAAGACACAAGAGAAACCCTAGTGTGGAGCAACGTATTTAAAATAAAATTAAAATAATTTGGAATAGCAATATCCTATAAGCTCGCTAAGCATATTTAATAGAATCAGATGCTTAGTTGGAGAGGTTAAAATATAGGCTATAAATGTATGACTCACATTGTCAGTAACCTTTAAAAAAACATACAAAATACTCCCGTTCTGCGATTCCTATACCAGCTGATTCTCGGTCTTCGTATCTGTATACATTTTTCATTGTATATTTGGGATGTAACGTGTTAGAGACAAAGATATTTACCATACCAGATACCAGATCCGGTTACCAGAGGGCCAATTCTCGTAATTTAAAAACGTTCAAAATATAGTTCCGATCTAGTCTCAGTGTCATAAATGTCACAAATGGTATTCTCCTAAACTAACAAACAACGTCAAACGTGAACTTACACTGTGATGAGATCGAAAATGGATCGAAAGTTGATCGAAGTCAAAACGGTATTCTGCTAACATTTTGAACTGTCACATGTACTAAATTGTCATTGAATAAACGTCAAAACTGAGATTGAAATGAGACTAGATCGAGATTATACTGAAATTCGACTGAACTTTAGGAGTAGCAGAATACCATTTTTTCAGTCAATTCATAATTCTCAGTTCGGTCAAGTTTCAGTCACAGTGTAAATTAATTACGAGAATTGGCCCTCAGATGCCTATTTGGTCATGTTCTTGTACACACACACACATCAGCCAGTAAACGTCCACTGTTGCACATTGGCATCCCATGATCACTACAGTGAGCAGTCATAATATTGGCACAATCACCACACTTGGCTGGAGGATTAGTGATCGCAATAATTTGTTATTCTCTTGATATCTACCCTTAGTCGCCTTTTACTACACCCATGGGTGGAGAGGGAGTACTCTATTCTTTGCCGCGTGAACCACACGGAACTCCAGATCCACAACATGGGTTCATTCGGCTTGAATCATAGACTGTTAGCCTTGCCCGCTTGCTAAACAGTGTCCCCTCCTGCGCATACTGACCTCGCTCAATGCTCTAGTGGAAGCCGACCTCGACTGCAATTTGTTTATGAACGAATAGGTAGCAAGGTCTGTGTACCTTAGCCTTTGTGAAAGTGAATATTTAAACCAATATGTATATATATTTATTATGTGTTTTTTTTAATAGTTTTATTAAGTGTACATAACAACTCCGTCAAGGTTAGCTCACAACTGGTCAAAGAAGACGTGTCAGGCTTGAACTGTCTGGGGAGACACTACTATGTCAACCGTATCTGGGTACCTGAACTAACAAGTGTCGAGGGTAATGAGAAGGCATACGAATTAGCAAACGGCTGTCTCTCAAACGCAGTTATTTGGCCCTGAACCCTTAGTAGGTATTCCTAACAGAACCTTCCATCATGCTTGATATGCACACGCTAGAAAAGAGCAAACAAAAGAATGGAGGGAGGCAGTAGGGCTAAACACTGCGAGACCTTCTCTAGCACAAGAAAAGACTGGACTGAAATTATTAAACTTAAACAGATTACAACTAAGACACCTTTTGGGTGCACTCACAGGCACTCAGTACCAATGAGCTATAGAGATACAGAATGAAACTGAGCTCGGTGGATATATGCAGATTTTGCAAAGTTGAAAAAGAGTCAATGCCACACATATGCTGCACACATGAGACTGCGTCGCTCTTGCTAGGCGTAGGGCGCCTGGAAACAGCTTAGCCTGCACCAGATGATTAGGCGCAGTTCCATGCTGGCACAATGGCAGGGTAGATGTGCCAGCAACGGAGTAGAGAGCTAGAGTCAGCACAAAAAGATCCATAACGATCGTGGTGCATTCGGCTACAGCTGAGCCCGACATATAGCCGACAATAGATTACATTACAAGTATAATTAATTTCACGTTCACCGTAAAGTAAAAATAAATAAACTCGGAAATGGCTGGACTGATTTTGACAGGACTTTCACTGGCAGGTATTATAAGGAATAACTTAGGCTACTTTTATATTAGAAGAATAGATGAATGAAATCCAATATACCTACCTATATGCTTAAATAATCAATTATCCGATTTCTTTTAGATAAAACAACGGGTGAAAGCGCGGGGCACAGCTAGTTTATAATAAATACCCAACCTAGTTACTTGCCTATGATAATGTTATAGGGCTTTAAGTAACGACCTGCCCCGCTCGGCTTCGCACGGGTGCATCATATCTATATTGTTATGTATCTGAAAAATATGTTCTAAAATAAATATATTATAAACATAGACATAGAACAAGATATTGCCAGACGTTTGGTCAACTTTTCGCGGTGACCGTCTGGTCAAAGCAAAAATAGGCCTATTTTTGCTGGCTGTTGAACGTGGTAATGATGCCAGTCTTTTGGGAACATTGCCAGTTGAGAGCGATAAGGAGGAGTACTTTGATGCCTGAATGCGTCCCCTTTCTTATAGTTTTATTTAATTTTTTGTGTTAGTTTATTCATCATCATCATATCAGCCATAGGACGTCCACTGCTACCATGTGAGGAAGTTCGCCGTCTCTACGGGGGGGTCGTGCGGTCCGTGGTTCTATATGGGGCGCCTGTATGGTCGGCTCGACTATCAGGCGCCCAGCGCTGCAGAACCAAAATACATGGTTGCAGCGCAGAGTGGCTATCCGGATCGCACGAGGATACCGAACAGTGTCCTACGAGGCGGCAACTCTCCTGGCGCGTTTTCCGCCTTTCGACATCCTGGCGGAGATGGATGCGTGGGTCTACGACCAGACACGCTCCCTCCGCCAGAGCGGCGAAGGCGCGCCTCCAGGGGCGTTGGACAGGCTGAGGCGGCTAGCTCGGCGGCGCGCACTTGGCAAGTGGCGTCACCGCCTGCGGATGCAGTTTGCGACCAAGCGCGTCGTGGAGGCCGTCCTGCCGCTCTTTGGAACCTGGCTCAAAAGGAGCGAGCGCGTTACCTACCGCCTGACGCAGGTGCTCACCGGGCACGGCTGTTTCAGTGCGTACCTGCACAGGATAGGACGTGAGGCCACGGCACAATGCCACCATTGTGATAGCGACCAGGATACTGCACAGCACACGCTCGAGGCGTGCCCTGCTTGGGCCGCCGAGCGGCGTATCCTGGTCGATCGGATCAGGCAAGATCTCTCTCTGCCAGCAGTAGTGTCGGCTATGTTGGCAGAGCATGAAAACCGGAATGCAGTGGTCTCCTTCTGTGAGAGCGTCATGCTCCAGAAGGAGACCGCAGAGCGGGATCGGGAGAAAAAAAAAAAAAGGACGTCCTTGCTGAACAAGACCTCCCGCAGTCCAGCAGTCTAATAACAAACTGCAATTTACGCAAGACGTTTTAAATCGTAAATATCATTATGAATATAATTATAAATATAAGTATTTAAATATATAATAATAAATCCATGCAATAATAATATATACATATAGTACATTATAATAATTTACTATAGGAAGGATTAACATAGAGATGATTCTGCCAAATATATCATCATTATTATATCCGCTGAAAGACGTCCACTGTTGCACAAAGACCTCCCTGAAGATTTCCACAACGTGTCCTTATTTTGAAGGGAATTTGCCAATACTCACCGCGTTTGGTTGGTGAGCGCAATATACCATATGTTCCACAAAAGGGACGCTGCTAGCCGTCCCACCCGTATAAAATCCCTTAGTCGCCTTTTACGACATCCACTGGAGGGGATGGAGTGGTGATAGCACATTCTTAATCCGAACACCACACGGACTCCGAACACCACACGGACTCTGAACACCACAAGAAGTTTAGTTACTTAGTAGTATAGATGTATATATTTAGTTTTAATTTTCAATATAAGTTTTAATATAACTAAACAATTATTTAAATATAGATTAGCACCATATCGGTTAAAACAGCTTGATTAATTACTTTTGATCAAAATTTTAAGGTTATGGCCTATGTCCATGTAGAATAATGTACTAATGATAATAATGTACCTTTCAAATGGTGAAAGAATTTTTAAACAAGTAGGTGCAGTGGTTCGGACATTACCCTCCAGACACAAACTCACAAAATTCGCACTTTCCTCTTTATATTAGTTAGATTTACATTAGACTGGCTTTTACTCGCGATGTCGTCCGCTAACGAACGAGTTTAAAACCTTAGAGAACTTAATGCATCAAAATGTAACCTTTGTCCCAGCATCATTTCAGCCAAAAGCAGGCCTCCACGCCACATGACTGCTGTGGGTTTGTGTTGTGTGCTGACCATAACCGCCACGCTTGTTAGGTGGGTTGGCGTAGATCGCAGTTGGTTTGTAATGTACTCGAAGGATACTGATGCCTATCCTCCGGCTCCGGCTAATCCCATAGTGATTTACGATCCACGGGATAAGATGGGATGGTGCTATTCTTAGCCGGCACCACACTGCTAAGAATAGCACCAACTTCCTGCTTCAGAGTGCACGTAAAATGGAGGTCAATGGCATTCCATAAAGTTTGACTGCTGTGGGTTTGTGTTGTGTGCTGACCATAACCGCCACGCTTGTTAGGTGGGTTGGCGTAGATCGCAGTTGGTTTGTAATGTACTCGAAGGATACTGATGCCTATCCTCCGGCTCCGGCTAATCCCATAGTGATTTACGATCCACGGGATAAGATGGGATGGTGCTATTCTTAGCCGGCACCACACTGCTAAGAATTGCACCAACTTCCTGCTTCAGAGTGCACGTAAAATGGAGGTCAATGGCATTCCATAAAGTTTGACTGCTGTGGGTTTGTGTTGTGTGCTGACCATATCCGCCACGCTTGTTAGGTGGGTTGGCGTAGATCGCAGTTGGTTTGTAATGTACTCGAAGGATACTGATGCCTATCCTCCGGCTCCGGCTAATCCCATAGTCATTTACGATCCACGGGATAAGATGGGATGGTGCTATTCTTAGCCTGCACCACACTGCTAAGAATAGCACCAACTTCCTGCTTCAGAGTGCACGTAAAATGGAGGTCAATGGCATTCCATAAAGTTTAGCTTTATTTTTCTTCCGCGGTCGCTTTATATTTCTGGCTATATGCCTAACTGCTGTCTACTGTCCTATAACATGACATAATTTACTTCTCTGGCAAATTTCGCTGTAACACTGTTATCTGTTTGAATGTTTTATTTTTTAAACGTTACCCCATTCAGTTTTTTCCTGGGTGCGTTTACAGACACAAATTCCACACACAATACACCCAGACTCGGAACAACTACCTGCAGATCATACAAATCTTTGTGCCGTGTGGGAATCGAACCCGCGACCCGGAACGCAGCAGCCGACTGTATCAGCCACTGCACCAACCGCGCCGTCAAATTGAGAGACCAACATCCAAACATACAACCGACAACTATCACATTTGTATACAGTGATGCAATTTTATACGCTGAACGTAATCAGGAGTAATAAACACGCTAAACAATCCATACACTTTATTAATCAAAATTAATTCTGGCCAATTATTATAAAAGCATAATAATTGCCACCCCATCTCATCCCATGGGTGTCGTAAAAGGCGACTATGGGATAAGCCGGATATTTTCAGGAGGATCGCCAACCCGCCTGCCAAGCGTGGCGATTATGGCAAGACCCCCCAATGAGCACACAACACAGCCATATCTGTCGTTGTAGTGATCTTTGGGGGTGGCCTGTGTCTAGCAGTGGACTTTATTCGGCCGAAATGATAATAATTGCAAATTTTTGTGGCGACAGACGATTTCTCTTCGTTTGTACATTGCCAGCTATTGAAAGTAGCCTTTCTAGTTTCTGAGGTCAGGTGGAAGGTTTCTTGGTTTTAGTTTCGTCAGCAAAATATTCGGATATATGAATCGCAGCTCGACTGTTTACTTACGGGTGGATTCCGTTTTCTCACGGATATTGGTTTTAATCAATTATTTTTTACGAATAACATCGATATTTGGCGATTACAATTCTTCCGTAATAGCCTAATATTCGGTGAATGCGAATATACTAATTCGTAATCGTAAATCGCATCACTTCTTTCATGTGTTTAGTGGCCAACCTTGTGTCAGAGTTGTTGAAGCTGCCCAAAGGGTTCCTACTTGGCATAACCACTGCCTTATGACAACAATCGGGATATAGGATGCTCATTGTAATATCATTATGCGGCCACACATTCATAGACTGACCGCACCAAGCGTTGCTTAACCTCGCCGATCATTTACCGATCAGTGAGTGCAATTGGCTATGAGCTCCGCGACAGAGTTGCATCACTATATTTATAATATCTATTATACAGTGTACACACTCACGTGTCTATCATAAGTGACAACTTTGGGAAGAGGTTACCTACACTTAGGCCTATAATAAAATGAGGTAAGCATCTTGGAAATAAGAGGTTACAGATTTTGACTTTTTTGAATACGCAATGCATCGTAAACAACGCAATCAAAAGGCTACGCGATTTTTTTACTGTGATAATATGATATTACTATGCTAGGTACTGCGAGTGATGACCTTATCTGTGAACTTAGCGAAACAACAACCGTTTACTTTTTATTTAAATTGCAGTTTTATGTGAATATAAAGAGTTTATTGTGTTTTTATTGAAATGCAATGATATTATACCATAGATATGTTACGTCCATATTAAATGGCGTGCAAAATTCAGTCTCGCCTGCTCACTTATGTCGTAAGAAAGAAGATACAAAAACTACACGAGTAAAAGAGACAGCTATTTATACTACTTCTTAATATATAATATAACTAGCTGGGACCCGCAGTTTCACCCGCGTTTAATTTAAAAGAAATTTAGAGTACTTCGACAACTTTCAACGTTTTTTTTTTTCGCGGAACCCTAATTATTTTTCTAAAATAAAAGTAGCCTAAGTTATTCCTTATAACATCAGCTATCTGCCAGTGAAAGTCCCGTCAGAATCGGTCCAGCCGTTTCGAAGATTACCCGGAACAAACAGACAGACAGACAGACAAAAAAATTTAAAAATGTTTTTTTGTTATATGTACCGTATATACTTTCATATGCATTAAGTAAAAAGCTGTTATTTTGACATTACAAACAGACACTTCAATTTTATTTATTTGTATAGATTGTTGAAATGACATTGTTCTGCGCCCATACATTGTTCGCCTAAGAACCTACAGGCATGTAAAGTTCCGTTCTGTATAGTAAATCACGACTACTTTCGACTTAAATTAAATTAAATTAACGGACACTTCTAAGAATTGATTAGTACCTACCCAAAAAACTAGGTTAAAATATTAGACATTTAAGTATTGATCACAGACAATCTTAATGCTCTAAGCACACAATTCATTGCAAAATATATTTATTAAATACAACGTAATTTAAGATTAGCTTTTAACTTTAAGCGCTTCATTTCTTAGTTTCATTTAGTCAGACCTACTGAAAAAACATACATAATCTTTCACGCATTAAAATTAATTGTCTGACCAGTGTTGACAATGTTGTTTTTGTGTGACACTGTAGTCTGTACTACATTGTATGCATTTTACTACTTTCAATTTTACAAAGAATAATTGAAGTATTTATTTATTTGGGGAAATCTATATATCAAATAATTTCATTAACATTGGGCACAATACTTTAGTCGGAACACAGGTTCCCATTGTTTTTAAAACGATTAAACTACAAACTACTAACAAGTCAATCTGCTATTAATTACCTGTGTGTCAAAGTACTTAAAAATGTAATTGATTCAATATTGTTCCCTGATTCATCAGATTTTTCCGCACAGGTTATATGCACCCAAGTCAAACTCTCTCCAACTTTCAAGGCATAATAAGTAATTTATGAACTTCCATTAAGGAATTGAGTTTGTACTAAGGAACTTGTTCTAGGTTACCAATCTTTCATAATACAATAATTGAGGCAAACAAGTTATACCTTTTTTAAGGTCTTTGCTTATACTTTTATATGTAAAGGAAAGTAAGCGTATCGACGCGACGTTTACAATCACCTCATTATTAAGGGGCTCATAGTCAGTCGCTCTGGCTGATCAGTAGTGCTTTTCTGTAAGCAACACGGCCGCCAACTCAACGCTGCAATAGCAGCGAGTTACATTTTTGTATTCACTTACTTTTCCCATGCAGCCTGACAGTTTTTGCTCTCAAATTGCTGCTATAGTAAGGTATTACGAAAACCACTCGCCGCTGCCGCAGCGTCACGTTGCTTTAGAGAATAGTATACTGTACACGATCGGAGAAGTTAAGCAACGCTTGGCGTGCTCAGTATATAAATGGGTGATAGCATAGTGATATTTGAATTGACCGTATTTCTTCTTCTGCTAACGAAACGAAAATAAATAGAGATCAACTATGATCACACTAGAGCCATCCACTGGTGCCACGCCTATTGGCACATCTCGGAGAGGGTGACTGTAAAGCGGTCACCCCCCCAGGGGGATTGTAAAGGATCCCCCAAAGCGTCCCACGGCAGCGCGTGACCACATGCGTGCTACCGTCTTCTCTTGGGTCGCTTGGTGTGGGTACGTAGATTCCCCAATCTACGCACCCGCGAACCCAGAGGTCCCCCACCTTATAGCAACGGCAGGGGTTTTCAGGCGTATCGGAATTAGGCGCCAGGGCGGTTGTTACCCCGGCGCCGTCTCCTTCTTCTTCGAGCGGGATCGGCCCTCTCCCGATCCCGCTCTGCGGTCTCCTTCTGGAGCATGACGCTCTCACAGAAGGAGACCACTGCATTCCAGTTTTCGTGCTCTGCCAACATAGCCGACACTACTGCTGGCAGAGAGAGATCTTGCCCGATCCGATCGACCAGGATCCGCCGCTCGGCGGCCCACGCAGGGCACGCCTCGAGCGTGTGCTGTGCGGTGTCCTGGTCGCTATCACAATGGTGGCATTGTGCCGTGGCCTCGCGTCCTATCCTGTGCAGGTACGCGCCGAAACAACCGTGCCCGGTGAGCACCTGCGTCAGGCGGTAGGTGACGCGCTCGCTCCTTCTGAGCCAGGCTCCAAAGAGCGGCAGGACGGCCTCGACGACGCGCTTGGTTGCAAACTGCATCCGCAGGCGATGACGCCACTTTAGAAGTGCGCGCCGCCGAGCTAGCCGCCGCAGCTTGTCCAACGCCCCTGGAGGCGCGCCTTCGCCGCTCTGGCGGAGGGAGCGTGTCTGATCGTAGACCCACGCATCCATCTCCGCCAGGATGGCAAAAGGCGGAAAACGCGCCAGGAGAGTTGCCGCCTCGTAGGACACCGTTCGGTATCCTCGTGCGATCCGGATAGCCACTCTGCGCTGCAGACCGTGAATTTTGGTTCTGCAGTGCTGGGCGCCTGATAGTCGAGCTGACCATACAGGCGCCCCGTATAAGACCACGGACCGCACGACTCCTCCGTAGAGACGGCGAACTTCCTCACATGGTCCCCCGAGATTGGGCAACAGCCGGTGTAGAGCACCCACTACCCTCTCGACTCAACAGTTAACGACCTGCCGGGAGTAGTCAATAAATCCACACCATTGTTATTCGTTGACGATTTGAAATTAGTTCTTAAAGTAAAACAAGAAATTGATCATGACATACTGCAGCAGGATATTAATTGGGTAGTAGAGTGGAGTCGTAACAATAGGTTGTATTACAAGGTGGCCAAATGTTCAGTGTTATCATTTACCCGTGCGCGCGAGCCAAGTCATTATCAATATTGCATGGATGGAATCCGACTGCAACGTGTCTCAGAAGTTAAGGACTTAGGCGTGCGCTTTACAACTGAGTTAAATTTTCGTAAGCATATCACTGATGTTTGTAAAAAAGCATACCGCAATTTAGGGTTGCTAGGAAATCAGGGGTGCAATTTCTTAAGTTCAAACATCCATACATCCTTAAATACAGAATCGAAATAACGGTGTAAAACCAATTTCGGTATACGCTAAGACATGATTGAAGCTATCCAAGCTATCCAAGAACTCGTTGATGCCACGATGACCAGTCTTAGCAAATACCAAATTGGTTTTATACCGTTATTTCAATTCTGTATTTTAGGATGTATGGATGTTTGAGCTTAAGGACCACCCCAGTTCACGAATATCAGTGCTTTGAGATCGTTGTATGCAGCGTTTGTAAAAAGTCATTTGGAATGCAATGCTGTCGTCTGGTCGCCACACGAAGCCAAGTACAAACTAATGCTAAAACGGATCCAGAACAAATTTATGAGATTCCTGTACTTAAAGCAGTATGGTGTGTATCCAGGGTATCCACTGTTGTATCCTACTCTATTTGTGCTGGGCATGGCAGGCTATAATAAACTGGAAGTAAGAAGAGAAGTAGCTCTCGCCACTTACTTATTTAAGATTATGCGTGGTAAAACACACAACCCAGGCGTTGTAAGTACGGTTAGGCTGTGTGTACCGGATGGGTACGTGGAGCGACGGAGGCGACTGCCGCTGCTGTGGGAGCCGCCTGCTCGCACCAACCTGCTGCAGCTCGCCGCTGTCGCGCGCCCTGCATACACTCAATATGGTGTCACAACAGATTGACTGCTTCAACTGTACTCTGAGTGAATTTACACAGGCCCATTTTTTAAAATTACTCTTGGTTGTTCATTATAATATTATTGTAAGTCTAATCTTGTAAGATATTATAACTAAAACTACACTATTGTATTAGGTAAGCCTGTGATGATAGTTGTGTGTTATAAATAAAAATAAAATGAGTGTTTTTATAAACTGGAATGACTATCCTGCTGTTAGAATAACTGAAATTTTAGATGCCTAAAGAACAATGGCTAAATATGACTTGACCAAAATCCAAAATGACCTATAATGATAGTAACGTCAAAAAATTGTCAAATATATGAGTAATGAATTACATGTATACACCTATTTTACTAAGGCCGGAAATATTATTAAATGGAGTAAAATGAATTATATTTATTTTATATATTTTGAACGCACCAGAACATGTTCTGTTGGAGGTAAACCTACGTTTCATTTTAACACCAGCATGTAAGCATAAAATATTATATTATTAAAAGATAAGAAGGATTTTTAATATAGCCAACTTTAGTTTATTCTTGTAGTGTATTAATAATTGTAAAAATTTGTTTTTGATGGCTCAAAATAATAGTATCAATTATAGCTTCATAAGATTGAATACGTATCTACAGCAACAGATGGAACGGAACGATTTAGTTTGTCACCATGATGACATGACAGCGGTCAAGGTGGTGCCATAGATAATACGCGATAAGTTGCGCTCGTACATAACGGTCCATCAACTCGATTTCATGAGTTTTTAGTGTGTTATTCGTGATTTAGCTTTGATTTTCGTCGATTTGAGTCCAACTAATCCTTCTACTTCCGACTACCCTCGAAAGCAAATCATCATGTCAGCCAAATAACGTCCACTGCTGGACAAAAGCCTCCCCCATCAGTCGACCGGCACATGCCTTTCATTCATTTTGGGGGGTATTTGCCAGTACTCACCACGGCACGGGGGTTGGTGAGGGCAGAATAACTACTGTTCCACTAAAGGGATGCTGCTGCCCTTCCCTCCGGTTTAGAGTCCCTTAGTCGCCTTTTACGACATGCACGGGTGGAGATACAATGGTGGTGCTATATTCTTAATCCGGACACCACACGGACATTTGTTATCATATGTCCTTTATTGCAAAAGTAAAGTTATGTTCAATACTAGTCATTATGTATACACGATTGAAGGCCAAAGGCTTTCCATAAAGTTCCGCAATTTTTTTCTTCCGCGTTCGCTTTGTCTTGTTGGCTATATGCCTAGGAACTTGATCGTAGGTACGTCTACTATTTCAGTGATGTTAATATTAGGATAAATGTTGTCGCGCTATTTATAGCGAATCAATAAAACCTGTTTGTCTTATGGTAATTTAACTTATAGTAGTAGTAAGTCCATGAGTGTTTACGAATTCATTGTCGTCGGGGCAAAATTATTTAGGTTTATAATTAGGTAGTAGGCAGGTAATTTTGCAGGTTTTTAGCATTATTACTCATTAAAATAAAACAATTTTAAACGGATTATATCGCATATATTGTAGATTTTTATGTTTCCTAACACTTTGTAGCGTCGCAGAATGCCTAAGGAGACAGGCTCCGTTACAGATTTTAAAAGTAATTTTCTCTACCGTGCAATTCCAACAAAAAATTGTTTCAGTACACGCAGTAATCATTTACAATGGGTTGTTGTTTTTCTTTGTGGTATGGTTATCATTTCGGCCAAATAAGTCCACTGCTGGCCACAGGCCTCCCCCAAAGATCACCACAACGACCGATATGGGTGTGTTGTGGGCTCATCGGGGGGTTTTGCCATAATCGCCACGCTTGGCAGACGGGTTGGCGATCGCAGTTGATTTGTTAATGTACTCGAAGGACGCTGCTGCCCATCCTCCGATTAATCCCTTAGTCGACTTTTACGACCCCCACGGGAGGAGTATTGTGTGGTGGAGTGGTGGTATTCTGAGCCGGCATCACACGGCAAGGTATGATGTTTGGGACTTATTATTTTCATAATGGTAATGCAAAAAGTTCATGTGACGATTTTTCCTGAGATTAAATACTTACAGCTTTTTTTCCGCCCAACCTGTAGAAAGGTGGAGTGGACAATTTTTTTAATTTTTTTATTGGTGTCCGGAGTAGAATATAGCACCACTCCAACTCCTCCCATGGATGTCGTAAAAGGCGACTAAGGGAATATAACTAGACGGATGGGCAGCAGCGTCCCTTCTGTGAAACGGTAGCCAAACTGCGCTCACCAACCCGCCTGCCAAGCGTGGTGAGTATTGGCAAATACCCCCCAGAATGATGACACAGTTGTGAACATCTATGGGGGAGGCCTTTGTTCAGCAGTGAACGTATAAATGGCCGATATGATTGGTCCCAGTGGAAATTCGTCATGAACTTCCTCCGCCCCGGGGAAGGACGAAGGGCTGGCTAAAACCACTGGGGCGGTCAGCTTCGGCACCTAAGGGAGCTCCAGGGCCTCGTATGATCACACTAGAGCAAACCGATTAAAATGGTCATGGTGTTCCTTCGCTACCTACATGTCGCTGGGGGTGCGGTAATCGCTAGCGCACTGGGCCGCATCCGCGGCAAATCTCGGCTCGCCACTTGGTTTGGCGCGCCGTCGCACTGTCTCATGCCTACTTCTGTTAGGACGACGGTCTGCCTCCAATTCGTCGCCTGCAGATCGCAACTCATGGAGGCTGGAGATCAGTCAGCGCCCTCTGATACTCTGTGCGTTTTTTGCATTAACATGATATAATAAGTAATAGATCCAACTTATGATAGTTACAGTATTTCTAATAAATCACTAAGGGTGTCACGTTAGATGCATCAAAAATAAGTTTAAATAATATGTCCGAATAAAAAATGTGAAACTGTAAAGAGAACGGCTTCAGTTGCTTGAAAAGTTGGACATTTACTAATTAAAATGAAAAAATATTTCTTTAAAATATAAAACTGACACACATCCGGATTAAGAATATAGCACCACTCCATCTCCTCCCGTGGAAGTCGTAAAAGTCGACTAAGGGACTCTTAACCAGAGGGATGGGCAGCAGCATCCCTTTTGCTGAGCAGTAGCAATTCTGCGCTCATCAACCCGCTTGCCAAGCGTGGTGAGTATCGGCAAATTCGCCCCAAAATGACAACACAATACAAGCACCGACCACCAGTTCTCGGCAGCCCCGCTATTCCTGGTCATGGTAGCGGCCATGGTAACGGCGGGGCAGGGGGTGCTAAGAATCTCCGGATGAGATCTGGCTACCACCCTAAACGGAAACTGGCCCTGGTGACGTATAACACGCACACTGAGGGCAGACGAAAAGATTGTTGAGCTGGAAGAAGAAATAGATAAGTTGTACTGGGATATCATGGGTCTATCAGAAGTCCGAAGAGAGGGGGAGAACACGATAACCCAGCAACTTATTCTACTACCCGGAAGGCGAACATCTGTCTCAAGGTGATGTCGGGTTTCTCGTCCGCAGGTCCCTCATTAACAGCATAGTGGCCATCGAAAGTGTGTAGAGCAGGGTAGCGTACCTTATACTCAGAATATCCAAGAGGTATTCGTTGAAGGTCATACAGGTCTACGCACCGACCTCGACACACCCAGATGATGAAGTAGAGAGTATGTATGAGGATGTAAGTACATACATACATACCTCGAATACACACTTCACTGTTGTGATGGGGGACGTCAACGCAATTTGGAAATGGGCAACAGTACCCCAGGGGACAGAGGCTGGCCGACTTTTTGGAAAAGGAGGGACACTTCGTGATGAACTCCTTTTTCCAAAAGCGGCCTCACAGGAAATGGACCTGGATGAGTCCCGATGGTTCCACGAGGAATGAGATTGACTTCATCATGACCAATAAAAGACAAATACTCAATGGAGTCTCTGTGATTCACCGGGTGAAAACCGGTAGTGATCACCGAATGGTAAGAGGCACATTGAATATTAATTTGTAGAAACTGTCCATTCGCCATGCCCCTCCACTATTCCGCGAGGCGGAGGAAGTACATGATGTATTTGCATCGGGACAATAAATAAAAGGTATAATATAAGCGATGTAATCCGTGTAAAAGTGTTTTATTTCATTAGGGTTCAAAAAGATGCAAGTTTGCGCTTAGTTTATGACTCACTGGTAATTGTGTATTACTGATGTTACTTTAACATTATTCATTAACAATATATTATGCTATAGTTGGTATATATGTGTTAATTTATGAAAATGTAAAACACCTGAGGACATGTAACGATGAGTTACACATTTCATGCAAATAAATGGTGTTCCTTTCTGTCGTGTTAAAACACAGAAGCATGATAAGTCATTTATAAAAACAGAAGATGGAAGAGTTTCAACTAAGTGCTATCAGCGGTGAGTTTCTTTGCTACTTAGTAAGGAACATATACAAACTAAAGTATAAGAACTAAATAGAATATATAAAGATAAGAGAGGTATTTCTGCGTATGCCATAAATAACGGGATTACCGTTTATGTTTAATTAAATAATAAACATTAAAAATGTTATCGGCACGTTTTTTTAACTATGTGAGACTTCCGCAGCTGTATTTTAGCGTCGTTGATTTTCACAACATAATATTAAAGACTGTTATGTCCGTCTGTGTGGAATCGGTGAACATGTAATCAATATTGGCAGGCATTATTTGTCGTTTTTGGTCTATTAATATGTCCGCGTTTGTTGTGTGGGCGTAATTGTAAAAGTTTTCGCTAGCTAATCCTGTTTGGAGTTTTTCATGAACAGTGCCAAATTGTATTATCTACAGTGGCTCTTTTTTATACAATCCAGTGACGCGACGAGCAAGTCATTCACCTGGTGGTAAGCGTCATGCCTCATCATCATCATCATTTCGGCCGAATGAAGTCCACTGCTGGACACAGGCCTCCCCCAATGATCACCACAATAACCGATATGGGTGTATTGTGGGCTCATTGGAGGGTTTGCCCTAATCGCCACGCTTGGCAGACGGGTTGGCGATCGCAATTGAGTTGTTAATGTACTCGAAAGACGCTGCTGCCCATCCTCCGGCTAATCCCTTAGTCGACTTTTACGACACCCACGGGAGGAGCTGGGATGGTGGTATTCTGAGCCAGCACTAACAATTGTAATGCTGTCCAGGACTAGTCCTGCTTGGCATTCTGAGCTTGTCACCTCGGTAACAAACCATAACATTATATTAATTACTGATGACAGCATCGTTTTATTTACCAATGACAATACAATTACTTTAGAATCTGACATTAATCAATCTTTAGTATCAATTATAGACTTCATTGTTATCATCATACAAGGACGTCCACTGCCAAACAAACGCCTGACCATAGATTCATTCGCGTATCCATTCATTTAATATTCTGTGTATATATCCGTGTGGTGTCTGGATTAAGAATATAGTACTACTGCATCTCCTCCCGTGGATGTGACTGTGATTGTGGATTGTCATACATTGGGAAAAATAAGCGTAATATAGCCACCAGAATAAAAGAATGTGTTCAGTGTTTGTGAAAAGAAGCTGACGTCAGGCATTGATGCTCCACAAAGTCAGCAATGTGTGACCTTAGAGATTTTTATCGATTTTCTTCGTTTTGTACGGCCTTAAATCCTCGCGATTGCGAACCGATATGTACTCATAGAATATTCTGTAAGACAATTGAAAAAAAAAGTACTAATTTCAAGACAGATGATTGGCAGGTATTACCACCAGTTTGGCATCATCAAGAAATAAAGTCCCTAACTTCATACCACACTGAAAAACATAAAGACACAGTGAGTGATTACTAGGTGCATCGAAACAATTTTTGATTAGAATTGTATAAAATAACTTTTAAAATCTGCAACGAAACCTTAGTCACTTTGCGACCACGAACGCTGCAAAGTATTCGAAACGTTAGGATAAATCACGCGACGTAATTCGTTTAAAATTCTTTTAATATACGAGTAATCGCGAAAACCTAAGACATTAATATGTATTACTGATGTTACTTTTGTTTAATAAATACTTTATTTATTATCATTTAATATATTTTTAGTTATTCATTTATTATATTAATTATATTTCTTAGTATTGTTTATATTTAAATATTTATTTAATAGGTTCCGTGTTGTTTCCGGGTTCCGTGTGGTTTCCGGGTTGCGTGTGGTTCTCAGAAAAGAATAGACCACCGCTCTCCACCCCTGGATGTCGTAAAAGGCGACTAGAGTTGGTATCAAGAGAATGGGCGGCACCATTCTTCCGTGTGCTAATAACAACATACTGCGATTACCAATCCGTATGCCGAGCGTGGTGATTATGGCAATATCCTCTACGAATGTTCATTGGTAGATCCAAGTTCAGCAGTGGGCGTTTACAGGCTGATATGTATATTCTGACATATACGAAAGACTTTTGATTTAATACCAAAATCTTTTAGTTTATAATGGAATTCTGCTTTTCATATTATATACCACTGAGACAGCACACCGGGCTGATCTCTGATAATCAAATATTTTTGTCTGATGGTAATGAGTCAGCTATTCTGTTTGTCATTAGAATATACAAACAGTGCATCCATATTCAAACACTAGTATAAAAAGGCTTCTACCTACTCTGGGCTCAGGGTCATCTGAGATTGACATGTGCCATAACAGATCTCTATCACAGGAACTTGTTTCCTTACGAATACGGCGTTCAACGTGTGGCTAATTTAAATATCTATAAATTGACGGATTATTTTTGTAAAATAGGTACTTATGTAACAGCACGACAGTCAACATCAAAAGTTAGTGGTGTATGTTCAAGGTCTCAGTATATTTTATGAATGAAACTAGCAAAATTAAAGTCACTCTGAGTCGGAACAACTGAAGGCTAAGTATACAAATATTTTATCCGAAACACAAATAAAAGAAGTAAAGAAAAATACAAGAAGTAAAGAAGAAACTATAGTGATAGATAATGGTCCTTGAGTAGTCTTTTAAATATTGCTATGGATTAGGAAAATATCTCATATGGTTTTTTTTTTCAAAGTTAGTAAATACCGGACATATTCTTGCACCGGATGGTGTCCACCGTGTCCGGGTTGCTGTGTCTCGAAATGATGACGCAGGCATGTAACCGGTCGTTTATGGGGAAGCCTCTGTTTAGCATTGGACATGTTTTGGCTGATATGGTGATGATGTTGGTGATTTTTGCACATCCATCTTTTTGGACATATCGCCCTAAATCATCATCATAGTCACCATATCAGCCATAGGATGTCCACTGCTGAACAAAGGCGTCTTCATATAGATTTTTACAATTGTGGAGCTTTTCACCAAGCTTGAAGGCGGGTTGGTGGCTGTATGGGTACTGTTCTCTAGAAGGGACGCTGCTGTCCATCTCTCTGGTTTAGAGTCCCTCAGTCGTCTTTTACGACATCCACGGGAGGAGATGGAGTGGGGTTATATTCTTAATACGAACACCAAACGGATGATCTCCCTAAATAACTAACCAAATTATCAATAAACTCATTAATATTACAAAAATAAATTGTTACCAGAAGCACTGTGTTTACGAGAACGTTCCAGGAAACTAATTTTATATTTGTTACCTACAATTTATGCCTTTCGATCGACTCTGGGTTTTTTGGCCGAGTAGTTTGGGCATTCTCCTTTATTTTTTTATGGAAGTCGGGTAACTTGTGGCTGTCGAGAAATTATTTCGTACCATCGACAACATTTAACCACGCCTTTTTCTATGGAACTGAGACTGGATAAAAACGAGAGATCATTTACTCGTTAACTTTGTATATAGAAAAGTAATATTTTTTTGACTACGCTCAAACAAGGTGTTTTTATTTTTAGTACCGTGGCGTCACGGCAAGGCTTTCTGTGGTTGTAAGCGTGAGGGCCTGCCCATAACATTTGTTATGATACCCAACATAAGTTCTGCTTGGCCCCTCACTGCGCTCGTCACCTCGAGGCATTCGTTATTATCCCTTAAGCAAATCACGGGAGACATATTTATTGATACATTAAATAAATTCAGAATTGCTAGATTTAGTTATAGAGCCACGGTGGCAAAATCGAATGGTAACCGGTTACACAAAATAGTGCAAACACTAGATAGAGAGGGTCCGTGATCTCATCTGTACCACGAGTTTAAAGCCAATAAGATCAGTCGATCTTGCTTATATCCAAAATATTAAAATTAATATTATGCATACCACTGGTATTGAAGAGGCCACAGAGGCTCTTCTCAATACTCTCATACCTGATGATCTGCTTGGAAATGATAACGAGTATCATAAACGGATCAGACCATGGGCTGCTAACCACAACTGGTATCCCCAGCGTTTGACTTTCCATCCACTGACGAATTCATAAACGTTGTCAATAAATTGCCACTTAATAAAACATCTGGGGAAGATAAAATATCGATTAGAATAATTAAAGAAGCTTGTAAAATATCGATGACTCTATACTAATCGTTTTTAATCGCTGCATTGTTGAAGGCATTTTCCCTCGTATATGGCGTTCCGGTTTTTATACACATAATACCAAAAAGTGGTGACAAGCCCCCGGCTGATCCTAAATCATACCACCCTATAATTTTACTATTATCTTTAGGTAAACCTCTCGAGCGCCGTATAGTTCCGCGTTTGCTGCTAGATGAACCGAAATTTCTTAATAAATTTCTTAGGTAAATCAACTATTCACGCAGCTATCTCTGTCAGGAAAATAGTAAATTCATCTGAACATAAGTATTTGATAGGCATATTCCTTGATATCTCTGGTGACTTCGACAACGCGTGGTGGCCAATATTACTACTTAAAATGAAAGCTTGTGGTTGCTCCAAAAACATCTACACTCTCGTTTCCTCATATTTTGCACACTGATCTGCAAGACACACTGGTTGGTCATCACGCTGTGTCAAAGGAACTCACGATGGGATGTCCTCAAGAATCCGTTATTGGTCCTTATCTATGGAACATGAGTGTTGATGATTTTCTAGCGATTCCATTACCATACGGCTGTTCAATGACTGGTTACGCAGACGACGTCCTTCTGCTTATTCAGTCAAGTACAAGAGTAGGCCTTAAAAATTGGCGGTTTTTTACTTTACCAATTTGACGAAATTGGATCAATATTGTTTTGATGCTAACGTCGAAAGCTGCTGCAAATTCAGCCGTAAATTGAGTATCATTAGCTTCCACAATCGTCTTTAATTCGTCACTGTCAACCAAAGTTTTCAGACAACCACGGGGTTAATTTTCCATATCGAAATTTCCAGAACGGAAGTGGGCAAACCAATAACGGGTTGTGCGTTCGTTTGTAGTGTTTTGTTTTGTAAACATCGTCGATGTTGCATGCCGCTTGTTGTATCTATACTCACATTCCATAATTACTCGAATTTTCAACGTATCCATTACGACGAAAAAGATTCAGACGTGATAATCACAACACTAATTAATACACAAAAGACTGATTTTGAATAATGAAAACCATGTGTATAAAATAAAATAATTTTTGAAATTAGATTTCATAGTCAAACAAACAATATTTTTATTTGATGTGGCCAATACTGCAGAGCAGCGATTTCAGCCTTTGAACCAATTATCTATACAAATAAATAAAATTGAAGTGTCTGTTTGTAATTTCAAAATAACAGTTTTTTACTAAATGCGTATGAAAGTATATACGGGACCTATAACAAAAAAGCTATTTTTAATTTTTTTGTCTGTCTGTCTGTCTGTTTGTTCCGGGTTGTTACTGCGCTCACCAACCCGCATGCCAAGCGTGGTGCAAATTGCTCCCAAAATGACAACACAATTGTGGAAATCTATGGGGGAGGCCTTGGTTCAGCAGTGGACTTCTCTTAGCTTTAGAATATTACGATGAACACGAAAACAAATTCAGGGTTCTAGGTCAGTTTAAAATTATTGTTTTTTAGTCTAAGCTTATTACAATGCATTATTTTGTATAAAATGCTGCTTTTGGGCTTCACGCTAATGTCATATCAATAACGCAAATATTCCTCCAGCTGATTTCGTAATATGTGGAATAGACACGCTAACATAATAATCACATTTATTTCACAACAATTTCATTTACAACATGATAAATAAAAATCAATGCGTTTGTCAATATGTTTGCAGACATCTTATCATAATGACACTATCCTCGCTAAACTCATGGGAGTCGCTTCGGGCACGATCGCAAACATTTGTACAATCGAGGAAAATACCCAATATACATCATCACTGGCAAACAAATATAATGAGGAAGCAAATATTTATATGGAGGACTTATTTTAATAACACTACGCAACACATAGTATACAATAGTAAACAAAGTTTTATTCAGATATCGCATCTCATGACGTAGGTAAGTAGTGTTTTATCTATACAAATAAATAAAAGTGAAGTGTCTGTTTGTAATTTCAAAATAACAGCTTTTTACTAAATGCATATGAAAGTATATACGGGACCTATAACAAAAAAGCTATTTTTTTTTGTCTGTCTGTTTGTTCCGGGTCATCTCCGAAACGGCTGGAATTCCTAACGGGAATACCCAATACCGCTTTATCTAAACCCGAAATCATATTCTGGACTATGAGGGAAGCTGCCCTTTACAAGACCAATGAACACTTTTCTTTTGGATTTGCAGGTAACGATTTTCGGATATATTCTTTCATTTGTGCCACAAGAACTCCCATCGTGTCAGATTTCAAAATTATAGGTCGCTCGAATGATCAGTCGTTGAGTGGGAGTGGTACAGAACGCTAAAAATAGTATTCATTTCGCAAAGAAAAGATCAGACATAACTGAATAAAAATTCTCCGATTTTCCATTGTAGAAAAGCATCTGCGTATACAATTATGTTTTATTGCATCGGTATTAATAATTTAATTTACTAATTCGATGTACATGCAAAAAGGATTTCACAAGATGTAGGAGCTGTCAACATTGCAAATGACCATAGAACTAATTTAGGATGGATAAATAATTCTAGAAAAAAACAATTGAAAGTTACTGACCAATTTTAGTAGATTTTTCATTTTTGAGAAATATTTTATGAATATTTAAAGATTGATTAGTCTAAAACACCGTATAACGTTGCCACATTGTACATGACATTGGCAAAATTGTGGAAGATATTCTACAGAAGCGGAGCTAATCTAAGAGACGAAACATTTTTTTTTTGGGTTTGGCTAGGACGTCTTTCTATAGTATCATGCCGTGCCTGCACTGTGTATAATTAATAAATAATAATAAATTAATAATAAAAAATTGACAAAATTATTAGTTCTTTTTGAACGTCAACATTAGACAGCACCCATTAAGCCCACCCTTCACCGCTTCCTAGTGTTTAAGCTGGGGAGAAGAAACGGCGCAACAAACTCCCCAGCAACACGTTAGTCTGTCATATACAATATTTATACATACATGTACACAAAAAAATCAAAAATTACAACAGCACTAAAATGTACTTATATGTCAAAAATGTATGTAAATTAAAGGTAAAAAACGTAAAAATACTAATATAAATCACATGTCAAAAAAAGCTGTATAAATTCAATGTCAATAAAGAGTGTATAAAATAACAGATGTCAGTTTATGTATAAAAATTTAAAAAAAATACAATGCTGACTGTACCTAGCGAGCAGCTCAGTCCCAAGGTTTTTTATCTTCAAGACTATCAGAAACTTGTAATATCCTTTATTGCAGAGTTTAGATTTAATCAAAGTTTTAAATTTCTTAAGGGATAAATTTCTGACTTCAGTGGGAATATTATTGTAAAAACGTATACATTGACCCGTGTACGAGTTGCTTACTCTGTGGAGACGAGTACAATGTACAGCTAGATTGTGTACCTGGTGTTTACACTATGAACATCAGAATTTTTTACAAAATTTGAAATGTTTTTGTGCACATACAATAAATTTTCATATACGTATTGCGAAGCTGCAGTGAGAATATCAATCTCTTTAATATTTTCTCTGAGAGAAACCTTTGGACCCAATTTGTAAATGGCTCGAACTGCCCTTTTCTGTAATGTGAAGATGGTATTAATGTCTTCACAGTTTCCCCAGAGAAGAATCCCATATGACATTATACTATGAAAATAGCTTAAATAGACTATTCTGGCTGTATCTTCATCAGTAATGTTCCAAATTTTCTTAACGGCGTAGGCTGCAGAACTAAGTCTATTTGACAACTTGGCCATATGTGGGACATATGTGGCCCACTGCAATTTGGCATCTATAGTTATCCCAAGGAAAACCGTTGACTCAACAGGGTCCAGCTCTATTCCGTTCAGTAGTACATTGGTATGTAACTGTCTGACATTAGGCATTGAAAATTTTATAAATTTAGTTCTGTTCTCGTTAAGGAGAAGATTGTTTACATTAAACCAATGTACAACTTTATTTTCTCAACACTATACTATAAATAAGATTTACATGAAAGTTTAGTGAGCTGCATGGTCCGCGGTTGACGTAAGATAGCACGTATCCACGGAATTGATTTAATCTGTGTCAATATTGACGCGGAGGCGTTGTGGGAACCGCACAGTGTGCACAGGTGGCCTTTCTCAACTAACATATAGGATGTTTCACAGGTACGAATTATAGGCTACTTATTAAAATTTTAAGTAGCATGTCATCTACTAGTGCAACAAGCACCGTTTTTACTTCTTGGTTATAAGTTAATTTGGAAATATAGCAATAGATCAGAGCGTGATAGTTCAAATCTTTACGAAAAATATATTTAATGGAATTAAATACAATTAGGAAGATTTTTATTTATTGGTCCCAGTGAAAATTAATTCATTATCCTCGCACCGCCGCCTTGGGCCTGTTTCTGTTCGGGTGACGGACTACCCCTAGTTCGTCGCCGGCAAGCCGCATCTCATGGAGGCCGGAGATCATTGAGCGCCCGCACCCGGTGCGTTTCTGCGGCGGGGATCACCGGTGGTCTCCTCCCGACTCGCACTGCCCCCTCTTTTGCATGCATCACGTCTTTACAAAAGTAGGCGATGGCATGTCACGCGCTCTTGCTCCGGATCATGGACTGTACCACGGCCGGAAGCGTGTGGTCACCTACTTCGACCATCGCGACGAGATCACGGCGCTACGTTGCCCGAGCTGGCCACTTCTACAGCGTAGTACTGTAGCACCTTTTTTTTATTGATGTCCAGTGGAAATTCTACATGTAACTTCCTTCACCCGGTGGAAGGGCGAAGGGGTATGCCGGACTCCTACCGGCTAAAACCACTGGAGCGGTCATCTTCGGCATCGAAGGGGGGCTCCAGGTCCTCGTAAGATCACACTAGAGCTCCCTCCGCTTTACGCTACCGTCCCTGCCCACGTAGCGAATGTGCCTATCGCGCAGATAGGCCCCTATGATGCCCTGCAGGTAGGGCGGACACCGATGATGGACTAGTGCCGCCCTAATAGCGCCCCACGGGATGGAGTTGAAGGCGTTGACGATGTCTAGACTGACCGCCAACGCCACCCCACCCCGCCGGGACACTGCCTGTTCCGCCAGCGAGATGCTGTAGCACCTACGGGCTGCTAATTAATTATACAGAATAAAAGATGAAAAGATTAGTAGGATATATTTTGTTTGCTAGCTGAATCAGCACTTGATGATGACTACTTGGCATGAAGTTAGTGCTACTTGGCAATCAATTATCTCTAAAACAATTTACTTTTTATTTTCTTTCGATGTCAGTTTGATTAAGGCGGCCAGCAGTAACGGTATTAATCCTCGTTGTGCATAGTCTCTACAGTATACAACCAGTTCCAAAATTGCGAGAAGATTTTGAAGTAAAACATTTTTGGACTTGGTAGGGATAACCTGTGATGAACGCATGCGCGTTTCTAAATAATTATGGACGCCTCTGATTGACCAACTTATGTTAGGTATCTAATAGAAACATTGTGTGGTTTATAATATAATTTTTATATTAATGTAAAAGTACACTTAGCATATTTGCAACATTTGTATAACATATATAAACATTGATAACGAGAGTGATTAATTTCAAGATAGTAAAATACATATGTTTAAATAGTGATAACTATGAGGGTATCATTTTTAAATTTATTTTATCTTAACTTGTTAATGAGAAATAATTAATCAGTAAGGGGCAGCAAATCGCTTATTGCGCCTTACTGATTTATTTCTCTTTTATTTTTTGCTAATATTTTCTGATAATGAATGACATAATTTATTTTAAATATTTTTTAAAAGATAAGTGCCCTTTTTCCCCGTTGCTTACGTTCGATTATTCAAATAATCGAATCTTGGCTCTAGCCAAGAAGCAATTTCGTGTTAATAAGTTATGCCAGGCGTAATAATAATAAATTATAATCATAAACACAAACTGGAATCTTAGAGTAAAATTCATTAAGTACTGTTTTCGCCGACAAGTTTATCGTCAAAACGACTTTTAGTTCGTCGTTGAGCGCATCGCTGCGAAGAGATAATGAAGTTCGTGTCTTCATCGTTGAACTCTAAACTGTGATAGCCAAATGTATGGAAAAATATCAATCGGTTTGCCTTTATATAGTTCCGATTCACGCCATCGTAGTGTGCATTTTAATTAAACCACTTAAGTTATTTAGGGCTTTTCGAGCGCTCGGTTGGGTCTCAAGGTCAACTCTCAACAAGTCGGAGGCCCTGTGACCTGTATTTACATGGGCCCCAGCGCCCGCCGACCTCGAACTAATGGCGGCCGCGGAGGCTTTTAAGACAAAAAATACAAAAAAGATGACCATCACTATGATAAACAAAATTCTTGAAATAATAATATGGACGCGGACGAAAGGCGAATGGATTTTTATTTAATGCGTCAACCCGTGGAAATAACCGCAGAATTCGATGATTCCGAACCACGGACTAGAAAATAAAGAAGGACTCCGCGCCACTCATATCGAAAGTGTACCCTAAGTATACCGATTCGCTTGTACACACGTGCTTTAGGCACACACATGCATCATAGTATGCCGGTCGAACGCCATTACGCGGCACGACAGCGGCCGTGTTGTTACTATTTACGTTAATTGAAACAAAAAACCAAATCTAGTTCAGCCGAGTTCAGTCGAGTTATGTCTAGTTCAGTCTTGTTCAGTCGAGTTCAGTCTAGTTCAGTCTAGTTCAGCCGAGTTCAGCCGAGTTCAGTCGAGTTATGTCTAGTTCCGTCGAGTTCAGTTTAGTTCAGTCGAGTTCAGTCGAGTTCACTCTAGTTCAGTCGAGTTCATTCTAGTTCAGTCTGGTTCTCTCGGCTGAAAATAGTGTTTCCGTCGGACACTAGTTCTTTATAAATATAAAATATCATATCAGCCTGTCACTGTCCCAATCCTAACCAAAGGCCTCTCTTCACACAGAGAAAGCAAAATTCAATCTACAGAAATAATATTTCCGTTTTTATCTTATCTTTGATGAAAGTATTACTACTATATGTAATGTTACCGTTATTATTAAAAAAAACTTGGGAAATGTTCATTCCATCTGGTATCCCTCAAATCACGCACATATGCTCGATACCGTGCTTCACTTTCGATATAAGTGGCGCAGAGTCCATCTTTTTTTCTAGTCCGTGTTCCGAACATATATTATTTTACTAGTAAGTATCCAAAAAAATCACTTTGGAGAAATAGCCTTTAACCTTTCGATATCATCTTTCACACATTACATCTACAAAAGGCCTATTGTTTTTACTTAGGTATATTTAGGTATACTTAGGTAGACCGTTAGGGTCCGATAACTTGACCTACGATAACTAAGCAACAAACATCTTTCTGTAAGTAAAATATGTTCATTTTATACCTACCTAAAAACAATTAGCTCTTTTGTAGATGTAATGTGTGAAAGATGATATCGAAAGGTGAAAGGGTACTTATATTTATCTTCTTAAGAGATACGTGTATAATGATTTTATATTATCAATTATAAAATAAATTATGACATCTTTTCTTTATTGAAACAAAACTGTTACATAAACGGTAGCTACTAAAGATAACAAAAGAGCTTAGTAGCCATCTAAATATTTAGTTACGAGTAATTTGAATTTAAGTAGTCCGCGTGGTGTCCGGATTACGAATATAGCACCACTCCATCTCCTCCCATGGAGGTCGTAAAAGGCGACTACGGGACTCTTAACCAAAGGGATGGCCAGCAGCATCCGTTCTGTCAAACCACATCATTCTGAGCTCACCAACCTGCCTGCCAAGCGTGGTGAGTATTGGCAATTCCCCCCTCCCCAAAATGATGACACAGTTGTGGAATTCTATAGGGAGGTCTTTGTTCAGCAGTAGACGTCCTTTCACTGATATTATGATGATGATGAAGCATTTATTTTCAGTGCTGTTAATCAAAAAATGTAACATCGCTCTTCTAAATGTTTGATCAGGAAATGATTTCTTTACTGTCAAAAATCGGTTACAAAGACGGTTACTATTAAACTAAAGGTGATAACTAAAGAGTTTAGTGGTCATATCAAATTTAAGTTACGAGTAATTAGAATTTATGTAACTAAAGTATTTATTTTAAGTCTATATCCATCTATCTAGGAAGGTAAGTACGTGTAAATTAACAAAGCCTAGTGCATAGACAAGTAATCAACACATTTTTTTTTCAATTATGTTGGGTTCGGCTTCTAATCTGGACAATTTGTACCGACGTAAACGTAAACGACGCGTTTACGTTTCGATTGGGAAAATGAACTCGTATTAGGGGTACCTACTCTGCCGTCCTTTAACTAGAAGGCCGTTAAGCCGAAAAAGTAGTTATCAAAGAAACATCCAAAAAAGGTGGGACTTCGTTATGTCTAAAAACACTCTTACACTCAGATTAGTGACTGTTAGACACATTATTTCCCGCCATCATTGATCTATTTGTTCAGAAAACTATTTTCAATCATTTTTCAGTCATTCGTTTATTTATTTAGCTTGTTTTTGGCTCTAATTACTATACTAAAAGCTCACTAACCTTACCTCAACAGCTTTTATAGTGTTTAAAACTCTGGAACTATCACTAGTATAATTATGGTTCTTAGATCCTATCTACAGACAGAAAATTTAAAACTATAGTACTTTGCATTAAAAAGTCAATCGACCACTTGAGGGTTAACACTTTTCTAGCTAAAGGACGGCAGTAAGGTTTGAATTGTTTGGCGAAGGATGGGCAGCACCATCTTTCCGTGTGCTACAAACGACGATCTACCAATCTGCCTGCCAAGAAAGAAGAAAGAAAGAAAGAAATTTTGTTTATTTTGAGTCCTTATTCATACACACCAAGCGTGGTGAGCAATATCCCCTATGACCTCTCAATAGGAGACCTACATTCAGCAGTGGACGTTTACGGATGTGTGTGTGTTAGAGAACTGAATTCAGATGACAATAGTTTTATGCAAAATGAATAATTGGCATAGTGAGCACCCCTGCTAGTAAGTACGCCACCAGTTTCTTCGTACTAAGCAAAACAGTACCTTTTTTTTAAATTTTATTTTTTTATTGTTGCCCAGTAGAAATTCTTCATGAACTTCCTTCACCCCGGGGAAGGGCGAAGGGGTATCGTATAGGAGACTCCTACCGGCTAAAACCACTGGGGCGGTCATCTTCGGCACCTAAGGGAGGCTCCAGGTCCTCGTATGATCACACTAGAGCCGCCCACTAGTGCCACGCCTATGGGCACATCTCGGAGAGGGTGACTGTAGAGCGGTCACGCCCCCGGGGGGATTGTAAAGGATCCCCCAAAGCGTCCCACGGCAGCGCGTGACCACATGCGTGCTACCGTCTTCTCTTGGGTCGCTTGGTGTAGGCACGCAGATTCCCCAATCTACGCACCCGCGAACCCAGAGGTCCCCCGCCTTATAGTAACGGCAGGGGGTTTCAGGCGTCTGGGAATTAGGCGCCAGGGCGGTTGTTACCCCGCCGCCGTCTCCTCCTTCTTCGAGCGGGATCGGCCCTCTCCCGATCCCGCTCTGCAATCTCCTTCTGGAGCATGACACTCTCACAGAAGGAGACCACTGCATTTCAGTTTCCATGCTCTGCCAACATAGCCGACACTACTGCTGGCAGAGAGAGATCTTGCCCGACCCGATCGACCAGGGTCCGCCGCTCGGTGGCCCATGCAGGGCACGCCTAAGCAAAACAGTACATGGTAGGTAATTGGTAAGATGGCACTTTTGGCTCAGTGGCTAATCGCTCGGCTTTATCCACTACGCGTCCTAAGTTCGATCCTTGCACGGAACAAATATTTGTAAGGCTAACAGACTAAAAGTGTTTAAAAAATCTAAAACGGAATGATGTAGGAACCTGTTAATATTCTTATTGTTTTTCGAAGTATTCTTCGTTCCTTTCTAACGCATGCGATGGAACCATTGACTGAAGCAGTGAGCCAACTCTTCTTTAGGGATCTCTTCCACGTATTTCCGAGCGCAGCCAATGCATCTTCGGGGTTCATAAAGCGAATTCCAAATCGTGGAGCGAAAATTTTCTCAAGTCTAAATTCATTCCTACGCACGCACTACACGCACTTTTTAAATTGCCACCGATAAACAAAAACAAATGACATAATATGAATTCAATGTACACCGACAGCTTCTCGTGAGTTCTTTGTTCGAAATTTAAATAAACTTCACATCGACAACTTTTCTTAATGGCCAACTATAAAGACATTCAGTGTGACTCTCGTACTCGTAGTAGTTCCAGGTCTAGGTGCATGTGAGATTTGTCTGTAAGCTGTACCCACGATACAGGAGCACAGGTTTAAACCATTGTGAAATGCTGCCATGTAGCAAAATCTATTGTTCAAAAATAAATCAGCCTGTGAAGGCTCTCGCTGTTAAAAAGGTTAAAAATAAAATAAACACGTAATGTACCTACACGAAATACCTGAATTTAAAGTTTATTGGCCACTTACAGAAAACACCTGCGAACATTCTGTTATTAGTGTTATGATGAATAGTAGGATATCTTTCCGGAATCACTAATCTATACAAATAAATAAAATTGAAGTGTCTGTTTGTAATGTCAAAATAACAGATTTTTACTAAACGCATGTGAAAGTATATACGGGACATATAACAAAAAACAAATTTTTATATTTTTTGTCTGTCTGTCTGTCTGTCTGTTTGTTCCGGGTAATCTCCGAAACGGCTGGACCGATTTTGACGGGACTTTCACTGGCAGATAGCTGATGTTATAAGGAATAACTTAGGCTACTTTAATTTAAGAAAAATAATTAGGTTTCCGCACAAAAAAATAAAATCCCGTGAAATCCAATATATATATATATTCTATGTCAAGGGTCTATGTTGAAGTACTCTAAATTTCTTTTAAATTAAACGCGGGTGAAACCGCGGGTCCCAGCTAGTCTATCATAAGTCAACATAACGGGATTGACGTAAAATTAAACTATGACTAGTCATCGAATTGTAATCCGATGATTATGATCTATTTTGATTATTTTGAACAAGGAAATCTTGACGATTTGGTGCCGATAACAGTGCGACACAGCGATTCTTATCGTTTGTGATTTTACAGCAGTTTTGCACACAACCTAGCCTAGATTAAATCTTTGCGTGTCGGAAGGAAAAATTGATCATAGATTAACTATTTCAAGTAACATAAAAAACGTTCTAGAGGGGGACACGCGCACCGGAAAACGTAGTATAGATGACCTTCCGAAGGATTCTGAATGATGCTGTGTTAGCGGATTTGAACCAACCCACAGCCTCTTACATATAATTTCCCCCAACACAAGAAAGAAACTAGTAATAAAAAAGGGTAATATTTTAATACATATCTTTTGTATACTTACAGTCATATATGCTCTTCCTTCATTAGTTATCACAGCCATAATTAAATGTTGCTTAACATCTGTGTATCAGTTAGTAGGCACACAAAGATATATACAATATAAGCAATAGACAATATGCATGCAATTAATTGGTTTTTATATTTCAAACTAGATTGTGATAAAAAAAAATGGAATTGTAGCTGGAATTAAATATGTAATAACCAAAACCTAAGGTTTAATATTGTGTTTCTTAAAGGAATACAATAATATATTCTTCATATCGAATGTATAATTCTCTTTTTGGATTATAAAATCTATTTAACTCATTTTATATGCATATTGTCTTAACAAATATCAACAAAACTAAATATTGACTAATCTCACTACTAACTGTAATCTAGTCTCATATCTCAATCAATATCAAATTTGTTTTAAATCAATGGAAACTATATTTTTATGTTTTAAGCATTACTTATGACGATAAAACGTATAGCAACGAAATTCAATAAGTTCATTATAGCTAAATCCATAAGAATAAAAATCCGGATATTTTACAGAATTTTAATTAATTAATTTATGACCATTCAGAACGCATGGATATAATAAGGCTTTTGGTAGATTTTAATAGGCAACACAGATTGTCATAATCAGTACGATTCCATTGCTCTACCATTGTCATTCAATCGACATGCTATGGAAACGACATTGAAGTTTTAGCAGAATACCAAATCTGTCACTATTATAATGGTCTCTCAATAGAATGTCGCTGGAATGGCAATAGTGTGTCATTTTATTTAAATTTGCAGACTTGGGGCCCAGTTATGCTTCAGTCAGTATCAGTTGCGAACGGCGCTTATGACTTCCCGTTAAAAATCTTGTTAGGTGTTGATATGTGTTTCAAATAGATACATAGATAAATTTACTTATTTTGTCTATCGGACCGTCATTCATTAACTAATTTTGTGAAAGGAACGACCAATATAATATAACAAATGCTGTGATACGTGCACCCGGACACTGGAGGAAATAGCAATGTAGGCAAGACATAACCTTAAGGTAATATAGACCGCTGCAGTATCCTATATATTAAACCTATAAATAACACGCTTACACTACCTGCCTGTTTTTCTGAAACAACTACTAGTTTTTTTCTTTTCCAGGCTTCCTATTGCTATGGAAAATATTGGACGGATATCTATGGCAGCGTCGCTATTGCTATTCGATGACCAGCTATCGAGCATAAACAAAATGTAACAAAATGAAAAATGCAGTGCCAGGAGTTATATAAAATACTAGAAGAAGTTGTTTGATTTTAAATAAACCTACCAATTTTGTCGAAATATGTACTGGGTGCCGTTTAATTACCTTTACCTTTATCCGAATCAGTAAAGAAATAGTGCTAACCTTAATTTTTCACCAGACTATCCATTTATACGTATAACGTTCTAATATAAATTTATTGTGTTGAATAACTAACAACCGAATACCGAAACGCCAATTAATATTAAGTCCCGCTTTTCGAGAAACCTGTTTTCGGTAGGAAATCGGGGGGCTGAAATAGTTAAAGCGGGATTTAATATTAAGTGGCGTTTCACTATTCGGCTGTAACTTATCTTTCGGTAAGTACATTTTTGTTAGTACTAAGGATATCGCGAAATAATGAGTGCACCCGTTATCTGGTACTCATCCTTTACCGCGTTAAACTTGTTATTAACTTTGTCATTAATTAAACCAACTTTTGATACCATAAATATGTCGACGAATAATGATACCTGCCTGATAGTGCTGGGGATATATTTCGTAGAATTAATGTTACTAACAGGTCCTCAACTTCTGCGAAAACAAAACAATTATATAGAGAAATGTCTCTATCGTACCTTTCACGTGAGGAAATATTGAAGAGATCTCGTCAATTTTAAATGTTAGCGACGCGAGTAATGCTGACTATTGTGAACTAATGTCTGAGGCATCAAAATTGAAAAATAATTACGACCTTGTTAATTTTCAGGGGTCCCGCATAAACAACGAATAAGTCCTCGATCATGGATATTACTCAGCGAGTAACGACCATCGTATCTTTGCTAGCAAATAAATCTTCCTACAGTGAAACGAAGTTAGAAAACACGGAAAGTGAATTAGACAAAATTAAATTGAAAACATGTGTTAATAAAGAAAGTAAACGAAGTATCATATGCCGATTAATTAAAACTCCGTTTATCTTTACCGTTTACGTACCGTCTCTTATGTAGTTTCACTCCCGACCACTGATTAGCTGATTATGCATCATCGTCAGCTAAGAAACAGGCATTAATGAAAGCTATTAATCCTAGAGACGATGGTTTTCAAATCCTAGGCGTTAAAAAAACCGCGAAGTCAGGTATGTCATCACGCGTCGCCAGTGAGAATCAACTTAAAAAACTTGAATCTGTCGACGCCATTAGATTCGCTGGCTTACGGATTGAAAATCCTTAAGGTCGCAAACCGCATATTTTAGTAAAAGAAGTTCCTTCTTCTATGGAAGAGCGCGCTTTTCTGATCTAGTTATACCGTTCAAATATTAAAGATGAGTCGTCAGTTGCAAATGACGATTTTATAAAAACCACTAATATCTCTCGCAGGTGAAAAATATCAAAATGCAAGTTAGCACAAGCTGGAATTTAAGTTTCATGTTCTACTAACTTTACAGTAACATTGTACAAGATCTTATGACGCCACACTGCTGTCGCAGAGATTTATACAGCACTCTATAAGATTTACTGGGTGATTTTCATTAATCAGACCCTGTTGCTATTCACATAATCTTCGCAAGCCAGTGCCAAGGGCAAGTCTTGCATTGACGTTATACCTTTTCTACCATATTTTATGCGAATAAAATAAATTATTATTATGTTTCTCTTTTACACGGGTTTATATCCCCTGTAAGGGGGAACCCCGTTCTTTGATAGGCTTACGCGGGGACATGGGTCCAACACGCAGAGGCCCTTTAGAGAATTTTAAACTAAAATGTAATAGGACACTAACCGGCAACTCTCCATGGCTACACTATAAAATGCAGTCTCGGAATGTCCCCGGAGGTGTAAAACTATTGTATAAGATGGAAACTACAATTATAATGTCTATTGTAATGGGTGCTAAATAGATTATATACTTCTAAAAACGGAAACAACGGCGTCTGCCTTTCTTATTATTATTATTATCTAGTGCAGACTTCCCTAGGACAGGTGGCACGACCTTCCGGACGCGTCGTGTTGTGATCATCGTCTGATCGTGTACGAATTTGTACCTAGATTGATACAAGGTTCACAAAATATTAGATCAAGTTTTAGATGCAAATTTAATGCAAACTGGGGTTTCTTTAGCTTCCTTTTTGCGTCTCATGCCAAAGATTTCACTCGTGATTGGCTGCCAGTAGAAGAAAGTGCTGAAATAATGTCAGACACATTTACATACTGTGTTGATTTAGCTGTAGGTCGTGGATCAATAACACAATACTCATAGATGAGATTATTGGAATAGATATTTAGCTGAAGAACGTAAACGTTTTCGCAAAGCGTACAATTAACTTCACAAACTTAAAAACATCAAGTCCCGGGAGATACTTTTATTGTTACATTAAATACAGAATTGCCACATGTAGTTATGGAGCCGTAATGGCAAAATTGAAGGGCAATCTGTTACACAAAATAGTGGAACACTAGATTGAGAGGCCCGTGGTATCCTTTGTACCACTAGTTTAAAGCCAACAGATCAGTCGATCTTGCTTATATACAGAATAATATACATACCGTTGGTATTAAAGACACCACGGAGGTTCTTCTCAATACTCGTATACCTGAAAATAATAACAGGTATCATCAACGGATCAGATCGTGGCCTGCTGAGGTATCGCTATTACTAGCGTCTGACTTCCATTCACTGACAAATTCATAAATGTTTTCGATAAACTACCACTTAATAAAGCATCTTTTGCTTATTAGCGGAGCCCCGTGGTTTCACCCACCGTTAAATTTAAAAGAAATAAGATTATTTATAAATGACTTACGGCCGAAATTAATAATCAATCTAATCCATAATCCTCATACTTTGAAATTCATGCGGTGTTGTGTTACGATCACATTTAAGACAAAAACAGACATATCCGTAATCCAAAATCCAAAGATTTTAGAATACTTCGGCGACTGACAGTTGACATAGAGTATATATATATTGGATTTCATAGGATTTAATTTCTTGCGCGGAACCCTAGCCAGTTATTCCTGATAGCATCAGCTATCTGCCAATGAAAGTCCTGTCAAAATTAGTCCAGCCGTTTCAAAGATTAGCTGGAACAAACAGACAGACAGAAAAATAATTGATTTTTATTAAAGCTACCGTATTATACTTTCATATGCATTTAGTAAAAAGCCGTTATTTTGACATTACAAATAGACACTTAAATTTTATTTATTTGTATATAAGAAGCGACTACGACTTTTAAACGAAGTACAAACCAACTCCAACATACGTGCAGAAAATGCATATAAGTGCAAATGCTTTCATGCAATACCTATATTTTATATTTTCCCTAGTCTGCCAGTAACCATTAACGCTGTAAAGGATTTGAAACTTCAGGAAAGCATGTGCATATATCCATTTTTTAAGAATCTGCACACTATTTTCTCTTGTAGCGAGGGTACAGGTAACAAAAACTCACATGCATAAACACCCGAAACAATTAAAACACGTGTACTGACCACGCTCGGTAGGCGGGGTGGTGAAAGCAGTATGTCTTCTGTTTCACAGAACGGACGCTGCTGCCCATCCTTCTGGTTTAGATTGCCTTAGTCGCCTTATACAACATCCACGAGAAGAGATGGAGTGGTGCTATATTCCTAATTCACACCACACGAGCGTTACGTAATTCATTAATAACGTCCGTAAGTTGATTTACTACTCCGTCAAGAAAATAACGGAAAAAGATCAATAATACACAAAATGTTTGTTATTTATCCAAATTTATTTTATCACCTTCAAAGTATACTCCTTCAGAAACGATACACTTACGCCAATGAATAATCCAATCATCAAAACATTTTTTAAAAGCTGTTTCCTGAATTGAGTTCAGTTCTCGCCGCGAATTCTCTTTTATGTCTTCTGTCAATTGAAAACGGGTGCCACGAAGTGGTAATTTGAGTTTAGGAAAAAGAAAGCAGTCGGCTGGAGCAATATCTGGTGAATATGATGGTGGCTCGATGGTATTTGTTGAGTGTTTGGTCAAGAATTCGTTCACAATGATGGCCGTGTGTGAAGGCGCATTATCGTGGTGCAAAATCCAAGAATTTTCTTTCCACAAATTTGGCCGTTTTCTTCGAATTTGCTCTCTTAAGTGCCGCATAACGCTCAAACAATATTCTTTATTTACCGTTTGACCTTCCGGCAAGAATTCTGAGTGCACAATACCGCGATAGTCAAAGAAAACAGTGGTTTTTTCGGTTTCGGTTCAGTTGGAAGGCGCCACTCCGCAGCTTGTTGACTAGTTAGCATGTCAAACTCGTAAACCCACATCTCGTCACCAGTAACAATGCGTTTCATGAATGTTGGGTGGAATTGACTCGTTCTAGCATGTCCTCAGCGACTCTCATGCGATTGAGTTTTTGAAGAAAATTCAGGTCTTTTGGGACTAGCCGATCGGTAACATGTTTCATACCAAAATGATTAGTTAAAATGGTACGGATTGACTCGTGAGATACAGAAAGTTCGGCGGCTATCTCTCTCAGCGTTGAATGACGATTTTCAGTCACTATTTCCTTCACTTTTGCGATGTTAACTTCAGTTGCAGACGTTGATGGCCTACCAGAGCAAGGCAAATCTTCCATCACATCTAGCCCGCTTTTGAACGCTTTGTACCACTTATAAGCACGTGTTTTTGATAAAGTTGATTCACCGTAAGCCTTCTGTAACATTTTCAGTGACACCGAACACGAAATTCCATTGGCGATGCAAAATTTAAGACAAATGCTTTGTTCGGTGTTTTTGCCCAGAATGAAAGTCGCTATACATACATATATAGATATGATATAACTAAAAACAGCACTGTATTTAATATAAATAACAGATGCAACTCAAACTCCGCGCCAAAATGGAAAACAGTTGTGCCAATCTAACAACAACAATAAAAACAAAAATTTGAATTTGGAACCATAAACAAATCATCCATTCCCGATACTTTTTTGACTGAATGTAGTCTTACATGTAACATTTTAAGTGACACGGAACACGAAATTCCATTGGCGATGCAAAATTTAAGACAAACTATTTGTTTGGTGTTTTTGTCCATAATGAAATTCGCTATACACACTAGATATGATATAACTAAAAACAGCACTGTATTTAATATAAATAACAAATGCAACTCAAACTCCGCGCCAAAATGGAAAACAGTTGTGCCAATCTAACAACAACAATAAAAACAAAAATTTGAATTTGGAACCATAAACAAATCATCCATTCCCGATACTTTTTGACTGAATGTAGTTTTACATAATTATGTAATACCTACTATAATTCACATAAATAACAACCAATCAACAAATAGTAGATGTAGCTATTACTAAAGCTACACGCTTGTGGAATAAGAGGCAAGGTTCTTGCAATGATTCTAGAATCATATCTTAGAAGACAATATATAGAAATAAGACGAAATTCTAGAACTACCAAAAGAGAAATAAAATATCTTTCTTCAGAACGTATGGTATGGTATATGGTGTACCACAGGGCAGTGTTTTAGGCCCTCCGCTATTCCTAGTTTACATTAACGATTTTCCAAAGCATGTAATGCATCCAATGGTCTTATTCGCAGATGATAGCACTGTAATCATCAAATATAACCCTGACAAAAGTGTTGACACTGAAATAAACAAAATGTTAATTAAAGCAATGTATTGATTGGCTAGAACTATATAATTTAACAATAAATTTAGACAAAACGAAAATAATGAACTTTTGTCAAAGACAACCAAAATATCGTTACCTTAATTGAAGAAGTATTGCACTAAATTCCTTGGTTTGACAATTGATAAACAATTAACATGGAAACAGTATATAGATCTATTAAGTAAAAATCTATCTAATGGATGTATGTATGGATTCCATACTACGCTGTGGTGTAATATTTTGGGGAAATTCGTACGAAAAGGATGTCATTTTTAAGGCACAAAAAAGGTGCATAAGGTCCATATGCTACCTAAAAACAACTGACAGTTGCAAGACATTTTATATCCAATTAAAAATCCTAACATTGCCGTGTAATTATATATTTTAAGCGGCACTATTCGTTAAAAAAAAAGCCGTGTGGTGCCGGCTCAGAATACCACCACCCTATCTCCTCCCGTGGGTGTCGTAAAAGTCGACTAAGGGATCAGCAGGAAGATGGGCAGCAGCATAACTCAACTGCGATCGCCAACCCGTCTGCCAAGCGTGGCGATTATGGCAAACCCCCCCAATGAGCCCACAACATACTGTGGTGATCTTTGGGGGAGGCCTGTGTCCAGCAGTGGACTTCATTCGGCCGAAATGATGTTAAGAAAAATACTGAACTTTTTGAGAAAGCTTCGGAATATCGAACTAGGCCGGTTAGACAAAGATACACACATAAAATATGCCTATGTGAATCGAAAACTGCACATATGCACAATAGTGTATTTTGCATGGCCCCTAAATTATTTTATAAACTCCCTTATTATATAAAAGACTTAAATATAATGAAATTTAAAAGTAACTTACGAACCCTATTAATCGCCAAAGCTTATTTATTTTATTGATTTATTTAGTTATACTTAATGTACACTAGTGTACGAAGGCGGTCTTAATGCCGTAGGCATTTTCTGCCAGACGACCTTTGGGTGATGCAGAGAACAATAAGGTAGACGCACTCACAAAATATGAAAGAAAGGTATAGATGCGAAGACATATTATACAAATACATAAACGTACATAAACATTACATGTATAAATATATACGAGGGCGGCACTGAAAATTTCGGGAATCAAGGAAGTGACACAACATTACTATTTAAAAATGTATTTATTGCTTTTCGAAGTATTCTACCTAAGCAACCATTCCATTCGGAAGTTGGGGTCTCCAAAATGGCCGTTTTGTAGGCGTCCACAGCTTCTTTAGGTGATGAAAATCTCTGTCCACGCAATTTATTCTTTATTTTAGGGAAAGTATAGAAATCATTAGGGCTTAGGTCGGGGCTGTACGGCGGATGGTCTAATAATTCTATGTTTTCTTGCTCTAAAAACTCTTTTGTTCTGTGCGCGGTGTGAGAACTCGCATTGTCGTGATGGAGGATGATGCGGCGGTTGCAGTTCTCTCTACGGAGTTCAGAAACGACCTGTGGCAAACAAATGCTAGCATACCATTCTGCATTAACCGTTCTTTGTCCCTCAAGAGGAATAGTCGTAACATGGTCGGTTTTGGAGACAAACGTGGCCACCATTTTTTTTGCAACACTCCGTGAACGAACAATTTTTGTTGGCTTTAACTCATTTTCGAACACCCAAACTCGTGACTGGTTTTTTGTTTCGGGTTCGTACGCATATATCCAGGATTCGTCACCTGATACGATGTTGTATACAGCATTTGAGGATCCTGCGTGAAATCTTTCGAGAGTTCTGACGCACCAAGTAACGCGAGCCGCTTTTTGCTCTTCACATAGCAAATGCGGTATCCATCGGGAAAACAACTTTTTTACACCTAATTGTTCATGCAAGATTATTTGTATTTGACTCATGCTAATGTCTAAAGTTGCCTGAATTTCGCGGTATGACACATGTCGATCTTACTCAATCAGCTTACGCACAGCATCAACGTTTTCTTGGGTGACTGCAGTTTTTGGACGACCTTGACGAGGATCATCACTGAGCTTGACACGTCCACGTTGAAATTCAGCAAACCAGCGATAAATTGTGGTTTTGGATGGGGCTTCATCACCAAATGCACAAATCATCCGGTCAACACACTGTTTTTGTGTTAAACCACTTCGAAAGTCATAATAAATCATCGCTCTTGAATTTTCTCGAGTCAATTCCATTTTCTCAACGACTAAACAAGTTTGACAAAACCTTGTGACAAGGCCGTGAATCTTTTTTTAAATAAATAAATGGTATTCGATTTGTAAAACCAAGGAGTTTTCAATTAAAAAGATTTTAATATGACAGGTACAGTGGAAATATTCCATTCCCGATACTTTTAGTGCAGCCTATGTATTTATATATACGAAATAAATACAATACATATTATGTATAAAAAAATATATACAGATGAGAAAAACTAAAAATCAGAGTTGAGATTAATCTGCTGACGTCTTTTTGAAAAGGTATTTTCGTAATTTAGTTTTAAACTTGTTCCGATTGTTAGCCATCCTGATTTCAAGAGGGAGTGCATTCCACAACAGAACTTATTGGACGAAGAAGGTAGAATGAATAAAGCCAGGGTTATGAGTGGGACATTGAAGAAGACGATTATTACTAGAACGAAGATATTTATTGTGGTTGGAACAAAGATACTGGAAGTGAGAAGATAAATAAGAAGGAGAATTAGGAGAGTATAATATAGAAAACAGGGTAGTCAGTGCTCTCATATTTCTGCGCTGGCGAATAGGCAACCAATTTAACAGTAATCGATACGCAGAGACATGATCATATTTACGGAGGTTGAAGACGAATCGAATGCAATTATTGAGAAGACGATCAAATTTGTTGAGTAGATCTGCATTCAGGTCAAAGTAACACACATCACCATAGTCGATTATGGGATAAATTAAGGTCTGTACAAGCATTGCTTTTGTATGAGACGGGAGAAAGTTTTTGGGCCTATAGAGAGACCGCAGGATTCCAGTTACTTTTTGGCTTACATTTGTGACTTGGGACCGCCAATTGAGAGTAGGTTCAATATGCAAGCCAAGATCTTTGACGCTGGAGCAAGTAGGAATAATTGTGCCTTTATAGATAACAGGTGGGACGGTAGTGCTTCCCAATTTATAGATGTTTCGATGGCTTCCTAAAATAATGGCTTGGTACTTAGTGGGGTTTACTGCTACACCAAAACTCTCAGCCCAGGTATTTTTGGCTTCGAGATCTTGGTTTACGGCTTTGACCGCATCGGTTAAATCTTTCACTTTAGTTTGAGAGTGCAACTGTAGGTCGTCGGCATAAAGATGATACGTACACTGAAGTTTATGTGTAATAACATTTATAAAAACAGAAAAAAGAAGAGGAGATAGTATCCCGCCTTGTGGAACGCCAGTTTTCAGGTTGCACCAAGTTGATGAGGACTCCTCAACGTGGACTGATTGCTGACGCTCCCGAAGATATGATGAAAACCATTCCATTGCATCGGAAGAGACCATAAGATGGGAAAGGATAGGTAAAAGGATGTCGTGACTGACGGTATTAAAAGCCTTAGAGAAGCCAACTAGCACTAGTACTGTGACCTTGTTGTCCTCCATGCCAGACCTAATATCGCCAGTCACTTTAAGGAGGGCAGAAACAGTGCTGTGGCCTGGCCGAAACCCAGACTGAAGGGGACTTAGGAGGTTATTGACATAAATGAAGTGGGAAAATTGTTTATGGACGCAGGCCTCTAGCACTTTGGATAGGAAGGGCAGAATAGAAATTGGTCGGAAGTGGTTTGGAAGAGAGGGGTTAGGAATCTTAGGCAAGGGCAAAACATATGCACTGCGCCACAAGGAGGGAAAATACCTGATTCGAGTGAAACATTAAGGATGTGGGAGATTGCTGGAAGGAGAACGTCTAATATTGGGGTGATCATATTCCGGCTGATGTTATCACAACCCACAGCTTTTGATTTAATGGAAAGGATGATCTTCATAATCTCTTCCAAGTCAACTGGAGAAAAATAAAAGGGATTTATGTTAGGACGCGTTAGACCATCTACGAAACTGATAGTTTGATATTTAGTTAGACAATCAAATGAGAAAGAAGTGGAGAAGTGATTGTTGAGATCGTATAAGCCAATGGATTTTGGTAGATCTAAAAGTCGCGATTTATCGGTAAATCGCAAGAGTTCCAAGGAATTTCCAAATATCAGCAGAGGAGACATTATCCAGAATATGGCGGCGTTTTGCATTGCGTATCATCTGATTACACCGATTCCTAGCAGCCTTGAAGAGCTTCCAATTATCCTCGACACGATCTCTCTTATACTTGCGGAAGGCGCGGTTCCTCCGCCGCATCGCCATCAAAATTCCTCTAGACATCCATGGTGCAGGTGGTCTTTTTAATTTTACCTTTTTCACAGGAGCGTGAGTGTCATAGGGGCCGATAACCACTTGATTGAAAAAGCGCACTTTATCATCTACCGTAGTGGCCTCCACCAAAGGTTTCCAGTCAATGACAGTAGCATCACTCTTTAATTTATCGACATCCAAGCACGCAAAACAACGCCTGCAACCTTTGGTTTGGGAGGTTTCAGGACATATGAGTAATGAATTTTTGAATGATGTCTTATCATATCGGCCATTTATACGTCCACTGCTGAACAAAGGCCTCCCCCATAGATTTACACAACTGTGTCATCATTTTGGGGGGTATTTGCCAATACTCACCACGCTTGGCAGGCGGGTTGGTGAGCGCAGTATGGCTACCGTTTCACAGAAGGGACGCTGCTGCCCATCCCTCTGGTTTAGATTCCCTTAGTCGCCTTTTACGACATCCACGGGAGGAGATGGAGTGGTCCTACATTCTTAATCCGGACACCACACGGATGTCTTATAAGGTATTTATTGTAGTTCTAGCTGTTTTGACATTGATTCAGTATGATATTATTTGCTTTTAATTTTAAATTATTATTTTTGACATCCATTACAGTTTTGCTTATTAACATTTTTAAAACCATTGATGAACTCCTAAATATTGACGTTGATTATGACTTGATCTATTAACATTTTTTGAACATCGATAATTTTGTCTATATTAAATGTATACATGAGCGTAAGTCAACTGGCAGATTTTGTGGATCGTATGATGTACCTATGTTTACATTAGAATTAAGATCTTTTGTACCCAAAATCACACCAATAAATTCTACTCTATTCTATTCTATCACCATGTCGCACAGAGAACGGCATGGCGACCGGCAGTCCGAAGTACGATCGGTCACGTTTAAAGTTAAACTAAAGACGTGACGTAGATATATTGATTGACATATATACATAAATAATTTAGGAAAGTCTATGCTAAGCAAAGGCATTTAACCGAAGAAATAATGTTGGTCATCCTAGAGCGGATATAAGTTACATGATGGCACTTTCATTATTATTTTAAACGCTGTCGGCGAAGGTTCGATGTGACGGGAACGCGAGTGGGCGGCGCGAGCGCACGTCTGGAGAAAATTGACATTTTCCTGCCGACAGGTGGCGTACGTAGCAAACTATCTACGTCTAATGAGCACACCTGCCCATTTTATAACTACCATCCCGGAACTGATTTCGAAGCAGTTTTTGCATCATAATAACAAACGAACTAGGATTTTTTGCGCTATTAGACAAATCGAATGATAGACGTTTGATGAGATAAATAAGTGTACACTTGTTCCGTATTGACCGTGATTTATATGTGTTATCGGTTTATCGTTGTGTTTCATCAGTTTTTTGAGCGACATTGATTAATAAGACGTATATAGGATGAAATCGAAATTTCCTCTTTTGATTATAGTATTGCACGGAAGTTCACGTCGTCATTATAACAACGAAAGTATTCAACCATTTTCTTATTGATGCTAATCCAATAAAAATACTTGGTATTAAAATAACCCGTAAAATGGGAAACAACTTATTTAAATCCAAATCGATAACCCATTAAAGACATCTCAAATTCAAAGCCGACACGTGTATCCTATTATTCCTATAGGGTTATTACGTTAGCTATTTAATGAACGACATATGATTGTGATTGGAGAAGTGCTGCAGGTGGCCGGCGAGGCCACTCCGGTCTCCGCCACATTTCCTATTAGAATCGTGTTAGAGACTCCATTCTGTAATTAATGGACGGCAGGTGCTTCGCGCGACGTACTTTCTTATCTACTCACACAAAGATACCAGCAAGCCATATATTTTTGTTTCGCTTAGATTTATTATCTAATCTGTTTCGCGTAAATGATGTCTTGCACGTTTGTTAAGATAAGATTTTATTGATAGCTAAGTTGTGTGGAGGTTAGTTTTAATCAGATAACGTAAAAAAATTAAATATTATATTCGCAATGAAGATCTGTTCAAGGTCAAATGCAAAAATTATTTACGTATGAAAATGAATACTAGATTAATAGGTGTTTACCGGGACAGAGATTTATTTAGAAATTAGGAGGTGCCCTTACGGTCATAATTAATAATCAACGTAATCCAATAACTTTGGATTTGGAATTGAGGATTTGTCTGTTTTGTGCGTTACGTGTGGCGGGTTCTACGGAATTAATATTTGTGTCATCTAGAGATAGTTGTTTCGGGTAAACTGTAAACTGTACCCACGACATAGGAAAAGTGCTAGTATGAGACAGAGATTTAAAAAAACCAGACTCGAATCAATCAAAATTTTCATTTAAATCAAGATCAAAATCTTCAATCTATTTGGGATTAGATTGATTATTAATTTCGGCCGTTAGACAGTTGCACTCACTGATCGGTAAACGATCGGTAAGGTTAAGCAACGCTTGGGACGTTCGGTCTATGGGTGACCGCTTAGTGGTATATAAACTGAGCGTCTCCGTGCTTCTGAGGACACGTCAAATTATCTCTGCTTTACGACATCCACGGGAGGAGATCGAGTGGTGCTGTATTCTTGTTTAGGATAACGTTTTTCTTTAAAAAAAATATGCATATAGGTACTTCAGTAGTTTTTAATTCATTTGCCATATTATACTCACAATATCCATTCAGCCTCTCTTTCCTATACTGAGGTCCGTATAAACCTATTACGCTCGCACTTCCATCAAGAGCCTCAGCCATTGTAAACTCACTTGGTGGCAACTTACAATCACCAGAACCGCCTGGTTCTCAGCATATATTCTTAAAATGAATACTCTCTGAAAAGTGCCAGCCTTCTAAAAGCATGTTACGAATTGATGTCCCCATGAAAACATTTCCGTGGGTTGGCGCGTAATTGACAGTTTGACACCCATAAAATCACCTGGCAATTATACTATTTAACCAATATGCAAATTAAAACATATTGTAATTATAGCTTTGTATAGAACCACATTTATTTAACAATTTTTCTCATATTTTTTTTAATAATTTAGGGGATGATGACGCAATCGCGGGTATCTTGCCAGATTATTATTTTCTTAAGTAACTCAATTTACAATTTTTCTGCCTTGTGCTAAACATATTACTCAGGTCGATCGCTAGCTCTCCCACTATTAAGCCTAGTCGGAGGCTTTAGGATGGCTTTCTTGCTTCCGGCCGTGGACAGTCCATCGTCCGGAGCGAGAGCGCGTTGGATGCCATCTCCTGCTATTGCCAGGACATGATGCAAGCAAAGGAGGAGGGAGGGACCAGCTCCTATCCCCACCGCAGAAAACGCACAGGGCGCGGGCGCTGAACGATCTCTGGCCACCATCAGTAGCGGATGAACTAAGGGCAGTCCGTCTCCCGAACAGAAAAAGGCCTGAGACTGCGGCGCGTGTGTTCTGCGCACGCCTCTTTGTAGGGTATGTGCGGCCAGCCAGGTCGCACAGAGACTGGGCCCGTCAAACAGTGACGGGCCGATACCTGCCGGGGGTCTAATGCTGACAAAGCGGACACCTCACCCCCGGCTAGAGGTAAGTGGAAGAACACCGTGGGGTTTTAGCCGGCAAGAGTCCGGCCTCCGCGGGGCGAAGGAAGTCCATGAGGATTTCATTACGACAAAAAAGGGTTTAGCATGGCTTGAATAACTCTAACACTTAGTTGGCAAGTAATCAAACGAAATAAGAATAGAATTTTATACAATTCAAATGAAAGATCCAAGTTCTCCAAATTGATTTGATTAAATCGATAACAAGTGTCTTTTATGTTGAACGACATACTAAGCGAGCAAATATTGATCTAACATTTATGTTTTAGTAGTAATGTAAATTACATACTTATATAATTACTTGTCATGACTGACTGACTGATTCATCAACGTAGAGCCCAAATCGCTGACATTACTAATGACATTGTTAGCCTTATTGAAAAACGAAAATGCACCTATCTTCGTTTCATGGGAGGTGGAAGGTATACTACGATAGCAATTCTTTTAACTGTGTTTTTTATTATATTTCCGTACAAATCCATAAATCTTCAAAGCGGCTCTCTCAACTGTGCTCGAGCTGTTTTAATATTTTTCATTGATAAATACTATCATACAATATCATACAATGACCGGTCATAGCGGATATTGCCATAATCACCACGATTGGCGGGTGGATTGGTGAAAGCAGTATGTTGATATTACACACGGGGCCACGCTGCTGCCCATCCTCTTGATATCAATCCGTAGTCACCTTTTTACGACTTTCATAGGTAAAGACGGATGGTCAGTTCTTTGCCGGGAACTACACGGAATTTAATATTATTAATAAATTAATCATGCATTTTTGAAGTGTGATTTATACGGTATGATAGTAGGTATATATATTAATCATTCACCATCATCATTTCAGCCGAAAGATGTCCACTGCCGAACATAGGCCTCCCCCAAAGATCGCCACAACGACCGGTCCTGCACTGCTCGCATCCAGTGAATTCCCGCATCCTTCACCAGGTCGTCGGTCCATCTCGTGGGGGGTCTGCCCACGCTGCGTCTTCCGGTGCACGGGCGCCACTCAAGAACCCAATTCTTCGGGCCGTGTCGGTACCTTAGTTCTTTTGCAGATCTCCTCATTTCTTATTCGATCTCACAGGGAAACACCGCACATAGCCATCTCCATTGCCCTTTGGGTGACCTAGAACCTTCTTATGAGGCCCATGGTGAGCGACCACGTCTCAGAACCATTGGTCATCACCGCCAGCACACATTGGTCAAAGACTTTCGTCTTGAGACACTGCGGTATTTTGGATGAAAAGATATTGCGCAGTTTCCCAAACGCTATAGATATATATTTGTAAAATTAAATATTTGAAGCAAAGGATTTGATATATATGAAAAGAATGAAATAATTAAACTGATTGCAAAAAACGATAGTTTAGTACGTTAAATTTAGATTAATTATTTCTTACCTTTTTCATTTACACATTCTTTACAATCACTATTTAAAAACATTTTGTTTAAAACGTTTAGAAGTGGCTTATTTCGTAATCTTAACAACAAACCGGATTAATGTTATGAAATTTATTGATATGTCGCTCAATTACATTTACGGTTGATGACTATCATTTTCATAACCAGTAAATAAAGATACTATGGGTATAAATATGGGACGAACCTTTAATTAAACTACTTCGGGAGTTGGTGAGAATATGAACTGCGACTCGTTAGTGAATTGTTCACAGCGAGCAAATGCTGATCTTTGCGCTCGCTTCGGCATCACAGCGCGACCGCGCATCGTGCACACGGAACGCGATCCCCACGGACATTTATAAAGACGCTACCAGTCCGATCAAATCAGTATTACGTTGATATCTGTCTATTCAAAGTGTTATTTACCAAACAATATTCAACTGTGCAACATGGCACCTATCGCAAAGAACAACCAAATAAAAAAATATGCAGAGTACGATATCAAATCATCGGCGTTAGAATTAATTGGCAACACTCCCATTGTGGCATTGGATCGAGTTTATACTGGCCCTGGACGCATATTGGCAAAATGTGAATTTATGAACCCCGGTGCATCTATTAAATGTCGCTCATCATTGAGCATGATCAAGCGAGCGCTGAAATCTGGTGAACTGAAACCGGGTGCACCAGTCGTGGAGGTAACGTCCGGCAACCAAGGCTGCGGTCTTGCTGTCGTGTGCGCCGTGCTGGAACATCCTCTAACGCTCACCATGTCCAAAGGTAACAGTGCTCAAAGAGCGTTGCACATGGAGGCTCTGGGTGCGACATGTGTTCGAGTAGACCAAGTGGAGGGAACGTACGGTAATGTAACTCTTGCCGACGTGAAAGCCGTCGAACAAGTTGGCTTGAAGATAGTGGAGCAGCAAAACGCATACTACGTCAACCAGTTTAACAATGATGCAAATGCAGACGCGCATTACGAAAGTACGGGTCCCGAAATTTGGAAGCAAGCCGGACATCACGTGGACGCCTTCGTGGCAACTGTGGGCACAGCAGGTACTTTTGTGGGTACGTCGAGATATTTGAAAGAGCAAAACCCCGACATAAAGTCTTATGTTGTAGAGCCAGCGGGAGCCGAGCCTATCAAGGGCGACCCTGTGACGAAACCCCTTCATTTACTTCAGGGATCTGGATACGGATGTATTCCAAATTTGTTTAAATTCGATTACATGGACGGCACATTAAGCGTAACTGATGAGGAATCTGTTAAATATAAGAATTTGATTGGTGAGAAGGAAGGTCTGTACGTGGGTTACACCAGCGGTGCTAACGTTGCGGCCGCCGTTAAACTGCTGGAATCAGGACTGATACCCGAAGACTCATGGGTTGTTACCGTGCTCAGCGACACTGGCCTCAAGTACACACCCGTGCCTGAGGAAATTTCTAAGTAAAATGTATTAACGAATTTGTAATTAGTGCAGATAAGTATCTATGTTTCTTTATTTTTCTGCAAATTATGTATTTCATTATAGGTATATCAAAATTCACGTAATGGTTTCGAGAAGTGAGTGTTTGCATAGTGACATGTGTGCTGTATAAGATTGTTCTTATTTTCTAGTTAGGTTAGATTGAGGTATTAATTATTTCATATAGATAGTATTCGCTTGCATTAATTTAAGATGTTCATTATTGTTAATTAATTTTAATGTGAAGGCAATGAAAAGAATATAAATCTCGATCACCCTAGATGTAAGTTGTGGTTGTTGTGTTAGTGGTTTGTGAAATAGTAGGTAATCTTTATAAAATTAGAATAAGAATGTATCATAAATTTCATAAAAATATTAGAAAATATAATTGATAACAATTTTATTCTATATAATACGAGTATATCTCTACACTCGAGGTGAAACTCCAGGTTACGTTTATTGGTGATGTGCGCCGGATATACGCATCCTTAAGCAACATCTAAATATCCTACGAGGATTATTATGTTCCTCTATTACACGGGTTTTTATCCCCTGTAAGGGGGAACCCGGTCTTTTGATAGGCTTACGCGGGGACATACGGGGTCCAACACGCAGAGGCCCTTTAGAGAATTTTAATCTAAAATGTAATGGGACACTAACCGGGGACTCTCCATGGCTGCACTATAAAATGCAATCTCGGATTGTTCCCGGAGGTATTGTAACTGTAATTTCTTTCTTCCTCGCGATGTATATGCGGAGAACCTTGGATGTCAAGTTCAATATATGATCAGATTCAAAAGTCTTTGTATCACGCCCATGTAAAAAACACGTCATATTGTAATTTAAGACGTAAAGCTTTTGAGTTCAATGTTGGTGATATTGTGTACAAGCGTGCTTACGTCCTGAGTGATAAGGATAAGCACTTTAGCAAGAAATTAGCACCTAAATACATTAAGTGTCAGGTCATTCAAAAGCTTTCACCACTTGTATATGTCTTACAGGATATGACGGGTAAAAATTTAGGGACTTGGCATATTAAGGACCTGAAAATATATACCAGCAAATGATTTTTTTTGTTTCGTTATATTTCCTCAACACTAATAAAAATCGACTTTAAGACCTGTTACAAAATTCACTGACGAATATTAGTCACTTGACTTTCATTTTATTGTTAGGGCACGTCACATTTTTTTTATATTATGTGATGTATTTATGTTAGGTTTTTGAATGGTGAGGTATAAATGATGTGAAAGGACGAGTGTAGGGTTAAAGTAACAAACGTATTTTATTTTTCCCGTTTCACGTATTTTTTTTAAATCCCGATTTAGGGGTCTACGGCCAGATATAACAGCAAGCTGCAAGCCGATCTACATTGTTTTGCTGAGCCATATTCAACTTATAGCCACGCTGTACGTTTACGTACCCACCTTTGGCCAACTACCATCTCCGGCCGAAGAGGGACTGATTCCAACAGGGGACTACCTGTCTCTGCAGAGGTGACAGCAGACGGGCCGTAACCCCACGACCCACAAATTTGTGTGCCTCCGCTCCGCTAGTAAATTATATTTTATTTTCCATTACACTAAACAAATTTTAAAGGTACACACTCGTTTTGTTCATTCACCTTCACATTATTAGGGAATAAAACGGGTGGAGGCTACAGTATGAAACTATTTATTTATTTATTTATTATACTCTTTATTGTACACCAATCGTTAAAGGTAATAAAAACAGTAGTGCTACACATATATAAAAACTATTTAATAAAATAAAAAAAACTATTGTATAAAATGGAAACTACAAGTATAAGGTCTATTGCAATGGGTGCTAAATGGATTTAATACTAAAAGAAAAACGGAAAACACGGCGTTTGCCTTTGAACCTTTAAGGTGAATTTCTGTGGCAGACGGTGACTCGCCACTCACATGATGGGCCCCCTAAATGGCTACCATTACAGGCGACAAGGAGCAACACCGGTGTGAGCGGCTAGGGGTGTAGAGAGGTGGAGTACCGGTTTCACCATCGCGCGTCTCGAATACTCGGAGCTGGTTTCCCCGTTATTACGCCATAAGACACTTCCACCCCCGAGCATATAGCTCTGGCGGCCCCCCTCTGATCGGCCAACTAAGGCAAGCCAGAGTTGAAAATCCTATGGGCACTCATGGGGTACCACTCCAACCAACCAATAAAGGTAAGCCGGAGATGAGGCCCTGACCGACTCTCGGGAGCATTCGGGTACGCAGTGTCGCCACTCACATTCAGCTCGCCACAAACTGCCCTGCGTTCTGTAAGCTACTTAATATACATTTTTTTTTTATGATATACTTTTTTTTATCATAAGGTAGGAAGAAATCATGCAGCTACTTCTTAATCTGCCCTCCAGGATTACCTTATCCCATGGTGAGATAACGACTGCCCAGAGGGGTTTATTATTATTATTATACTAGTTTTTGCCCGCGGCTTCGCACGCGTGGAATTTAGGAATATATATCATGTTTCTGAAAACATGCAATAATGATCAAAAGTACCGTGTGTTGAAAAATGCGCAAAAATTGCATTTGCCATTATTTGGATGCATAGTGTAGACTTATTTTATTTTTTTATTGGTCCGGTGGAAATACATCATGTTCTTCCTCCTCCCCAGGAAAGGGCAGAGGGGATGCCGGACTCCTACCGGCTATAACCACTGGAGCGGTCATCTTCGGCACCGAAGGGGGGCTCCAGGTCCTAGCCCATTGGTGCCACGCCTTTAGGCACATCACGGAGGGGATGACTGTAAAGTGTTCAAGTTCAAGTGTTACATTTATAATAAGGTTCAACATGAAACCCGGTAAGGGTATGGCAACATAATTGTAATACATAACTAGAAATAATAGGTAGATAATAGAATAATGGCTCAGAATGCCACCACCCCATCTCCTCCCATGGGTGTCGTAAAAGTCGACTAAGGGATTACCCGGAGGATGGGCAGCAGCGTCCTTCGAGTACATTAACAACTTAACTGCGATCGCCAACCCGCCTGCCAAGCGTGGCGATTATGGCAAAACCCCCCAATGAGCCCACAACACATCCATATCGGTGGTTGTGGTGATCTTTGGGGGAGGCCTGTGTCCAGCAGTGGACTTCATTCGGCCGAAATGATGAATAGAATCTAATAGGTACTTAAGCTGACTCATATATATAGTATACATTAAAAAAATCCACAAGGGTCGAGGTGCTATCGGCGAGCCCAACATAATACAGACATATTTATATATATACTCAGTATTTTTATTTATCTTACACGAATCTATTTTGCGAGCTTTTCTATACTAAAATGCCTTTCCTATTGCACATTACTTGCTCAGATAATGGTCATGTAAAGCTAGTTATTATAATTATATTCAATTGAAATTAGACAGATGATAAAGTCAACAAGTATTTTATTTTTTATGCACCAGAATTTTCCGTATGTCTGTGACATGTATGAAATTAAATTAATTTAAATTAATATTTATATTAATAAATAAATAAAATTATTAACATAATATTTCTTTATTAATCAGTATCATTTATTATTTACGGTGGGTTCTACTAATTTATTTTCTAAATATTCTGAAATGGAGTAAAAGCAATTTTGAATTAAATATGATTTTAGTTTCTTGTTAAATGAAATAAAATTGGATTCTTCTTTAATTTGATGTGGAAGTTTATTATAGATTTTAATTGCCATATAGTATGGGCTATGATTTAGCATTTTGATTCGGGATTGTGGGAGATATAATCTATTTCTGTGGCGCGTATTTAAGTTATGGGCAGCTTTGACTTTTAGAAAAATGTTAAGATTTTTGGATACAAATATGCAAATGTCTTGTATATAAATGGATGCTAAAGTTAAAATATTTAATTTTATAAAGTGGGGCTTACAGCTTTCTGTATTATCAATATGGGCTAGAATCCTTACACATTTCTTCTGCATTACAAATAAATCATTTGCATCCACGCTATTTCCCCAAAGCATCACTCCATATTTCAGCCATGAATAAGCGTATGCGTAGTATGCTGTAAGGGCTGTTTTTAAATCTGTACTACATTTTAACTGGAAAAGAGCATAGGTGAATTTAGATAATTTAGATTTTATGTGTTGTATGTGTGTGTTCCAATTTAAATGTGTGTCTATATTTATACCGAGTAAGTTAAATGTTGTGACTGTTTCTATAGGCGTGTCATTAAATATTATGTTAGTGTTTAGGGCAGATTTATTATATGGCAGAAAATGTATAATTTTTGTTTTCTTCTAGTTTATTTCTAAGTTATGATCTTGTAACCAAAGGGTTACAGTGTGGAGAGTGTTTTGTAGGATGAAGTTCGGCTCGCAATTTTTGTCACATTTAACAAGTATTGAGATGTCATCGGCAAACAATACTGGCAGTGTTAATTTTTTATCTAAAACTTTCGGAAGGTCATTAATGTAGATCAGGAATAGTATGCAGCCCAGAACGCTTCCTTGAGGAATTGAGCTCGTTAGATTTATTTCTTGGGACCGAACCGTTGTTATTTCTTTATTTTCGGCGTTGTGGTATTTTATCTGGACGATTTGTTTTCTTTCGCTGAAATATGATTTGAACCAAAGATACGCAGGACCTCGTATGCCAGAGCCGTATAATTTTGCCAATAATATATTATATAATACTTTATCATATGCCTTCGACATGTCCAGTAACAGTCCTATTGCACACTTCTTGTCGTTTATTTGTTCGAGGGCTGTTTGAACGTATTTGTAAACTGCGGAAGTTGTGGATCTTGACTTCCTGAAACCATTCTGACAGTCATCGAGAACGTTAAATTTTTCCAGGAAAACGTTTAATCTGTTGCACATGGCTTTCTCAAAGATCTTTGAAAAAGTAGGTAATAGCGCTATGGGTCTATAATTACTAGGGGTATCAGTATCATCTTTTTTGTGTATGGGTTTGACGAGTGAAGTTTTTAGCATGTCTGGGAATTCGCCATCCTGGAAGCTCTGATTTATTAGAAGAGTGAGTGGGGCTGAGAACTCCTCAGCGCATTGTTTTAATAAAATAGGTGGAATTTCATCTATTCCGCAACTATATATCACTCCCTCTAGCGAAAGGAAGGCGTCTGTAAAAAGGTCGCCCCCAGGCATTTTTCGGGGAGGATTGTAAAGGATCGCCGTGCGCTGTGCTGCGCCCATGGAGGAACTTGCCCACTCCCCAATCTGCGCGCCCGTGACCTCCGAGGCCCCCCATCGTGTAGTTACGGCAGGGGGCTCAGGCGTGTTAGACCTGGGTGCCGGGACGGTTGTTACCCCGACGCCGTCTTGTCCTTTTCCGTGCGGGATCGGCCCTCTCCCGATCCCGCTCTGCAGTCTCCTTCTGGAGCATGATACTCTTGCAGAAGGAGATCACTGCACTCCAATTTTCATGTTCTGCCAACATAGCCGACACTACTGCCGGCAGAGAGAGATGTTGCCCGATCCGATCGACCAGGATCCGCCGCTCGGCAGCCCACGCAGGGCACTCCTCGAGCATGTGCTGAGCGGTATCCTGAGCGCTTCCACAATGGTGGCACTGTGCCGTGTGCCAAGTTCATGCTGCCGAGCCAGTCGCCTCAGCCTGCTGAACGCCCCAGGAGGCACGCTTTCAACGCTCTAGTGGAGGCAGCGTGCCTGCAGGAACGCACCGAAACAACCGTGCCTGGTAGATACTTGGATCAGGCAGTAGGTAACGCACTCGTTCCTTCTGAGTCAGGCTCCGAAGAGCGGCAGGACGGCCTCGATGACGCGTTTGGTCGCAAAATGCATCCGCAGGCGGTGACGCAACTGTCCAAGTGTGTGCCACCGAGCTAGCCTCCTCATCCTGTCGAATGCCCCTGGAGGCGCGCTTTCACCCCTCTGGCGATGGGAGCGTGACTGATCGTAGACCCACGCATCCGTCTCCGCCTGGATGTCAAAAGGTAGAAAGCGCGCCAGGAGACTGTCCGCCTCGTAGGACACCATCCTGTATCCCTATCGCAGTGCAGTGCGCTGCAGACTGTGAACTTGAGTACGACTGAGACTATCGCCGAAGCCTCCCAAGACCCACCCCAATCTTAAAGAAACGGCATCAACACGGGCATTGACACGGATTTTCTAAGCGCTCTGTAACATTTCATTTAATTCCACTAAATGGATGTCCGAATGCCGTATCGTTGAATGTGGATCATGTATAGAGACGTCATAGTGCGGATACTCTGCGAGCTCAATCACGATTCGAACTGGGTGTCAGACTCTGAGGCACGTGATGCAGCATGGTGCTTGCGAGACCTGCTTCACGTCCTTCATTACTTTCTTGTGATTGAGAGGCAGGAGTGAGAACTCATTGGGAACCTAACCGCGATTGCGTGCTGCTTTCTGCAGCTAAAGACTGCGCGTTGCCTTCACGGGTAGTAGCTAAATGGACCTCAAGCACGTGAACAGTTTTGAGAGATCGAGCTAGCCTTTGCATCTTAGAAGCCCATGAGTTTCGAGAGAGATTCGTCCTTTATCTAGGAGGCATGTTTAACATTCTATTTAACTTTTTATGCTTTTGAATCCGATATCAATTACAACCAAATCATAGAAAATAAATCATGAAAATCATGAAATAATTCAGGTATAAATAAAATATCGTAAGTTAGGTTAGTAAGTTTACAAAAGTTCAAGACAATCAAAAAAATCAAAGCGAAGTGCAAACACAAAGACTACAAAACTTACCCCGTTTCTCTGCATGGAGAACACGACATCGTCACATCGGAATTCTTAGGGTTAGCGCAGATTAGGCGGAGCTTAGCATTTTGCGTTCTCGAACTTGTTCTTGATCATAGTACAAATGGATAAAATGCTGGCGCAGTTTTCGGATTGTTTTTGTGTTTGGCTTCTGCATTACTTCTCGAGAGAGATGTAGATTCTAAACCAAACAATTGGCGAAGCAAACAAGCCTCCAGCTGGCTTTTATTTATAAACTAATGAACTGCGCCTACGGGCATCCCCTGTGGGCCTAATGACGAACCTCGGCTTAGGGCGTTACTGGAATATCAATAAATCACAAAGCGGCTGCTGGATCTATACATTATTATTGGGGTTTTTCGGAGATCTTATTTTGTACCGATATTTGGTGTAGGCCGGAGAGTAAGGGTCGGGGGTTATGCATTGGCGTTAATCGGGTGGTCTTTACGTTTAAACCGAGCTGACCCAAATAAACCATAGCGTGATCTAATTCGACATTAACGCCATCTGGTTAGAAAGAAATGTGTTTAGAACTACTAGACGAACTTAGTAAACCGGAAACGTCGTAATAAATAGAATATATTATCCTTTATTTAAGAATAACAAAAAATATATTTTATCATGCTTTTTTGTATAGAAGATTCAGAAGTTACGAAAGTAAACAATAAGTCGTTCAAAAGAACTTATAGCAACGAACTCAATATTTGTTTCGCTGTTAAATAGATAAAACACTTCTCGGCATAAAAATACCTTATTAAACTACGTCTGTTTCATGATCACAATTTGTGCGAAATACAAATGATGACATAATCCAAAAGGCAAGAATTGCTACCGACATCTGCTGCTGTTTGTTAATATTATTATTGACTTAAACCAGTGAGTCTGCGACTTATTGTTTGCACCCGTCTCATAATAAATTAAAACACATTTTGTCGGAGAAGTTTTGCTCACTTCACTGCATTGCAGATCCAAGTATAAGCTTCAAGAGACTTGTAAACAAACACACTACCCCGTAGCCTTTTCCAACTATGAACGGATGTGAGTGATGAATTTTATAACATAACAATAATAAATGTATTTCTGGATAGTCTACTAAGTAATTAGAGTAGGGTAGAGAGAGTTCCTAGGATGCAACTCCCAGATGCACTCTGAATTACGTCGATAGCTAACTCAACTATCACTAGGAAACCTTAAACAGTGCATTCTGAAGTATTACATTATGGCACAACGCCATCTAGTTCTAGACGATGGTAGTACTTTTACATTAACTTGAATGCTAATTTACGGTTAACACATAATAAGCATCGTTACATACCATGCTCGCTTGTTTACATTAGGTTGTTATCACACACACACACACACACACACAAGCACACACACTACAACACAATAACATCACACATCCAATATACCCACATATTAAATATACAATCAATAACATCACACATCCACAGATATATTATCAATCACACCAGTTCATAACATTACACATCCGCACATTTATTATAATTAGACCAGTACACCACTCCAATATACGCGCGCACACAGTATTCGATCCCTATTTAAGTATACCTGTCAAATTGCCTGTTAATATGCAAATTGTACAACGTTTCCGGAAGACGCTGACAGCCGTGATACAGTTTACACTAGTACGGTTGTCATCGTTAACCTTATTGTCTTTATTGTCTTTATATAAATTTACAGTGTACAATGTTTGTATAGATTATAAGGTATACTGTTACTTTTCTTTTTGATCAAATAAAACTTATTATATTATATTATTATATATCACACGTTTAGGCACATCACGATGATTGTAAAGCGGTCACCCCCTCTAGCGGAGGGAAGGCGACTGTAAAGAGCTCAAACCCCCCCCCCCCCCCGGCACTTCTCAGGGAGGATTGTAAAGGATCCCCCAAGCCTCGCTTTGCGCTGTGCTGCGCACACGGCGGCACGTGACCACGTGTGCACCGGCACCGGCGGTCGCTCGAGCACGCAGACTCCCCAATCTGCGCGCCCGCGACCTCCGAGAGTTACAGAACCTATCAACAGGCAATACGTACATGCGTTTGCTGGAAAAGACAATCTCAAGAAATGGAGGGAAGCAAGAGGCCTATACCACTCCTAGACGTGAAATCTGATTCACTAAAGTTACTAAAGGTTGTTTGCGGCGGTATTTGAAGACCTCCTTTTGCACACGTCTGTGATTCACGAATATTGTGTGGCGGCGATAGGCTTTTCAGGCTGTGAGGTCTTTGCGGTGATATATTAAAATATCTGCGTTGCGAGCGCAAGTTAGTCGCGTCTTATTTTCTTTAGTTCTGTCATATTTCTTTTACTGCAGGCGTTCTCTACAATTTAAAGTAAATAGTGCAGATCAAATTCTCGCTTTTGATATACAACATGAACAGACTATACTTGATAATAATTACTTGCGAAATAAGAATAATTTAGAATTTAGAATTTTGTGCCAATTAGCTTTGTCGCGAACCATTTCCTCTTGCCTTGGTGTAGGTATCCCCTTCAAAACAAACAAACACGGCGAATGTTTAATCTAATAATCTAAACAAATAAATAATATTGAAGTGTCTGTTTGTAATGTCAAAATAACAGCTTTTTACTAAATGTAAATATACGGTTCTTATAACTAAACTAATAATTATATTTTTTTGTTTTTCTGTCTGTCTATTTTTTCCGGCTAATCTCCGAAACGGCGGAACCGATTTTGATGGGATTTTCACTGGCAGATAGCTGATACTGTAAGGAGTAAATTAAATATCATTAATTAAATGGCAGGTGAAACCGCGAGACATAGCTAGACGAAAATAAACTACTGATCTGATATTGGGCCTGAGTCCTCTGCCGCAGGGGGGCTCCGTGCTCATACCAAGTGGCCCCCGGGAAAACAGTGGCGCGCGCGTGGTTACGTGCCACCGTGTGCACAGAACAGCGCACAGTAAGGCTTGGAGGGATCCTTTACAATACTCTCTGAGAAGTGCCTGGGGGAGTGACTTTTTACAGTCGCCTTCCCTATGCTGGAGGTGGTGACCTCTTTACAGTTATCCCCTCTGAGATTTGTCTAAAGTCATGTCATCATGGGCGGCTCTAGTGTGGTCTTACGAAGGCCTGGAACCCCCTATCGGGGCCGAAGATGACCGTTCCAGTAGTTTTAACCGGTAGGTGCGGCATGCCCCTTCGCCTTTCCCCCGGGGTGAAGGAAGTTCATTATGAATTTCCACTGAGGACCAATAAAAAAAAGCTATTCCTCACGGAACCTATCATCATGCTTGATCTGCACATGCTAAGTAAGAGCAAGCAAAATAATGAAGGGAGCTACTGCCTCCCTTCATTATTTTACTTGCCGCTAAACCACTCGAAGACCTTCTCCACAAGAAGAGTGTATATGTATGTCCTGTTACATACTTACACTGCAAACCTTTCGTCTAGCACGCTGAACAATCTGTTTGCAAGATATCCTATTCCATTAATAAGACCTCGAGTGACGCGCCTATTTGTTTGCCTGTGATGTGTTTGCAATATATAATTATTGTGATTGAGTTCAATGAGTTCCTGTTCAAATTCGGTGATAATGGTTTTGCACACCGTTTGATAATCAAATTGCTCACATCTTTCCCTCAGGTGTTCGACAACTCGGTGTATATTGTCTTTATCTTGTCAGTATGAAGTCATATTGTAGCAGGTAACAATCTTCCAGTCATCGTGTACGCTTTGATAATTGCTTATTCTGTCAAAATAGACTGCTCGACTTGGCTCAAATGGCATTTATGATGTCACTGGTTTGCCTTGTGGGATGAAATAATGTAATAAGCAAACATAGCAGACTAGAACTTATTTTCTTCGATTTAAACTTTTATTTTAGTGTTACTTTTTGTTTGGTTATGATTTTTTTGCATTATGGGTGGCGGTGTTAGGATTTTCCATATGAGATTCTGGTATCGGGAGTTTTATTAATTTTGTAATTGGCTTTGTTTGTAACCAAACATTTAACATGTTTAAGATCTTGAAGACCCTTTTAGATACTTAAAACACTTACCTTTTAGGTACTTGGAAAACTTACCAAAAGTAAGCTATTTTCGGACGACTCTAGCTAATTAGCTATATTATGTATCAAATATGTCAAAGCGCAAACATTTACGAGGTGATTTCGAAATTCAAGTGGGTTCCTTTTTTGTAAGATTTTTTAATAATTTCTTACTTTCTTTAAATAAATGTGGAATGCAGACATTTGTATCGTGTCCGTTGTTGTTAGTGGTAAGAAAGTGCATATCCAACTTCGGTAATATGACTTCAAAAAGAGTTTCATTTGAAAAATTGGAAACACTGAGGGATTTTTTAAATAATCACAAGGACATTGCAATGGGCTATAACAAAAGCGCCAACTGCACAGGAGTAAGATTATCTTCCTTTATCACGATAATATCTCAGATTAATAAACTATCTGTCCTGTAGTTACTTCGAACTTGAGTTGTTGCAGGTAATTGGAAGACCATTTCTTCCAAAAGCCTTGCTGCATTTTTGTTATTAATTGCCATCTATTTCGAATGTTAATGTCGTGCTCCTCGAGATTTTCTTGGGCTAAGAATGCACCCGATTAAGAAATAAGACGGCGTAAGGTAGTGAATATCTTCCACGTCCTCTGTCAGAGGGCAAAGTGGCTTAGGGTTTGTACAGGCTTCAATCTGCGTGAGCAGTGTTAAAATATCCTCGTATGTCAACTATTTCTCCCCTAGAACGTGTTTTAGGTGGTATTTCACGGACTTAAGTGCGTTTTAATATCGAAAGCTAACTATAACATAAATCATTACATCTAATAAATAAAATTGAAGTGTCTGTTTGTAATGTCAAAATAACAGCTTTTTACTAAATGCATATGAAAGTTTATACGGAACATATAACAAAAAATGCATTTTAATTTTTTTTTGTCTGTCTGTCTGTTTGTTCCGGGTAATCTCCGAAACGGCTGGTCCGATTTTGACGGGACTTTCACTGGTAGATAGCTGATGTTATAAGGAATAACTTAGGCTACTTTTATTTTAGAAAAATAATTAGGGTTCCGCGCAAAAATAATAAAACCCTTGAAATCCAATATATATATTCTATGTCATGTGTCTATGTCGAAGTACTCTAAATTTCTTGTAAATTAAACGCGGGTGACATCGCGGGTCCCAGCTAGTCGATATTCTGGCGCTGTATAATTTATTTTATAACTTCTGATAATATTGATAAGATTGCAAGTGTTGTAACTTGCAATCAAAGGTTTAACGTCTACAAATTGGAATTAATTATATTATTAGTGTGAAAACACTTGACATTTGACTTAACTCATATAAAATAGTTTTTTTTTATTTACTTCTATTTAATAACTTGACATTAATTAGACTTAACTCATTTAAAATTTCATAGTTTTTTTATGTTATAGGTATTATTATTGTGCACGACACCGAACAATCAGTGAGTATTAGATACATAAGTGTGCGCCATATAAATTAGTACATAGTCATATATCTTTAATTTAGGGACAAGAGTGACAGGCAATCAGCGTCAATGGATTAGCCAATGGGAGAAAAGGAATGAACATTAGCTATCGCAAATCGTAAACGGGACGATAGCCTTTCCTCGATTTGGAATTATTGTAAATACAAAGACGTCTCATCCGCCCTCCTTTCCTACCGCGTTCATCCCTACTGGATTCATAAAGCAGGCAGGCATTCATAAAACCCTGATCCTTAAAATAGGCATCTTCAATGCAAACAGCATTAATGGCCAAAAAGATGTGATCGCTCTATTCCGCAACCACCTTATTGATATAATGTTGATATACGAGACTTTTTTGAAATCCTCTCACAGGAACCCTAGAATTACAAACTATGATTTTATTTCACTTTTAAATACTATAAGAGATCCCTCCATTGTATGCCCCTAGATACCCCATCCGTTTCCAGTTTAGAGGCATCTGTGTGCAAGATAGGCATGACAGGTCACCAACCGATCACCCTAGTGTCGCCTTACATGGCCCCCAATGTCCAAGACGATCTAATCCAAACGGATCTCGAAGCACTCTTCGATCTAGGCAACTCCGTCATAGTGGCGGGGGATCTCAATGCCAAACATGAGTCTTAGAATTGTCTCACCCACAACCACAGAGGGAGAAAATTATACTCCCTCAGTACCCTTCTCAATTTTGACCTTATCGCCCCGATGTCTCCCACCAATTACCCCAGCAATGTTAACCATCGCCCGGATATACTCGACATAGTACTTCTAAAGAATGTCAACCTTAAGTTGCATTGAAGTACTACAAGAGCTAGACTGCGACTACCGTCGTGTGATCCGTTATCTCACCTCCTGTTTTGGCCCCATGGACACAGGACAACCCCCGCAGGCCATAGTGAAGATATACTGGAGGAAAGTAAAGAAACGCCTCAACGACCCCTCGTCCGTCCAGTTAGATAGAATTCCCGATTGCATAACGTCAGTTGAAGAATCGAATCCCTCATCGGTAATGTACAATCCGTCGTGGACGAATGTTCACGACGAGTTCCTGCGATGGAAGGCCATCGTATGAATCTCTCAGACGATGTACGTACACTGATGACGGAGAAGAACGCAGCCCTCAGAGCGTACTCATCTTTTTCCAGTGAACCCAATCGCCTCTTTATGCGCCACTTACAGCGTGCTGTTAAGGAACGTATTAAGGAGTGCCAAGAGGCTAGCTGGGACAAGATGTTGGGTGACTTAGAGCCAGCCCACCTTGCGTTCTGGCATCTGCAACGGAATCTAAAATCCGAAACATCCAATGCTGTCCCCCTCTCAACCGTCCCAACCAAAAGCTTTTCATGGCGACGAAAAATTCGAATGCCTAGCTGACAGTCTAGAAGCGTAATGTTTCCCGAGCACTCTACTTGTTGACCAAGCTCACCCCACAAAGGTTGACGCTGAGATCGAACGTAGAGCCGCTAATCCGCCCGCCGAGGCCCCTGACGACCGCCTCCCTCCGGCCACGGTAGACGAGGTCAGAAATCTTGTAAAACACATTCACCCTCGCAAAGCCCCTCTGCTCTGACGTTCTGACGGTATCACCAACAAGGTCCCTCTCCAACTCTTCCCTGACCGTCTAATCATCTTAACGACCGTCATCTGCATCGTGCATCGTCATGCAGCATTAAACAACAACCTCAGCCGAAATCCTACTAGGATCCTTGCTAGCCCCACTATTGTTTACACTGGACACCAGTGACGTCCCCAAACGACCCAATTAGTACTCTCCGCCGGTGACACGGCCATATTCTATTCCGGTCGCAGTCCCGATAGTATAACTACGATCCTCCAATCCACAGCCGACGCCTACGGGAATTGGTTAGGTTAGGTTAGGATTAGGAAATGGCGAATCGAAGTTAACCCCATCAAAAGCAAAGCCATCCTATTTTGCAAATTAAGCGACGATCTATACCACCCACCTAACCCATGCTTCAGGGAGATCACGATGCTAGGCCAATCGGTTCCTTGGGAACCGCACGACAAGTATCTTGGAGTTACCCTAGACAAAAAACTGTCCTTTCTATGATCTTTAAAATAATTGGTAAGAAATGATAGTATTAAAAAAGGTTAAGTGTTTGGGTAATTCCACACAAGCTTTCATTGGGAAATATATTCAACAATAATTATTCTTAACTAGCTTGAGAACTAGAAATGTATATCAGGCTATTGAAAAGATGCAATAACGACCTGAGCTTTTATTAGGAACTTGTCATAGGTGTAGAGGGATCATAATATATTTCCGAATGACACGACCCATAGGCCTGCCGCATATTGCATCCAGTCCAGCCGACTGCCAAACCATGAGCTTTTGTTTTTTGTTTGAAAACACTTCCCACATGGCACTGGGTGTCGTCATCAATAACTTTCATAAGATATAGCTTGCCCTTTTCCGCCCAGTATTAACAGTCCAATCACTCATTATAGCCACACCGCTCATTTTTATATATAAATTTATTATAAATTAGGGCTTTAAGTAGTGTGTACAATACTTTTATAATATCAAGATACATTTCGCGAGTGCGCTCGCAACTGCCATGCTCCCATCCCACATACAGCGTATAGACCGACTGAGCAGATCGCGCGCTTCAACCTAGCATACAGCGTGCCGATTGCGAGGAATCTGATGCCGACCCCACCACTGCCGCTCATTATACAGACACACGTTTGAGATCACTCACTATAATGTGCACTGAGTGAACAGCAATAAGTCGAACCTTGACTGTCAGCGCTTAGAAGACAAACATGATGGCGAACAAATGTCGCAGACGACTGGGACTGTCGCTGACCTTCTCCAGAGTTTCGTCCCAGTGTTTATCACCGTCAAGTAGATGGAGCGCTCCGTAGTCTGGGTAATATTTGGGAAACTTAACGGCATCAAAAGCACAGTGTGTAGTAAAATGCGCAAAAAATAGCACTTGCCATATTATATTTGGATGCAAAGTGCCTTACCCAATGCGGCGTCTTTCATAACTTCTGAGAAACCATATTCTACACGCCCACGTTGATGTCGATCAAACACATGTCTTTGCTTTTTTCTCGTACGTATAGTATGACAGCATCTTGCCATTCGTTCGCGATTTGGCGAACAGATCCTCTTCGCACAGTTGAAAAACTACGAAAAGCGTAGTTTGACGCGGATTTTCCAAGCGCTCTACGACATTTTCAGAATTGAAATAAATTCGCTAGCCATTCTCTACATGGACGTCCACATGCATGACCGTTGGATGTTGATCATGTATAGAGACGTCGCAGTGTAGATACTCCGCGAGCTCGATTGTGATTAACACTGGGTGTAAGTCTATGAGGCGCGTGATGCAGCATGGAGCTTCCGATCGGTTGCGAGACGTCCTTCATGTCCTTCAGTACTATCTTGTGATTCAGATATAAATAAAATATCGTAGGTAAGGTTAGTAAGTTGTATAGAAAAGTTTAATAACAACAAAGTCACAGACACTGGCGGCACTGTTGGTGCAGTGGGTGATGCAGTCAGCTGCTGCGCTTCGGGTTGCGGGTTCGATTCCCGCACAGAACAAATATTTGTATGATCTGCAGGTAGTTGTTCCGGGTCTGGGAGTATTGTGTGTGTAATTTGTGTCTGTAAACGCACCCACGACACAGGAGAAATCCTACTGTGAGGCATCGTTTTTAAAAATAATATAAGATTATATAAGTCAACATATGTGGGTAACGGCTTTGCGTGGAGGTCGCGACAATCGACATCGGTAGCGGTAACCTTTCGCGCAGATTAGGAAAAATACTACGTTTAATCTGAGCTGACCCTTAACTTCACGTTTTGCCAACGAAGCCATCATCATATCAGCCATTTATATGTTCACTGCTGAACAAAGGCCTGTTAAAATAAAACGCAACAAATACTGTAGTTACCTTCTCGCGCTACGGCGCCACTGTCAATACGTATACAATAAATATAATTGTCTAGACTCCATTTTATTTTTCTCTAACTCGTCTTATATTCCTACAAACCACCTCAGATTTCATCTGGTTATGGGCCCAGGCATTGCTCCAGGCCTGATTCGCGAGGATTATCGTTTGTGGGGAAATTCCTGTGGTAAAACAGTGACGGCGGTAAAGTGCGTCAATTTCGATTTGGAGGTTACCTTGGTCAAAGGGCAACAACGTGTAGCGGTAAAGTACACCAGAAAATGGAGAATTTCTTGGAGGCCAGCGGTTCCAGCGGCACAACTAAGCTTGATGGTGACAATTGGGACACGTGGAAGTATAAATTGAAGGTGCTTCTACGAGCAACGGATGTGGGTTGGGAATGGGTGATGGACAGTGGAGCGTCAGAGCACATGTGCCATGATAGGAATTTGTTTATTAAGTATGAAGAGTTAGGAAAACCAAGACAGATTCTGATAGGTGATGGTACAATTATTCATGCTGTAGGTAACGGTAATATCAAGTTAGAAGCTTTTAATGGGTGTGAGTGGGTCGACACCACATTGTATAATGTTTTGTTTGTTCCAGAAATAAAACTTAATTTATTTTCAGTTAGCTCGGCTACAGATAAAGGATATATATTAGAGATGGACAGTGAGAAATGCAAGCTATTGAAAAAGGATACTTGTGAAGTTGGAGCAGTTGCATTTCGTAAACATAAACTATATGTGATGAAGTTTAGGTATGTGAACAGCTATGCATGTGTTGGTAGATTAAATAATAAAATATCAGAATGGCATGACAAGATGGTACACCAAGACATAGAACAGGTAAAATGTATGTTAAAAAGGTCTGAGATTGAGTTCACATTAAGCGATGAAGAGTCAACATGTGTGCCATGTCTTAAGGGCAAGCAACATAAACAACCCTTTGCAATAAGTGAGGCTAGAGCTCAAAGACTTGGTCAGCTGTTACATATGGACTTATGTGGGCCTATGGAGACCACATCACTAGGAGGATCTCGGTATTATTTGATGATAAAAGATGATTTTTCGAGATATAAAACGGTTTATTTCCTTAAAAATAAATCTGAGACATACCAAAATATTAAACAGTTTCTGCAGTTTGTAACTCAAAACCTTGGTCACAAAGTTGAATTTATTAGGACAGACAATGGCTCTGAATTCCTGAACAAGCAGATGAAGGCGATTACTGACAGTATGGGAATTATACATCAAACTAGTGTTGTATACACTCCAGAACAGAATGGATATGCAGAAAGGGAAATCCGAACTATTACAGAAGCAGCCAGGTCTATGTTATTAGCAAAGGATTTGAACAAGAACCTTTGGGCAGAAGCTATTAATACAGCGGTGTTTGTAATCAATAGGACTGGAAAAAGCAGGATCACGAATGTGACACCATATGAGCTGTGGTTTGATAATGGCCTATATAATATCAATCAGCTGAAGATATTTGGATCAAGAGTAGGTGTTCACATTCCAGACCAAAAACGTCAAAAATGCGATTCAAAATCGGAAATTGGTTACTTTGTAGGTTATGGAGAAACTACAAAGGGTTACAGAATTTATTATCCAAACAAACAGGATGTTCTTATAAAAAGAGAAGTAATCTTCATTAAAGAAAATTGTGATTTGATTCAGAAGAAACCCGAAGTCCAAGAAACAATGATTTTTCAGTTACCTGTAGAGGGAAATATGTCAGAACAGGAACAAGAAAGTTGTAATCACGAAATGAAGTCTAGGGAAGAATTTCTTAGCTTCTATGAAGACAGAATAATACCAGACCAGACTATAGTGGAAGAACCAACTGAAGAATATCAACAAGAAAATGAAACACAGCAAGAAGAAGACCAGACCATAGTGGAAGAACCAACTGAAGAATATCAACAAGAAAATGAAACACAGCAAGAAGAAGAGGAATACGTAATTCACAAAACAACTGGGATATCTGGAAGAGAAAGAAAAAGACCGGGTTGGCTTAAAGATTATGACACAAATTATTTAATGGTTGATTTGGAACCAGTGACATATGAAGAAGCCATGAATAGTAGAGAGAAAATAATGTGGCAAGAAGCTATCAAGAAGGAATTGGATGGTTTAAAACAAAGTAATACTTGGACAGAAGTTGAAGAGATTCCAGAAGGGACAAACATTATATCCAGCAAATGGGTATTTAAAGTGAAGGATATTGATGGCAAAAAAGTGTTTAAAGCCCGACTAGTAGCTAGAGGCTTTGAACAGACGGACTGTGATTTAGAAGTCTACTCACCAGTGGCCAAGTTGCCAACCTTCAGAGTACTTATGGCTATTGCTAATAAAATGAAACTGATGGTACACCAAATGGACGTTGTAGGGGCATTCCTTCATGGTGATACTGATGAAACAATATATATGAAACTTCCTACTGGAGAAATTTGTTTATTAAATAAACCTTTATTTATTTATTTATTTATTTATTTATATACTCTTTATTGTACACCACATAATACATACATAGAGATAAAAATTTAAAAAGATACATGTACAATGGGCGGTCTTATCGCACAGGGCGATCTCTTCCAGACAACCTTTGATGGGTTAAAGCGTTCCCCTCTATACTGGAATCAAAAATTTGATACATTTATGATTAAACAGAAGTTCACAAGATCAAAGAGTGACAATTGCTTGTATTTTAGAATAGGAAAGGATATTATGTATGTTCTTTTATATGTCGATGACATTATATTCTTCAACTCGAACGAGACTGAAGTAAAAGAATTTAAAGAACAGCTGCATAAGAATTTCAAAATGAAGGATCTGGGAGTAGCTACAAACTACTTAGGTATTGAAATAAGACAAAAACTTGGACATACTGAAATAAGCCAAGAAAAATATTTAACAAGGATTTTGGAAAAATACAACATGTCAAACTGTAAGTCTATGGACACCCCGATAGATGAAAATTTTGATTTTAATTTGCTTAAAAGGGACAATTCTGAAAGTTGGGAGATTGAAAGAAAGTGTAGGCAAATTATAGGCAGTTTGATGTATGCAGTGTGTGGCACAAGACCAGATCTGTGTGTAGCTGTGAGCTTTCTTAGTAGGTTTCAGCACTGTGCAAGTGAGATGTTGTATAAGGCTCTGAAAAGAGTACTACGTTATGTGAAAGGCACTCTGGACCTAGTTTTAGTATTTAACAGTACAGATACAGGTTTACAAGGCTATGTTGATGCGGACTGGGCAGGGGATACCAGCGACAGAAAGTCCACAACAGGATATTTTTTCAAAATATACAATTGTTTAGTATCATGGTCGTGTAAGAAACAGTCTAGCGTATCTCTTTCTTCAACTGAATCAGAATACATAGCACTAAGTGTAGCAATTACAGAAGTGTGTTGGCTAAAAAATTTACTAAGTGATTTTGGTATAATCAACACTGAAGTGAACATCTTTGAAGACAACCAGTCAGTCATTAAGTTGGCATACAATAATGGAAATAATAAGAGACTAAAGCATGTGGATATTCGATATCACTTCATTGTTGAGAACGTAAAAAATGATTGCATTTCATTAAAATATATTAAAACTGAAGATAATATTGCAGACATACTAACTAAACCCTTGGGGAAAATATTATTTGTAAAGTTTAGAAACTTAGTTTTGAAAGGTACCAATGTCACCTAAAAATATTCAAGAATTTAAGTCAATAACAGTATCGTGCCAGTTTTAAAGTTAATAGGAGATAGGAAGATATTTGTTGAGGGAGGGTGTTAAAATAAAACGCAACAAATACTGTAGTTACCTTCTCGCGCTACGGCGCCACTGTCAATACGTATACAATAAATATAATTGTCTAGACTCCATTTTATTTTTCTCTAACTCGTCTTATATTCCTACAAACCACCTCAGATTTCATCTAGGCCTCCACCAAAGATTCAACAACTGTGTCATCATTTTGGGGGTAATTGCCAATACTCACCACGCTTGTCAAGCGGGTTGGTGAGCGCAGTATGGCTACCGCTTCACAGAAGCGACGCTGCTGCCCATCCCTCTGGTTAGATTCTCTTAGTCGCCTTTTACGACATCCACTGCAGGAGATGGAGTGGTGCTATATTCTTAATCCGGACACCACACGGAATAACGAACGAACGAGGCCATACCGTGACGTAATTCGACAGTAACGCCATCTAGTTGGAAGACAGAAATAAGTATTGAAACTTTATAAATTTAATAATTATAAAACTAAGTAACCCAGAAACATTATAATAAATAGAATATATTATCCTTTATTTGAGTATAACAACACAAATATTGTAGCACACTTTTTGGCTTAGGGGACACAGCAGTTACGAAAATGCACTTTTGGCACCGAAGTCAATAGTTTTTCACTAATAAATAGACCAACAAATACTTTATTAAACTAAGTCCTTTTCATGATGACAATTTATGCGAAATACAAATGAAAACTTATGAATTAGTCCAAAAGAAAGAACTGCTAGCGACATCTGTTGCCTTGGTTTGCACCCGTCTCATAATAAACAATATATATATATATTTCGTATGGTTAGTGTCCCTTGTGTCAGAGTTGTTCAAGCCGCCCAAAGGCCTCCGATTTGGCTTAACGACTGCTGTCTATTGACAACAACCGCGACCGACGATTTAACGTGCCCTCCGAAGCACGGAGACGCTCAGTTGAAATACCACTATGCGGTCACCCATCCAGAGACTGACCGCGCCAAGCGTTGCTTAACCTCGCCAATCGTTTACCGATTAGTGAACGCAACTGGCTATGAGCCTCAATGACATAATACACAATAACATATAATAAAATATCAACTAAAGACCAGACAGATTATTCAATATAGAAATTGCTTTTCAAGATAATAAAATTAATGCAAAACAAAATCCAAAAAGTAAGATTTGAGAGGTAAGTTTGATCCCGAGAACAAAGCAATGACAACCCGCGTGTTAGTTTAGCAGGCTACGTAACCAATTGCGCAATGTAACGAAATAAGCTTTCTCATTTTTAAAATCTGTCGCTTAGCTCCCTTTAGATATAGCGTGATAATAATGTTTTTTTAATAAATCTTATTACGTACCGATAACGAATGTGTTCACTTGTGTGATTGTTTCATAATATTCGCTATAAAACAAAACTTTGTAGACATATTGTTATACTACTCACCTCCCATGTACAAAAGCGTGATTCGTATTCTAGATTCATCCTTGGACAGTAACGGACATTTTTGCCAAATTTCAACGAATTCTATAGTGGAGTTTTAGCGGTAACATCCAACATAGAAACAGATAAACAGACAAACAGACAGAAATTCAAAAAATTGCAGTTTTGGCATCAGTCTCGTTCCTGGAGCACAGGGCAGTGATTTTTTTCAAAAAATATATATTGTACAGTTTTAGTCTCTTTACGATTTTATTATAGTAATAAATATAGATGTTAAAGTCACATACAACATAATACTTGGGGTTTGTTGCCCTTCCTTTAAATATACTTAAAGAACCTTGTTCTTCTCTCATCTCTACTCAAGTGCGATCCTAAGAGTAGAAAAAAAAATTGTTGACCTCAGTGTTGAGTGAGCTATAGGAAAAACTTTAATTATTAATTAAACTTAGATGCTAAGAATAATATAATCAGGGGATGCACATCATAACTTTTACAGTTGGGGATTCACTGATTATCGCAGATTAATATTGCCATCCTGTTTTGTTTTATAACGAAGCTAACATTTTGTCCATCGAAGAGGATGGTATACTTCTTAGAGACGCGCTCTCCTGAAAATGTGGTGGCAATCAGTGTTAGAATCCTGTGTAAAGGATTGTGATTCCCTGGAAGGATACTATTGTGCCTGGCCCTGGTGAGGGGGAGAGAAGGTTGCCATAATTGACAACAAAGTAGGGGTCCTTTAAGAGGACCTCCCTAATATTCCTTAGGAGCGTGGTGTCGTCGGCCATTTTGCTTGTAAATCAAAATGGCGGACGGGGGATAAAAACAGAAAATACGCTAAAAGCGTGGAGGAACAATTGCGATTTACGCGATCCCTAACCTCCCGGGTTGGATAGGCCCGGGGGTGTGTAACAAAACCCTCCCTGCCGGGTGTAGGCAGGGAGGTGAGTGTACCTGTGGTGAGCCCTAAGCTAGTACCATCCGTGGCCAATCTTAATGGGCAAACGGGTAATAAGGTATCGCCCGCAAGAGACTGTGTAATCTGAGAACATAGACTCGAACTAGGGTCGACTAGGGTAGCCCCCAAGGCCGGTGGTCCTAGTCCGCTGCCGACTAACTGCTTTGCCCTGATGGGGCTAGGCGGGTGTGGCGGGTCAACACCCCACTCGGCTTCGTTGGCACCGTAAGGTATCCGCCGAGGACCACCAAACAGTGGTTTTCCCTGAAGGGGCACAATAATGCGATGAATTTAATCGGTCAAAGAAACAAAATCAGTAGTCGCCTTGAAAAAGGCAACGCGTGATTTATTTGAAATGACTGCAATCCGATGGGACGGATTGCGAAAAAACACTACACGGTAGTGTTGCTTAAAAATCGATAGGCTATCGATAGTCAATGGATAGTGTCATGTAACCCCAAATCACTCATACTATCGATTGCCCTATCGATAGTATCAATAGTATCGACAGTATTGATTGGGAGATTTGCAACAATACTATCGTATCGATAGTGTCGATACTATCGTACTGGGTCGTAAATACTATCGATAGTCAAAAATCATGTAATACTATGGATAGTATCGATATCGATACTATTGTATAATTTCAACTATCTATAATATCGATAGTATCGATAGTATTGTTCGATATGTAAAATAAAATCGATAGTATCGATACTATTGATAATATCGATACTATCGATCGGCCAATCGATAGTATGAATGTTTTAGGGGTAGTCCTATCGATAGATCGATTTTTAAGCAACATTATAGACGGCACACTGGTCGGGGAGCGCGTGCACAGCACGACCGTCTGCGGCGAGCGTCAGACGCGAAATGACGCGATCGGTTTTGCGCGCTTGATAGTATAATTCATTTGGCCTTTTAATTACTCAATGAATTTAATGTATTTTTAAAATTAAAATTTAGATTATATTTAAACAATAACTTAAGATTAATGTGTCAATTTTTTAATTTCTTAATAGGATTGCTAAACTATAGAAAAAAATACATACCTAACTGGAAATTTGTTAAATTTTACATTATTTCAACATTTTTTTTCTACTATATTTTGTAAAGAAGTAACAAAAGTGATTTGGCATTATGCAAATAGACCATATGTTCATGTCAATAGAATTTTTTAAAGTTCGGAATTAGTAGTAATTTCTTGTAAAACGGTGGTCAAACGTCCCTCGTACGCAGATTTTCAGAAAAAGAGTTGTGAAAATTGGTGATTTACCGTTATTATAGAAATAATTTTAAAATTACTTTCGCACTATGTGCAAGTGTAAGAATTGTTCTATTAAAATCACACACAATTCCAATTAAATTCTCTTTCGTGTTCTCACAACCAGGATACAAAAATGCCGAAATAAGTCAATTGGCAGGACGGCCCCTTAAGGCGTTCTCATCAAACACAGAAACATTTGAACCAGTTATAGCATTAGTTTAATTCGTAGAAATATTCAATGTACAGCTTGTGTGTCTACGAATTTATTACTCCACTGAAACACCGCATCTGAACTAGTTAATTTCATAATCTGTGCCACACTGCGCTAAATGGCGTCGTGTCATTATTAAATACATATTTGTCTATAAATGCTTTTTTATGAATAGTTATCTTAGGAACTGACGAAAGTTTTTCTTTGCATTTGCGTAGATTTCTTGATTTATTTGTGCAATATCTTAATACACGCCACGACACATTTATTGCAGATAAGGTTTTTTTTAAATCTGCAGAACATGCAACCAACGCTGTGGACGCCTAGCTACTGTCTGAGTGAAGTACGGCGATATCGCCGCAATTGAATAGGACATCGTAATGAAGTGCGTATAAAACTACTACGTTTAGGATGGGAATCAATGAATAAACGATGAAATCTACTGTCATCCCTGAGAAAGTTGTTGCCGTCACAAAACTACTATAATTCAAAAACCTCTAATACAAGAAAATCCGTAAGTACCAAATAAATGTAATTATTAAATATATCATCTACATTAATTTATTCGTTATCGTCTAATAGGTGTCTAACAATAGGATATCTGTACCGTAATCTAAAAACCCTGGTGCACACGGCACGCTATCTACACAAACATTTATAACGAGGCTACCACTCCGATAGACTTAGTCTTACATTAACATCTGTACATTCAAAGCTGTGCAACATGGCGCCGATCGCTAAGGACAAACAATTAAAAAAATATGCAGAGTCCGATATCAAATCATCGGCGATAGAATTAATTGGCAACACTCCCATTGTGGCATTGGATCGACTGTATACTGGCCCTGGACGCATATTGGCAAAATGTGAATTTATGAACCCTGGTGGATCACTTAAATGTCCTTCATCATTGGGCATGATTAACAGTGCGCTCAAATCTGGTGAGCTGAAACCAGGTGCACCGGTCGTAGAGGTAACGTCCGGCAACCAAGGCTGCGGGCTCGCCGTTGTGTGCGCCGTGTTGGGGCATCCTCTAACGCTTATCATGTCAAAAGGTAACAGTGCTCAAAGAGCGTTGCATATGGAAGCTCTGGGTGCAAAATGTGTTCGAGTAGACCAAGTGGAAGGAACGTACGGTAATGTTACTATTGCCGATGTGAAAGCCGTGGAACAAGTTGCCGTGAAGATAGTAGAGGAGCAAAACGCGTACTACGTTAACCAGTTTAACAATGACGCAAACGCAGACTCACATTATGAAAGAACGGGACCCGAGATTTGGAAGCAAACAGGGCATCACGTGGATGCCTTCGTAGCGACTGTGGGCACCGCAGGTACTTTTACGGGCACGTCGAGATATTTGAAAGAGCAAAACCCCAACATAAAGTCTTATGTCGTAGAGCCGGCAGGAGCAGAGCCGATCAAGGGTGACCCAGTCACGAAACCCCTTCATTTACTTCAGGGATCTGGATACGGATGTATTCCAAATTTGTTTAAATTTGAATACATGGACGGCACATTAAGTGTGACTGATGAGGAAGCTGTTAAATATAAGAGTTTGATTGGTGAGAAGGAAGGGCTGTTTGTGGGTTACACCAGCGGTGCCAACGTGGCTGCCGCCGTAAAACTGCTAGAATCTGGACTAATACCCGAGGATGCATGGGTTGTTACCGTGCTTAGTGATACTGGCCTCAAGTATACACCCGTACCTGAAGAGCTATTTAAGTAAAAATGTAATGTAGTAATTATAAAGAATTAATGTAACAGTTTCCGTGTTTCTTTTATATATATTATGCAAATTAAGTAAAAGGGTGCTTGGACTAATCACAAAAATAAGGATATCAAAAAATTCGAAATACCGAAACTAAAAGAGGCTTGCGCTAGCAAAATACACATAGACGCCATCTTATACTTCTCTCCCGCTACAGTTGCCTCAGGTCACTACTATCGTGTGTTCGTGAGATATGATATGCTTTCTTTTGGCGAGTGCTAATTCGCTCATTTCTTTGTGTTATTATATTAAGTTTTTAAACTATCGCGAATTTCACTCAAATTAGACTATATTTTGACTAACCTCAACGTTTCGGCCAAGTTGCATTGACCACGGTCAAACTTGGCTTGTTTTGATTTATCTGTGCGCGAAAAGTCCCAGAGTTCACCAACAGGGGAATTTCCAAATCAAAAATATTGTTGATTACCCCACATTGTCAATCGTATTGTAGGTAGCCATAGTAGTAATTCGCTGAATAAAATAACCTTATTCTTTCGCTGATATTTGTCATCATAATTATCATCATCAGCCTATATCGGTCCACTGCTGGACGTAGGCCTCTCCTAGCGTATGTCACAGCTCCCGGTCATCAGCATTTCACATTAGACACGTGTAAGTAATGCGCGTAATATTACTCGGGTAATATCACTCTACGATGTGATGCAACATTACACATCCGCGAGAGAAACAAACATCACGCTATTATTACATTACATTACTTAGTTCTGTATAAGTTTACGTATGGGACAGTGTGATGTTCGTTTCTCAGTTCTCTCGTGTAATTTCTTTGTCGGTGTATCGCGTAGCCGAATGAAACCGGACGAGATTGACCGAACCAATTGACGAACAAACAAAATACATTAATAAAATTATTGATTCAAATATCTATAGTAATTCTTAAACTTTCGCGAATTGAATTCATGATTTACATGGTCTACTTGTGACCACGGTCAATGCAACTTGATCGAAATGTTGAGGTTAGTTAAAATATTGTTTTCATATTGATCTGTGCGCGAATAGACCCGATATTATCTTAAATTCAAGTATTTATGTAAATAAAATAAAATACCTGCTCATTCTATATTACTATAATAATACTACAAACATTATATAAGTACCTATATAAGTCTAACGAAGTAATAAATTACTTTATCATTGTAATATCATGCTAGGCTGCGAACAAAATTATGATAATAAATATTACTTATCATCCCCATGTCTAAGTGCTAAGTGCAAGTACGAAGTACGAACGCATGAAGTAATGATTCGGGTGTAACTATAAAGACAACAATGTCTATCGAACGCGTCGGGTGATGTTTCGAGTGATATGTATCGTAATCGAGTAATATCACCTGACTGCAGCTTGCTAATTTGGTGTACTATGTCGATCACTTTGGTTCTCTTCCGGATATCCTCATTTTGGATTCTATGACTCCGAGCACAGTACGTGCCCTAGCCCGTTGAGCGACTTTAAAGTTCTGGACTGGTCCAACTGTTAGTGTTCACGTTTCGGCGCCGTAGGTCATAACTAGTGGTGGTTAATACAGCGTCTAGCGCGATTAAATAGCGCGCTATATTCACGCAACGTATAGAACACGCTATGCCGGCTCCAACTTGACTTGAGTAGGTAGCGAGCATAACAGCGCGAGCAAAGGCATAGCGCGGGCGTGGCGATCCGGGTGGCAGTCATCGCAAGAATTCGCGCGCTATCGGTCGTTACCTAACGCGTTGATTAAAATATTTATTTATTTTAGAGACGCTAACAATGTACATACATTAAACATTCGTAAAATTAAACCGCTAGGCACTGGAGAGACGATTGGAACAAATGTATCAGTTGTTTCTGTCCCAAAGGTTTTCCAGAAGTGTCAACCTCTGGGATAACCATAACTGACTGTACCTCATGGTAGGAACTCTCTTTCGAACTAGCGGTGTCGATCAATCCGATTGCTGGACTGTTGTCTTTATTCAGCATGGAGTTAAATCTGTACGTAGGGTCCTCGTCGTACTCTGTGGGGGTATATTTTACAAATAGGTCATAATCTCGTCATGACACTACGTTGTTTTGATATGACTGTAATCTGGTTACAGTACTAGTAAAAAATTAAATTGCTGCGACTTTAATCTCGTTATAGTACTTGCTGGCTTGTTTGGTTTCAAAGACAAAGTTTTTATTTCATATAGGCCCTAATAGGCACTTTAGAAAAATCAGAAGTTGAGGTGCACGGTTCGGAAAAGTTGATCTTATGGAGAAGAAGCCGGCGAGAAACTTAATAGACACTCTTTAAAAAGTGATATTACAATTTAACACGCCGCTATGTGGAAAAAAGTGGAATATACGTGGAATAACATATACACAATAATAAACACACTATTGCTTCTGTAATACACAATTAGAAATTGATAATTATTAACGCACAGGTAGCACTGGTACGAGTCAACGAAGTTCTTACATTTACAAAATGTAGAAGATGCTCAATTATATTAAAATAAAGGGCAATATGGCCATCAAGCTGTAAACAATGTCATATTGTATACGTCAAAAACGACATATATAATATGTCCTATATATAAAAAGTTATCAATTCTAACAAGAATTATATCCACATTCATCGCAATTCAGAATAATTAATAGATAAACACATATTTTGTCAATAAGGTACCAGGGAAGCCACATATGCAGAAAGAATCAGTGCCAAACATCCATGTCGTCAACGTAATCTATAGCTTTATACGAGTAATAAGCTTTTCCAATAAGAACGCGTATGATATAGGCTTTAAACTTTCCCTCGGTAAGATTTGTAATAGATTTGGGCAGCTTGTTATAAAAACGAATACTATTCCCTAGGAATGACTTATTCGTTTTAGCTAATAAAAATTAAGTACTACTGTTTCATGTTTTTGCCGTGTATTTATGTCATGAAAATCGCTTCTTTTATAATACTTGTGAAAATTTTTGCGCACGGATAAAATATTTTTAAAGATATAAAGTGACGGCAGTGTAAGTATGTTAATATCTTTAAACATGGTTCTAAGAGACCCGCGAGGGCCCATGTTATAGATCACGCGGATGGCCCTTTTTTGTAATATAAAAATAGAATCTACGTCGGCCGCTGATCCCTACAACAGAATGCCATAAGACATAATGCTGTGGAAATATGCAAAGTAAACTAATCGGGCTGTAGCTACATCAGTCAGCTGACTAATTTTCCGAACTGCAAATGCAGCAGAGCTTAGCCTACCCGATATAGCTTTGATGTGGGCACTCCATTGCAATTTAGAGTCGATGGTTATTCCTAAAAACACAGTTTCATCAACAGTTTCAAGTTGGTTGCCTTCAAGAATTAATTTTAGTCCTATTTGGGGTGTAGACTGCTACGAAATGAAAGACGGTGGGAGTCTAACTGACTTTATTTCAATCTACCGACATATCATTGGTAATTGATGTAGTACCTTCATTACATATCTCCTCACCAAATGGACAATATCAACTTAAAAATAAAAATAGTAGAATCTTATTCAAACAGCAAAATAAAAAACATTGCGAGGTAATAAAAAAAATACAAGTTTACATAACATTTATGGTTTCTTTTTAGATCTAACGTGAGCCCTCTTAGCTCGTGCCGAGGCGTCTGGCGGCAGAGACATTCGCGGCCCCGGCTGAACCCGTAATCCGTTATCAAACGCATCCTTAATCTCATCTCTCGAATCAATAACTATAACTTCTGGTTCAGCCTGCTCTGTGCCATCGCAACTCGCACCCGCCCGTTCCGCCTCGGGCTGTGCATCGTGACCGTCAGACCCCTCAGTCTCTTCCACTATCGGTTGTGTACTCGTGCGCGATAGCGAATAGCGGCTTTGACCACGAAGCGGGACAAGTTGGTCATGATGTCTACGCCACGTCATCCCTTCTCCAAACTTAATTTTACAAGAAACCGGTCCTGTAACTTCTGAAACGTAACCTTTTTGCCACTTGTCCCCCTTCCTGGAATAATTGCGAGCTAGCACGTGGTCGCCTACAGCGAGATGAGTGTGCCGTCCGCCAGCGGTAGCTACCTGTTTGTCCTGCGCGGGCCCGTCCGGACGCAGCGCGTCGAGGCGCCCGCGCAGGCGACGTCCGAAGAGCGCGACCGCGGGTGACACACCAGTGGTTGCATGCTCACAGTTTCTGTATTGAAATAAGTATTGATACAAAGCAGATAGAATATCCTCTTTTTGAAAAATAGCCCGTTTAATGGCTTTCTTTACTGTCTTTACGGCATTCTCCGCCTCACCGTTACCTTGGGGTCTATACGGCGCCGATGTAGAATGCCTTATTCTATTTTTTTGACAATATTGTTTAAATTCGTCTGAGAAGAAAGGTGGGCCATTATCGGTTACTAGTTGCGATGGAATACCGAACCGCGCAAAAATAGATCGCAAAGTAGTGATAGTCGCACTAGCTGAAGTACCCGGCATGACCACTGTCTCAATCCATTTTGAGTGTGCGTCCACTATTACAAAAAATCGTTTACCAGCACAATCAAAAAAATCTGCATGAACGCGCTGCCAAGGATGTAGCGGGTACTCCCACGGGTGCAGTGGAGCGCGCGCGGGTGCGTCACGCACCGACCTGCACGCGTCGCACGCACGACAAGTATCCTCAATACGTTTATCTTATTCATGCCTAAATGGCCACTATGAATTTCTTTTAAAATCTCCGGTTGTAACTTTAGTGGAATTACCACTCTATATTTATAAATAATACATCCGCGATCAGTAAATAAGTCTTCTCTACGAGCAAAAAAAACCTTCTCTTCATCACAACTAGCCGATGCTGGCCAACCAAATAATAAGTATCCCAGCACCCTACAAAGAAGCGGGTCTCGCTGAGTCTCTTTAGCCACATCATTGAAATCCAAAGGTAACGTATCCTCAACATAATGTAAATAATCTATGTGAGAAGTAGGGGGCCGCTCATATGACAAAGGTAAACGCGACAGACTATCAGCCGGGCCGTTGTCCGCTGACTTCACAAATTCAATAGAAAAATCATAGCCTGCTAGCCGGGCAGCCCAGCGCTGCAGCCGACTAGCCGCCGTCTGCGGGATACATTTTTTTTCACTAAATATATTAGGTCTTATTTTAATAATCCACGATATTTTGCATGGTGCCTCAGTAAATGCTTAAGATGATGTACCGAACACAAAAAAAACTCATGGTAAAAATCCATTTCTTTCTTTTGTGTGATGTCGCTACCGTGCGCCGTCTGTTTTGTTTAACGTTACAGACTATCTAAATCAATCAACCAGCCCTGTCCGCCATTGTCTTACTAGATGCATGTGAATATTATCACAAGAAAGAGAACTAAGAAGTAATGAAATAAATGATTTAATAAAATAATTTTTTAAACAGCAAATTTACATGTTTTTTTTATACCTACATTATCTTCATCGTTCACCATAGCGCCATGCAAAATATCGTGGACTATTAAATTAAGACCTTGTATATGTAAGGGGCTTGTGGTCGGAACGCAAAACAAACCGCCTACCAAAGAGATATTGGTGATGCTTTGTGACGCCATAATAAATAGCTAAGGCTTCTTTGTCGAGCTGACTATAATTGCGCTCAGCATCATTGAGAGTGCAGCTGACGGGTCGTTCGCTGCCGTCATCGTAGCGATGAGCCAGAACCGCGCCCACACCGTATGCGCTGCTGTCCACGGGCAGGACGAGCGGCCGCCCCTCCTCATAATGTGCCAACACTTTATCGCTTAACAGCACTAATTTTGCCTCCTCAAACGCCTTTGCACAATGCGAATCCCAATTCCACTTGATACCTTTTCTTAAAAGTTTGTGCAACGAATGAAGCAACGAACTCAAATTGGGTATATATTTCCCGTAGTAATTTAATAGCCCGAGGAAGCTTTTTAATTGTGTGACATCCTTAGGGGTGGGTATTTTGGCGATCGCGTCGAGCTTGGCGGGATCGGGATGCAACCCGTTCTTATCGATAATAAAGCCTAAGTAGGTTACACTTTTTTGTAAAAAAGTACACTTTTCTAATTTAACAGTGAGACCCATCTGACGTAATCGTTCAAGAACAGCCCGTAGACTGCGCATGTGTGCGTGCCGATTTTTTCCTGTAATACAAATGTCATCTAAAAATACGACCGTGCCCGTTACGCCACGTAAGGTTTCCTCCATCATTTTCTGAAATTGTTCAGGTACACAAGATAAACCATATGGTGTTCTTCTATAAGCAAACGTACCTACATGTGTCGTAATCGCTGTAAACTTCTGTGACTCTGGTTCTAGTAAAACCTGTTCATAAGCATGTCGCAGGTCTATTTTTGTAATTTCTTCCCCGTTACTTAAGCTCGCAAATAACTCTGCAATACGCGGCAGTGGATAAAAATCGCGTTTCAACTTGGGGTTAATGGTAATTTTATAGTCCCCACAAAGCCTAAGTTCCCCATTACTTTTAACCACTGGTACGATCGGAGTCCCGAAATCTGAATTTTCAACGCGATATATGGATCCGTCTCGCTGGAGCCGCTCCAACTCGCGTTCCACCCGCGCCCGTAGTGCCAGCGGCACAGGCCGCGCGCGCACGTACACGCCCTCACACTCTACGAGCTGTAACCGCAACGATTTCTTACAAGTACCTAACTGGTTAGTAAACACTTCAGGGAACTCTTTACACAACTGGCTCACTAACTGATCCTCTTCTATTAATTTGTTTATGTTAATTTGCGTTATCTTTAAAGCACTTAACCAATCTCGGCCCAGTAACGGCCTGCCGCCGCCTTTAATAACATACAATGGAACATTATTCGCCATTACATTTTTAAATCTAATATTCACGAGAATGTGTCCAAGAGGTTCAATTTTTGAGCCTGAATAGCTTCGCAAAATCAAATTATCACTCTGTAAAGATCGATCTTTAAATAACAACTCGTAACAACTGTCATTTATGGCGGAAATACGACTGCCGGTATCTACTTCACACTTTAAAACTTTGGTATCTACTTGTACAGTGATAAAATAAGGTTTGTTACCTTGAGCTGACGATACCACAATGTTGAAAAACTCATCTTCGGAAGATTCATCCACAAAATGCTGAGGTTGAAAATCACCTTTTTTACGATAACGCACTTTACTACACATCACACGTAAGTGACCGCGTTGATTACAGTTGTCGCAATTGTAATTCACGTAACGACACCTGTTTGCGGCGTGACCTTTGCCACACCGCCAGCAGCCCGTGCCGTCTTGGGCTCCGCTGCCGCCTGCGCCTGCCCCAGCGCCCGCGGGCGCGGCCTGGCGCCCCACGCGTGGGGGCCTGCTGCGCACCGCATGTAAGCCTTCGCCCGGCTCGCTGCCTCCTGCGCCGCCGCCGGCGTCCCCGCTCCCAGTCGCGGCCGGTCCGGCGCCGCTTACCACCGCGTGCCGATCCGCCGCCTCCAGAGCCAGAGCTAGCTCCACCGCCTTCTTGTAGTCAATAGATCTCTCAGCAAAAATTCGAGATCTCATCACTTCACTCGTGAGTCCCGATACGAATTGATCTCTGAGGTCCTCCTCGAGTCGGTGACCAAAATTGCAGGTGACCGCGAGATGCTTCAGACTTTGTAAATATGCGGTCAACGATTCCCCGGGTCGCTGTCTCCGTAGTCGAAAAATGTGCCGTTCAGCAATATCCGAACGTTGGGGCTCGAGATGGGCCCGAAGTAATTCAACCAGTTGTTCGAACGTTTTATCCTCCGGATTATCCGGTGCACACAAGTCACACATCAAACTATAAGTTGCATCACCGACAACAGTTATCAACATTGGCACTTTTAGTTCCGGTTTGATCTCGTTTAGTTTTATGAACTGATTGACACGTCGTATGTACGGCCATTGTTTTGAGCCTAGATCAAATGGTTCGATTTTACCGATTGGCATCGCGAAAATGATTATTGTCCATACACGTCAGTACACACCGAGCCAAATTAAACAATCTTTGATACGAAATACGCGTAGATTACACGTAAAAAAAAAGTTTTTATCCGTACTCGTCGCCAGTGAGAAAGAAATGAAATGAAAACTTTAAACATTTGGTTTTATCAGCATTAAGTAGTAGGTTGTTAGCGGCAAACCATTTGCAAAGGACTGTTAGACTTTTGTTTACGTGTGGAATATAACTATTATTTCTATTAATATTAAAAATTAGGGACGTGTCGTTAGCAAATAAAATTACATCTGATAAATTGGTCACCATATATGGATTTATATAAATATTAAGAACATGTGTAATTATGATGCCAAGCCAGTTGTGATTTGACGGCACGGTTGGTGCAGTGGCTGATACAGTCGACTGCTGCGCTCCGGGTCGTGGGTTCGGTTCCCGCACGGAACAAATGTAATATAATTTGTATGATCTGCAGGTAGTTGTTCCGGGTCTGGGTGTATTGTGTGTGAAATTCATGTCTGTAAACGCACCCACGACACAGGAGAAATTCTAGTGTGGGGCAATGTTAATTACAAGAAGAAAGTCGTCTGACGAATTACTTGTTCAAAGATAAACAAATAAGAATTTACAACGAAAGAATAATGGTCTTAATAAAAGTTTCCATACAGGAAAAATGTAGGTACATGTGAAAACTATCGAATAAAATAAAGTATTCACATAATGGCGATTATTTGCGGGTGGCTGCGAGTATATTTATCGATGTTGGCTAATAAATTAGCCCCAAATAATATAACGCTAGGATAGGAACGAAATATCCTTCCGAATTTGAATCACTGGAACGTCGTTTGCGCAGCCTTCTCTCCAGTCGCGGTCTCCAGTTGTGATGTTTTCTTTTCCCCATGGTAAGGAAAAACACTTTATCTTTAAAACTACCGTTTAATTTCACTAAATACAAATGTTAACTGTACATTTTAAAAAGTAGATATTGCGATGCCCGCACAAGAAAAGCGAATGATAGTTGAGAGGGAAGGCGCTAGTAGCGCTTATCGTTTTGGTTTTTTTCCGTTTTTAGGCACTGAATTTGTGCTTGATGCCCAGTACATTAAAGAGTGTACTACCTGGTGAATATAAATCTCGAGGATGTAACAACTAAGTATAATTTTATATCGTATGTTTATATTTTTCAAGTATGTCTTTATTAATATACCCACCTAATATATTATGTACTATAATGTTTCTTTTATATTTATTTGTTTTTAGTCGCATTTTATTCTTGTTGTATACTTAATTCGATCCTCATATAATGCAGTACTTTATCGTTCAAAGGTTTGCTGTAAGAGAACCCAATATTGAGTTAAGCTCGTCTATGTACATCGACTTTTCTTTTGTATTGTTACAAAATGTAAATATTGTGGGCAATAAAATTAAGTATTAATATTATTGGCCGAAAATCAATCAGATACGTTATGAAGTATATTGTTGGATTCTACAAGATGCCTATCCTTATCTCTAAATAAAAGTGACATCAGCAACCAAGACTTTGTTCGACACTGTATCGTTTATCATATAACGCAGATCATTGATTTAGACCAAAAACAGGAATGGCCCCAAAATTGATCCTTGAAGTTCTCGCATTTTAATTAGTGAGCTATTTAAATTAGTGTTAGGATCATAGAAATATAAATAAAATGTAAGCGGGGCATGCGTTCCAACACAAGGCAATCACTGCATACTATTCAAAATGCTTACTCAATACGCGCGTCTGTCCAACTCGTTGGAGGTTGACCCTCGCTGCGTTTTGCGGTGCGCGGTCTCCATTCCAAAACCTTTTTGCCCCAAGGGCCATCAATTTTAACTGAAGTAGCAATGTGCCCCACCCATTGCCACTTCTGTTTACTAATCATTTCAGCTATGTCAACAACTTTAGTTCTTCTACGGATCTCTTCATTTTTATTCGATCTCGTAGAGAAATACCAAGCATAGCTCACTCCATAGCTCGCTGAGTGACCTTGAGTTTTCTTATGAGGCCCATTGTGAGTGACAACGTCTCTGTTTCATATATTATCACTGATAACACACACCGGTTAAAGACTTTCGTCTTGAGGCATTGCGGTATTGTTGACGAAAAGCCGTTGTGAAGTTTCCCAAACGCTGCCTAGCCGAGTCGAATTCGACGATTGATTCTCGAAGTTGGACCTACCTAACTGGACAGTTTCTCCCAGGTAGACATACTCGTCAACAACTTCGAGCACAGACCTCCCAGTGGATATTGGGGTAGGCACGACATGGGCATTTGACATGAGTTTCGTCTTACCCATGTTCATTTTAAGGCCCACCTTTTGGGAATCTCTGTTGAGATCATCGAGCATTGTGCTGAGATTTTGCAGCGATTCTGCCATAACTACGATGTCGTCGGCAAATCGAAGGTGAGTGATATACTCGCCATTGATGTTAACGCCAAATCCTTTCGACTCCAGTAGCTTAAAGGCATCCTCCATTGTAGCGGTGAACAATTTCGGGCAATTTCCTGTCTCACACCTCTCTGCAATGGAATTGCCCCCGTGCTCTGTTTATGTACTCTGACCGGCATGGTGGCGTTTCCATTTAAGCATTTATCGAGTTTACTTGTCTAAAATAGGTGTCGTGTCGCCTGTCGAACTACTGACGAAACTAATTTTGGTCCGGAAACTAAGCATTTAAGCGGAAAGTTCGTGAATACATTTTTAGCAAAACGTTAGCAGAATTGTCTTAACATCTTTTCAAAGACTTGTAATAAAATTATGTTTGTAGTTATTTATTTATTTCTAATATATGTAGATTATTATTCATAAATTTACTTTAGTTTAATGTAACATTGCTTACATTTAATGTTTGTTTTAAACATATTACACCTGCCATGTTATCTCTTCATCACCCTATGGTTGAGAAGAGATAACATGGCAGAGAATGCCTACGGTATTAAGTCCACCTATGTTCTGTTGCTGCAAAAAGTTGAAAAAAATCAATACTTAGACTGATTGTCACGATGCTTTTGGTGTATATTTTTTCAATGTGTTATTATTAACTGTCTGTTCCGTGTGGTTTTCTTCAAAGAATAGATCACCCTTCTCCACTCATGGGTGTCGTAAAAGGCGATTAAGGGTTGTTATCAAGAGGATGTGCAGCAGCATCCTCTCATCAACAACATAATGTGACCACCAATCCACCTACCAAGCGCGGTGATTATGGCAATATCCCCATGCCCATGCTTAGCAGTGGATGTTTAAGGGCTGATAGGTATATATGTTAGCTGACCTACGATGATTTTTCTCTATTCTGGCGGTCGACGCTAACATTTACCTAGTGTAACTACACTGAATTAGTAGTAGACTAGTATATCATTACTAAACCTGCATTTAATTAATATTAACTACTGCTTATCTCCATCCAGATAAGGGGAATACATACGTGTGTATGTACCTGGGTGTGTACCCAGACACACACTCATTCGCTCACACACTCATGTACATGCACATACCAGACAGTCATCACATTCTCCGACTAGTATGTTTTCTGCACTTTGTCACGTTAATTTTAGTTTCATATTTTAACAAAGATTCTAAATTTGCCCAGTCCTGTCTCCCACAAAGGATTAAGGTATGCATTAATTATTGTACTTATGTATAATTTTAAGGTACCTTTGTGGAAGAGGAAATAAATGCTTATTATTATGCTCATGCTCATTTCCTACAAAGGATAACTAAACAAAGGAACATTTTCATAATCACCATGATTTTCAAACATGTTGGTGATAGCATACATTTATTTGTACAGAATGAAGATGTTACCCGACCCGTTCACAAAACCTTAGATGCCTTCATCGACCACGGGAAGATAGAGTAAGGGCTATACTAGAAACCACTCAGCAAGCTGAACAAGAATGAGCCAAAATCAAATACAGCTATTTTATAATAATTAATAATATAATCTTAAAGTAAAATAATATATGCAATAATAATAATGATATTTAACTAAATATTCTTGAAGTTTGCAACAAAATGAATTCTCATTAAGTAAGAGTTTGATGCGTATCGAATACCAGTATATAACTTATATGATTAGTTACATGAAACCCTGTAGCTAACGCGGTTCTAACACCAGGTGTCAGCTGGTGTAGCTTTTTAATCTTGTTACTCGCTATACCTTATATGCGTCCGTCTAGAATTACGCTATTACACCCGCCACAGATCTCGTAAGTTGGAGAGATGGCATTTTATTAAATGCCGTCATAGAATCAAGAATTCGTCAATATTTTTTGTTTCTGTGAGTTAAATTCTTAGTTAGATAAGAACATGATGTTCTTTGTAATAATAATATAAAACATGCTACCTACATATGTAATTTTTCCCTGTACCTATATGTATTTATTACCTGTCTATAAATATGTGTGCAAGTGCAATAAAGAGCTGTCATTTTCCATTCATGAATAAAGTAAGAGCTGCATAAGTAATTGCGTTTTATAGATATATATAAATATAGCAACGATGTAATTGTTATTGAAACGTCAATACTTGAGTAGAGACAAGTTCAATGGAATTCTTATAAGTAAACAAGCCTAATCGATAAGAGGAGTTATTTACGTACTCAAATAATAATAATAACTCTGTTTCAGGTACTTGAACCGGCTGTCAACGTATCGACACAACGACTATCGGATCAAGTGCGAGTCATACAACGTAATCATAGGTTAGATGATGCTGCACTTGATCGGCTACGCTCTGAGGTGCAGACTAACCGTGTCATCTCTCCTGCATCACAAACCAACAAGTTAACCAAGCAACTTTTGCGGTTCCACCGCGGTCCAACCTCGTTGATGAAGAAGAAGATGATGGGGCTATTACTGCAGGTAACCAGTGCATTGAAACTTTAAGGAGCGCTTTGGACTGTGCGATTCGAGAGTATAGATACACTCCACCTACCCATAGGCCACGTCTACCACGTTTGCCTATGCATAAAAAGAATAGAGCGCTAGTGTGTGCCCTGGATTCGCTGCTGTTAGATTATTTTGACAGCAGCGAAGACCTCGGCGATACGCATTCGATTCTGTACTGTTCGGCTGTTGCGGCATGTCGTGTAGCCAATGTCAAATTTCCAAATATTGACAGAGCCACACAACCAAAATCTGCCGTACCAGGTTGGCAGTACAGGATTGAACATCGTATTAATGAGGCTAGGGCACTTATTGGCAAGCTAATCTGCTTCAGGGAGGGTAATACCCGCCCAAGAGTGATGCGCTTTGTGAGACGAGCATTTTCGGGGACTGATATCAGCCCTCTAGAATATATGTCTCGTGTCACAGAGCGCATCGACTACCTGAAGCAGAAAGTTTATGCATGGGCGAACCGTATTCGTAGATACAGACGGCGAATGGAGCGGTATACCCTGAATCGCATATTCCAGAGTGACCAAAGGTGGGTATATAGAACTTCGGAGCAACCTGACCAAGGTATGGATGAAGTCCACCGACCAGATGGTGATGCCATGAATGCATTCTGGCGCAGCATATGGTCGGTGCCCGTCAGCCATACCGAAGGTGATTGGATACGAGAGGTTGAACGAGCTTGTGAACCAATATCAGAAATGGGGGCAATAGTAATTAGCCCCCAAGACGGAGCCAGTGCAGTCCGTCCGTTGTCTAACTGGAAATCTCCGGGACCGGACGGGCTGCACAATTTTTGGCTCAAATGGATATGTAGTTCACATGCTCGCTTGGCCTCTCAGTTCCAGTCATGCTTAGAGTCGGGCTCGCTACCACAGTTATTTACAATAGGAATTACCCACCTGCTCCATAAATCAGGTAGTACTACGGATCCCAAAAATTATAGACCGATCACTTGTTTACCGACGGTCTATAAACTTCTTACATCCATCCTGAGAGTCAAAATTAACACACATATTGATAACAATTGCATCATGTCTACTTCTCAGAATGGATGTAGGAATGGGTCCCGTGGTACTAAGGAGCTGCTCCTTATTGACATGGCCATTAGCCAACAGGTTAAACGTAACCGCAAGGATCTGTCTACATGCTGGATAGATTATAAGAAGGCCTACGACTCGATGCCACATACATGGCTCATGAGGGTGCTAGAGTTATATAAAATAAATGCAACCCTACGCACCTTCCTGTTCACATGTATGGGGCAATGGAGGACGGTACTTCACTATCCGGGATGTAGACAGATTCAAGGAAACGTTGAACCGATCAGGATCGAGCGTGGAATATTTCAGGGCGATAGCCTGAGTCCCCTGTGGTTCTGTTTAGCCTTGAACCCTCTGAGCACACTGCTGGAGAGTTCGGGGCTAGGCTACCAGATGAGAAGAGGTGGTCAGATCATATCTCACCTCTTATACATGGATGACTTGAAACTCTTTGCCCCCAACAATTTGCGGCTAATAGAGTTACTGAAGGTAACTGAAACTTTTAGTAACTCAATTAGGATGGAATTTGGTGTGGACAAATGTGCAGTCATGCATGTAAAACGAGGGAAGATTATGGAATCCGAGGGATTACAACTTTCGGATTTCATACAAATCAGATCCCTTTCCTCATCTGAAACCTACAAGTACTTGGGTATGTCGGAGGCGTTAGGTGTCAACGCAGCTGACATGAAACAATCGTTACAGGGGCGATTCTTTGGCCGCCTGAAAAAAGTACTGAAAAGTCTTTTGTCAGGCGGTAACAAGGTACGCGCCTTTAACGGTTGGGTCATGCCAGTCTTAGTCTATTCTTTCGGCATACTCAAGTGGACTCAGACGGAATTAGACGCTCTGGATAGAAGAGTCCGTTCGTTGTTGACCACAAATCGGATGCATCACCCACGATCGTCGGTAATGAGGCTATACATCCCACGAAAGTGTGGGGGTCGAGGCTTTTTAAATGCTAAGACCCTCCACAATCGTGAGGTGTGCAGCCTCAGGGAGTACTTTCTCCATGCCGAAGTGGGGATGCACCGAGATGTGGTTGCGATGGACAAGGGACTCACCCCGCTCTCCTTGGCTAAAGAGAACTGGCATAAACCCGTAGTGCTTGACACTAATGACCGTATGGAGGTATGGCAGAACAAGGAGCTTCACGGACGCTTTTACCGGGCCCTTCATGGGCCTGATGTAAACTTAGTAGCGTCCGTGTCTTGGCTACGCTTCGGTGACCTGTTTGGGGAAACCGAAGGTTTTATCTGTGCAATTATGGATGAAGTTATCATGACGAATAATTACCGAAAATATATTGTGAAGGACGGCACGGTTGACATCTGTCGGGCATGCCACCGTCCAGGCGAGTCTATACGTCACATTATTTCCGGTTGTTCTCGTCTTGCTAACGGCGAGTACTTGCACAGGCATAACCAAGTAGCCAGGATTATCCACCAGCAACTTGCACTGCAATACAACCTTGTGAGTTCAGAAGTGCCATACTACAGGTATGTGCCCGACCCAGTTCTCGAGAATGACCATGTCACAATGTACTGGGATCGATCTATCATTACTGACAGGACTATTGTAGCCAATAAGCCTGATATAGTGGTGATAGATCGAGTAGAGCGCCGCACAATGATTGTTGATATAACTATCCCGCATGACGAGAATCTCGTGAAGGCCGAGAAAGATAAGCAAATTAAGTATCTTGACTTGGCGCACGAGGTTGTCGACATGTGGGAGGTAGACTCTGCAATCATTGTGCCGATAGTTGTCACGGCCAATGGCCTTATGGCCAAGAGCCTCGACCAACACCTTAAGAGGCTCTCGTTAGGCAGCTGGGTCAAGGGCTTGATACAGAAAGTGGTACTCCTGGACACGGCTCGTACTGTTAGGAGGTTCCTCTCTCTGGAGCCCTAACCACCGGTAGGTTGGACCTTGTTCCCGATGCCGGTGGGCTACTATTTTTTATATTTTTAAATATATATTGTTTTTTTTATATGTATTTAAAAATGTAATTTATATGTATATATTTAAAATAAAGGAATAACAATAACTATAAATAAAAATCTATAAATTAACATCTCAATTTTTTTTTATTCGTGTATACTGTATACCATTTGGTGGCACTTACGAATTGTCAGAATTTTAATAGTTGCACAGTTCCAAGTCGTTGGTCCTATAGGGAAGAAAAATGTTTATCTGAAATAATTTTGGTGTCACCTGCAATCCAGATATATGTTTTGATAATAACGTCTGACTAGTCTAGTTTGCAAAGTAAAATTTTAGAGAAGATGGAGAGCATAGAAATAACCGGGACTCAGATAAACTCTTTGAATACTACCTTTCTGTTCACATGTGTAAATATGAACACGTATGTTCTGAAAAAAGTACAACATATGGAGCCCCCCAGAGCAATGTGATCGCGTGGATTTGATGACCTATGTGCACTCAGTCTCAATAAGGGTAAAATTTTCACCTTTGCCGACGACACTGCCCTCATATTCGATCCAGCACCGTGGCAAGCCGTTTATGAGTGCGCCCAAGTCGATGTGGCTACGTGATTACGTCCTCACGCTGAATGAGGATAAAACAACATACATGACATTTGCTATCCAAAGTATTGCCAGTCTCTTCCTTACTCTATCATCGCCCACAACCTTCACCCCGCTAAATGAGGGATGAAAATTAGAAAGCTATTGCTAAAATGTATTGGAGTAATACTGTATCCTTGCTTACAACTTACAACCTCTCATTGATACACTTACCTCTAGTATTCGTAAATTAATTTGTTTTCATGAATAGGCGGGAGAGAACCTAAGAAAAATCGCGAAATCTACTACGCCCTTTGTAACTTATTACTCACCAACTGCGTTACAATATTGGGTGGCTCACCTAAATCCACTATGATCCAGTTAGAAAGAGCAAAGAGAGCCTTCTAAAAGTATCTTCCTCTCTTCCTTCCCGCTGCACCACTAATAAGCTGTACCGAAAAAGCAAAGTCCTTATCCGTTGCGAACTTTTTACATTACAGATATTATGTTTTTAAACAACACACCTCTAACATATATGATTAACTATACAGCGAAAAGGCAAAAGGCGCTGCAGTCCTCTCAACTGTTTTCTCAGTCGATATTCAACTTGCTTCGCCAATCGATTCTTATGTTCTCTAGGAAGCTACATATATTCGTTGGGGCTTCGAAGAGCACTTCGCGCGCCTCGTCCCCCGAGTAGAAAGGGTAGTGGGTGCATTACACCGGGTGCTGCCCAATCTCGGGGCGCCTGTATGGTCATCCCGACAGTCGGGCGTCCAGCGCTGCAGAAACAAACTTCACGGTCTGCAGCGCAGAGTGGCATACGGATCGCACGGGGATACAGGACAGTGTCCTACGAGGCGGCAACTCTCCTGGCGCACTTTCTGCCTTTCCACATCCAGGCGAATGTGGAAAGGCAGAAAGGCGGCGCCAAAGCGGTGAAAGCGTGCCTTCAGGGGCGTTCGACAGACTGAGGCGGCTGGCTCGACGGCGCGCACTCGAGATGTGGCGACATCGCCTTCGGTCGCAGTTCGCGACCAAGCGCGTCGTCGAGGCCATCCTGCCGCCTGGCTCAGAAGGAGCGAGCGCGTCACCTACCGTCTGACGCAGGTGTTCACCGGTCACGGTTGTTTCGGTGCATACCTGCACAGAATAGGACGCGAGGTTACGGCACAGTGCCACCATTGTGGAAGCGACCAGGATACCGCACAGCACACGCTCGAAGAGTGCCCTGCGTGGGCGGCCGAGTGGTGGATCCTGGTCGATCAGATCGGGCAAGATCTCTCTCTGCCGGCAGTAGTGTCGGCTATGTTGGCCGAGCACGAAAATTGGAGTGCAGTGGTCTCCTTCTGCGAGAGCGTCATGCTGCAGAAGGAGACTGCAGAGCGGGATCGGGAGAGGGCCGATCCCGCACGGAGAAGGACGAGACGGCGCCGGGGCAACAACCGTTCCGGCTCCCAAGTCCAACACGCCTGAGCCCCCTGCCGTCACTTCACGGTGGGGGGCCTCGGGGGTCGTGGGTGCGCAGATTGGGGAGTCTACGTACTCACACCGAGCGACCCCCGGGAAGACGGTGGCGCGCACGTGGTCACGTGCCGCCGTGTGCGCAGCATAGCGCAAAGTGAGGCTTGGGGGGATCCTTTACAATCCTCCCCGAGAAGTGCCTGGGGGGGCGACCTTTTTACAGTCGCCTTCCCTCCGCTAGAGGGGGTGACCGCTTTACAGTCATCCCTTCCAAGATGTGCCTAAAGGCGTGGCACACATGGGCGGCTCTAGTGTGATCTTACGAGGACCTGGAGCCCCCCTTCGGTGCCGAAGATGACCGCTCCAGTAGTTTTAGCCGGTAGGAGTCCGGCATACCCCTTCACCCTTCCCCGGGGTGAAGGAAGTTCCATGTAGAATTTCCACTGGACATCAATAAAAAAAAAGGAAGCCTATATAACAGAATAAATGGAATCCACAACATTTCCCTTCTATAAAAAGCTATGCAAAGAAAAGATAACTGAGTGTAGTATTCTTTATTAAATTCAACGGTTCACACACTCACCATCCTACACCTACACTCACGTACACATAAAACAAACAATACGATAGTCACTATCTCTACTGTCTACATAAACATCAATTATATATTATGCAACAAATAAATTTTATTATTAGAACTGTCTCTCTTCACGGGTTAATATCCTTTGTATGTACCTAGACTTTCGATAGGCGGGGACATGGGTCTAACACGTAGAGGCCCTTTACAGAATTTTAATCGACACAGAATGGAACACTAATCGGGGATTATCCGTGACTGCGCTATAAAATTGAAGTCTCGGATTGTCCCAGAAGGTGTGAGACTATATATGATATATATATGATGGAAACTATAGCGATAAGGTCTACGAAAAATAGCGTCTGCTTTTCAACCTTTAAGTTAAATTATATGGCAGACGGTGAATCGTCACTCACAAGCCGGGTCCCCTAAAAGCACTACAACGGTACAAAACGGACACATGACGGCGACATGGAGCAACATGCGCGAGCGGATCGGGGTGTCGTGGTGTGGCACCGGTTTCACCATCGCGTGCCTTGAAGACTCCTCCATCCCCGACAATAAAGCTCCAGCGGCCCCCCTCTGATCGGCCAACTAAGGTAACCCAGAGTTAAGAGTCCCGTCGGCATTTTATTTCCTTTTTATAAATAAGGTGAGGAAGCTTTTCTAATTTGCAACATTGCTTTGCGAGTGCATTTATCCTATGATGAGATAACGACTAGCGACTAACCTAGATTATAATTACTATAATACTTTCCGTTATCCTTTTATCATGTAAAAATGCTTCTAGTCTAATACCTTTAAGTGCGTATGGTCGGTCATAGTCCTGCGGTTAATGGATGTGATTTGAGCGCTCTAACGCTGCGGGCATAGAGTATAGAGCGGTGTACGAGTACGAACGTGGAACACGGTCGTCCTGTCACCTGCCCCTGCATTCCTAGCACTGATTATACCGCGCACCTGTACCTCCGTCTAATACTTGTGTTTACTTTGAATTTTATCACAGGAAAAGGAGGCTTAAGACTACATATGTTTCTATTGAGACGAGATAAAATTGTCTAACTTTCGTGCTTTGGACGTGCCTTTCTTTTTTCATTTTAAGCGTGATAAATGTTTTTTTATTACAAAGAATATGTTTAGAAATAAATAACGTTGTTTTGTTTTTTGTTGTCATTATCCTGTGCGATATATTATATAATGTAATGTATATTTTTTGTGATAGATGGTACTTTGGATTCAGAGGTTGTGTCATCACTCATCATTCATCATAATTTCAAGTATATATTATAACATATATTACGTACTTACGTATATATGTATAGCTCCCCCATCGAATATTATGGTCATAGAAAAACTATATTTTTTAGGAAAAAATAAAAACGTGATTTTACACATATCTCAAAAACCAGCCAACGCATGGGGATAACTTATGTACCAAAAGAAGCCATCCATTCTGTATTAATTGCATTTAATTTATATTTGGCCATAATTAAGTGATTATTGAAAACAATTTTACCTAAGTACAGTGTCGCACAGCAATGTTGCGTTATTTTCCGGGTGAAATCTAAGTGTAGATACAAATTATATCGCGTCACAGTTACATTCGTCTCAATATGGTGGAAAAAGACTAATTCAGGGATACCATGCATAGTATTTATGTAAATAACAATGAAGTAATATTAGTACAATAGTTAATTAAAACATAATTACACATTGATTGATTGACGGCACGGTTGGTGCAGTGGCTGATACAGTAGACTGCTGCGCTCCGGGTCGTGGGTTCGATTCCCGCACGGAACAAATATTTGTATGATCTGCAGGTAGTTGTTCCGGGTCTGGGTGTATTATATGTGGAATTCATGTCTGTAAACGTACCCACGACACAGGAGAAATCTTAGTGTGGGGCAACGTTTTAAAAAAAAAGAAGACATTCCAGCGGAAAAGTGTTAATAGTACAGATCAGAAAACAATTTTTTAACAAGTTTGTTCTACGCCTTCAATGTGTTTATCTAAGTACTCATTGGTATAACCATCAGAATCCGAGAACTGTTCCTAGTTGCCTCCAAAGCTCCGAAGGGAATTGGAAAAAGCATGCTGGCGCTGTTGTATTGCTTAATTTCTGCATAAGATAAGCAAATCTACCAGCAGCGCTTTTCTGATAGTACTTGGCTGACAGTAGTATTTAAAATTTCATTTCCTTTAATGTTAGTTTCTTATATTTAATATTATGACATTGACTATTAGTTTTGTTAATATTGTTCTTGTTACATTATAATATTCATACGAAACTGTAAATGTGTGAGAATCATGTAGCCATCAATGTAAATTTTAGTACTAATATTGATTGTATTTTGCCTGGCAGTATTGGTTTGTCATGGTCACTAAAATGTCTTGCTGGTGGTGGCGTTGTGTTTGGTCGTTTTGTCGTTCGGTTTCCTAAATTATGGTCGAGCTAAGCGATGCTGATGCATGCGTTATGCTCGTGAACGGGTGCCGTCTGTTGGGACTGGTCAGCCGTTAACTGCCACGGCAAATAATTTATTGTATTATTGTGGTATGTTCCATCTTTACACATTGTCCTACATTTTTCTCGGTATATGTTTTACAATAATGTGTATCAATCAACATTGTAATTTCAATTATTTTAAAAGAGTATCCATGGAGTTTCTTGCCGGCTCTTCTCCACGAGATCAACTATTTGGAACCGTGCAACTTGGATTCTGACGTTTCATAAATGCCAATATTTGGTTTATATGAAATAAAAAAACTTTGACTTTGAGTACGATTCCTTTAACTGTAACAAGTCGGCTGATTCAGCAGTAGCTGTAGGTCTTCTCCCTTTTCTTAAACTAAGCGTTTGATTTTCTGTGTTTTATTCAAATTATTCATCATCAAAATCATACTATAATTAGACAATACTGGGTTTGGAATATGACAGCTTTATTTCAATTATTTTGTTCCATGAGATTTTTCTACCTTGCAGTTGTAGCCCAGTTTTTTCCGGAAATAAGGTTTAATGCTGTAAAAATCCTTGTATTATTGTTATTTTTTATTTTACTGTGCTATCACTAAGAATAATGATGTAGAAGATTCGGACAGAGCAGTGGTATATCGAGCCCTAACCACCGACTTATCGGAAACTACAACTTCTGATCTCTCGATTTTTCCAGCCTTTTCCTAGTAATCTGGATGCTTAACCGGTTATTTCTGGCGAAGCCAAGAGAGGCCTCCAGCCAGCTGATTTGTCGAAAGGTGGCTTGCCCTTTTTATACTTTGGTTTGCTCGTTAGGAGGGGAAAGCAGTAATTTTAGAGATTATTATAAACGATCATCATTTCGGCCGAACGAAGTCCACTGCTGGACACAGGCCTCCCCCAAAGTACACCACAACGACCGATATGGGTGTGTTGTGGGCTCATTGGGGGGTTTTGCCATAATCGCCACGCTTGGCAGACGGATTGGCGATCGCAGTTGAGTTGTTAATGTACTCGAAGGGCGCTGCTGCCTATTGGGCTAATCCCTTAGTCGACTTTTACGACACCCACTAGAGGAGATGGGGTGGTGGTATTCTGAGCCAGCACCACACGATTATAAACGATATATAAACGATTATAAACGATACTTAATTAAAAATACCTTAAATAACAAATAAAATTTATTTAAATGCATTCACTCTCAAATATATGTTAAATGTGACCCATTGCACGTCAACATCTCCGCAATATATTATCGTTAACCCAATTGCTTCGAACGCTTAGGTGCCCTCTGAAGCTAGGAGACGCTCGTTTCAAATACTGATATGCGGTCTCCCATCCATAGACAGAACTCGCCAAGCTTTGCTTAACTTCGCCGATAGGTTACTGTGAGTGCAACTGGCAATGAGCGCCTATTTTATGAGGTTCAGATCAATACGGAATGACGAAAATAAAAACAAGATACGATTATTATTGTTCTTTACCAAAAATATGTTGGTCCATTTTATTCGAATAATAGAATCAATAGAATCACTATAGAAGAATATTAATCATAGTTTACATTTTTTTTGTTTTGTTATTGCAGAGTCAGTTACAGCTTGTAACTTTTTTTTCAGGTCAATTAGTTTATCTATATATTAATACGTGAAGAAATAACTTTGTACCCCTTTTTAAGCACATTGCGTGCACGGAGGAGTGTGAAATTTGGTATGGAGGAGTGCCGTAAGTTATAATTTTGGTAATAGTAAACACGGTCGAATTTCAACCTCTGGGCGACTAAAAGTTTGTATTATAATGGCATAATAATGTTATATTTATTAAAGTAATACTAATTACCTAAATAAAGTAGTGCTAAATGCTAAATAAATTGGCAATGTTGCTCTAAATAACGAATATGCATTAAAGCGCTAGTTATCGTAATAGTACATTATCATATTTTACAATGGGGAAGCGATGCTTATAAACGATGAAGCCTAATCTTATCAAAAAATCCTAATGAAGAATGAATAACGATAACCTTAGGTATTTGGATATGATATATGTACATATTCGTGCTTACATAAGCAACGTGTTTAAATGGCAACGTGTAGAATAGTGCATAGTGGAGACATACCGGTAATTACGGTAGTAGATAAGTGCCTGGTAGGTAGCAAGGCAACACTGCACCGCATCCTGGTGTCGCCGTCGCCATTGAGTTACTGCGCAAGCGCCGCACACTGTATCTAATTAACTGTTAATACGCACAAATCTACATAGAGCTGTATACTGTGCGCTACGATACAATATCGTTTCCGTGTTCCTCATTTTCTGCTTTGTAAATACACTTAACATTTCATGTATCGTCTGAAGTCCGAAGGAAAAACGGCGGAACCCTTATAGGATCACTCGTGTGTTTGTCTGTCTGTCCGTCTGTCATAGCGAATTTGCTCCGAATCTCCTGGACCGATTAAGCTGAAGTTTGGTACACATATGGAGTACTGCAATCCAAACACGGACGTGTAACGTAAATGAATGAATTTCGAATATGGGGGGGATTTTTTTTTTCACTATTGAGGGGAAAAAAATTAAATTTTTTGAATAAAAGTTCTGCAAACTGTGTCATGTAATAAATTAAATGAAAAGACTTATTGTGAGGGTCTCTAATATATTTATTTTATAATTTTAAAATAAATAGACTTACAGTTATTTACGAAAATAGGCGAAAATTGACCAATTTGGATCTCTGGATCCAATATGGATTTCCAAAGACCTGTTTTAATACCTAGTACGTAAATTTTTCATTTGAAACGTGTAAGGCTCTACTTATACCAACTACAAATGGACATTCAAGTGTAAATTCTATTGCTAAGTAACAACTTTGTGCAGTTTTATCTAAATCTCCGCTAATGAGCTAAGCTAGCGGCGATTTGACCTTCCCATTCCCATGAAATTGTGTTAAGTATATTGGTCAGTACTTATCAATTTAATCCATTCCATACACTTCGTTTAAATGATGAAGATGAGTCCCATTTGACCTTCATTTGAATATTAGCGTTACAGTGGCAATCGAAAGGAATTTTCATTGCGTGCTGGTTTGCCTGCAAGTCCGTCCACCTTCTGTATCTTTGATTGAAACACGAGAGAAGTACGGCTCTGTGAAAATACCTAATGTTACATCAATTTAAACGAAGTGGGTGGAATGGATTAAATTGATAAGTACTGACCAATATACTTAACACAGTTTTGATAAGTGTGGTGTGAAACGTGTGGGACGTTTATCAAGATGTTGAAACCTAGTCTACTTGAAAAGTTATAAATAAAATTAAGATATAATATAAAAACTAAATGAGTCATCACAACAATAATACAAAAAAAACGTATATTAAGTAGTTTACAGAACGCAGGGCAGTTTGTGGCGAGCTGAATGTGAGTGGCGACACTGCGTACCCGAATGCTCCAGAGCTCGGTCAGGGCTTCATCTCTGGCTCGCCTTTATTGGTTCGTTGGAGTGAAATCCTACGTGCACTCATGGGGTACTTCAATGGGGGATTTTCAACTCTGGCTTGCCTTAGTTGGCTGATCAGAGGGGGGCCGCCAGTGCTATATGCTCGGGGGTGGAAGTGTCTAATGGCGTAATAACGGTCTTCGAGACGCGCGATGGTGAAACCGGTGCCGCACCTCTCTACACCCCTAGCCGCTCACACCGGTGTTAATCCTTGTCGCCTGTAGAGGTGGCCATTTAGGGGGCCCGTCTTGTGAGTGGCAAGTCACCGTCTGCCACAGAATTTCACTTTAAAAGGTGAAAGGCAGACGCCGTTGTTTCGGTTTTTAGAAGTATATAATCCATTTAGTACCGATTACAATACACCTTATAATTATAGTTTCCATCTTATACAATAGTTTCAACCTCCGGGGACAATCCGAGACTGCATTTGAGTACAAAACGTTTATAAATATATATTATAGCTTTGTCATCGGTACCTTACGTTTTCTTTTATTGGCAAAGTATAGTAAAAGACATGCACAATGCGAGTCTCTATTAGCTGCAGTGGCCCGAAAGTTTACGGACTCGCTTCTTCACTACCGGTTTCTGGGTTCGAAACCCTTTTTTTATTGGACCCCAGTTAAATTTCATCATTAACTTCCTTCGCCCCGGGAAAGGGTGAATAGGCGTGCCGGACTCATACTTGAGCGGTCATCTTGGGCACCGAAGGGGAGCTCTAAGTCCTCGTAAGATCATACGAGAGCTACTCCTGATGCCACGCCTATAGGCACATCTCGTATGGATGACTGTAAAAAGGTCCCCCCTGGCACTTCTCGGGGAGGATTGTAACGGATCTCCCCAAGCCTCGCTGTGTGCTGTGCTGCGCACACGGTGGCATGTAGCCACGTACGTGCCATCGTCCTTCCAGGGGTTAGTTGGGATGAGTACGTAGATTCCCTGCCATAAAGCGACCGACACTACTGCTGGCAGAGAGAGATCTTGTCCGATCTGATCGACCAGAATCCGCCACTCAGCAGCCCAAGCAGGGCACTCTTCGAGCGTGTACTGTGCGGTATCCTGGTCGCTTCCGCAATGTTGGCACTGTGTCGTGACCTCGCGTTCTATTCTGAGCAGGTACGCACCGAAACAACCATGGTTCGAGAGTACCCACGTCATCCGTTAGATGAGGGCGCCATGCCACCTCTCCAGCCATTTCTCCATGACGGGCCTTACCACCGCTATCGTGGCGTGCCCTATCATGAGGAAGCCTGGATACTAATGATCTGAAATCGCCAATACCCAGTTTGCAGGTGTGGTTATCAATGCTTTGTATTTTTTAAAACGTTGCCCCGGGTTTCTCCTGTGTCGTGGGTGCGTTTACAGACATGAATTCCACATACAATACACCCGGCCCCGGAACAACTACCTGCAGATCATACAAATATTTGTTCCGTGCGGGTATCATACCCACGACCCGAAGCTTGTTTCTTCTCTGGCGAAAAGAGGCCTTTGCCGTACAGTGAGACAGTTACTAGCCCTCGCCAATATCGCAAGGAGACATTTATTAATTTTAATGTTGCTAATAGTTTACACCAAAAGGCTTCGTCATGTTAGCCGAAGCACGTCCACTACTGAACAAAAGCCTCCCTATAGATTTCTAAGACGAACGATTACATGCCACCCGCATACAACGCCACTCAACTGACTGATTAATTAATTGAACCTATACGTTACCGATAGAGATCACAAGGTACAGCTAATTTTCTTTTAATCTTGGGAGGTACGGGAAACAAACTAAATGTTTTTTTTTTATGATGACACAGACTGGTATATTTGGTAGCTATTGCTATAATAGCTGCAATGAGTCAATATTTAAAAGGAAGAAAACACATTTTTAAACAATGTAACACAACCTACACAAAGGAACAAAGATGTAACAGATGGCTGATACAGTCGGCTGCTGCGCTCCGGGTCGCGGGTTCGATTCCCGCACGGGACAAATATTTGTATGATCTGCAGGTATTTGTTCCGGGTCTGGGTGTATTGTGTGTGGAATTTATGTTTGTGAACGCACCCACGACACAGGAGCAAACCTAGTGTGGGGCAACGTTTTTAAAAAAAAAAAATCTAGCTTCTGAAGAAATTGTTAACACTTTAAAGACACTTTTACTCTACTTGTAATTAATTCCTAATCAGTGTTCATTTATGCCGTGTGGTGTCGTTAGGAATAGCACCAACCCATCTAATCGTCGTAAAAGGCGATGATAGGATTAGCTGGAGGATGGGCAGCAGCTTTCTTCGAGTACATTAACAACTTAACTGCGATCGCCAACCCGCCTGCCAAGCGTAGCGATCATGGCAAAACCATCCACGCAACACACCCAGATACCTACCGCATTGTGGAGATATTTGGGGAGGCCTGTGTCCAACAGTGGATTTCATTCTGTTGAAATAGTGATGATTCATTTAATTGATATTTGTGTATCTGACTACTATCTCTTTAAGTCATCTATATTGTGATACAGACACGCCAACAACAAGAATACAAATAGAAGCGAGAAAGCTGTTAGATGAGAAATGCACCAAATTGTTGAATGCCCTATGAGTGCAGAGCATTCGATTATTCCAGAAATTGACTTTTTACCGATAAGCAGGAAGTAACAGACAAATACACATGCAGCGGTATACCTATTCAAAAGATAATGTGAGTTGCAATGTTTTAATATTAAGGTTGTCCGCAGACGAACGAATTCGGATATTGTTTTAAATTTATCAAAGAAATATTGGGCGGTGGTCTAACTAGTCGAAGCTGTATTTAACCGAGATTTTGTAGCACACTAGTATCTATCTGTTCCCAGTGGTTTCCCGCAAAGAATATACTACCGCACCCTTCCCATGGGTGTCGTAAATGGCGACTAAGGGTTGGGCATTGGCACCAAAAGGATGGCAGCAGAATTCTCCACTATGCTAATAACAACATACCGTAATCACCAATCCACCGGCCAAGCTTGGTGATTATGACAATATCCGAGCGGTCAGCTCGTTGGAAGGTCCATGTTTAGAAGTAGAAGTTTACGGGCTGATGTGTGTGTCTACTATATATCTGAAGCCGGGCTGAAATTTCTGAATTACTTATCTGATAGTCGGTTCGGAAGCACATCAATTACTAACAATTGAATGCTTCAGGCGTATTGAAAACACTGTGGTTGAACTGAATTCAACGTCGTATCACCGTATCAGACGTGTTTGATTAACATTTTTTTTGATTACAGTTTTCGGATCAGACGGATATTTGCGCCCGGCCTCAGGCGTAATTTCTCAGAACGGTCATGTCAAAGGGCGGGGTGTGCGCCGCAGCAGCCTCGCCGGATTAAAGTGCCGACATATCACACGTAATAACGGCAGATTAAAGGCCAATTTAGATAATGCTGTTATTATAGTGTAGACTAGAATATATAGTTAGATGAGTTTAATGGATGTGTGTTGTTTTGTGTGTGCTTTGTTTTGTTGAATGTATTGGGAACTGGTTCGAAACTCGATGCGTTAAAATAGGTGATACTAAAGCGATTGTCTCTGTCTTTCAATATTCCGTCGGCAATCAGTACGGTAAGGCCACGACCCACTTATACCCACGAATTGGCGAACGCTGTTCAACAAAAACGAAGAAGGTCAAATGCGAGTAGGACTCGCGCCCGGAAGGGATTTAAGAAAGGAAAGGAAAGATTGTAAGTCACCGTGAACCGGGAAGTATTCTTACTACCCTTTATATAGTTTTGATGATCAATCAGTGAGTGGGACACGCTTAGAAAGGCCGTATCCCTGTATTGCGTAAAACTAAAAATTAGACTTCCAAACGTCTGAAAGAAAAAACGGCGGAACCCTTATAGGATCACTCGTGTGTCTGTCTGTCTGTCCGTCTGTCACAGCCAATTTGCTCCGAATCTATTGGTCTGATTAAATTGAAAGTTGGTACACGTATGAATTTCTCTTCTACGACCCAATCACGAACGTGTAGCGTAAATAATTGAATTTAGAATATGGAATTATGAAGATTTCAAATATATTTGTTTTATTAGTTTATAATTAATAGTTATAAAGTTACATAAGATAATAGGCACCCGCTTCTCTCCGAAACGACTGAGCCTATTATTTTGAAAACAATATATGTAATAGTTCTCTACTTATAGATTACAGGAAAACCTATAAGAAGTCTATGGTCTTAAAATAACATGCTGAATCTTTCAATATTGTGCGTACAAACTTAAATTTGCAGTTGGAATGTATGGGAGAGCATGTTTTTCAATCACAATGTTAAGTTTGTTCTTTGGATAAATTATGGGTAGGTAATACTCGTTTGCCTTAACTAGGCCAGGCATCTGTCACTTCTCGTACCTAAAGATAACATATTCATCGTAGGGAACCCTCTCCACGCGAGTTCAAGGAGTTTTTAACTAGTATGAATCTATAGTCCTGTAATATAAAACAAAAAGAAAATCTATTAAAAGTAGTGTGCTAGTGGACTTAAGCGCTAAAGTACATACTCCTTATCATCGCTGACAGCTGGTCACGTTCTTAGAAGACTGGCAGCATTGCTACGGGCTAAGGCCAAAATACTTTGGCCAAAGAGAAAGCCATCCCTCTTATCACGTGAAGTGCCGACCAACCGTATAGGTACAGCTCTGAAAAGCAGACGTGCCATCCCATGACCTAAGTGATTCGATCCCAAACGGGTAGGCCTTAGTATTCGATTTTAATTTCAATTTCATACATTAAACTGTTTCTAAGAAAAAAAGGTCTTGATACTCGCATAGATTGACAGACGGAAACCAAAGTTATCTTATGAGGTTTCCGTTTTTGCATCTTGAGATACGAATCCTTATCGAAATCGGCCATCTATACGTCCACTGCTGTACAAAGGCCTCCCCCATAGATTTTCACAACTGTGTCATAATTCTGGGGGGTATTTGCGAATACTCACCACGCTTGGCAGGCGGGTTGGTGAGCGCAGTATGGATACCGTTTCACAGAAGGGACGCTGCTGCCCGTCCCTCTGGTTTCCCTGTAGTCCCTTAGTCGCCTTTTACGACATCCACGGGAGGAGATAGAGTGGTGCTATATTCTTAATCCGGCCACCACACGGATGTCGTATCCTTATGTACCTATAGACTATATACATATCGATTTTTATATGTATTAATTTACTATAAATATATAATTACTACGGTGCAGACATACACCTATTTATGTAATTTTGTAGATACACATACGCAAAATTTATTCTGTAATTTTTTAATAGATACGAATTAATTTAGTCAACACGTCTCAATCCGGCTGTTTATTTCAAATGACATTTATTTTAATCATACACAGGAACTTCTCTGCTTTTACTGGCAGTAAAGTAGCTATTTAATACTGGGAGATTGCTCTGTACAGTCGGGGCAATAATTCAGTGCGCGTGTAAAATAAATTAAAATGTTAAACGAGGTGCGGCCTGTGGTGTCATTTCCCACCTGCGACACGTAATTTGTCGTAGGTGTCCACACGCGATGTACTAACTACTGGACTCTTGAAATAAAGATGCGTAACTTTGAGAGGTACCAGTGAACTCGGATTATTTTAGTATTCTATTTTTAGTTCGAGTTCTAAAGCTAAAAAAAGGGTTAACGGTTAGGTTGCGAGACAAGGAAGATTTCTGAGTAATTTTTTAAAGTATCCAACTAATAGTATGATTTGAACACGTTGCTAGAGTGTCAAAAACTGAAACAAAAACAGTAAACAAGCTTTTGACAATTCATCATAATCATCATATCAGTCAAAAGGCGTCCACTGCAAATAAAAACCTCCCTCATGTAAACGACCGGTTACATTTTGGTGGGAATTTCCAGTACTCACCACGTGTGGCACCTGCCACACGTGTACAGTTGCCATTCTGCCCTCACCAACTCACCTGAGTTGGTGAGGGCAGAATGGCAACTGTTTTACACAAGGGATGCTGCTACCCATTCCTCTGTTTAAAGTCCCTCAGTCGCCTTTTACGACATCCATGGGAGGAGATGGAGTGGTGTTATATTCTTAATCCGAACACCACACGCACTATCCGAACACCACACGGATAACCGGACCCAAATATATTTATTTAATTTTTTATCTCAAAAATTTAAGCTCAAGAAGGTCTCTATATCTCAGAATTTAAATCCACTCCAGGCCGATGGACACCAGCTTCAAAGGAAGGAAGGTTCAAATAGAACAAGGAAAAGAAGAAAATATCTGTAAGTCACAAGTCAGAGCAGATGCCTGTAAAATAACAATGCTCTGCCTGAATGACTACAAGAACCTTGTGTCTACTATTGCGCACGTTCCCTGTGACAATTAGTACTGCCGGATGGTCTTTCTCCACTTTACGCCGGTTAAAGATATTTTCGCAGTGGCTAAGTGGCTAAGCAATTGGCTTTCTACGCTACGTGCCGCGGGTTCAATCCTACTCGGAAAACAATATTTGTATGATCTACAGTTGTTTAGTGTCTGGTTATTTTTGCATGAGAGAGCGATGTCTGTAAACTGTACCTTTTTTAAAAAAAAAATATTGATCCGGTGCAAATACTTCATGTACTTCCTTAACCTACCTACAACCTTTACCTACCCACGCCACAGAAGTCCTAGAAATAAATATCCATCACGACATTGCTTTAAGAAGTAGGTACTGGATATTTTCAGCATTAAACCTAAAAGAAACTATCATTATTAAACATGTAATTTTTCATAATTAAACGTTTATTACAAGTATTTTTTATAGTTATTCTTGTATGTCACTGATAAATAATTAATCGTTCAGACTTAGTTCAGTACTACAGGGGATACTCCTTACCAGAAACGGCCCATGTGCCCCGTCCCAGAAATAAATCCTGGATCCACGCTTGCATGGATCTGAAAACATCTGCTGCTGAACATGGGCCTCCTAATGAATGAGCGGTCATGCGCTAGCGGCCTACGACCGCTGATGATCTGGTGATCATGGCGTTTTGCAGGCGGATCGGTGATCGCAGTGTTGTTCTTAGCATACGGAAGAATATCAACCGGGGCCCGGCCATCGTGTGCTGCTGAGTACCTCAAAGCAAAGCAGACCATGAACATGAGCAAGAAAACGGCAGGATAAGACAAAGATTAAGACAATGTTAACGAGAATAAATAACAACATCAAGCTGTTAATCCTAATTAAACGCGAAGTAAGAAAAATATTTTATGTATACCATAAATTATTGATAAAATAAATTAGTATTCTATGAGCGTTGTTTCCATTCACTAAGACGTTGTTCTAAAACCACCTATCGCAGTATGTGATCTGTAAACATTTACATATTTGAATTCGACTGTACCTACTAATGATTTGGAAGACGAGGTACCTATAGATAGATAACTAGCTTTTGAAACTGACTATTGATTAAGTTAGTAAGTAAGTTTAGTCGTATGGTACCGGCAACGAATCGTATCAACCCATCTCATCCCGTGGGTGTCGTAAAAGGCGACTATGGTATTAGCTGGAGGATGGGCAGCAGCGTCCTCACAGTACATTAACAATTCAACTGCGATCGTACCCGCGTACCAAGCGGGGTGATTATGGCAAAACCCTATGAGCACACAACACACCCTAACCTGTCATTTTGGGCGAGGCCTGTGTCCAGCAGTGGACTTAATTCGGCTGAAATGGTAATGAAGATGATGGATTAATTTTAAAAGCTTTGTATTGCCTAATATTCTTCAAGGTTCTGACTCACTTTACTGAATGTGCAGATTTTTGTTTAATTTTACTTAACGATTTAGTGAGTGTGTCGTGGTGTGGTGCGACGCAGGAGTTCTCCTGGATAGCATTCCAATTATTATGGGCAATCGTGACTCTTTCAGGCGAATGGCTAGATAGTCTCGTTACAGTATATAAAAACATATAAAATCTTGTGATATTTTTTCTCAAGGTAAATAATATATGTTTGTTGGTCACACCATAATATGTAATATGTAGAGAACGTTCAAACAAGCAAGACAATTTATTTGAAAGAAATGTAACAAAAACCTTCACTCAGTAATTAGGTCCTAACAGACACTTTTACGCGTCATATTCGCAGGTCTCTTATTAAAATAGTCCGGCTAGGTAGGTACTACTGCGGGAGAGGGCCGATCCCGCTCGAAGAAAGAGGAGACGGCGCCGGGGTAATAACCGCCCTGGCGCCTAATTCCGATACGCCTGAAAACTGTTCACTCAGCGCACATTATAGTGCGTGATCTCGAACGCGTGTCTGTATAATGGGCGGCACCGGCAAGCAGATCGCTCGCAGTCGGTATGCTGTATGCTCGCTTGAGCCACGCGGTCTGCTCTCTCAGTCTGTACGCTGTGGGGTGTGTGGGATGGGAGGATGGCAGTTGCGAGCGCACTCGCGAAATGTTTCTTGATATTATAAAAGTATTGTACAACACACGAATTAAAGCCCTAATTTAAATGACAAAATGAGCGGTGTGGCTATAATGAGTGATTGGACTGTTAATACTAGGCGGAAAAGGGCTACATTTTATGAAAGTTATTGGTGACGACACCCAGTGCCTTATGGGAAGCGTTTCCAAACAAAAGACAAAAGCGCATGGTTTGGCTGGCTGGACTGGATGCAATATGCGGCAGGCCTATGGGTCGTGTCATTCGGAAATATATCATGGTCCCTCTACACCTATTATAAGTTCCTAATAAAAGCTCAGGTCATTATTGCATATTTTTAATAGCATGATCTACATTTCTAAATTCCACGCGTGCGAAGCCGCGGGCAAAAGCTAGTCTTAAAATAACACAGTAAATCTTTCAATATTGTGCGTACAAACTTACATTAGCGGTTGGAATCTAAAGGAAAACATGGTTTCAACTACAATGTTAAGTTTGTTCTTCAGATAAATTATTGGTACTGCTCGTTCAGCTTAACCAGGCCAGGCATCTGCCACTTCTCATACCTAAAGATAACATATTCATCGTACGGAACCCTCTCCACGCGAGGTCAACTCACACTTGTCCGGTTTTTTTAAATAACTTAATTCCTAGCCCTATAGTTTTGTTTTATTTTACCCCTACATACGAATCCTTGATCATCACTTACACAATGATATTCGTGCCGAAGCTCCCTAATTTAATGATGAAAGGGGATAATTTAACGATAGCCATTAGCACGCCGCGTGTTATCACACCTGTGGTGGAGTTATGCTCGTGCTGCGTGCTCGATACATTCTACACGTTCGCAGGATCCTGGTGTGTCATACCTTACTTTAATAGCTGGTCTGAGTCGTGTTTCATTCGAGGCGACGTATAAGGTTTATGTTACGGGCATGCGCTGTCAGTTAGCCGAGTGTTCATTAAAAAGAAAACTATGTGTGTAGGTAAATCTACTAACGCACGTATATACTTCATAGCGTTAGTAGATTTCTTACATAAAGAAAACTAAAAAAATATCGAAGAAAGATATTAAATATAATTAATAACGGTTGGATTCAAGTATACTTAATTCGATTGAAATTATATTTATTTTTATACGGTAAAAAATAGACATATTTAAATTAGCCGTATGGTGCCGGCCAAGAATACCACCACCCCATCTCATCCCGTGGGTGTCGTAAAACGACGAAGACTACGGGATTAGCCGGAGGATGGACAGCAGTGTCCTTCGAGTACATTTATAACTCAACTGTGATCGCCAACGCGTCTGCCAAGCGTGGCGATTGTGGTAAAACCCCCCAATGAGCACACAACACCACCATATCGGCCGTTGTGGTGATCTTTGGGGGAGGCCTGTGTCCAGCAGTGGACTTCATTCCGCCGAAATGATAAGCATTTGATTTGAGCTCAGTTTTATTTTTATTAGTTTATTACGTTAGTATATTTTATTTCTATACATGCTACACTCTAAAAGTTGTGAATTCTTCCATAAATTAATGTGAAGAGTGGCGAGAATAAATTATTTTGGGTCAAATCAACAGTTTCTAAATAAAGGAAAGGCCGAATGTAAATTAATTTAAAAAGTATATCCGGAACATCACTGAATTATTGCGTTTTGGTCAATGTAAGAAGAAAAAAGATTTGTCTAAGATTGGGGACCCTGGAGAGGAGGTGCAGAGAACTTTTCTCAAAAATTTTGCATTGAATTTCTTAAACGTCGATTGTCTGTCAATATTTTCAGATATATTTATATATATTTCGCATTTAGTAGGGTTAAGTTAAGGGTAAGCCGATTGAATTCAATTTCTGTTTTATTCATTCTAAATATTTGATGGCGGCGACCACGTCGCCTCTTATAGTACCATCATCTAAATACCAAACGTAAAATTTTGTGTTTAGTTGTCGAATGATATGATCGATAGCTCAACTAAAAATGACTGGCCAAAGTGGGCCTCCTTGTTGGCATCCAACCGCAGATTCCAAAGTTTATCCTCATATAGTTATTTGGAGGGATTTCTATTATAGCATTCCCAAAGAAAACTGTAAATTTCAGGAATTGTTCTTGTTGTGTTTTTTTTCCTTTCTACCAATTCAATTAATTCCCTGTTTACGGAATTGAAGGCATTTTTTTATGTCAACCTTATGTCGACCTCAACTTATCCGTAATTTAAAAAGGTGGAAAGGGCATGGACATCAGCCTCACAGCCTCCTTTCGAACCAAAATGAAATTGGTGAGGCTGAAATTTGGTGTCAAGTGTCTCACTGTACATTTTAGGTTTAGGTATGTTTAGATGGGGTGTGGTGTCCAGATTAAGAATATAGCACCACTCCATCTCCTCCCGTGGAGGTCGTAAAAGTCGACTAAGGGACTCTTAACCAAAGGGATGGGCAGCAGCGTCCCTTTTGCTGAACAGTAACATTACTGCGCTCACCAACCCGCCTGCCAAGCGTGGTGAGTATCGGCAAATTGCCCCCAAAATGACGACACGACTAATGCACCGGCCCCCAGTTCCCGGCAGCCCCGCTATTCCTGATCATGGTAGCGGCCACGGTAACGGCGGGGCAGGGGGTGCTAAGAATCACCGGACGGGATCCGGCTACCACCCCAAACGAAAACTGGCCCTGGTAACGTATAACACACGCACACTGAGGGCAGACGAAATGATTGTTGAGCTGGAAGAAGAAATAGATAAGTTGCACTGGGATATCATGGGTCTATCAGAAGTCCGAAGAGAGGGCGAGGACACGATAACCCTGAAATCTGGCAACTTATTCTACTACCGGGAAGGCGAACAACTGTCTCAAGGTGGTGTCGGGTTTCTCGTCCGCAGGTCCCTTATTAACAGCATAGTGGCCATCAAAAGTGTGTCGAGCAGGGTAGCGTACCTTATACTCCGAATATCCAAGAGGTATTCGTTGAAGGTCATACAGGTCTACGCACCGACCTCGACACACCCTGATGATGAAGTAGAGAGTATGTATGAGGACGTAAGTAGAGCCATACATACCTCGAAGACACACTTCACTGTTGTGATTGGGGACTTCAACGCGAAGCTGGGCACTCGATCCGATGGTGAGTTGAGAGTGGGGCAATTTGGATATGGGCAACGGCACCCCAGGGGATAGAGGCTGGCCGACTTTTTGGAAAAGGAGGGACTCTTCATGATGAACTCCTTTTTCCTAAAGCCGCCTCACAGGAAATGGACCCGGATGAGTCCCGATGGTTCCACGAGGAATGAGATTGACTTCATCATGACCAATAGGAGGCAAATATTCAATGATGTCTCTGTGATCCACAGGGTGAAAACCGGTAGTGATCACCGAATGGTAACAGGCACATTGAATATTAATCTCAAAGTTGAGAGGTCTCGTCTGATGAGGTCTTCGCTCCGGCCCTCTAGTGCTTATAAACCCCGAGAGCTTTCAACTCGAACTCCAAAACCGCTTCGAGTGCCTAGAACATTCCGTATCTGTGGACGATTTAAATGGTAGGTTTGTAGAAACTGTCCAAACAGTTGGGTCTAAGTTCTTTAAAGCCCACCGTAAAGGTAGACCAAAAAAGTTCTCCGATCACACTCTCGACCTCATGGCAGCAGTCTTCCGGTGATGCTGAAGCATACCGACTGCCCAATAGACGGATATGGAAGTCCTTGCGTCACGATATCCGCACCTTTAACACCAACGGTGTTAAAGAGGCGATTGAGCGGAATCAAGGCTCCAAAGTGTTCGCAAGAGACAAGTTTATTGGGCAAAGTCGTATTATGAAGCTGAAGACCGAGGACGGCAGTGTAGCGTCGACTAAGCCAGAGGTTTTGAGAGAGATTGAGAAGTTCTACCGGCAGCTATACACCTCGGTAACTATACCTACCATTGGCTCTGACAAAGACATCATCTCATTTGATAGAATGTTCCTACCTGCTCTAATCATGAATATGGGTTACAAAAAATGTAAGCCCGGACGTTAAATCTTATTAGAAATCTACTAAAAGTGTCTTGATTATCAACGAACGACACTGTGAAACAAATAGGTAACGAGGTAAATAGGTGTCAAAATGTATCTAATAATCTAAATTATAGATATGTATCTTATTAGTCTTTGTGTGTTATGTGTGTCACATATCAACAGTCCAAGCAGATTATAAGCATTTGCCTATCACAGTTTTTAGGTTTTAGTATTTTGCGTTATCACATACCGGAATTGTAGATTACTACGTAATAAAATATTTAAACAAGATTAGAAAATAGTTAATCTTTTAATTTGAACAATGAGTTTCGATTGGTTTATTTTTAATTTTATATTAAAATGTAGCTAATAAGATGAGTATACTGAATGTAGACCTAAACCTTAGTGCGGCGAAACTTCACCGTCACAGCCGATGGCAAAGTTTGAATTATTTTGACTTTATAATAATGGTAAATTTCTTGATAGCAGTTATCGTAATTTGAGAGTGCATAACGACTCTTGTCCATTTAAGATACCGTTGGTATCTTAAAGGGCAACTAAGGGTTGTTAAGAGGATTAAGAGCGGCATTATGCCCTTCCATTGGGTACTGTAGCGGTTGATCACGAGGCCCCTAACCAGCTATGGATAATATACTTCCATGTTCCAATCGTTATATAAAAAAAAACTAGACACCTTTTCAAGGATGTGGTAAACGATACTGTACAGTGAAATAGATTTATTAAAAAGACGCAGACGTGCGAGTAGGACTCGTGCTTTCGAGGATTCCGTATCGTTTTTATAACTATAAGCGGAATTATTACGTCACAAACTTAATTTTGCCGTTTACTTAATGTACTTATATGCAAGAAACTTCCGAATTAAGTTTGTCAAGCAATTCTTTCACATATCGGTAATTGGAAGTTCATGATTTTTTTATTATTCCTATGCTGGTATGAGCCTATCCTTCGTGCCAAATTTCATGATTCAAAGTCAACGGGAAGACCGTTAAAATGTTGATGTGTTAGTTAGTATTCAAACATTTTTGAAATGCCTTGTCTTTTTTATGATAAGTCGTGTAGGTTTTTTACACAGTCACACAGATTACTTGTCGTATATTACAGATCTTTGTCTTTTTATCGTTTCGAACCCTTTGCAGTTGCAGTGTTTTATTATAATAAATAATAATCTCGAAACTAAAGACAATACTTTATCTTGTTAACCTACTTAACAAAAGGAAGGTTCTGTGTTTCCCCCGTAGGTTTATAAGTGTGCGATTTTTTCAGAAACTAAACGTCCGATTTTTATTAATCTTTCACTGGGGTAATTTTTATTCATAAGGAAATCTTATATATATAAAACTAGCTGCCTGCCCCAGCTTCGCTTTGGCAGCCGTTCTACCATGGCAAATAAGTATTATGAATTGCAGTACCTATGTTCCTTCTTTACACATTTAAATATTTTTATACATCGCGTATTTCCTCCGCCCCTGGAAATTTGTGAGGATGCCAGACTCCTACCGGCAAAAACTACCGGAGTGGTCATCTTCAGTATCGATCGTCAGGAACTCGAAAAACTCCATCTAGAGACCCCTATAAGGCATGGTAGAACGGCTGACCAGTCCAGCCAGCCGGAACTCGTTCACGAGCTCGACGCAGGCATCAGCATCGCTTAGCTCAACCATAAGTATGAACCACACTATATTTCATTAATTGTACTAGTGGTCGCCGAGTGGTCCAAATTAAACGATTTTTTTAAGTAAAATTTCTCTTTTTGACAAAATTCTTTTCGTCTTAATATATAGTTGCCGTGTGGTGCCGGCTCAGAATACCACCACCCCATCTCGTCCCGTGGGTGTCGTAAAAGTCGACTAAGGGATTAGCCGGAGGATGGGCAGCAGCGTCCTTCGAGTATATTAACAACTCAACTGCGATCGCCAACCCGCCTGCCAAGCGTGGTGATTATGCCAATACCCCCCAATGTGCCCACAAAACACCCATATCGGTCATTGTGGTGATATTTGGGGGAGGCCTGTGTCTAGCAGTGGACTTCATTCGGCCGAAATGATAATTAATATATAGATGTGACTTACATTTTTTGAAATAGCGTAAACAAGTGCGGATGAAGTCAGCTGTTACGTATGGCTGTAGGTTGAAGAAAGTGTCGCAATAAAGAGAAGGCTGTATCTACATTTATATGCGCAGAATCCGCTACACATTTCTGTTTTGCACTTTGGCATATGCCAATAGCCATTCCGGATACAATAAAATTATACTGTATTATTAATTTATTCATACATTCATAACAGCCAAAGGACGTCGACTGTTGAACAAAGGCCTCGCTCATAGATTTCCACAATTGTGTTGTCATTTTGGTGGGGATTAGCCAGAACAGTGTATTATAATATCTGTGGCCAGAACGCACCACGCTTGGCAGGCGGGTTGATGGCTAATGGCTACTGTTCGAAAGAAGGGCCGCTGCTGTCGATCCCTGTGGTTTAGAGTCCCTTAGTCGCTTTTTACGACATCCACGGCAGGAGATGGGTGGTGCTATATTCTTAATCCGGGACCACACGGAAACTTCTTTTACTTATATAAAAATAAATCATAACCCATGTCTCTTTTTCGTTTTTTTTAAAAACGTTGCCCCACTCCAGGATTTTTCCTGTGTCGTGGTTGCGTTTACAGACATAAATTCCACATACAATAAACCCTGACTATAATATGACAAAAAGTACACCGATATTTGACTAGTATTTTAAATAAACAAAACTATTTTTCATCTGTAAATAATGAGATTTAAAAGTCATTGCACACTAAGTCACAGAATAATCAAACGCTGTGTACATATATGACTTTATGTATATAACGCTGGATTACTATACACACTTAAATAAAAGTAATTTTTTGGCGGTCGAGGACACCACCTCGGGTTTTTCCGTGGTGACTGGTTTGCAAAAACAACGATCGGAATTCATCGCTAGAGGCTTCAAGTTCCGCGTTTGTTCGCCAACTAGACAGTTACTAAGAATCCAGATTTCTACGGAATGTCCCGATATCCATGGAGCATAGATAATAAAACTAATAATAGAACTGTTGTTAGGGTTTCGTACTCGAAGTAAAGAGCGGCACGCTAATAGGATCACTTTGTTGTCCATGTGTCTGTCGATCTGTCCGTCAAAGCCTTTTTCTCGGAAATGGCTAGAGGGATCGAGTTGAAACTAAAACCAAAAATTCAATTCCATAGCATGACCGTCCTGTAAAAAAGAATAAGTTTCTAATTCAATGCAATAATAAAGCTTTCTTATGTATGTCACTGAACTCCCCCTAAACGGCGGGACCGATTTTTGTGTATGTTTGAGTGGGCCCCTGGATGGTTCAGATTCACAATTGGACCCGGTAGGTTGTGCTGCAATCGGGTTTGTATGCCTTTACCTAAAAAAATGGTTAATTTGGACCACTCGGCGACCACTAGTACAATTAATTAAATATGATTCATACTTATGGTGGAGCTAAGCGATGCTGAATGCTGATGCCTGCGTCGTGCTCGTGGACGTGAGCTCGTTCCGGCTATCGGGACTGGTCAGCCGTTCTACCAAGCCTTATAGAGGTCTCTAGATGGAGTTTTTCGAGTTCCTGACGATCGATGCTGAAGATGACCACTCCGGTAGTTTTTGCCGGTAGGAGTCTGGCATCCTTCCAAACTTCCAGGGGCGGAGAAAATACGCGATGTATAAAAAAGATTTAAATGTGTAAAGAAGGAACATAGGTACTACAATTCAGAATACTTATTTGCCATGGTAGAACGGCTGCCGGAGCGAAGCTGGGGCAGGCAGCTAGTTTTATATATATAAACTTTCCTTATGTATAAAAATTATCCCAGTGAAAGAATAATAAAAATCGGACGTGAAGTTTCTGAAAAAATCGCGCACATATACGGGGGAAACACAGAACCTTCCTTTTGTGAAGTCGGTTAAAAAGATACAATATTGTCTTTAGTTTCAAGATTGTTACTTATTATAATAAAACACTGCAACTGCAAAGGGTTCGAAACGATAAAAGACAAATCTGTAATATACGACAAGTAATCTGTGTGACTGTGTAAAAAATCTACACGGCACATCATAAAAAAGACACGGCTTTTCAAAAAATGTTGACTAACTAACACATCAACATCTTAACGGTCTTCCCGTTGACTGTGAATCATAAAATTTGGCACGAAGCATAGTCTCATACCAGCATAGACATAATAAAAAAACATGAACTTCCAATTACCGATATGTAGAAAGGAATTATTCGACAAACTTAATTCGGAATTTTCTTGCATAAATGTACATTAAGGAAACGGCAAATTAAGTTTGTGACGTAATAATTCCGCTTGTAGTTATAATAACGATACGGAATCCTCGAAAGCACGAGTCCTACTCGCACGTCTGCGTCTTTTTAATAAATCTATTTCACTATACAGTATCGTTTATAACATACTGGACAAGGTGTCTAGTTTTTTTTTTTATAACGATTGGAACATGGAATTATTATCCATAGCTGGTTAGGGGCCTCGTGATCAACCGCTACAGTACCCGATGTAATATAAATAATAATGCCGCATTTAATCCTCTTAACAACCCTTAGTTGCCCTTTAAGATACCAACGGGTAGATAGTTTAGCCTATGCTCTGTCGGATATCACACGACCACATACACGAAAATATAACATTAACTCTTAAGTAATTTGTAGACTGTGATTAACGACTTAAATTGGATCCCTACTCGAATGAACGAAAAGTAAAACAGCACCGACACCAAAACATAATTTGAAGAAATTCGAACGGCATTATGAGATCCCTTTAGCATTTTTGTGAAGAGTACTTCATCATTTCAGCCGAATAAAGTCCACTGCTGAACACAGGCCTCCCCTGAAGATCGCCACAACGAGCTGTCTGGGTGTGTTGTGTGTTCATCCTTCTAGGGTTCTGCCATAATTGGCACGCTTGGACAGTCATGCAAGAATCCTTTACTACTTCAATATATATCGGCGACAAATACGAAATATAATTCTACGGAGGTAATGGTTCAAATTAAGCGTAATTTGAACCATAACCATATTTCACGCTATAACTAATTATATGTACGAATAACATAGCTACAGGAAAATAAATGTATCTCAAATCTCAATTTAACATCTGGATCCCGAATTCGTCGACATAATAGTTGGCAACTCTACCGGCGGGAACCGCGACCGGCCGGCCGGCGCTGGAATGCAGCTAGCCTGCATTAATTCCACAATGATTTATTTGGACCCGGCCTTATCCAGCTATTTACTCAGACAAAACGCACCGCTTTATCGACTGCTTTATTTATACTGCAAATTAAATAAATATGTACATGATATAGCTGTTTGGAATTTCAGAGTTTTATATCTTTGGTTTTTGTTTTAAGTTGTGAGCAGCGATCGTTATAATTATTATTTTAAGAATAGATTTATTCATGTATTGAACTGAGAATTATTGATTTTGTAAACTGGAGCATATTGCAAGTATGACATAAAAAATAGAAGTCCTACTAAGCAAAAATGCATAGCAACATGTAAACAGAAATACAATAAAATATTAAAATATATAAGGTACTGTGTTGAATCTATAACTATTTACTATAGAATATAAGGAACTGGAACAACAAATGACGGTTTGAGATCATGGATTACAAAATTGCCTAAACTTATTCCAGTCTCTAAATTACAAACCTATAAATTGAACTTCATAATCGCTAAATAATTGTAATTGAAAGTTATTTCATGAATTCATTCGGAAATATAGTAAACGCCTGTCATAAAATTTAAGGCAATCATTTTCAATGGCATATTTTAACGTCGTGGTAATCAACATGTACTAAAGTATAACGTAAATACGTTCTTATGAGACAAAAAAAACGAAAGCAAACATAACTTATAATTTGAAAGAGTTTAATGGAATTAATCGATAGAGACTAAACAAATGACTATCCGTGTGGTGTTCGGATTAAGAACACCACACGCAGCCATTCGGCACTCTCCAACCCATGATAATGACGGGAAGCCTTTGTTCAGCAGTGGACTTCCTTTGGCTAACGAATGACGAATGAAAAAAATTACTATAAAAAAGAAATGTTTGATTGAATATCTTTTCTTTTCTTTGTTTTTTTTTTTTATATATGCCACGGAGACGTGGTCACTCACAATGTGCCTCGTAAGAAAGATTAAGGTCACTCAGCGAGCTATGGAGAGAACTATGCTTGGTATTTCTCTATGAGATCCAATCAGAAATGAGTAGATCCGCAGGAGAACTTAAGTTATAGCTGAAAGGATAAGTAAGCTGAAGTGGCAATGGGCAGGGCACATTACTCGTAGAACTGATAGCCGCTGGGGCAAAAAGGTTTTCGAGTGGAGTCCGCGCACTGGAAAACCCAGCGTAGGACGACCTCCAACGAGATGGACGGATGATTTGCTGAAGATCGCTGGGAGCCGATGGATGCGTGTGGCATGTAACCGGACTTTCTGGAAATTAGTGCGGGAGGCCTTTGTTCAGCAGTGGACGTCCTTTGGCTGATATGATGATGATGATGAATATATTTTAAGCTGTTTCAAGGCCATCCTAATCTCGTACAGGCTGATGTCCGAGATATCCTTGGTATAGTGTCAGGTTAGTTTGCCTCACGGGTCTATGTCAGAGCCAATGGGATAAAAATAGAAATAGGAGGAATAGTTACCGAGGTGTATTGCTGCCAGTAGAAGTTCTCAATCGCTCTTAAAACCTGGCTGGCTTGACCTCCAACGAGGTGGACTGACGACCTGGTGAAGTTCGTTGGGAGTCGTTGGATGAGGGTGGTATGTGACCGCTCGTTGTGGAAATCTATGGGGGAGGCCTTTGTTCAACAGTAGATGTCCTTTGGCTGGTATGATGACGATGTTGATGAATATCTTTAACTTAACACAACCCAGACGGTTTTAATGGGAATTATGGTAATAATAATTAAAACTTTAATAACCAAAAAACTGATAAGTCGATCATAATAATTAGTCGTGTGGCTTAGAATACCACCACCCCATCTCCTCCCGTGGGTGTCGTAAAACCTCCAACAGGGAGCCCACAACACATCCATATCAGTCGTTGTGGTGATCTTTGGTGGAGGCCTGTGTTCGGCAGTGGACTTCATTCGGCCGAAATGATGATCATAATTATTTTTGTAATCGCATGTTATGGTGGCGATCTTTCAAGTATAAGATTATCCACATAGAATACAATTCAAAAAGTAAAAGTCGACTAAGGGATTAGCCGGAGGATGGGCAGCAGCGTCCTTCGAGTACATTAACAACTCAACTGCGATCGCCTACCCGTCTGCCAAGCGTGGCGATTATGGCAACACCGGGGGGTGTCGAGCTCACAACACATCCATATCGGACATTGTGGTGATCTTTAGAGGAGGCCTGTGTCCAGCAGTGGACCTCATTCGGCCGAAATGATGAATACAATTCAAATGTTTCGCACATAAAAGTATCTAACAATGTATCTACATCCACAGATTTTACTTAATATAAGGCTTACTTGTTCGTTCTTACATCTTTTTTTCTATAGTATATTATTGTTCCACAACCTATTTATTCCAAGTTGGAAATAATAACGTTAAGAACACAATGGTCGTCTAAACTAAATGTATTGGCGCGTCGGTCAACGCAAGCAAATTAATAAATGAATACCATATCTGAGAGCAGTAGCCGCGGCGACGACCAGGCGGCCGCACACCTGCGTCTGCGCATCTCAACCAATACACGTAAATATACACCTTATTTTATCGAAACAAGTTTCATAAACCAACGACACGACTTAAATCCCTCATTACGAATCACGGATGTAACAAACAAACTATACAAAACACTGTAGTCTCTACCTTTACAGTAAAGTTGGGTTTTACGGTCAATGCATGACTATAAAGATTCCTTTGCCGGAGAAATATGGCTATTTTTTGTATTTAAAGTAAAACTAAACGAGTAATTTTGAAACGTTAACAAAGAAGACATTAATCTTTCTAATTTCTAATTATCTGAAAACAGGATTTTGTTTGGTTGGACCCTACGCCTAAATCGTAATAAGAAAAAATGAGATTGTAGATAATTCAGAATCGCACTGGTGGTAGGTCTTTTATTACAGTACGGTTAGGTAGGTACATACCATGATACCACCGCTGAGTGCCCGTTATTCTGCTGCCAAGCAGTAGTTTTAAACTTTAGACATTCCTGTTTTCCGGTATGGATGACACTATAGCTAGTGAAATTACTAGGCATAAGAGACTATAATTATATATATATATTTAAAGTTGCCCCAAACTAGGATTTCTTCTGTGTCGTGGGTGCGTTTACAGACCTGAATTCCACATACAATACACTCAGACCCGGAACAACTACCTGCAGATCATACAAATATTTGTTCCGTGCGAGAATCGAACCCACGACCCGGAGCGCAGCAGTCGACTGTATCAGCCACTGCACCAACCGAGCCGTCTCGAGGTGATGAGTGCAATGTGGCGCCATGCAGGACTAGTTCTGGGTCGAATAAGTTGTTATGGGCAGGCGTGACTCTTAGCACCAGGCAAATGACTTGACAGACTTATTAGTAAAAAATCCTTACGAAATAACAACAAATATATTTTCCACATAGCAAATTAGTATTGTAACTTGTTACTAGATGGCGCTGTTGGTTTGGGCATTTGTCTGCATGTAACTTTATGTCGTTTCTACTATAAATAAACCAGGATTAACTTCAGTTATTGATTTTTTCAATAGGGTCTATGTTTTTGAAGATTTCTTTTCTATCAGAAAGTACGTTTATGTCATAAATATTATTACAATAAGAAAAGTTCTAAATCACGCTATCAAAGTTTTCTGCATTGCTAGCATATATACAAACTGCCGCGAAAAGTTACGGGGGTTCTGACCAGTTCAGTCAACGGGGTCACATACAAAGTTCTAGTAACTCATTTACCCTGTGGAAAGTCCCCGGAGATAGGGCGGAAAGCGCCACACCGTGTTGGTGGAGGCCGGGTCGGCCTCGTAGGGTAGGATCACCTGAGCGCGGCCGTACTCGAGCGTTGCTCAGAGCAAAGAGAATATTGACAGGGCTTTTATCGTCTAACCAAATGGGGCTTACTCGGTCTGGAACCCTTCTTCTTTTTTGAAAAAGTTTTATATATATCTAGGATCACCTGAGCGCGGCCGTACTCGAGCGTTGCTCAGAGCAAAGAGAATATTGACAGGGCTTTTATCGTCTAACCAAATGGGGCTTACTCGGTCTGGAACCCTTCTTCTTTTTTGAAAAAGTTTTATATATATCTAGGATCACCTGAGCGCGGCCGTACTCGAGCGTTGCTCAGAGCAAAGAGAATATTAACAGGGCTTATATCGTCTAACTAAATGGGGCTTACTCGGTCTGGAACCCTTTCTTCTTTTTTGAAAAAGTTTTATATATATATATATATCTTTACCTATAGATTACAGGAAAACCTATAAGAAGTCTATGGCCTTAAAATAACATGGTAAATCTTTCAATATTGTGCGTACAAGCTTACGTTTGCGGTTGGAATGTGTGGGAAAACATGTGTTTCTTGTATGTATATGTAAGTATTATTTATTTCTTTACATATAAATACCTGTTTCGTTATCTTGTCATTTTTAAATGTCATGTATTAAATGGAGAATATGTAATTTAGATAGCATACACAAAATTAAAATTTTAGGTTATTAAATTATGGCAATTTTTATAATTACTTACATGATGATGAGCTTTTTAATTTATTTCTCAAATTATGACCAAATATAAAACAATTCAACAAATGGATAATGATAATTCTAAATTAATTTAGATATTTTCTGTATTATTTTAAATACGGATAATTATTAGCTTGATTCCTCAAATTATATAGCTAAATATAAAAATGCCTCCAGAGAGATTTGAACTCTCGACCCCTGGTTTACAAGACCAGTGCTCTAACCCCTGAGCTATGGAGGCTACGCTGTCTCGATTGTAATTTGTGTTTAGTTCAGACGGTGCACGTCGTATACTTAATATTTGAGTATCACAATTTGTCATTATCAACTAATGGAGTAGGTACATATTGTGGGAATAAAACCGTGCTAATATTATAACGGGATGGAAAATTAAGTGTCACCTATAAAGAAAAAGACCAACTCTAGGCATTATAACTTTATTTAGTCCATCTTATTCTCCTTTTTTACAATATTTTTCTTAACATGTTTGTAAGAGTCAGTGCCAAAAGCGGGACGTTCCGATTTTCAGCTGAAAATATATTGTGACGAGCGGGAGAGGCAAAGTCCTGCTTTATGGGAATTTTGCGACAAAGTGGCGGTGGCGCGGCGTTATTACACGCTTTATTTTATCTTAACCTTTATGTATGTCGACTAAGGCCTAACCTTTTTAATTGTGAGAAAAGGCCCGTGCCCAGCACTGGGACAGTACTAGGCTGGTTATGATATGTATGTATGTAACTATGTATGTATGTAATGTAATCTTGCAATTCAATTTTCACCCACTTCTAAATGTCCCATTGACATGAAATTTTGCAGTTTGACATGACAATGACACAATACTACATCAGGATTATAAACTCATGATTTAAAAATTAATTCGAATGTTTAAGTGATTAATTTATCTATTTTTAGGGTTAATTTTGCTTTCATATCGGCCATTTATACGTCCACTGCTGAACAAAGGCCTCCCCCATAGATTTTGACAACTGTGTCATCATTCTGGGGGGTATTTGCCAGTACTCGCCACGCTTGGCAGGCGGGTTGGTGAGCGCAGTATGGCTACCGTTTCACAGAAGGGACGCTGCTGCCCATCCCTCTGGTTTAGATTCCCTTAGTTGTCTTTTACGACATCCACGGGATGCTTTAAACCCATCAAATAAAAATCTAATTATAGTTCAAAATGACTTTAAAACACGTTTTATTGATTACAATGTGCAAGTAATCAACAAAAGCGTGTTTTATGAACTAAAAAGCACATATTATTTTATTTATGTAATATAATACAGAACCACTCTATCTCCCCCGTGGGTGTCGTAAAAGGCTACTAAGGGACTACACCTGAAGGATGGGCAGCAGCGTCCCTTCTGTGGAACAGTAACCATACTGCGCTCACTAACCCGTCTGCCAAGCGTGGTGAGTATTGGCAAATTCCGCCCAAAACGATTTCACAATTGTGACAATCTATGGATACCCCTAGCCGCTCACACCGGTGTTGCTCCTTGTCACTTGTAGTTGTGGCCGTTTACGGGGCACATCTTGTTAGTGGCGAGTCACCGTCTGCCACAGAATTTCATGTTAAAGAATGAAAGACAGACGCCCTTGTTCCCGTATTTATTAGTATTTTTAGTCCATGTAACACCCAACGCAATATACCTTATCGTTATAGTTTCCATCTCATACAATAAATAGCGTTACACCACCGGGGACAATTCATGACTTCATTTTATAGTGCAGCTATGGAGAGTCCCGCGTTGGTATCCCATTACATTTTAGATTAAAATTCTCTACAGAGCCTCTGCGTGTTGGACCCATGTCCCCGCGTAAGCCTATCAAAATACCGGGATACTGTGCATTTTAGAGAAATTATTACCATATACATTACTAAAGAATTTCAATTACACAGTTGGTGAGTACGTTTATCTTATTAAATATGACCCTGATGCCTAAAAGGAACCCAAGGGGACGCCACACACTGACGCACTGACGCGACTAAAGGTGGCGGCGGGTATTGGGTCACTGGGTTACCCAACAATGTGGTTGAACTGAGCGATGCTGCTGCATGCGTCACGCTCGTGAATTGGTGGCTTCTTGTTGGAATTGGTCAGTCATTCATCAACCATTGTTTATGCTGCCATGATAATTTCACCAGGAATCTTAACTAATGTTAGTGTAGCCTTTGAAAATAAAGTATAAGTAGCCTCTTTTCTCCTAGGGCAGGGTTTCTTAAAGTGGGGTAAGCGAACTCTTAGGGGTCCGCCATTTGATGGTAGAGGGTTCGTGACAAGATTTACATTGTGCCGGCTGGCTGGCACTCTACCTACTCTAACTCTCACGAAAAGTGGTGAATTTCCTTTTACCCTTCGCGACAAATTATGTGAGAGCGGGTTTTCACACGTGGTCATGATGATGATGATGAACTACAGAAACCGACTTCACGCTAAGTCAGATTTAAGATTAAAATTGTTAAAAATTGCTCCTAACTTAACATATTTATTTTTGTCACTGTATTACCTCTTAAAATTAAAATATATATTTTCTTCTAACATTTTAGTAATTAACGATTTTAAGATAATATCGGGTCTATTCACGCATAGATTATTATCAAAATAATATTTTGACTAACCTCGACGTTTCGATCAAGTTGCATTGACCGTGGTCACGAGTAGACTAGTGTAGCGGGTAAGACCAAGTACGGGTAGTTGGTAACAACTTCCGCCCATCTCGACGCTGACACCCGTTACACTAGTCTATTCGTGACCACGTTCAATGCAACTTGATCGAAACCCTCCACGTTGGGGAGTGAGAGTGGCAAAGGAGGTGTCAGACCGGGAAGTGGAAGAGACTACCTCTGACCCACGCCGCAGAAAAAGCACTGGGCGTGGTCGAAGAGCGCTCACCAATCTCCGGCTTCCGTGAGTTGCGGCCTGCGGGTGCCTAACTTGAGAACTTGGGGCAATCTGCCGTCTGAACAGAAGTAGGCCCGAGACGGCGGCGTGCAGTGTTCTGCGCTCGCCTCGCTGAAAGAATGTGCTGTTGATCAGGCCGCACGTAGGCGGAACCCGTCAGACCAAGTGATGGACCGACAACTACCGGGAGTGTGGCCCAATGCCTAAACCGCGAACACCGCCCCCCCAGCCATACGTAACTGGAAGGAATACCGTGGGGTTTAGCCGGTAAGATTTGTCTCTCCCATGGAGGAAGAAGTAGATGAAGATTTCTCCTCGATAAAAAAGGCTCTTTTCCCGTATACATTGCCTGCTTTAATTTCGAGAACAATCTAAACTGTACTCATAATTACGTTTTTTTTAAATTGCTTAGTGTATTAAAACCGGTCTACTTCAGCGAAAGCAGAGAACCGCATGTTGAATGTTATGTGAAGTCAAATAGCCTACCACCTGCAGAATAGCACGACGCTTCCAACGGTACCTCATCTGTCAAAATACTATGAGTAGTTTAGTTTAGGCGATCTGAGGTAACAGATGAACATACTAACATACATAGATGCTAAAATCATACGTAACCCTCCTTGTAGCTTCACCGTAGTACGCTTCACAAAAGAGTAACCGTTGAGTTTCTTGCCCATTCTTCTAAATAGGAAATCTACATCTTGGAACGTAGCTAAAGCATGAATTTTCATAAGTGTCTGTAAATGGTCTATATAAATAAAAATCTTATTTTATCTTAATTCCTGTCACTGTGCGACACCCACGGGTAGAGAGTCGTAGCTTGTTTGGCGGGATTCACACGGAACGAAAAACAATGCTCCTTCCTTAATTAAATAACAACCATTATTCATTGTTGTTAATGCGCAGTCTCGATGTATCAGCATTGCGCCGGAGGCTGAACGTGAAACATTTTACAACATAATTAAGCTGTCACAGTTTAAAAATGTTAATGAACACAAGCTTCCCGTAAACGCTCACATTACCAAATGATGCTTTATAAAAGAGCAAAATGTATAAAATCCGTTCAGGTGAGGTTTGAACACATGTGAGTTTGTCGCCGGCGGCATTTAGCAGATCGCCAGATGTCGAGCGGATCAGTGGACACGGGCCAAATGCGGCGAAGTGGAGCACTGCCAAGCTGAGATATAACCACTTTGCATACCGCCACCTAAAATGGTAAGCACTGGTTGCGTCCCCTACTAGTGGTGATTTACAAATTAATAGACAATGAAGTTATTTATTTTAAAAAATTGGTGTATGTGTATGAAATGAAACTTATTTATTGCACAAAGTACAAACAGTTATGGACTAACCTGCTAGGGTGTCGCAAAGGCAGAGCAGAAAATAAGGTATAAAAATAAATACCTTAAATCCTAAATTACTAATTACAACGGTATATTTAACCTATTGTATACAATCCGTATTGTATATAAATCAATTATTAATGCTGTTCTGTTACAGGCGCTGTTTATTGGTATATCACTGGCCCTTACCAGAGCGCATCGCCATGCGTAAAAAAACTTAATCAATAGACTTTAAAAAATTACGTGGATACCTATACAGATTTCCGATTATCCAAGATTATGCATGTGGTGTCCGGATTAAGAATATACCACTACTCCAGATCCTCACGTAGACGTCGTTAAAGGCGACCAGGGGACTCTAAACGAGAGGGAAGGGCAGCAGCGTTCATTCTGTGGAATAGTAGCAATACTGCGCTCACCAATCCGCCTGCAAAGCGTGGTGAGTACCGGCAAATTCCCACAAAATGACGAGACAATTGTGGAAATCTATCTATCCTTTGTTCAGCAGTGGACAGCAGTAAAAGGATTTTCAAACATTAGGATTTCTCCTGTACAATGGGTTATAGTCTACAGACATATCTCACATACTTAAACTTCACATGCACAAACACCCAAAGCAAAAATATGTTCTCTGCGGGGATCAAATCAGCGGCGTTTAACGAAGAAAGCGAATGCTTAGCCACTGCGCCAAAAACGACAGTCAAATCAAACATTTTCAAATCAAAGATTTTGAGAAATTTAGTCTTAGAGATACTATTTGTATTTGTGCTTTTATAATATCAGGTAACGTATTACTTATATATTTAAACACTATGATTCTGTGCGCTATTTCTTTATATTTCGAATTATAATGCAAATCTCCATGCCACACTTACGGATTGTTCGTGCTAGTTACAACCTTTCTTTTTTCTTTCAAACCTTTCTCGTTCGTGACTTTCCTACAAACTACTTAGATAATATCAGGTGGTCGGTCAGCAGGGCCCACCATCAGTATGCAGGTGCCGCACTGCTGACTTCATACTGAGATCACCGGCACAGGCGTGGTGATTACAGAATTAGATGCCTTGTCAAGAATGTAGCGGGCATGTTCATGTCAGATAGCTCGTGTTAGTAGAACTAGGTAATAGATATGCTTAAAATAAACAATATAATTTTTGCTCCCAATTTAACAAGTACCGACGGTATTGCGTAACCGTAAACGCGCAAGCACTAGTAAACAGTATTAAGACAGTACACCCGTTGCCTTCAGAGATTTTATCCGTATGAATGTATGGTTAAAAAAATGCAAACTGTTGCCGAGATGGCCGATGCATTCACCTGGTGGTAAGCGTCACGACCGCCCATAACAATTGCAATGCTACCCTCGACTAGTCCTTTATGATATTGGTCTCCCGAGTGTAATTCATCGTTAACTTCCTCTGGAAGGGCGCATTTTGGGGCATCCCGCTCTCAAATAAGGAGACAGCTGCACTTAAATTTCGATGCTTTGCCAATGTAGCTGACACTACTGCTAGCAGAGAGAGATCTTGCCCGTTTTGATCGACCAGTATCGCCCGCTCGGCAGCCCACGCTGTGCACTCAAAACGTGTGCTGTGCGGTATCCTGGTCGCTTCCACAATGGAGGGACGTTGCCGTTGCCTCGCGTCTTATCCTTTGCAGGTACGCTGAAACAACCATGCCTGCGTCAGGCGATAGGTGACGCGCTAGCTAATTTTGCGCCAGGCTCCGAAAAGCGACTGGACGGCTTCGACGACGCGCTTGGTCACGAACTGCATCCTCAGGCATTGAGACTACTTCTCGAGTGCACGTCCCTGAGCTAGCCGCCCTAGCTTATCGAACGCCCCTGGAGGCACGCATTCACCCCTCTAGCGGATGGAGCATGTCTGATGATAGACCCACGCAGCCTTCTCCGCTAGGATGTCGAAAGGCGGGAAGCGCGCTAGTAGAGTTACCGCCTCGTAACCCCGTGCCATGCTATGTTTGGCGATTGTGAACTATGAGAAAGCATTCGATTCGCACGAAAACAGGGCAGTGCTACAATCTCTGTAGCGGTGCCATATTGACTATCGGTACATTGAAGTGTTGAAATGCTTATACAAAAACGCCACCATGTTGGTCCTAGTAAACGAACAGAGCACTGGGAATTCCATTGCAGACAGTTGTCAGACAAGGGGACGTCATTTCCCTGAAACTGTTCACCGCTTTAATGGAGGATGCCTTCAAGCTACTGGAAATGGAAAGGATTCGGCATTAACATCAATGGCGAGTATATCACTCACCTTCGATTTGCCGACGACATCGTGGTCATGGCAGAATCGTGTAACGAGCTCAGCACATTGCTCGATGATCTCAACAATTTCCCAACAGATGGGCCTTACAATGAAAATGGGCAAGATGAAATTTATGTCAAATGCCCAATATCCGTTATGTGGACCAAAAGTCGACTAAGGGACTAGCCGAAGGATGGGCAGCAGCGTCCTTCGAGTACATTAACAACTCAACTGCGATTGCCAACCCGTCTGCCAAGCGTGGCGATTATGGTAAAACCCCCCAATAACCCCCAACACACCCATATCGGTTGTTGAGGTGTACTTTGGGGGAGGCCTGTGTCCAGCAGTGGACTTCATTCGGACGAAATGATGATGATGATGACGATTACAAAAACGAAACATCTGAAATGTTGACGGCTTACGAATTTATATAGTAACTGAAAAATCTAGTCTGCACGAGACAGGAAAAGCTGATTAGAACCATTTGCGACTTTTCATCAATGTTGCCTTACAAGGGTACTGTAAATCAGATAACAGCGGATTGTACAATTTCAAAAAAGAATGGATCCGAGTTTTAACATCTGTGGGCCAAGTCCAAGAGGATTTCCCCAAGTAAAAAAAAAAAAAAAGCTTTCAACGGCTGTATCCGACACAACGAAAACAATGTACGGTTCTGAACTATATATGTCATTGGCATTTTCATCAATCATGAGTGAAGGGTAATTTAAATTGGATTAGGTACTTAAAGAACAGAAAATAATCGTTAATTCAATGATTAGGTCGCAACCGACATATTTTTACGTCAAATTGAAACGACCGAGAGTAGTAATGTGACTCAAGTTTAGGTCTTTTGTCTATTTGGTAAGTACGAGTATATACATTTTAACAATACTGTTATGCTCCAACCATGGTTCATACAGACCAACGAGAAGTTATATTTTATACCTGGCCCCGCCCGATTTCATAAAGTTTCTTTTTCCTTTTTAGTGGTTTTAATACTTATACAAACCAAATAATGGATAGTCGCCCCTACCGATTTGCTATATTCAACTACTTTAATTGACTACATCATAAATTAGTTGACATTTATTTCGATTGTGTCTTTGATTATTATTGTTCCTGATCTGGCATTTGTTTATAATTATCTTCGTATTTCATGTGTATGATACCTGAATAAAGATGATTTTATTTATTTAATATTTTTATATCGTGTAGGGTTTTTGAAGTCGGTATTTTTTTTGTTAAAAAGTTTTATTTGTTTTTTTTTATATGAATTGCTCAAATCGGTCTACTAATCTAGGAGTAATCGGTGTACACACATAAAAAAATTGAGAACCTCCTCCTTTTCGAAGTCGCTAAAAAGTAGATAGGTAATCTAGGTAATCCTATACATATTTGTAGGTAGTAACTTGCGGCCGCCGAGAGAATGCGTTCCTGACATTTGTTAATTTATTTTATACTAGCTGGGACCCGCGGTTTCACCCGCATTTAATTTAAAAGAAATTTAGAGTACTTCGACATAGACACTTGACATAGAGTAAATATATTAGATTTCAAGGGTGTTATTATTTTTACGCGGAACCCCAATTATTTTTCTAAAATAAAAGTAGTCTAAGTTATTCGTCATAACATCAGCTATCTGCCAGTGAAGGTTCCGTCAAAATCGGTTCAGCCGTTTCGGAGATTAACCGGAACAAACAGACAGACAGACGGACAGATAGACAGACAAAAAAAATTAAAATAGATTTTTTGTTATATGTAACGTACATACTTTCATATGCATTTATTAAAAAGCTGTTATTTTGATATTACAAACAGACACTTCAATTTTATTTATTTGTTTAGATTTCATTTCATATATAATTCATTAGTCAACACACATTAAACTCAAATAGTTTAGCGCTAAAATAAATCTTTAATATAACAGAAACTAGACCAATTAACAAATGTCAGGAACGCATTATTTTAGCGGCCGCGCTGTAGTTACATTTTATAATGAATGAATGTATGTTACGTGCCCCAAAACATTGTGCCAATGATCTTACAAAACATTACGGTAAATCGCGTGCAGCTCGCCAAAGGCGCTGGCGCGGGGCGGGTGCCGCTACTAGACACCTATTTAATTGGTAAATTGTTCCCATCTTTCACAATTCCGTCTTAATTATCATACCAATTGAAATTATGCGTGTAATCGCAAATTGCCAATAAAAATAAAGAAACTTGTTTTATCGAAATAAAATTGTTTAGTGGTTAGTGTCGAGAGGTCAACAACGCTACCTCAGTAGTCTGTTATACACGGTTGTACCAAATTGGAATTCTGAAGTGTTACTTGAAATTCTTTATTGAATTAATTTATGTGAGAATGTTCCGTGTGATGTCCGGATTAATAATATAGCATCAATCCATCTCCTCCCGTAGAGACGACTAACGGCTGACATTAATAATCAATCTAATCCAAAATCTTTACATTTAAGATTTTTAAACGGATATACTTTTGTGTTAAGACTACACTTAACACAAAAGCAGACAAATCCTCAATCCCAGATCCAAAGATTTTGCATTAGATTGATTATTAATTTCGACCCTGAGGGACCCTTAACCAGTGGGATGGGCAACAGCGTCCCTTCTGTGGAACAGTAGCCATACTGCTCTCACCAACCCGCGAGCCAAGCGTAGTAAGTACCTACTCTCAAATTCCCTCCAAAAAACGACAGAATTGTGGAAAACTTGCGTTCATTGTAGTAATCTACAGGGGAGGCTTTGATCAAGAGTGGACGTTCTTAGGCTGATATGCTAATGATAGTGATGTGAGAATCTACAAATCTTAAGTAACATGGTAGTGATGTTGTCCCATTTTGGGTATCTAACAAAAAGTTTAAGCATTTTGACTTGTTATATAAAATCAATAAAATGTAATGAAACCTACTTATATGGACATATCTCTATAAAAAGTTATCTAAACGTCAAATGTTTATAAAAACTCTATAAAGTTTTCAATTTAGTTGATTGCAGATTATACGGCGCCATCGCCATCTAAGTCTTTATTTCTCAAACGATATATTTAACGACAATCGGGTCCATCAAAAAAGTATTAAAGAACCGTAAAGGGTTCATGGAATTTAGTAGGAAACGGAACTTTCTCCGGTAAAGTACGGCGTATAATGTTAATAAAACACCTATCCGTGAATTGCGTCGGTTCGGAAATTGGCCATAATTATGTTAACCGCTTATGGCATCGCAGGCGCTGCCACCGCCTCCGGCACGTCCACGGTACCGCAAACCAATAATTTACTATATAACGCACTGGTAATGTTCTCGGTGCTCTTGATTTTTAGGGTTCAGTGCCCGGTAGGAACATGACCGTTTTTATCTGGAGTCTGTGCCTACAATCGGGCTTGAATCACGACTCAATTATGTGTTTCTCTCGGTAGACTTAATTTTATATGTTCAGGGTAACAAAATTACATGCTTATTTCACTAAATCTAAATAAATAAAATCAAACGGAAGTCAGAACATAAGTGGAGCTTGAACTGTACTGTTTTTTTCTGCCCACTTATTTGCTCACAGGTCGTAATTAATTAAATTGGAGCCTCGATGTGAGTTCCTGAACTTAACATCCAGTTAAACGGTTAACTGTAATGTCGCAATCGTGTATCTCCATTAACGTAAAATTGAAAGTCTATCGTGTCGTGCCAATATTCTCTTACAAACCGTTTAATATGCACTCTGATGTGCGCTTTGAACAACTTTCGTGTAGTTGGTACGGTTTAATTGAATTTACTTCTTCTCCAATTGAAGAAAGATATTTAGAAATCATCACTGGAAGAAAAAAAAACAGAATTCCACTTTCTGGATATGCAAGCTCATCCAATTTTTCCGTAAGTAGATAAACAAAAGCAAAGTTATCAAATTCAAATTCAAAATATTTTATTCATATAAAGCATTTGCAGGCACTTATGAATAGTCAGAATGTAGTTGCGCGGTTCCAAGAAGTTGGTTCTATGGAGAAGAACCGCCAAGAAATTCCATAGCCACTCTTTTAAAATATCTAAAATATCTTACATTACATAGTTGATAGTTACAAACAGAATTAATGTGTGTGAGAATAATGTACTGCCAGTGTGGAATACGGCAAAATAATCAGGATGTGCTATTAAATAATATTGCATGGCAGTCAAGACTAACCAGTCCCACATGACGGCACCCGATCACTAGTATGACGCATACATTGGTGTCGCTCAACTTAACCACAGTGCAGGGAACTTGATTAGGAAAATGTGTAGATATTAGTCGGATTAAAAAAGACAGGAGATTTGCAATTTCTATGGGTTTATGAAACAATAATAATACCCTACTTACTTTTATACACAACTCGTTATAAAATCTAAAAAAAGGTACTGACGGTCTACTGAACACCGGAAATACTATGGTTAATGAGGAAGCATTTAATGTCGTTTAGTTAATGTTGAAACGATTATCTACATAACATAATAGGAAAAATTAAGAGTAGTAAATATGTACTCATATTTTGTTAGGGAACATCCGAGACCTAATGATATGTGATAATTAATAACTTCTTAAATTACATGGAACACAACAATAACATGGAAACTGACATGTTTTACGATCATCAATAAAATCTCAGCCTCAATATCCAATTGACTAATACATACTACATACACATTCTTACGTTAAATGTGGAAAAGACCAAATATATCTGTTTTGGTATAAGGAGTACAAACAGCGCTAGTATCTGCCGAGAAATCAAATCGCATGAGTGTCAGTCTAGAAAAAACTGTTCGTGCCCACCATTAGAGCGGGTTCACTTTATTAAATATCTTGGAGTTACCATTGATAGTAACCTTAGCTTCAAAGAGCACATAAGACTGCTATGCGGTAGACTACGGAAGCTGATCTATATTTTTAAAAATCTAAGGCACGTCTGCGGTCCTGTATTGCTAAAACAGTTATATTATGCACTTTGCCAATCACTCGTAACGTATTGCTTATCATCTTGGGGAGGCGCATTGAAAACTATCCTAAAGCCTGTTGAGATGACCCAGCGTGCAATACTGAAGGTGAGTATTTGCAAACCTATTTACTTCCTTACCGTGACATTGTATCAGATTTGTAGAGTTCTAACTGTTAGACAACTGTTTATTCTGAGTATGACTCTTCTACAGCATAGTAAACAGACATATGATCCGTTGCTCTTACAAAAACGTAGGAGAGATATGGTTTGCGACAGACTGACTCTTTGTAAGACTAAATTTAGCCAACGTTTTGCGACTTTTATTGGACCCTTTATCTACAATAAAATAAATAGAACCTTAAATATATATCCCATGACAAAAATTCAAGAAAAAAAAAAGTGCCTGAATACCTACAAAAACTTAATTATGAGGAGACTGAACTTCTACTGCATATAGCACAGTGATTATTATGACAAAAAGGACGCATACAAATCATTCACACATAGCACATATTCATTCCAAATACTCAACGCTATCATATAACAACTAACACTTACTAACTCATACTCCCTCACATTACACACCCCTCTCACACTTCATTATCATACACCTTCATCCCACACAAAGAGAGGACACACTAGCACCTTAGACATAAGTAATATTAAAAATAAAATTTACTGTTAAACTAAAACTAACAGGCTAACATTAGTTTGAATGGCTACGACAATGTTGTTAATCGAGGGGATTAGCGCTGATAGCCGAAATACAGGCTTTGCTTAGTTCGGCTACAGATGCTTCATGTATTTTTGTAAAATTTTAACACATAGCCAAATAATATGTAGAAATTAGTTGTATACCTTTTTGTGAAATAAAGATATATTATTATTAAAATATTTACTGTTTCTCTGCCGATTGATAATATATACAATTATCCACCGTCAAGTATCAAAATACTAGTAGATCTGAATTTATTCATTTAAGAGCTAAGCTCTTATCAGTAGAGTAATCTCTACTCTCCGCCCATGATTTGACCTCTTAATACAACACGATATTCAATTCAATCAATTATACAATAACTAGCGGTAACCCACTCGCTTTGCAAAGCGTAAATAAAAAATGTATAGTTATTTTTATTCTAATAAATACTATCTTATATCCTTTCCCACGAAATAATCTACCTCTATGCCGAAGGACATGTGGTTTTGGGCCTGATCTGTTACAATGAAAGCTTGATTAAAAATAAAAATATTTTTTTACACCTCATCATTTCGGCCGAATGAAGTCCACTGCTGGACACAGGCCTCCCCCAAAGATGTCCACAACGACTGATATGGATGTGTTGTGGGCTCATTGGGGGGTTTTGCCATAATCGCCACGCTTGGCAGACGGGTTGGCGATCGCAGTTGAGTTGTTAATGTACTCGAAGGACGCTGCTGCCCATCCTCCGGCTAATCCCTTAGTCGACTTTTACGACACCCACGGGAGGTGATGGGGTGGTGGCATTCTGAGCCGGCACCAACTTTTATAAATAAATTTACACCTAGTGTAAATTTATTTATAAAAGTTGGTAGATATATTCTCATAGTGACGGTAATGTGAGTGAGTGCTTAAATTAATAACTTCAAAAAATCTGTAAGTGACTCGTGAAATTGATTTTTTCGCTTGATCTTTGTACTAGGCACTAAAGGATAAATGCGTTTGCGTCTGAATAATGTCGTGAACGCGGAAGTAATATCTTACATGTTTTGACGCGGTGTAACAAAATACGTAAGCGATTGTATATTTAGCGTGCTGTGTAACTGACGGAATCGATAGCTTGTTGTGATCGCCAATTAATTTAGTGCGATTGCGTTTCAGCTGCTACTGTGCACTAATCTGTAGGGATAAATCGTTGACAGAGAAATTACGGAATGCTGTGCTAATTTACCATAATCCTTGTCCGGAAAATGTGATACTGACACTCTAATTGGACATAAATAAAGAGGTGATTCTTAAACAATATGTACCAAGTACCCTGTCAGATCCATGAAGGTGATTTTGAGCATCATAGTGTGATCATATTTATGTAATCTTCATCTAAAAATTAAGACAAATATAAGACAAATAAAAAATAACCAGATGAGTGCGAGTTGAACTCTCGTGGAGAGGCTTCCGTATGATGAATATGTTATCTAATTTTAGGTTCAGTAGTTTCGGAGATAAGAGAGGGAAGGGTAAATTCCGTCTATTTTCTTAAATATTTTTAAAATTGTATATTTGAAAATAATAAAATAAATATATTTGATACCCGCAAAACTTTATTGTTTAACTTTCTATATTGCCCCCAAAAGTGACCCTCATATTCAAAATTCATTTATTTCCGTTATTTGTGTTTGGTTCGCAGAAATCCATATGTGTACCAAATTTCAACTTAGTCGGTCCAGTAGTATAAGAGCAAATTGGCTGTGACAGACGAACAGACAGACAGACACACAAGTGATCCTATAAGGGTTCCGCCGTTTTTTTTTATGACGTTCGGAACTCTAAAAACGGGTTTTTTAGAATTTACCACGGCTTTCCCGAACGCGAACGCGACCGTCGCATCGGGCGTCGTAGTACTGCGCTGCCCCGATGCAAACGTGTTCAAACAAGCTGTTTTAATTTTTGTAAAATGTCATTGAATTTAGGCCATTTTATACTGAATAAGTACATTTTTGGTACCTGTTGTAATTTTTTTTTTTGATATGGTTTAATTATAGAAATACATGCTCATCAAATGGCTAAAATTTTCTACCGGTTTATGAATGCACTGATGCAAATGAAGCAACAAACTATTATATAGTCAACAATCTTATTAGTATCATACAACAATAACCAAGCTCCCAAATGACAAACGATTACTTAAGCCTTGCATGACCACGGGCACGGACTGCTAGATATATGCATAATAGAGATGCAGTGCACAAAAAACTCAAATTGACTCCAGACAACTATATATTAATCACAAGTTAGAAAATATATAGAAACTACTCCACAAAAATACAAAACAAAAACTAAAAAGAGAGTTTGAGAGGGGCCAAGCTAAGAGAGGCTGGCAATGATAGCAAAAAGATTTGGCAGATCATTAAGACAGCCATACACACTGGAAATCCAAAAACATCCACTACAGACTTACTCAAATCTTCTCACTCCCCCAGCAGTCGGTAAACCAGGTGAATTACTATTTTACCAAGACCGGCAAGGCTCTCGCAGACAAATTTGTACAGCATCACACGTATCATGATCGTTCACGAGATAATTGTGGTGCCGCTTCGTCATTTCAATTATTTGCCGTGTTCGAAACCGATGAGAGTGAAGTCGAGGCCTTGATCATGTCTCTTAAAATGCATTCTGCTGCTGGATGGGATAATATACCCACCAAATTTCTCAAACGCTATAAACGGGTGCTGGTCCCTCCTCTTACGTATCTATTCAACCTTTATATCAGCACTAGCACGTTTTCTCTGTTCTTAAAAAAAGCCATCATCCACCCTATCCTCCTTGTGGAAGGGGATAGAGACTGTGTCAATAACTACCGTCTTATTGCGACCTTCAATTTCCAAAATATTAGAAAAAATTGATAACAAGGAACTCACTAAATACCTCGATGACAAGATGCTTGCCTACATATTTTCTTCAAACTCTCCTCTCGCAGGTCTGCTGGAAGAGATTTCTTGTAGAAATAAGCTGTGCCTTTGTACTCTGCTTTCCTATTTAATTATGTAATAATATTTCTGTGTGTACATAAATAAAAAAAATAAAAAATAAAATAAAAATGCTTCTCTCTCCAAACCAATTCTGCTTTAGACGTAATAAATCAACTAATAATGCTGTCTTGGAATTAATCAGCCATGTAGTAGAAAATTTTGACAAAAAGAAAAAAAGTAATTTCAGTATTCCTGGACTTAAAAAAAGCGTTTGACAGTATATTCCCATCCTTGTATTGAAGATGGTGGAATTGGGAATTTGTGGCCTCCCACTCAATATTTGTATAGACTACCTTAGACCTTAACAACAGAGAGACCACGCACCGGAAAACGCAGCGTGAGACGACCTCCAACGAGGTGGACAGACGACCTGGTGAAGGTCGCTGGGAGTCGTTGGATGAGAGCGGCATGTGACCGCTCGTTGTGGAAATCTAAGGGGGAGGCCTCTGTTCAGTAGTGGACGTCCTGTGGCTGATATGATAACAACAGGACACAGTTGGACTTCTCGCATACATTTCTGGGAAATGTGGTTGCTTAACCGGTCATTTGCTGGCGAAGCCAAAAGAGGCCTCCAGCCAGGCTTAAATTAAATATTAAAAACTAAGCAACTTTCGCTAAGGGCGCCCCCTGCGGGACACGGACCTCGGCTTAGGGCGTTGCTGGGGACAACAAGCTATTGTTTTGGGGACAGCTGGATCGGTATTATTTAAGTTGTTTTAAGGGACATTTAAAGCTACAGGCTCGGCACGGGCCGGCGCGAGCAAGAGACGGGAGGGAGAAGTGCTAACTTGAACGGGAAGGTGACGCGGCGATAGGCCTCCGCGACGTCGGTGAGGCGGGCATCCTCGGCGGCGAGGGCGGTACAACGGTCGGGGTTTGAAATTTCGTTCAATTTATATTTATATACAATTAGTATTCGGCCTTTTCTTTCGGCCTTCGGCCCCCAGGCATACCATCCGTCTGGCTGGAGGATCCTCCCTTTTCTATGGACGAACACCACACCTTGTTCCCCTAGACTGGTGACCCCAACGTGATCACCATGTTCCCCAAATACTCATTATAATCAATAATTTTCCCAAGGATCACGAAGTTTTAGAAACAGCCTGCCACAATATTCGTGTGATGTCCGGATTAAGAATATAGCTCTACATCTTCTCCCGTGGATGACGTAAAAGGTGACTATGGGATTCTAGGATAGGTAGCAGCGTCCCTTCTGTGGAACAGTGTAGCCATACTGCAATCACCAACCCGTCTGTCTCGTGGTGTGTACTGGCAAATTCCACCAAAATTATGACACAATCGTGAAAGTCTGTGGGGATGCCATTGTTCAGCAGTGGACGTTCTTTAGCTGATATGATGATGATATTAAGCTGTATTTAGGTTTAAGCTCATAATGGACCACACAGTTACGTCCCAGATCCTAGCGTGTCCACAAAACTCACTTACTAAATAAAGTAGCATATCATAAAAAGAAGCAAATACAAATTAGCACAAAACTAAAATAAAACTGATAACATTGTTTGTTATCCTTTCCGTCAACCAATCAGTAAAGTCCGCTGTTAGATTTCTCCTGTACTATGATTTACAAACATAAATCTTGCCTGCACAAACAGACCCAGACTATCTGTAAGCCATTAGAATCAAGTTAAATGCGGGGACCGAACTCGAGACACGTAGCGCAAAAAGCCAAAGGCTTAGCCACTGCGCTAAACGTGCCGTCAGTCTTACTTTATTTTATTCCTTGTTAATTCACTCCTTCCGTGTGGAGGCCGGATTATAATACCTATAGCACCACTCCATCTCCTCCCGTGGGTGTCGTAAAAGGCGAGTAAGAGCCTTCAACTCAGAGAGATGGGCAGCAGAATCCCTTCTATGGACAGTAGTCATACTATGCTCACCAACCCGCCTGCAAAGCGTGGTAATGCCCCCCAAAATGACGAGACAGTTGTGGAAATCTATGGGAGAGGCCTTCTTTCAGCAGTGGACGTTCTTTGGGTTATATGATGATGATGATGATGATGATGATAAATTCACACTGCATAGGTTCATAGCTGAACTTGGGCCTCTTCACGGATTATTTAATGGCCACACTTGACAAACAAATTGGTAATCCCTCTCATGTTGATATCAACATGAAGCTAGATGCTGCAGTTCATTGTTTTGACTAAATTCTTTAGTAGCGTTATTTTTTTTGGGTGACCTAGGAAACCACACATTTAAATAAAAACGTAAGACATTGGCATAGACTATATGTCTAGACATTAGCCTCCCCCAAAGAACGAACAACAGCCGGCCTGGCCGTCAGGGTTGTGTTGTGTGGTCGTTGGAAGACGTTGCCATAATCGCCACGCTTGGCACGCGGTTTGGCGATCGCAGCTGAGTTGTGAATTAAATGTACTCGAAGTACGCTGCTGCCCATCCTTCGGTTAATCATACGAGGACCTGGAGCCTCCCTTAGGTGCCGAAGATGACCGCTCCAGTGGTTTTAGCCGGTAGGAGTCCGGCATACCCCTTCGTCCTTCCCCGGGGCGAAGGAAGTTCATGAAGAATTTCCACTGGGCACCAATAAAAAAATAAAAAACAAAAAAAGGTCTTTACCAGTCAGCTTTGAATCTCAACGTCTTAAAAATAAGTTTCAACCAACATGACCAATGTTGGTCAAGGTATGATCAACATGGGGTGCGAAGTCAGAAAACCTCCCCGTGGTGCACCCTGGGCACCGGGCAATAACTACTCCACTATTTGGAGGACGTTACTGCACGGTGGCGAATATTCTGACATTGGAGGCCCAGTCTGGGCATGGTGGCGTTTCTCCACGTGTCCCTCTGAACCTAGCAGAGGGCACAGTGGAAGGAGCAAGGAGGGGCTTGGGGTATTTACCCCAAAAGTGGAGATGTTGGTGTGGAAGGGGCGACGGGTTTGCTAGTCAGTCATGACTAGCAGACACGGTCTGATGCAGACCACCGATCGGCCCGACCCGTAATCCTCATTGAGAGGACCGGGGGCTCTGCCTGCAGGGCCGCGGGGAGACAACCCCTTAAAAAACACACCTGGGGACCCCACCCCATAAAAAAGGCAAAGCTGTGGTTCAGCACACAACGAAAATGGCGAATCGACAAAAAGTATTACCCCAGGAGGGTACCGGCTGCTCCGCAGTCGGAGAATCCCTCACCGAACTTAGTTCGGTCTGCCCCTCGTATTCTGGGGGGGGCACCGACCGCCAGCCGTCCATTTCGGACGCATCGAGCCAGGGAGGCTCACGTCCCTGCGATGTGGAGATCGCATCGCAGGGACCTAAACAACGGGCGACCACCGACCAATCCTCGGTATGTCAGAGGAAGGACGGCCGTAAACGCTTGCAAAGACACTCGGGGTTCGAATCGGCCTCGAGTGAAGACAAGATGCCGCCTCCAAAGGTTCCGTCAATAGGAGGCCGCTCTGTAACAACGGGTATCGCGAGACTAAACCGAGACAGGCGGGGTCGTTTTGCTGGACTGGGCAAATCACGTGACACACATGGTGACGAGACCGAGTCGGACGGCTCTTGCGTGTCACTGACGTGCGAACCGGCTGCTCCCATATGTGAGGAGGAGGTGGAGGCGCTCTCCTGCACCCAGACCACCCCAGATTTAAGGCTTGAGGAAGGCTCAAGCAGCTCGGCTGAAGCTCTGGAGAGGACTGCCCTTCAAGACATTGAAGTGGTTTTGGACACGACCCGAAAGTCCAAAAACCTGAAGGGCACGTGCCAAAGAGCAATCCGGGAGGCAGCAGAGCGCCTAAAAATGGCTATCGAGGAGCTCGCAAACAGGAGCTCCACCGAGGAGACTCGGAGGCTGCAGCTCCAAAATGAGCGCTTGCGCAAAGAGGTAGGTGCCCTACGCAAGGAGATGGAGGACCTCCGCAATGAGGTACGCTCAAATCGGCTGCAACTGGATGTGCCTCCACAGCCGCAACGCCCTTTGGTCTCGGAAGGGGCTTCAATGGAAGAGCAGACTCGTGCTGTCGTCGACATCGTGGGGAAAATGTTAGACGCTCGGTTCGCTGGGATTGAGGAACGCCTTCTGCCAGCGCGAACAATACGTCCGCCGCTGGCGGCGGACATCAGGAATGCAGCCGGGGCGCGTGGTGGCTTGGGACGGCCCTCCATGGCATCTGTGGTGGCATCTCATGCCTCTGTCCCAGCTCAGCGGAACGATCTACCCGGAGAGGCGCGTACGGCTGCTACGAATTTGCATGTCCCTGAACCGGCCCAGTTGACGTCCACTGACCAGGGAGATGGTTGGCAGACTGCCACAGGAAGGAAACGCCGCAGGACCAAACCAGATCAAATTAGTCTTGCTGCGCAGACGAACTCACCCAACACACAGGGCGCTCCTACCACTCAAGCAAATCCCAAGCCCAGGCCAAGGAGACGCAAGCGAAAGCGAAAACCCCGTGTGCCTAAGTCGGCCGCGGTCGTGCTAACACTCCAGCCTGCGGCAGTGGAAAAGGGGCTCACGTACGCGTCGGTGATGACAAAGGCCAGGCAGACCTTTGACCTCACGGAGCTCGGTATCACCGATATCAGGTTTCGCCAGGCTGCAACAGGGGCTCGATTGCTAGAGTTCCACGGGGATGAGGGCACTGCGCGGGCGGATCTCATCGCTGACAAGCTGCGCGGTGTCTTCGCAGAAGACGTCAAGGTCTCAAGGCCCACAAAATGTGCTGAATTACGCATTACAGGCCTTGACGATTCTGTGATTGGGCGCGACGTGCAGGAGGCAATCGTCCGTAGGACAGGTTGCTCCTTAGACTCGATAAGGGTCGGAGTGATCCGCCTGGGTCCTGGTGGTGTCTCTGCTTGGGTGCAGTGCCCGGTCACAGCGGCGAAGCTGCTAGCTGAAGCCGGCCGGCTCCTCGTGGGTTGGAGCTCTGCCAGGGTCCAGGCTCTGGAGGCTCGGCCCATGCGGTGTTTTAAGTGCCTGGGTTCAGGACATGCCCGCCAAAAGTGCGTTTCATGCCAGGACTTTGGCGGGCTTTGTTTCCGCTGCGGTAGGCCGGGTCACCTGGCAGGAACATGTTCAGCCGCTCCCCACTGCCCAAAACTGCCGGCCAATCACAGCGTTGGAGGGAAAGGCTGCAAGCCCCCAGCCCTTCCCAAAGGTAAAAAAAAATACGGCGGCCGCTTCGACCACGGCCTCCCCTGATGCGGCGCGACCTGAGCAGTCGCAGCAGGAGGCTATGATCGCAGAATAATGGACCAAGCTCGTGATCATAGTCTCCTCCAGGCGAACATAAACCACTCCGCTGGTGCACAGGACTTGCTTCTGCAAACCATGGCGGAGTGGTCGATAGGTGTGGCCGTGGTTGCGGAACCATACTTCGTCCCTCCCCGCCCTAATTGGGTAGGTGATGCGGACAGTTCCGTAGCCATCATTGGCTCGACGACCTCCTGTTCTCAGCCCATCTCGCTCAGGGAGAGAGGCTCGGGTTATGTCGCTGTTACGTGGGGAGAGGTTATACTCATTGGAGTCTACTTCTCCCCAAATAGGGCTCTTGCCGAATTCGAGGTCTTCCTCGACCAGCTAGGAGCTGCGGTTCGGCGCATGGCGCCAAGCCACATTTTGGTCATGGGGGACTTCAATGCGAAATCCGTTGCGTGGGGATCCCCCAGGGCTAATGTTCGAGGAGAAGCTGTCGAGGAATGGGCGGTGAGCGCTGGTCTTTGCCTCCTCAACAGGGGGTCCGTAAATACGTGCGTTCGCCAGCAGGGGGGGTCGATAGTGGACCTCTCGTTCGCTACCCCTGCTGTCGCTGCACGCGTACATGGTTGGCGGGTCCTGGAGAGTGTGGAGACCTTATCAGACCATCTCTACATTCGTGTAGATATCTCCACCTCACAGCATCCCGCAACGGCTCGAGTTCTGGCTGGCTCTGGCGCTCAGCGGTTTCCACGATGGGCACTAAATCGGCTTGACAGGGACCTGCTTGCAGAGGCAGCCATTGTCCAGGCATGGCTGCCCTTACCTTCCCCCACGGAGGGGGTCGATGCTGTGGCCGGCCACTTTCGCGATGCAATGAAGGTTGTATGCGATGCGGCCATGCCTCGTGCGCGACGACGACCCTCAAAGAGGGAGGTCTACTGGTGGTCTCAGGAGTTAGCGGACCTCCGAGCGGCGTGTATTTGTGCCCGGAGGAGTTATTCGCGAGTTCGTAGACGCCGCCACCGCGATGAAGACCAAGAGGCCCAATTGTATGAGTCATACCGAGAGGCCCGGAGTACTCTACAATTGGCGATCCGCCAAGCGAAGGAGCGAGCATGGGGCGAAATGCTGGAGGGTCTCAACCGTGATCCTTGGGGGCGCCCATATCGTTCGGCGCGGAATAAACTCCGCGCCCAAGGCCCTCCATTGACGGAGACCCTCCAGCCTCAGTTCCTTGCCGAGACAGTGGAAGCGTTATTCCCAGATCGAGTTGGCTACATGCCTCCGACCATGGCCCCATTGGGAGATGAACGGGATGACGAGGCTGATGTAAATGCTCCTCCTCCAATAACAGAAGCGGAGATGGGGTCGGCGATTCTACGCGTGCGCTCGAAGAAAACTGCCCCAGGACCAGACGGCGTGCCTGCCAAAGTTTTGACTCTAGCGCTAAGTGCGATGGGAGATAGGCTTAGGGAGCTGTTTGACGCATGCCTGATATCGAGGCAGTTCCCTAGCCCCTGGAAGGAGGGCCGCTTAGTGCTGCTGCACAAGGCGGGGCGACCCTCTGACTCCCCTTCGGCTTACAGGCCAATAGTGTTGCTGGACGAGGTGGGGAAGTTGTTAGAGAGGATCCTCGCTAATCGCATTGTTCAGCATCTGGACATAATTGGCCCCAATTTGTCGGATGCCCAGTTCGGCTTCCGGGCGGGGCGTTCGACCGTGGATGCTATTGTGCGCTTTAAAGCCGAGGCAAAGGATACAGTTGCGCGTAGGGAGGTACTGTTGGCGGTGTCATTAGACATCGCCAATGCCTTCAACACTCTGCCATTTGACTGTATTGGGGAGGCGCTCCGTTTCCACGGTGTGCCCTTATACCTGAGGCAGCTGGTGGCAGACTATCTGACGGGGCGTTGCGTTAGTTACCAGGGACGCGACGGTGGGATTGTGCGGAGACCTACTACGTGCGGGGTTCCACAGGGGTCGGTTTTAGGACCCCTCCTGTGGAACGTAGGGTATGACTGGGCTCTGCGCGTTGCCCTCCTCCCCGGGCAGAACATTATTTGCTACGCCGATGACACACTCGTTACAGCCCGGGGAACCAACTTTGAGGAGGCAGCACGATCAGCCACTGAGGGCGCGTCTCTGGTAATTAACCGTATTGAGGCGCTAGGACTCCGGGTGGCACTCGAAAAGACGGAGGCCCTGGTTTTCTATGGGCCACGTCAACGGCCACCAGCGGGTGCTCACATTACTATCGGCAATGCAAATGTAATTGTTCGAGCGCAGATGCGTTACCTAGGCCTGGTACTTGACCGGAGGTGGGACTTCGGTGAGCACTTCCGCCAGCTTGCCCCGAAGCTGATCGGCGCTGCGTCCGCCCTAAGCCGGCTACTGCCGAACTTGGGTAGACCCAGTGCGGGCTGCCGACGGCTTTACACGGGGGTGGTCCGCTCGATGGCGCTTTACGGCGCTCCAGTATGGGCGGAATCCCTGACTGCCCAGAACAAGACTTTACTGCGGAGACCTCAACGAGTCATGGCAGTCAGGGTTATACGCGGATACCGCACGGTGTCTACCGAGGCCGCGTGCGTGCTCGCGGGGACACCCCCGTGGGACCTGGAGGCACGGGTGCTCGCCACAGTCTACAGGAGGATAGCGGATGTTTGGGCCGAGAGTGGCAGTCGCCCTCCGCCTGAAGCTGTCACGCGATGGCGCAGTGAGGCTCATAGCGCCATCATGGACCAGTGGAAGGTGAGGCTGGAGATGCCCAGTGCTGGTCTTAGGACCGTAAGGGCTATCCAGCCAGGCCTGGAAGAGTGGGTGCGGAGGCGGCATGGGACGTTGTCCTTCCGTCTTGTGCAGGTGTTGTCGGGGCATGGCTGCTTCGGCAAATACCTGCACACAGTGGCGAGGCGGGAGGCGACTCCCATATGCCATCAATGTGGGTACAGTGAGGACACGGCGCAGCACAGTCTCGAGCAGTGCCCGGCATGGGCGGTGCAGCGCCGTGACCTCATTGCAGTGGCTGGTAGAGACCTCACGTTGCCGGCTCTCATAAAAGCCATGGTAGACAGTGAGGGGGCTTGGGAGGCAGTCGCAACCTTCTGCGAGGACATTATCTCGCGGAAGGAGGCGGCGGAGCGGGTCAGGGAGGAAGACGCCCTGGCTGACCCGATCCGTCGCAGGCGAACAGGTCGGCGTAGGCGGCGTAATGCCCTCTTGATGCCGCCCTAAAAGTAGCCAGCGGGCGGTAGATCGGGGAGTCTGCCGCCTGCATTGCACGGCTCTCGAGTTGCGGCGATGTCCTAGATACATCGCCGTACGTACAGGTAGGCGCATACGTGCGTTAACAGCCGATGGGCCGCGAAAGTAGTATATATGCAGTTCTCGTGGCCCATCAAAAAGCGGATGCAGGTAACATGGCGGAGTTTTTAGTGGGTGCAAGCCCCACATAACCACGCGGTCTCCCCAGATGGCGTGGCATGCGTTAGGCATTTTCTCCGCCAAAAAAAAAAAAAAAAAAAGGTATGATCAACATACTCTGCTATTACTTGATACCAAGTGTAGCGTCTGTCGAGATCTCGGCGGTCTGTCTGTCTGTCCAGCAGAGCGGAGCCCGCGCCAAGACGTGTGCTCCGTGCCGTGAGGGCCGCGGTTCGGTTACCGCCTGACGCCGTATCGGCTTACCCGCTCTCTCTACATCGCACATTCAATATACTCAAACGCATGCAGAGATAATAACATGACACATAGCAAAACAATACTGCTATCGAAAAGCTGCATACTGCTTTGCAAGACGGCACGGTTGGTGCAGTGGCTGTGACGACTGCTGCGCTCCGGGTCGTGGGTTCGACTCCCGCACGGAACAAATATTTGTATGATCTGCAGGTAGTTGTTCCGGGTCTGGGTGTATTGTATATGGAATTCATTCTGTAAACGCACCCACGACACAGGAGAAATCCTAGTATGGGGCAACGTTATATAAAAAATAAAAATAAAAGATGCCACTAGACTAACACTACTAACTACACACACATTTTTACTTATAAGTCGTTTTCTCCTTATGTTATGGAAACCCAATAGGAGTGTCTACAATCACTTGTAATTTGAACTGACACATTTATCTTAATAATTATATATTAATATATGTATATGCATGTGAAATATGCATCTGTTAGTGGTCGTGTAACTTCTGAACAACATGATCGATTAAGGTGATATTCATAAAAATAATTGTTTTTAGAAACGTTGGTTCATAGCTAGGTTAGCATCTGATATGGATGCTACCTAAAGGGAAGAAAAACGTCTGCCGAGCCAGCTAGTTTATTATAAAAAACTATGCAAATCAAATTATTTCAAAGCAACTGCTGTGAAGCGATTAAAGAAAACACAATACATCCTTTATTAGTGTGTAAATCATTAGTATAGCCCAGGGATTCCCAAACTACTCTGGGCAAGCGACCCCTCTTCCAAAATGCACTGATACCTCAGACCCTGTCACGTTTTACTTTTACAGTGTTAAATAAAAATATAATAAAAGAGGAAAAATGAAGGGCCGTGGCCAAATTAGTTAAGAAATCTCTAGTTTTTTACCTACTTGATACAAAATACTTACCAATTCCTAATCCTCCTATTCTTACTAAAATATTAGTCATTCTTATAAAAGGTTGGTACATGTAACACAACTTATACAGTATCTTGAAAGTTTCAAATAAGAACTGGTATTAATTAATAGGGGTCGATTTTTAGACCTCGTCGACCCCCAAAATCAATTTTCGTTTATGTTGACCTCTGGGAAACCGATATCGACCACTTTGGGAATCCCTGGTATAGCCCAACAGAACATTATAAATACCGTCAAGAACAAAGCAGCAGACGCCGTATAAATGCAAATAGGTTAGAGCGAACATAACACGGAATCGACTATAAATATCAATCAACCTCAAAAGATATTAAGGCAATTTGCAGATGAAGTCTGTTTCACAAACATATCAAACGAAATTCGTAACCAATTAAACGATTCGACGCAATGATTGTTGCAATCATTGCGCTTGCGCATTGTTGATTCCTGCGACGGCGATGCTGTGCCAATGGAATGCCATTTCTACCAACGAAGTTATTGCTGCAGATGTACCTCAAATATAATAGCGAAATACTGTTCCAAATCGTGGATATTCAACCGAATCTGGATACAATAGAATATTCTGGAATATAGTCTGAAAGCTGACCTCAATGAACGTGCCTAGAAAAGGTTTTACACTTCCTTAAATCCTTTTTTTTATCCAAATTCAAGTGACGAAACTAGATTAATGTTGGCGAACCCTGTCGAAGGTGTAAACAAATGGCAAAATGCAGTCGTAATAAATAAATATCAGTGCACCATTCATATTGGGCATGGTTCGTTCACATAAGACAAAGGCACCAGACCAGTATTTCCGAATTGGAATAGTTTACACGCATCACCGCTGCTTCCGGCCGGCCATTCACACGGCGACACCCCCGCTTCAAATAATTGGAGCGGTCGTGGGACTGATTTCATGGTAATTTCCGTGTTGAACAAGGGTGACTTCGGTTATTATTGATTTGACTTTGTAATCACAATCACAGCCCGGACACGCTTCCTCTATCATGTGAAATTAAAATTCCATTACAACAGGATCCCTTCACTTCATTTCCTAAATTGTTGTAAATCTTTTATTTTATTGATTGCAGTAGCGTAGTTATGTAAGATAACTAGGCAGAGATAGGCTAGTGATTGAACTGATTCCATACATGTGTCTGAATTGGATTCTGGCCCTCAACTCTGACTTTTCGAATTCATATATAGATCAGAATTTGATTATCACTTACCATGGTGAAGGAAAAACATGGTGAGGAAACCTATACACCTGAGAGGGCTCCAAAATGTTCTCGATGGTGGGTATAGTACACCAATCCGCACTAGGCCAGCGTGGTGGACTAAGGCTTAATCTTCTTATCGTGCGAAAAGGCCCATGCCCAGCAGTGGGACAGTAATGGACTCATTGTGATGAGATAAGTGTGTTACGACAAAGTATTTTACATTAATATCAAGCCTGAAAGAAACTATCTAAAGATTTATTTAACTTCGATGTTTCCTATACGAGTCCTTTTATGGTAATGCAATACATTAAGCCTATCAGTTAAGCCTTTTCAAATTAACTGTAGGCATCGGCCGATCAGGTCCGCTAAAACAAGCGTGCAGTTACATTAACGGCACTTTTAATGGAGGAACTGGTTTCGCGATTGTCGTCCTGCGGAGGCGTGAGAATGGCAAGTCGCGGGATATTCTCATGGTCGGCTGACGTCACGTGCACCTGCACCGCATCACACCGCGACAAAAGGACAATGTCGTTAAAGTGGTTATCCAATTGCGGGCTCAAGTTCGTACAAGTTGTGTTGTGTCTCAAGGTTGCTTTGTTTGTCCAGGGCAGACAGGCGGTGTTTAAATCTTGAGATATTGGATAAAATTGTGTTCAACTTTGTTACGTTATGAATTGAGTGTTCTCGAGGTTCTGGTCAAATAAAATAAAACGAGTTTACGATAAGACATTTGAGTGCATAAAAATAATTGCTATATTAAGAATTCAAATTGGACCACATCTGAACGTTAACCAGTCCGTGTGGTGTCGAATCGATTGGTAACGTTCTGAGATTCAGAAAGCAGTAACATTTCCATTTATACGTTCTATATGTCCTCTTTCACCTGAACCAGATAAGTTCACAACATTTTAAAGACGATAAGATTTTTCTTAAAGAATGTATTTATAACATTGCAGTTATCCTTACATACAAAGGTGCGCGGCCGCCTTGAGATAAAATTATAGCAAAATTATGTATAATTTGCATGTACCTTTGTAAAAAAATAAATAGTTACTACTCGAAGCGGGAATAATCAGATTATTCTCATGAAGTGTACGTAATTAACTTTTAAGTGAGCTTCACGCATTGATAGCGCCGCAAAACCTCATTTGCGACGGAGTCGAGCAAGTAACAGACAACTAGAGTATCCAATTATGTCGTGTTGGTCTACATTCTACTGACTGTACCATGAAAATCAATTTTAATGTACTCCATCTGACTGACAGAACAAATTAGTCTATAGAGCCATTGATAATAGATCCGATTGTTACAGCTGAATGCATTGAGTATTTGATACCAAGTCGACTTAACGATCCAGTCGATTAAGTGATAATTTAATGTTATTCTAGTTAAATGATGTGAACATGGTTGAGTTTCGTATACATATTTTATATCTGTAGCAAATGACTCATCTATAAATAATATGTACTTGTTAAAACACTATGTGGTGTCCGGTTTAAGAATATAGCACCACTGTATATCCTCTCGTGGATGTCGTAAAAGGCGACTAAGGCTCTAAACCAGAGAGATGGGCAGCAGCGTCCCTTCTATGGGAAAAGTAACCATATTGCGCTCACCAACCTGCCTACCAATCGTGGTGAGTATTGGCTAACTTCCTTTAAAATGAGGACACGTTGTGAAAATCTTCAGGGGAGGCCTTTGTTCAACAGTGGACGTCCTTCAGCTGATATAATGATGATGATATATTTGGCAGAATCATCTCCATGTTAAGCCTTCCTATAGTAAATTGTCATAAACTTATAATGTATGTATATATTATTATTGCATGGATTTACTATTATATATTAATACACTTATATTTAAAACGATTTAAACGTAAACTGCCGTTTGTTATTAGGTTTGCTGCAGTTACACTGTATGTGCACCTACCATGTTTTGTCTCTGCATCACCCTTTTTTTTATTTTTTTTTATTGATGCCCGGGGGAATTCATCATGAACTTCCTTCGCCCCGGGGAAGACGAAGGGGTATGCCGGACTCCTACCGGCTAAAACCACTGGAGCGGTCATCTTCGGCACCTAAGGGAGGCTCCAGGTCCTCGTATGATCACACTAGAGCCACCCACTGGTGCCACGCCTATTGGCACATCTCGGAGAGGGTGACTGTAAAGCGGTCACCCCCCCAGGGGGATTGTAAAGGATCCCCCAAAGCGTCCCATGGCAGCGCGTGACCACATGCGTGCTACCGTCTTCTCTTGGGTCGCTTGGTGTGGGCACGCAGATTCCCCAATCTACGCACCCACGAACCCAGAGGTCCCCCACCTTATAGCAACGGCAGGGGTTTTCAGGCGTATCGGAATTAGGCGCCAGGGCGGTTGTTACCCCGGCGCCGTCTCCTTCTTCTTCGAGCGGGATCGGCCCTCTCCCGATCCCGCTCTGCGGTCTCCTTCTGGAGCATGACGCTCTCACAGAAGGAGACCACTGCATTCCAGTTTTCGTGCTCTGCCAACATAGCCGACACTACTGCTGGCAGAGAGAGATCTTGCCCGATCCGATCGACCAGGATCCGCCGCTCGGCGGTCCACGCAGGGCACGCCTCGAGCGTGTGCTGTGCGGTGTCCTGGTCGCTATCACAATGGTGGCATTGTGCCGTGGCCTCGCGTCCTATCCTGTGCAGGTACGCGCCGAAACAACCGTGCCCGGTGAGCACCTGCGTCAGGCGGTAGGTGACGCGCTCGCTCCTTTTGAGCCAGGCTCCAAAGAGCGGCAGGACGGCCTCGACGACGCGCTTAGTTGCAAACTGCATCCGCAGGCGATGACGCCACTTTACAAGTGTGCGCCGCCGAGCTAGCCGCCGCAGCTTGTCCAACGCCCCTGGAGGCGCGCCTTCGCCGCTCTGGCGGCGGGAGCGTGTCTGATCGTAGACCCACGCATCCATCTCTGCCAGGATGTCAAAAGGCGGAAAACGCGCCAGGAGAGTTGCCGCCTCGTAGGACACCGTTCGGTATCCTCGTGCGATCCGGATAGCCACTCTGCGCTGCAGACCGTGAATTTTGGTTCTGCAGCGCTGGGCGCCTGATAGTCGAGCTGACCATACAGGCGCCCCGTATAGAACCACGGACCGCACGACTCCTCCGTAGAGACGGCGAACTTCCTCACATGGTCCCCCGAGATTGGGCAGCAGCCGGTGTAGAGCACCCACTACCCTCTCGACTCGGGGGACGAGGCGCTGGAAGTGCTCTTCGAAGCCCCAACGACTATCCAGGGTGAGCCCCAGGTATTTCATGTACCGGCCCACCCCGATTTGCGCGTCACCAACGCGTATCCACGAACTGGGTGGTTCTCTGCTTCTCGGCAGTTTGTGGAACCATAGCGCCTCGGTTTTCTGAGGCGCTATCCGCAGACCCAGGACGTGGATTTTGGCCACGACAATTGCCACCGCTTGCTCCGCAAGCCGGATGGTTCCCTCGAAGGACTCCCCGCTGGCCAACACCAGAGTGTCATCAGCGTAACAGACTAAGCTGACGCCAGCAGGGAGAACGACACGCAGGACCGCATCGTAGGCGAGGTTCCATAAGAGAGGGCCGAGAACTGACCCCTGCGGAACCCCGCACGTAATCTCCCTCCGCTTTACGCTACCGTCCCTGCCCACGTAGCGAATGTGCCTATCGCGCAGATAGGCCCCAATGATGCCCTGCAGGTAGGGCGGACACCGATGATAGACTAGTGCCGCCCTAATAGCGCTCCACGGGATGGAGTTGAAGGCGTTGACGATGTCTAGACTGACCGCCAACGCCACCCCACCCCGCCGGGACACTGCCTGTTCCGACAGCGAGCGGACGCAAGAATCGCGTCGATGGTGGACCGCCGCTGCCGGAAGCCATACTGACTTTCGGCCAGGTCGGGGCCAACTCGCGACAGGTGCTCAACGAGTCTTCGGGTAATTATTCTTTCGAATAGCTTCGAAGCCTCGTCGAGCAGGCAAATGGGACGGTATGCAGAGGGAGACTCTGCAGCCCTTCCTTCCTTCTTCAAGAGAATCAATCCGGCTTCCTTCCAGCCGGACGGGAACACGCCACTACGGAGGCAACTGGTGAACAGCCACCTCAAGCGGTCCCCAAGAGACTGTAGCGCATACACCCACGCACGGCCCGGAATGCCGTCCGGACCCGGTGCGGTGTTGCGACTCTTCAGGCGGCCAATGGCTCGGCCCAGCTCCCCATCCGAAACCCCCAAATCCTCGGCCCAGTCCGAGGCATTTAGGGGTGGAGAACCGCCGGAAAGAGCGTTGAAAGTACTCTCTCCAGCAAATCCGGGGCCATGGTTTCGGTCACCGGGGGGACATACGGGCGCAACTTGCCCACTACCATACGGTAGGGTCTCCCCCACGGATCCCTGTCTAGTCCCTCTAGGAGCTCGCTCCAGGACCGAGCCTTCGCCTCACTGATGACAGTCTGAAACGCCAGTGTGGCCGCCCGGTAGGCCCTATAGGCCTCGTCAGTCTCTCCGGCTGTAGCGCTGTGCCGGCGTCGGATTCGTTGGTACTGGCGGCGGGATACCAGGCAGACCGCGCGCAACTGCGCGATCTCATCCGACCACCAATACATTGCCGTACGCCGGGAGCGCCTGGCCCGGGGCATGGATGCGTCGCATATTGACGTCATCGTCCTCCGGAACCACGACGCTTCCTCCTCCGGATCGGGCAAGATCCCTTGATCGACCTCTGGCCAGGCCACGACGTTGGCAGCTGCGACGAGCAACTCTCGATCCAGCTGTGTGAGGGCCCAACGCCGCGACCGCGGGCTGGGACTAGAACGGCTCGGGCAAGGCGTGCGGAGGGCCACGTCGAACATTATGTGGCGGTGGTCCGAAAGTGTGACCACCTCCTCCGCTACTCGCCAACCCGACACCATGCGGGCCACAGAAGGAGCCGCCCATGTCAGGTCCACGACCGACTCCCCCTGCCACCGAACGCAGGTGCTAACGGACCCCCGATTCAGCAATCGGAGGTCAAGTGACGCCGCCCAGTCTTCCATTATCCTCCCCCTCGGCCCGTCCCGACGGTTGCCCCAAGCTCTAGAGTGAGCGTTGAAGTCCCCCAGGACGAGCACTGGACGGGGCGAGCACTTACAGCGAATGCTGCGTGCCACCCCGTCCAGGTATCCCTCGAAGTCAGCGAGAGACACGTTGGGGGAGACATAGCAGCCCACTACTGCCAGAGGTCCCCACTCTACTACGACATAGCCCTGCCCCCTGTCCAACAGGGAGCAGGGCGGCTCACCTTCGGCTCCAGACCAATAGATGGCGACGGAGTCCCCGGCGCCCCCGAACCAGCGAGGATGTTCCTGGACGCCGTAGGGCTCCGCCACAACCGCCAAGGCAACCGACCACTCCGCAACAATTTGCAGCAACAGATTCTGCGCGTTGCGGCAGTGGTTTAGGTTGCCCTGGAGGACCCTTAGTTGGTCTCCATCGCCTCCGGTGAGCCGGAGCGTGCGACCGGTGCCACTGGCGCAGACGCTGTCAGCCCCTTGGCCGAGGCAGGGGGGGCTGGTTTTCCCCTCCTGCTCTTCTGGGCTGCACAAGATTTGCAACCCAACCTGTGCTCGGCCGGAAGGCCAAAGTCCGCACACAAAGGGCAGTTTTTTGTCTGCGCCTGGCATTCCCGAATTTTGTGGCCCTGGCCGCCACATCCGAAGCACCGGTCGCTCCGGTCAACCCCCCCGTGTATGGTGCACCGGAGGCGCACATGCCCAAGTTCGAGGCATCGGAAGCACTGTAATGGCCGTGCCGCCAACACCTCGACCCTGGCTGACGTCCAACCGACGCAAATGCGGCAGGTAGACGCCAATTTTTTGGCCGCCTCCAGTGGGATCCGGACCCAGACCGTGCCCAAGGACATTGGTGAGCGGCGAATTTCACCCACCCTAATATCCTCGGGCAAACACGCCGTCGCAGCGACTATGGCATCTGCGATCTCCGTTTTAGTGACGGCGTCATCCAGGTCCAGTACCCTCAACTCCGCCATTTTAATCGGACGTGCAATGTGCACGTCAAATATGGGGGTGAGCACCTCCCGCATTTTGCGTGCCAGGCTATCAGCCTTGGCGCCGCCATCCTCGCCAGCGACGGAAAGCACCATTCCGCCGCTGACTGACCTCTTGATGGTCACGGTGTCCGGACCGATGCCGTGGTCGGCAAGCCTTATACTTCGCCGAGCCGCGGACATGACTTCACCCAACCTTGAGTCGGGTGAGCCCTCGGGCACCGTAACTGTTATGGCGGCTGATGCGGGAACCTTGGGGAGGTTGACCTTCCCCTTCCTTCCTTTCTTTCCGCCCCGTTTGCCGCGTCGCTTTCCCCCACTCTGGGAGGAGGACCGCGCAGGTTGCTCAGATGTGGGTTGTTGGGCCTGAGAATGCCTGGGCTGCCTCTTCTTTCTGCCCGCAATGGACCACCCGTCAGCGGTCTCCATTGCGGACTGTGAAGACTCGAGTTCGGCGGCTGTTGGCTGGATTGGCGCGGATGCACTGGCCGCCGCAGCTCCAGCAGCTGTCGCTTGTCGGGCTGCCTTTTCGGCATCCGTCGCCGCACCGCGACTCCCGCTCTTTCTCTTTTGTTGCGGCTGAGCCGCAGGCGCGCATGTTTGCGCCTTGGCGGAGGCTGCAGCCGTCGCCGCGCCCATTGTCCCCTTAGCAGCGGCCGCATACGTGGCCGTCTGCGGCACCGACTGCAGCCTTCGTGCATCCGCCGCCAATGGCGGGCGCAGGCGCTTCTCCGGTGGGAGCCGCTCCACCAGGGCCGCCAGTTTGGCGTCCATCATCCCCCCGACTTCGAGGACAATGGAACGCCGAAACTCGGCCTCTGCATCCGGCGGAAAGAACGCCGGAGCGACACGACACCTGGCATCCTCAGTCGTGTGACCCTGACGACGAAGGAGTCCCACCTCCGTCGTCAATTTCTCCATCTGTGCCAAGAGGCTGGCGAGCTGGGAGCGCAACTCCGCGTTCTCCCTCTCCAGCCTCTCGACGTTTGATTCCTTACGGACCGACTTCTTGGCGTCAGGAGACGACCCCGCAGATGCCTTCGGAAGGGTCCGCTTGCGGCCTTCACCTCTCAACACCATGTTGAGTGAGGCCTGCGAACTCCGAGGGTCCAAGGATTCCTCGGAGTCACTCACCCCACCCGACGGCAGCGGTGTGCCCGGACGCGACAGCGACACAACCGCACGCTGCGCACGATGCGCACGCGAATTGGCGCGCAAGGTTCGCGCACTACGCCTCCTGGCACCGGACACGGGGTCACCATCTGACCCCACGTCCATCTGGACGCTGTCAGACTCTGACCGCGAACCAGCCCTCTCATCCTCCACCTTCTTAATTTCGACCTTACTCAGTTGTTTTATTTTATTTATAGTTGCCATAGTTAGACCCACGAGTATGGGGGAAATAAATGGTCGACCCGGGCAGTGCCCCCTGTACCCGGGCAAGCGTATCCCATCTTCAGGTGCCGCCGATCCTGGGGTTGGCGTGCTCGCGACTGAACTTCCCATCAGCCATGCACCCCTCGCCGCACGCAAAGCTTGGGTTCGGGGAATTTTTATAGAGGCCTTCTTCCTCGCGATCCGGGCGATTAAGCCAAGATCCTCGGTCCCGGTCGAAGCCGCGAGACGTGACCACGACACTTCAACCGAGGTTACGATATCGACGGTGGCGGGGAAGGGGAGTCCTCCCACTGCCTGCTCGGGGCAGGGTGAGTGCACACCGAGCCCGCCGCTAGCCCTCCCATGCTTCTCCGAAAACGGAGAAGCACGCTACGGCCTACCTACAGCCCAAGAACTGGGCCCGACCCTGTCAGAATATTAGCCACCGGGCAATAAGGTCCTCCAAAAAGTGGAGTAGTTATTGCCCGGTGCCCAGGGTGCACCGGCCCGACAACTGCTCTTCCCCCCGGACGTATCAAGAGGGACCAGCAGCCACCGAGCGCACGTGGAGGTTTCCTGACCTAGCACCCCCTCTGCATCACCCTAAGGTAGACTTGTAGAAAATGACTAATGGCATTAAGTCGGCCTCTGTACAGTTTTTGTGCATAATTTATTAAATAAATAAATAAACAAATGATTAAAGGTGAATAAACTTGTATTATACCATGATATAGTGCAGTTAATGTACCATGGACATAAATTGAGGAAGTTAGCGGTCCCATTGCTAGTTGCATAATTGGTTATTGTAAATGTGGATGTATAAGACCTCGGTAATTGCTTATCTCTCTACACTTGCATATAAAAAAACGCTTGATCAAATTCGCTTACGGACTTAAATTGATATTAAATTACCTAATCTTTCATTCAACATGAATATTATCGAAATCAAGTGGTAATACGGGTGAAGTGCACAACTTTACAATTTCAGAAAGCAACTCAGAAAAAGAAAACCCATAATAATCAGATAGAGCATTTATTTAACCAATGATTAAACTAAGGAACTTTACAGAAAACCTTCACAAAAGTAAAAATTCGAAATATTACGCATGGTGGATAACCGTGCGCACACTGGTGGCAAATAATACTATTACTACGTACCGCTGCGCACACTTACCCACTACTGTTGGTTACCTCGAATGACTCTAGCAAACTACTACACCAAATAACAGTTTTCACAATCTATCATTCATGGAAGCTTTTTCCATGTCTCGTTCTATTAGAGTTAGCAATACATACAACTTAATTTATTTCGTCATAATATCGCTTATTTCAACAGACACATTGTTTCTCATTGTTTCTAGCAAATTGTAAAACGAACGTGACGCTACATTCTTGCTGCCATTATATTGAGTGGTCAAGTTGGACCTACTAGGACTATAATCAGATCAATTGAACGTGAGAATCACGGACAGGTGTAAGGAACCGTCGCCGTCGCTACGCGCCCTGAATCAATGAGTCGACTGATGGAATAATTTCCAATCACAATTACATCGCGGCGCATAATCATCTGTGTACTGCGACGTAATTACTCTTGATTGTAGATCATTTTGCAAGACAGGAATATTAAAATATTGTGGCCAATAAGAACCTTGGCTAATAAATTCATAGTGATTTTGCAGTTACTTGCATTGACTTCAATTTAACATCTGTCACATAAAATTATAATTGATAAATATATTGTGTAATGTAGATTTTCCCTCGTAAAAAGATTGAAGAGTCGCTGTGAGTACTGTTATTCAACCGCAAACTAGTTCGACTAGGAGCGATGGTTGTTAACCATCGCTCCTAGTCTTCTTGTTTAACTTTGCACTAGTCGTTACTCGCTACACCAGGCGCGAATTAAAATTAAATAGATGTTTAAATAATTTAGCTTAAACGTCTCCTATACTACAGTATAATCTATCTCTATGCCAAATTTCATTACAATCCGTAGAGCCGCTTGTGCGTCTAGTTCGACTAGGAGCGATTGTTAACGGGCGCACTCCCCGTCTGCGTGCTCATACCGAGTGATCCCCGGGAAGACGGTGGCGCGCACGTGGTCACGTGTCGCCGTGTGCGCAGCACAGCGTACAGCGAGACTTGGGGGGATCCTTTACAGTCCTCCCAGAGAGGTGCCTGGGGGGCGGCCTTTTTACAGCCGCCTGCCCTCCGCTAGAGGGGGTGACCGCTTTACAGTCATCCCCTCCGAGATGTGCCTAAAGGCGTGGCACCAATGGGCGGCTCCAGTGTGATCTTACGAGGACCTGGAGCCCCCTTCGGTGCCGAAGATGACCGCTCCAGTGGTTTTAGCCGGTAGGAGTCCGGCATACCCCTTTGCCCTTCCCCGGGGCGAAGGAAGTTCCATGTAGAATTTCCACTGCACACCAATACACAAAAAAAAAAGGAACGCTTGTTAAAACTGTTTCATTTTACACTAGATATTACTTGCTACACCGGCGCAAATTAAAATTAAATAGATGTTTAAATATTTTGGTTTAAAAAGTCTCGTATACTACAATATAATCTACCTCTATGCCAAATTTCATTACAATCCGTAGAGCCGCTTGTGCGACTAGTTCAACTAGGAGCGATTGTTAACGCTGTTTTATTTTACACTAGCCATTACTTGCTACACCGGGCGCAAATTAAAATTAAATAGATGTTCAAATAATTTAGCTAAAATGTCTCCTAAACTACGATATAATCTATCTCTATGCGAATTTTCATTACAATCCGTAGAGCCGCTTATGCCTGATGGAGCCTCACACGTTGAAACAAACTTTTCACATTTACAATACAGGGCGACCAAACACGAGCGATACAATTTTAAATTTATGTTAACTACCAAATATTATTAAGTATTTTTCCATATTTCCTTTATTTGGCAACTATCTATGGAAAATAACATCTGCCAAAGATCCACCTTTTCTGTATAATAAACTCCAACTCGCATCAAAATAAAGCTATGAAGGAAGTATTACAAGCAGAATGCTAATATAATATCAATGATTATTGAAATGATGTATTATAACTAAAGTATATATATAAAGCATAGCTCTCTCCATAGCTTGCTGAGTGACCTTGAGCTTTCTTATGAGGCCCATAGAGAGTGACCACGTCTCTACCATATGTCATCACTAGTTAATATATACTTATATAATATGATACTTTGTCTTGATTTACTTGATGCAACAAACAGTTTCAATCACGTCTCAATAGCGATTACCAGTCAAATTACTTCAGCTAACCAGATTTTACAAGAAACTGTAATATGTATAAAGGTTTCTCTTCTCTGCAAAAGTGAGATTTACAAATCCACTGACTTCAAAATGGGCTGCCTTAGTGTTTTAGAATAAAATTACTGAAGTTGCAACGACGTTCACCATCTGTAAGTTTTTAAGTTAACTGTACCTTATACCGAAATAGACACTGCAAAAAGTCTTCTTCAAAGTCCATAGAAAGCTCTCGACAACTAGGAGTTAAGTCCTCTTCATTGCCACTGTCACTGCCTGGTAGACAATGTGGGATCTTCAGCTACACTTTCACGGACAATATTCTGCTCTGAATGAGCAGTCTTGGCATGATAAGAAGCTGGTTTATCAGTTATGTTATTCGAGTTAGTTATTCCATGCTGCGCAAATTTTTCCACCAAGTTTAGTGTCTACCAAAAAAAAGGCGCAATTTTCTTAGCGTTTCCACAACAGAAGATTGATTTTCGTGGAACGGTTTAATAATTAAAACACATTGCTCAATTGTAAAAGGTTCTGTAACGAATTTTCCGTATTCGCACTTCTAAATGCATTTTCCTTTTTATCATTAGGCTTATGGCAAGTGTCTAATTTAATGTCATCGCTTGTCATTGTGGTTTTCAGAATGGAAATGTTGTCCAGTTTGGCACCGAATAAAAATTGCGGCAGAGAAAAGTTGTATTCATCAAACTTGGCAAATCTTTAGTAGTAAGATAAGTAAGTGATACCTTTTATTGTATTTTGAATAACTGGTGTACAATAAAGAGCATAATAAATAAATAAATAAGATATGACAGTTGCGGCAACCAATCTATGACCTGCCCGATGGCAAATTGCAACCACACTAATAATATCAGCAACCTAAGGATTACCGATGCGCTGCCAACCTATGTATAATTAAGTTGGCACGTTTTTTGCAGTAGCTAATCGCTTGGCTTTCTGCACTGCGTGCGCGCGTTAAGACGTATAATTGTATTACCTAGGTGATCCAGGATTGACCGAAAAAAAATTGCTTTTCTTGAGTTCAGGTAATTAATTATATTGGCTGCGCCTATCCTTCGCTTGGAACACAACTACGCTTAAACATAATGGGAAAAATGTAAGGAAGCTATTATTTTTTATTCATATGTATTGCGATGTGTGCTAACTGATATCTAGCAATAACTTAACAACCTATTGCTCATCATATCGGCCATTTATACGTCCACTGCTGAACAAAGGCCTCCCCCATAGATTTTCACAACTGTGTCATGATTTTGGGGGTATTTGCCAATACTCACCACGCTTGGCAGGCGGGTTGGTGAGCGCAGTATGGCTACCGTTTCACAGAAGGGACGCTGCTGCCCATCCCTCTGGTTTAGATTCCCTTAGTCGCCTTTTACGACATCCACGGGAGGAGATGGAGTGGTGCTTTATTCTTAATCCGGACACCACACGGAAATCCGGACACCACACGGAAACCTATTGCTCGTAATGTTTTTATTTTAATTTGATTTATATCTTGTATATAATTCTTCTGTACGTGTGTACACTAAACTCCTCTTAAAAGGCTGGACCGACTTTGATGTTTTTTTTAAATGATATTTGAGTCTGTCTGGTTTAAATACACAATTGGACCCTGTAAGTGGCGCTGCAACCGAGTTTGCATATAGCAGCAGACGGCTGCTTTTGCGGCGACGGCAAAGGTTCAACAATGGCCGTTTGTTGGCTGATATGATGATGATCACATGACATCCAAGATTTTATTGTGTTTGTGCTGTACCTACCTACCTACCATACCTACAGGTTTGTGTTTCTATGTCGTTGAATAAATTTCTTTCTTTCTGTCTATTAGCAATATGCATATGGAGACGGCTAGATATAACAGGGGTGTCACTGTCAACTACAAACAATTAGAGAAAGATCGTTTGTCTAATAGACACAAAATCAGATTTACTTTACTTAATACGATAAATCTTTAAATTAAAAATACTTACAATTACAGCTCATTACGGGTTAGTGTCGTGAGCTTCAATATTAGCCACATCCTCGGCTCGGCTATAAAAACATTGCGAACGGATAAAAAACTCGTTCATTGTGTAACAGACGTGTGGGAACGACGGACAGGTGCGAGCTTAGCCTCAGGAAATCACTACCAGCTCCCGTACGTACTAGAAGCCATGATAATTTATTGCAAGCTTGTATACGTTACAAATGATATATTGTATATGTTACTGTGAAAGCCCGCGTATTGGTAAATCTTGGGTTTTGCTTGGTATAATGACATTTCTAATGAAAATACCGAAGATTCACCAAGTCGTCGTGGCGTATTAATCCAAAATCATTCATGAAAATAATAATAATTAATGGAGGTATAGCTTGGTTTTGTCGTTGACGGCACGGTTGGTGCAGTGGCTGATACAGTCGACTGCTGCGATTCGGGTCGTGGGTTTGATTCCCGCACGGAACAAATACTTGTATGATCTGTCTGTAAACGCACCCACGACACAGGAGAAATCCTAGTAGGCAACGTTTTAAAAAAAGCGTCAATAGCTGCAGTTTGCTGGCTTTTTGGCTTTGGCTTTGGCTACGAATAGTACCAACCTACCTCATCCCTTGCATGTCGTAAAAGGTGACACACCAATGCATTCTAAGCACCTTGATTTTATTATAACAATACGTTTAATTGACATAAAAAGCCCATTATTATCTTAACAGATCAATGCTTCTATAAAAGATGAGAAAAATAGAAAATTCCCATAATTATCAATGAAACATTACTAAACAGAAGATATCGTGGGAACTGTGAGCAGGTGTATCATGTATGCGGAGAATTATAAAATAATACTTTTTGTTTATCTGTTCTGTAGTGCTATTCTGTAAGAACTCACTTCTGAATCCGCAGTGAAAACTAGTAAAATCAATATGATATTAAAGATTTTACTGCGGATTCAGAAGTAAGCTTGCTAGTAAATCAAACTCACATAAGAATAGTAGGTAGGAACACGGTTTGACGGCACGGTTGGTGCAGTGGCTGATACAGACGGCTGCTGCGCTCTGGGTCGTGGGTTCGATTCCCGCACGGAAGAAATATTTGTATGATCTGCAGGTAGTTGTTCCGGGTCTGGGTGTATTGTATGTGGAATTCATGTCTGTAAACGCACCCACGACACAGGAGAAATAGCAGTGTGGGGCAACGTTTAAAAAAAAAACTAAGCTAGAAACAGTGGAAAGTAGTAAAACAGTACGATATTATAGATTTCACCGCGGATGTAGAAGTGAGTTTGCTAGTGAGTTCTTACAGAATAGCCACGCTGATCCTTACATGGCTAAGTGACACGTCTCCTTAAATACATTTCTACTGTCGCATGTTGTAACGATAAACGACAATTTAATTAATTAAGATGCTATTTTTTGCGTGTCCCTGAGTAGGAGTAATGAAATACATTTACAAATACACTACGTTGTTGGAAGCATTTATTATATACCTACTTTTCCAGTTATTGCCAATAAAAAGAGAGGTATGAATTTTGAAACATCATCAAACTAATTATTACAATATTTATGGGGAATTATTTTTTATTCGTGTGGTGTCCAGATTAACAACATAAAATAGAATATTCTTTATTGTACACCATTTTAAAATCAACTACTAAATCACTCTATGTACAGTAATTGCACAATGGGCGGTCGTATCGCTATTAGCGATTTCTTAGAGACAACCTTTGGATAGACAAGAAAATAACGAAGGGGGTAGTCCGCGGTGTATTTATTATATTAATATAATCAAATAGCGTATCTAGACAATTAAATATAATACGACTAGGTATATATTCCATAAACAATATGCACATATATACAACCATACTTTATACAATACAATATAAATAACATAGCACCACTCCTCCTCCTCCTCCTCTCTCCTGTGGATGTCTAAAATGGCGGCCACGGAATTATAAGCCGGATGGATGACTAGCAGCGTCCCTTCAGTAGAACGGTAACTAAACTGCGCTCACCAACCCGAATGCGAAGCGTGGTGAGTACGAGCAAAATCCGATGACACAATTGTGAAAAACTATGGGAGGCGTTTTTTAGCTGTGGAAGTCCTTTGGCTGGTATGATGATGATTAAAATGACATATAATAACTGAATACGCAATATGAATTTCAGAGCTCTTAACCACTCAAAGGTTTACTGGTAGATAACTCCAATTTTGCTATTTTCGCACTAGGATTTCTCTCCTTAGTCGTGGGTACAGTTTACAGACATAAGTCCACGAACACCCAGACCCGGAACAACTACCTATAGGCACGTTATATGCAGGACAACCATTATCGAATTCGCGACCCGTACCGCAAAGGGTCAAATTACGCCAGCCGTAGCGCCAATGAATCAAAAATATATAAATGTACTTTATTTTACAAGTACTTTGCAAGAAAAACCTTCACTCATAAATGATTTTAGATGAAGTTGGTATTTTAAGTTAAGTTCTCCTTTGTACATGAAATCCATATTATCTGTCATCTGTGATCCATGTATGTATACGAAAAGAAATAAAGGAAGATAGTTAGCTCACATAAAACTATATCCATTTCAATTTCATGACGCTCTACAAAATAATTTTGAACAATCTACATGGCGTACTAATTATCATAAATTCAAAGCTGAATCCGTTGAAATACCGCAGGCGCGTCCGCAGGAGGAAGGATGGTATCAGAGCGACCGCAAGGCTATAGTGAGTCACCGTGGGAAGCTGCGCAGGTGACGCGGCGCCTGCGCAGCTTATGTGTTATACCTAGCCTGTAATCACCACGGTGACCATGTTTAACCATTATCATGACCAAAATATACGTGTAGTGTCTTGTCATTTTGCAATAGGAACCTGCTGTTATTTTGTCACGCAATATACAAGACGCTCTTTGATTACCGCAGTGGTTCAATCGATTGTCTGGGCTACGGGTCATAGGTTTGATCCCCGCATGAACTTAGATATAAATGTTTCTTCTTACCCAGCAGATTTTTGTTTGAAGACTTGATTTTTGGCGAGTGAGAAGAAACACACATGTGTGGGGCATTGTTGGCATACAAAAAATACGTTACTTACCTCGAGCACGGATATTCAGATATCTTCTGTACTATTGGTCACCCTACTAATTTACTTACACGTCTGGTCCGACAAGAATCGTCACAAGTTTTTGCTGTGATTCATGGCGTTAAAATTTCCCTTCCTGGAATTTCGTTTTCACTGCAATACAAGGTTTTCCGAATATTGGGTCGCGCTCGCGATGATTCGGGAGTCTGCGTGCTCATACCGAATGACCCCCGGGAAGATGGTAGCGCCTACGTGATCACGTGCCGCCGTGTGCGCAACACAGCGCACAGCGAGGTTTGGGGGGATCCTGTACAATCCTCCTCGAGAAGTGCCTGGGGGGCGACCATTTTACAGTCACCTTCCCTCCGCTACAGAGCATGACCGTTTCACAGTCATCCTCTTTGAGATGTGCTTAAAAGCTTGGCATCAATGGGTGGCTCTAGTGTGATCTTGATTGTCTCCTGATGTATGAGACGATTTCACTGTTGTAAATTGACTTGAAATTATATTGAAGTTGAAGAAAGAAAGAAGAAATTGAAAAGAAGTTGTCAAATTGAAGTTATATTTTGGTAATCGTCTGAATATATCTTTTCACATTTTTATACATCAGTAGCATCATCATATCAGCCACAGGACGTGCACTGCTGAATAAAGGCCCAAAGGCCTCCCGTATAGATTTTCACAATTGTGTCGTCATATTGAGGGGAATTTGCCAGTACTCACCACGCTTGGCAGGCGGGTTGGTAAGCGCAGGATGGCTACTGTTTCACAGAGGAGACGCTACTGCCCATCCTTCTGGCTTAGAGTCACTTAGTTGCCTTCTACGACATCCACGGTGGGAGATCGAGTGGTGTCATATTCTTAATCCAGATGCCACACGGAGTTCATATAGGTCACAATATATATAGTACCTAATAGGTACGCCGTCTAATATGGTCAATATCAGCCATTTACACATCCACTGCTGAACAAAGGCCAGCCCCATAGATATACACAATTGTTTCGTCATTTTGGGGGATAATTGCCATAATCGCCACGCTTGGCAGGCGGGTTGGCGATCGCAGTTGAGTTGTTAATGTACTCGATGGACGCTGCTATCCTTCAGCTAATCCCATAGTCGCCTTTTACGACACGCACGGGAGGAGATGGATTGGTGCTATTCGTAGCCGGCACCACACGGCTTAATGATAATATGATCACGAGATCATTATTATGATTAATACATATCACACCGCGGTTTCTCAAACTTTTGCAACAAGATTAATGGCCGACATCACGAGCTCCTAAGTACACACCTCTAGACGCGAGTAATTACGTTATAACGCGATTTTAATGGACCACCGCAAACTTTGAGGATTCATGTTATAAGTATATTGCAGCAAATACTTATTAATATGAAAATTTTGAACATCATTATATGTTCCAGCATTTCTCGTAAACGATTATAAAGTAATCAATATATCGCTTAGCTTTTCTCGTCGGGATGAGTAATATTATTAGTAATCATCATTTGACTACATACTAAAAAAAGCCCCTTTCCAATCTAATGTCTCACAGTAGTCAAATTAGTGTTAAATTTATTTAAACATGTATCTAATTTGTAATTATTATTAATCGACCTTATGGTATTATTATGTAATTATTATTGCCCTGATTATTATATATATTATCAATATCCCTAGAAATATAGCTTAAGATTTTACTACTAATATGGATGTCATGTCTGAAATAAATAAATTACACTAAAATAAAGATAAAGAAGAGAGAGATAAAGATCATTTATTTGTCAAACATGCGTTACACACTAATTGAGCATGCAAGATGTTAAAAGGAAAGATAGATAGAAGAAAGAAAGAAAGAGAAAGGCACATACATGTTTTGCCTATCGAGGTACACAAATTAAAAAATCAAAATCATATAAAAAAATTAAGTAATTAAAAAAGAAGTTATCAGAAATACAATTAAAATATTCAACATGAAACCCATTAAAACAACTGATAGAAATGTCATGTAAATAATCTAGTTATAATGATATTCAGCGACATAATTAATTTAAAATTACAAATTAGCAATACATGTCAAATAGTAGCAGTCAGTACTCATAGTCAGTAAATCATAAAAAATAAAATGCAAATCGCAATAAAACATTAAAAACATTTACACACAGCCTTATGTTCTTTATCTGGAGAATAAAAGCTTAGGCCACACGCATCGTATGCAACCGCGATCTGTGTTTTGTTACCTCTAACTATTAATACATGCTTGGAACTTAGTACAAACGATTTTCACGGCGCGGTCCGCGCATGCGTCCACGCTTAATTTCCATAGCTTTACAGTTAAACACTATTTATTTGTTCTGAAAATACATTTACTCTGTCTGACGTCTGATCGAGCTGTTTTAATGGTGGAAAAACATGTGTGTTACGAATTAGATCCGATAATGTTTAACGTTCGATGTACGTTTTACTTTAATGTGGTTTATAACTTGGTGCTGTTTAAAGAGGCAAATGAAGTTCGAATAAATTAAGCTTAGTTTAACAATATATTTAATTATGTATCAAAGCATTCGAACTTTGCAACTTCACTATTTGATAATTGCTTTTGCCCGCTGCTTCGCACGCGTGGCATTTAGAAATGTATATCAGGCTATTGAAAACATGCGATAATGACCTGAGCTTTTATTAGGAACTTGTCATAGGTGTAGAGGGATCATGATATATTTTCGAATGACACGACCCATAGGCCTGCCACATATTGCATCCAGCCCAGCCAGCCGACTGCCAGACCATGAGCTTTTGTCTTTTGTTTGAAAACGCTTTCCACATGGCACTGGGTGTCGTCATCAATAACTTTCATAAGATGTAGCTTGCCCTTTTCCGCCCAGTATTAACAGTCCAATCACTCATTATAGCCACACCGCTCATTTTGTCATATAAATTAGGGCTTTAAGTAGTGTGTACAATACTTTTATAATATCAAGATACATTTCGCGAGTGCGCTCGCAACTGCCATGCTCCCATCCCACATACAGCGTATAGACCGAGTGAGCAGATCGCGCGCTTCAAGCGAGCATACAGCGTGCCAATTGCGAGGATGCCGACTCCACCACTGCCGCCCATTATACAGACACACGTATGAGATCGCTCACTATAATGTGCACTGAGTGAACAGCAATAAGTCGAACCTTGACTGTCAGCGCTTAGAAGACAAACATGATGGCGAACAAATGTCGCAGACGACTGGGACTGTCGCTGACCTTCTCCAGAGTTTCATCCCAGTGTTTATCACTGTCAAACAGATGGAGCTCTCCGTAGTCTGGGTAATATTTGGGAAACTTAACGGCATCAAAAGCACCGTGTGTAGTAAGATGCGCAAAAATTGCACTTGCCATTATTTGGACGCAAAGTGCCTTACCCAATGCGGCGTCTTTCATAACTTCCGAGAAACCATATTCTACACGCCCACGTTGATGTCGATCAAATACATTTCTTTGTTTTTTTCTCATACGTATAGTATGACAACATCTTGCCATTCGTTCGCGATTTGGCGAACAGATCCTCTTCGCACAGTCGAAAAAATACGAAAAGCGTAGTTTGACGCGGTTTTTCCAAGCGCTCTACGACATTTTCAGAATTGAAATAAATTCGCTAGCCATTCTCTACATGGACGTCCACATGCATGACCATTGGATGTTGATCATGTATAGAGACGTCGCAGTGTAGATACTCCGCGAGCTCGATTGCGATTCACACTGGGTGTAAGTCTACGAGGCGCGTGATGCAGCATGGAGCTTCCGATAGGTTGCGAGAGGTCCTTCATGTCCTTCAGTACTATCTTGTGATGGAGAGGCAGCAATAAAAACTCTTTGGGTACCTAACCACGACTGGCGCTGCGTGCTGCTTTCTGCAGTTAAAGAGGAATATCTTTCAAGGCTCGTGGGCTTTTAAGATGCAAAGGCTAGCTCGATCTATCAAAACTGCAGTTGATCGTGAGGCTCAGTTAGCTACTAAACGTGAATACAATGCTCTATACACAGAGCACCAATTTAATCAACACTGGGCCGTAAGAATCGACAATTGTTCAAATAATTCAGATATAAATAAAATATCGTAGGTAAGGTTAATAAGCTGTAGAGAAAAGTTTAATAACAACAAAGTCACAGACACTGGCGGCACTGTTGGTGCAGTGGGTGATACGTCAGCTGCTGCGCTTCGGGTTGCGGGTTCGATTCCCGCACATAACAAATATTTGTATGATCTGCAGGTATTTGTTCCGGGTCTGGGTGTATTGTGTGTCAAATTTGTGTCTGTAAACGCACTCACGACACAGGAGAAATCCTACTGTGGGGCATCGTTTTTAAAAAGAATATAAGATTATATAAGTCAACATATGTGGGTAACGGCTTTGCGTGGAGATCGTGACAATCGACATCGATAGCGGTAACCTTTGGCGCAGATTAGGAAAAATACTACGTTTAATCTGAGCTGACCCTTAACTTCACGTTTTGCCAACGAAGCCATCATCATATCAGCCATTTATATGTCCACTGCTGAACAAGGCCTCCACCATAGATTCAATAACTGTGTCATCATTTTGGGGGGTATTTACCAATACTCACCACGCTTGGCAAGCGGGTTGGTGAGCGCAGTATGGCTACCGCTTCACAGAAGGGACGCTGCTGCCCATCCCTCTGGTTAGATTCTCTTAGTCGCCTTTTACGACATCCACGGGAGGAGATGGAGTGGTGCTACATTCTTAATCCGGACACTACGCGGAATAACGAACGAACGAAGCCATACCGTGATGTAATTCGACAGTAACGCCATCTAGTTGGAAGACAGAAATAAGTATTAAAACTTTATAAATTTAATAATAATTATAAAACTAAGTAACCCAGAAACATTATAATAAATAGAATATATGATCCTTTATTTAAGTATAACAACACAAATATTATATCATACTTTTTGCCTTAGGGGACACAGCAGTTACGAAAATGCACTTTTGGCACCGAAGTCAATAGTTTTTCACTAATAAATAGACAAACAAATACTGTATTCAAATAAGTCCTTTTCATGATGACAATTTATGCGAAATACAAATGAAAACTTATGAATCAGTCCAAAAGAAAGAACTGCTAGCGACATCTGTTGCCTTGGTTTGCACCCGTCTCATAATAAACAACATATATATTTCGTATGGTTAGTGGCCACCTTTGTGTCAGAGTTGTTCAAGCCGCCCAAACGCCTCCGATTTGGCTTAACGACTGCTGTCTAATGACAACAACCGGGACCGACGATTTAACGTGCCCTCCGAAGCACGGAGACGCTCAGTTGAAATACCACTATGCGGTCACCCAACCAGAGACTGACCGCGCCAAGCGTTGCTTAACCTCGCCAGTCGTTTACCGATTAGTGAGTGCAACTGGCTATGAGCGCCTCAATAACATATTAAAATATCAACTAAAGACCAGACAGATTATTCAATATAGAAATTGCTTTTCAAGAGAATAAAATTAATGCAAAACAAAATCCAAAAAGTAAGATTTGAGAGGTAAGTTTGATCCTAGATGGTAAGTTGAATGACAAACCGCGTGTTAGTTTAGCAGGCTACGTAACCAGTTGTGCAAGGTAACGAAATAAGCTTTCTCATTTTTAAAATCTGTCGCTTAACTCCCTTTAGATATAGCGTGATAGTAATGTTTTTTTGTAATAAATCTTATTACGTACTGATAACGAATGTGTTCAATTGTGTGATTGTTTCATAATATTCGTTTTAAAACAAAACTTTGTAGACATATTGTTATACTACTCACCTCCCATGTACAAAAGCGTGATGATTTGTATTCTAGATCCATCCTTGGACAGTAACGGACATTTTTGCCAAATTTCAACGAATTCTATAGTGTAGTTTTAGCGGTAACATCCAACATAGAAACAGACAAACAGACAAACAGACAGAAATTCAAAAAATTGCAGTTTTGGCATCAGTCTCGTTCCACCAGGAACGAGACTGATGCCAAACTGCACGGGGCAGTGATATTTTTCAAAAAATATTCATTGAACAGTTTTTTCTCTCTACGATTTTATTATAGTAAAAATATATATAGATCAGCTACTCACGTAATAGTTTTGTACAACAAAACAAAAAATTTTAGAGAATGGATGGTAGAAATTTATCCTGATATTTAAAATATTTGAAAAACCCCGCAATAAAAGTACAGCTTACCGAAGATTGTCCGAAGTCTTGAAAGAAAAGAGAAAGAAAAATAATCGAGATGATAGATAGGTTTTTGCTGCAGGACATTGTTAAATATTATGTAGGTAATTATTATTAAAATAAGTAGTTTAGAATTTGGGATAATTTATAGACAACAAGGCAATTACACGGTTGAATGGTACCACAAATTGAGCGTTAGGAGGCATTTTTACGGACAGGTGGATCGAGGATATCCTTCTATTCTAAACCCCTCAACAAGTTCATGGGAATGCTACTATGAATTCAGGCGTGATATATTGTTTCCTTTCTTTTCTTTTTTACTTTTTTTCTTTTTTTTAAAAACATTGCCCTACACTAGGATTTCTCCTGTGTCGTGGGTGCGTTTACAGACATGAATTCCACACACAATACACCCAGACCCGGAACAACTATCTGCAGATCGTACAAATATTTGTTCCGTGCGGGAATCGAACCCACGACCCGGAGCGCAGCAGTCGACTGCATCAACCACTGCACCAACCGTGCCGTCATATAAATATAAAGATATAAATATATTAGATGTCTGATGCATGCTGGCGTTATCTAGCCGAACCACAAAAACAACGTAGTCCTTACGGACCACATCAGTGAAACTATAAAGTGGTTGTGTGGTTATTTTGTGCATAGATAGAAAACCTTTGATTGAAATTACCTTTTTGGTGATTATTTACAGAAGCCTTTATAGCCAGAAGTATGTGTACTCTACATTAAAATAAATGACGAAATGTTCCCTAAAATAATTTCGGATTTATTAGTGAAAAAACCTTCGTGTCATTCAATCAACTCATCAACTGTATTGAGCCTAAATCGGTTCAATAAAAAGACAATATTTGTTAGAAGTAAAAATTATTATTATTAATTAGAATTATGAAATATTATTGTCAGCTTTTTATTTTTTTAATATAATATAGCCTTGCTTGTTTTCTAAGTTTAATTAATGTATTTTATATTGACGCTGAGTAATAAAAATATACTATTATTATGTTTAATTATCCTTTGGTGTGGCAGCTAAGCATGTGGTGCCGGCTAAGCATTGCACCACCTCATCTCATCCGGTGGTTGTGGTAAAAGGCGACTGTGGAAGGATGGGCAGCAGCGTCCTTCGAGTACATTTACAACTCAACTGCGATCGCCAACGCGCTTGCCATGCTTGGCGATTATGTTGAAACCCGGCCCAATGAACACACAACACCTAGAGCGGTCCTATCTCCAGTAGTGGACGTTTCTCGGTTGAATGATCATGTCAGCCTTTGTTCAGCAGCGGACATGATGATTGATGATGGTTACCGTCTGTGGTCATTTCTGGGGGAATTTCCCAGTACTCGCTACGCTCGGCAGGCCTCAGGTTAAAGGCGAGCGCAGTATGGCTTCTGTTCCACAGAAGGGTCACTGCTGCCGATCTGATGCCTTAGAGTCCCTTAATCACCTTATACGACATCCACGGGAGGAGATAGAGTGGTGCTATATTCTTAATTCGGATACCACACGGACGGTTAAAATCATATCAACCTGTAATCGTCCATTACAAAACGGCCTTCGTAATAACTTATACAAAGATTATTAATATGGGACATTGCCAAAATCATCACCCTTTGCAGGCGGGTTGGTGATCGTTGGATGTTGTTTAGTACACAGAAAGATGTTGCTGCTCGTCGTCTGGGCCCAGCAAACCCCTCATCGCTTTCTACGATAACCACGAATGGAGAGGGGGTGAAATATAATTTGCCAGTAAGCACACATCGAAAATTACATAACATAACATTGAATTAGATATGGTACTAATTTAAAACTATAGTCTTTCATTTGTTCAGTTTAAAAGATTTTTGGTTTTATTCAAATTGATGAAATTAAAGTTAAATTAACCATTTTAAATAGAGAAATTTAAACTCTATAAAAATACACCGTAATTATATAAACACGAAATAAAATGGTATTCGAGTTGATTTAGATGAGCTAGTTTTAGTTTAGTGGTAATTGTGAATATATTTTATATTTACGGTTAATGCAGTGGCTACCCGATTAGCTTTCTGCACTACGTATCGCGGGTTCGATTAGACGGAACAGTTCGATTATGACCTACAATACTGATAGTTGTTTCGGATCTGTTTGTGCATGTGGGATACATGTCTGAAATCACGTTTCACCCCACTCACGATACACGTGAAATACACTTATGGGGCATCGTACAAAAACAATAATCTCATTGTTTGATTGAAATCGGATTGAAGCAACGCATAGGCCTACAAAAGGTATCAAACTTCAAACAACAATAAGGCCAATAAAACCATTGTCGATTGTAATCTCACCTCAGTTCCGTCTGAGCTGGCAGATATTCATCGAAGCATTACCAGTTGCAGGACTCTAAGGAGTATAGTAATCACTGTGCTCCCACCCCGTGACCGACTTCAAAGAGGGTATGTTATGCTTTTTGCCGATGATACATTAATCGTTGTGAGCACTGACCGCAGTTCCTGAGAATCTTTTTTAATGCTATTGCACACCATTATAAAGCTTTTGTCAATTATTGTTATTAACTTAACGGTGATAAATACTTTATTCATTTTTAGCACATTGAAAAATTATAAAGGTTTGCAATATTATCAAAGAAATGTGCGCCTTAGCAAACGTAGGGTAGGACGCCCTCCGGCTAAGTGGAGTGATGACAAACGTAGCGGCTGCTAGCAGTTGGACAAGAAGAGCTGAAGATCGGGCGTAGCGTGTTGTGGTAGAGGATATGTCTAACTGTAGCCGAAATCATGGTTAATATGAAGATGAAGATTACTATAGTAGGTCGCTTATTGCATGAGGTCAGGTAGATACCACCACAGACCCACAGTATATTAAGCCGCCAAGCAGTAGTGCTTAAACTTTAAACGTTGTACTGTTTTCCGGTTTGAACGGCACTGTAGCTAATGAATAATGAAATTACTGTGGATAGGAGACTAAAAAAATAATGTCAGACATTTATTTCTGGGTAGCATTCCAATTGTTACGGGCAGGCGCGACGCCACCAGGCGAATGACTTGCTCGTCATGTCATGGGCTGTATATTTAAAAAACATAATAACGAATCAAAATCAGAATATTGCTTTTTTCATATTAATAAGGTTACCGCCTTCATAATAATTAAAAAAGTAACACAATGGTATTAGAAATCACGCATGTGTAATCAATCATTTGTAAGATAATATGGTGACCCTACAAATCAAATTAATTTTATGTTTAGAACAAATACCGGATTTTTTTTATCTACCTTATTAAGTGATTACAATGATAAATGATGATGCAGAGTTCATCATTTTCCGCCAACAAAGCTAACAATACGAACATCATATGAAAAACTACAGCAAATAAAAGCTCTGTCGCATGATCTTAAAATAACTCAATAACACAAACAACTTCTTGAAATTAAATTATACGAAGAACAATGACATGGAATATGCACTTACGCAGCACGGTAAATCTCGTTCACGACATCAGTACCAGTAATCACACAAATTGGACTTCCTGCGAGGGGTGACCACACGCTACGGTACTAAACGTCTTCGCCCAATTGCAACGTGCATTACCGACCAACTCCTTACTGTGATTATCTTGAAGTCGTTTCCTTCAAGTAGGGTGTCTACACAGCGTGATTCCTTGACGCACCTTTTTATTCATAATTCTTCGTTTTGCTCTGATGCGTTTTGGTGAATGACCGACGAGAGTAGAAAAAGTGAATCACAGGATTCACGGTGTCTAAACACGGTGCAACGGCTAACTGATTTTCTCCAACTGTCAGACTTTAAGGGTGCTATCATAAAACGATTAGGTAATAAATTTCTTGCAAGTATTGTATTCAATAAGATGACAATTTAGAATATTTTAAAACGGTCAGCGCCGACGTTCACGTGACATTTATATCGGCCAATCAGCAAACAATTTCAGTAAATGACATCCAATTACATGAAGGCGTCTCGGTATATGCCAATTAGGTGTCGCTGCGCGCGCACCTGGCTCACGATTCGTATGGTCACGCGCGTACTTCGATCGTAAATAGTTTCGATGTAAAAGTACATTGTTGATGTTATTACGAAAATTTCTATCGATTGAGGTCATTGTTAATAGTGTATTACGAAATATGGCAGTGTGTATATACGTACACACTTTTGTAAAACAGTATTTATAACATGTATGTATATGCTTGGGTCTAAGCTTGATGACGGTCTCAGTTTCAAGCAAATTAATGAACTCCGAATATGAACTGGCAAGTTCATTAAAACCCACATTTTAATTCGCTACATTCGTATATAGGCTTGTAACCTTATTCTGCAGTTTGTATAAAACTTATTAAGAAAAAATACACTGGCTACAAATAGACAAAATAATATTATTATATCTATTAGTCTGTACTTGAGAATGGTACTTAAATATTTTATATAAGTACTAGAACCAACATAAAGATTGGTTGTGTAGTTTCTAAAACAAAGCCCACACACAGACATACGGGGAAACAGATAACCTATAATTTTTGCAGTCGATTAAAAATAGGTTAATAAGTACTCTTTTAAAACAAAACTGATGCCTGTGAGGCTAACAGAAAAGAAGAAAACGATTGATAGACCGATTAGAATACTCAATGTTGCATATCTCTGTTTAATTCTTTGGATGCTTTCTTGTTAATATTTATATAATACGGTGGTTTTATTTATAAGATCCTATAATATATGTTATGCTAAATTGATTTACTTACGTAGTTTGCAATTATATTCTTCCGCGTTTTGACTATATGTATGCTAAATATGATGTAGGCTAAATCTAACGGCCGAACACTGAAACACCAGTTATTAATAAGTCTCGCTTTAATTATTTAGAGAAACCCGGTTTCGGTAGGAAACACCGGGCGGCTCAAATATTTAAAGCAGGACTTATTATTTATTATATTAAGTGGCGTTTCAGTATTCGGCAGTAAGTCTGCCATATAAGGGTGTCGTGCCACTAATCTAACTTCTTTGTACAAGTTTGATCAAACTTCTTTGACACTGCGTCATGCGCTCATCAATCATCGCTCTTTGACCAAAGATGTTTGAAAAGTGCCAAATATAATTCTAAACGCATTATTTTACTTTTATAATCTTGGTGCTGTGTATTATAATGACATTACAAAGACTCGTTTTATTAAGTTGCTTTCATACCAATATTGGTTTCACACCCATTTATTATAGTTGTGATTGATTGAAAATATTGAAATGTCAAAATGTTTGATTAAATAATAACAAAAAATTTATGAAATTAACCCATTTCTTTTATCAAATGTACTTTGAATGGCCTACCACCCTAAAGTCAAGCCCATAACTAATCAGAAACTAGGTATATAAAAATGGTTTCGATAACGTCGCAGATTATATACAAGAATGCGTACTTACTCTATTATGCACTTGAATCCACATAGGCTAAAATGACAACGTATCATGATTTATTAAATATTTACATATCCATAAAATATTTCACAGAAATTAAAAAATTCTAAAAAATATGTCGGCAACGTCGTACTGTTCAATTGTTTTTTTTTTATCCAAATACCATGACAATATTTTGACATTGTTAAAATTTTGTATGGTTCTGTAACATTGAGTATAATTTATATTATCAGTTAATATAATAGTAATGTCTTAGGTTTTCGTGAAAGTCTGCAGTGTGTGAACATGCCTTAGGCAAACCCAACCACTATCTTCGTTTTGACCAACCTCAAGTCCTCGCGAAAGAGAACCGATATGTACCAAGAATGATTCGTGAGGCTATTGAAATTAAAAAACATCCTAATTTTAATAGAGAAGATGGTTGGCAGGTACCACCTGTTTGGAATCCAGTTATTAAAATAATAAAGTCCCAAACAACATACCGCACTAAAAAACATCAAGACATTGTAAGTGATTACTGCGTGCATCGAAACTAATTTTTTGATTAAAATTGTACGGTAGATAAAATAATATAACTTTTTAAAATCTGTAACGACATGCTGCGACCACGAATGCTGCAAAGCATTCGAAACGTCAGGAAAAACAAAAATCTATAATACACGCGATATAATCCGTTTAAAAGTGTTTTATTATTACAGTTAATATAATTTATACATACATAAGGTGAGTATCATGTAGCCTAGTTAGAACATATGTAAATATACCTGCTATTTGGTGGTATGAGTCAGTCGTGCTCACAAAAATGTCTTGCTGAAAATGACGTTGTGTATTGTTAAGTTCCCTGCAATGTGTTTGTAGTGAGCGACGCCTATGCGTGCGTCAAACTCTTGCACGAGTGCCGTCATTTAAGACGGTCAGTCCTTACTGCTATGCAATCGTATTGAATGGCACATCTGTCTCTATTCACGAGTTCCTCTACATAGCCTCTGCAAGAAGAACCCGGTCTTTTAATAGGCTTACGCGGGTACATGGCTCCAGCACCCAGAGGCTATATAGAGAATTTTCAACTATAAAATGTAATCGCAGTTTGTCCCTGGTAGTGTAAAACTGTTGTTTGAGATGGAAACTATATTATAATGTGTAATTATCGCGAAAACCTAAGACATTACTATGACTTAAATGTCAAAGTTTACGTTTGAAAAATCTCTGACAGAGATACCCCAAACAAAAACTGGCACTACAATGAACACACACTGAGAACAGACGAAAAGATCGTTGAGCTGGGAGAAAAAATACCTTGCACTGGGATGTCATGGGTTTATCAGAAGTTTGAAGAGAGGGCGAAGACAAGATAACCCTGAAATCCAACATCTTATTCTACTACCAGGAAGGCGACTATATTATATACTATAAGGTATATTGCAATGGGTGTTATACGGTATGCAAACTTAAAGAAACACGAGAACAATGTAATGGCACATAATAATAATTATTATTATACTTCAACTATTTCACATTATTCTCACATGGCAGTGCATTATCCTAACATAACTTAGTTCTATTGTAACTATTAACAACATAACATTTTATTATTATTGTAAAAGCGTGTCTATGAATTTTCATGCCGGTTCTTCTCCATAAGACCAACTAATTGGAACCGTGTAACTAAAATGCACCTACATTCTGACTATTCAAAAGTGCAAGTGCATAAAAATATTTGGATTTGCGTATTTGCGTGCGTTACATACGAGTACATTGGTTAAAAGAGCTAATGACTATGTGAATGCAGTTATTTGCTGCACACCGTTGTCGCACGATCTAAGCCGGAAGCGGCGATTACTTGCTGCTAATGAGGAAGTAGTACTTGTGGCGACCGGCTGACCATCCTGTGCACAGGATATATGTCGTTGTGTAGCATACCGCCTACTGTGACGGAATTAGACTTAAACCACGTTAAAATTCTAAATTATGTTCTATTCTTCCGTTTAAGAGGCAGTGGAACTTTCGGGTGTTAAGAGACTCACAAACGCTGATATTGATTGACGTCGAGCATACATTAGCCGGGGACGATTGATGTGTAATACACTGACGGCTGAAATTAATAATTAAACTAATCCATAATCTTTGGATTTGGGAATGAGTGTGACTGTTTCTGTATTAAATGTGATCTTAACACAAAATCAGATTTAGTTTTGAATCTATAAAACATTTGTTTCAATCTGTTTTATCTTAAATCTTAATATTTTGGATTAGATTGATATTAATTTTGGCCGTATATCGACCATAAATCATCAGTCGACCAGAATTACCACACCAAATTATCGGTATGAATCTATTAACTCTACTATGATCGATCACGTACGTGTAGATCGATCGATCAGTCGACTGTAGATCAACATATACAAAGTCGATCAATGATTATCCAAAGATACACCAAACGATCGATGATATCGATGCGATCTCAATCGTGCGGGATTAGCTTACGAGAACGACCAATATATTCGTAAAAACATTTTTTTGCACATTAAACAGTTTTTTTGAAAATACTGCATAGAGAATAAGTATATATATATAAGTAGCATAGTTGGTATATATATACTAAACCATATGGTATCTAAATGGGCAGCAGCATCCTTCGAGTACATTTATAACCAAACTACGATCGCCAACTTGCGTGCCAAGAGTGGCGGTTATGGCGCGCGTGGGATGCCGTCGCCTCCTTTTACGAGGACGTGATGCAAGCAAAGGAGGCAGCAGAGCGGGGACGGGAGGAGACTACCTCTGATCCTCACCACAGAAAACACAATGGACGCGGGTGCCGGCGGAAGGCGCTGAACGATCTCCGGCCACCATGAGGAGCGGCCTGCGGGCGACGAATAACTAGGGGCGCCTCTCTGTAGAATAGTGCACAGAGATGAGGTCTGTCAAACAGTGACGGGCCGATACCTGCCAGGGGCGCAGTCTAATGCCTACAAAGCGTTCACCTCACCCCCGGCTAGAGGTAAGTGGAAGGACATCGTGGCGTTTTAGCCGGTAAGAGTCCAACATCTCCCTCCACCCTTCCCAAGGCGGAGGAAGCCCATTCTGGCCCAGAGTCGTTGTGGCAATCTTTGGGAGAGGCCTATGTGATCCAGTGGACATTGTTCAGCTGAAATTATGATGATAGGTGTTTGTATAAGATCATTTAATGTGGAATTAAGTTGTTAACACTTTTGTACTTTCACACACTAGCCAAGAAAGTGTTGTGTAGCATGTGCAATTACCGTTATACTTTACATTTCAGTTCCGTGTGATTCCCGTCAAATAATTCTAATCCCTCCCCACCCATGGTTATCGCAGAAGGTGACTAAGGATTGATGTCAAGAATATATGCACAGCATCCTCCCGTATGCTAATAAGAACATATCACCAACCCGCTTGCCAACCGTGGTGATTATGGCACTAGGACCGCACATTAGGACCGATCATTGGAAGGTCCAGGTTCAGCAGCTGACGATTACGGGCTGGTGTGTGTGTTACATATCACAATTACAATATGCGATCTCCTCAAAAACTATCAAAGCCTAAACAAGACCCAGATGCTCAATTGTTTGTCTTCCTACATCGTATAAAGGCGACAAAATCTCGCATATTTAATAGCAACGGTCATCTATGGTCGGACGATCCGAACGACGAAGACGTGGCCACTGACCCGTCGCGCTGGGAACACCTTGACCTTAATCAATGGACACCTGTGCGAGGGCTCCTTGGGGAATCTTAATCATGGGAATCGTGCCAGTTGGCTGAGGGGACACCGTTTTATAAGAAATAATTGAATTAAATTAAATTATTAATGTAGCGTGTAAAGTACAAAAGGAATAGTAAACTTTGAACACATCAGCGCTTTACAGAAAGAGTGCAACATTATTTATTCATCTATACAATCTATATAAATCGAAGTGTCTGTTTGTAATGTCAAAATCACAGCGTTTTACTAAATGCATATAAAAGTATACATATATAGTAATTATAATAAAAATCTATATAAATAAATAAAATTAGAGTGTCTGTTTGTAATGTCAAAATAACAGCTTTTTACTAAATGCATAAGAAAGTATATACGGCACCAACAAAATAACGATTTTTATTTTGTTGTCTCTCTGTCTGTCTGTCTCTTTGTTCTCGCTAATCTCCTAAACGGCTGGACCAATTTTAACGGGACTTTCACTGGCAGATAGCTGATGTTATAAGGAAATAACTATAAATCCTCCAATATATATATATATATACAAATACTGTGTATTTCAACTATCTATGCCTATGCTAGGCTCCAAATAATTTATAATTAACCCGATTGATTTTAGATTAAACGGCGAGTGAAACCACGGGGCACAGCTAGTTTTGTTAATAAAACGAGACAAATAAAGTTGTGACGGATTGTAAAGTACCCAAAAGTGGCAAATACAAACTTGTAACTAATATATCCACTCATCAACAACGGACACCAAGCTTGTCGACTCGTCAGAATAAACAACCCTTTTATTCGCGCCGTAATCCCGCCAAAATTGCGCGCCAAATGCCAAACATTTGTCAATGGAGTGGCCAACAATAGCTCATTGACGGCGGGCCACCTGTAGAGGGGTTCCCCGAGTCCCCACACGTGGCAACATATGCGCACATGCGCTGGGTCTCACCTGGTGGTGGAAATCTCGCCCCTCATCCACGAGGGGTAGTTTCGTACTTGTTTTAGCCACACATGTCACCGGCGGCTGCTACCGACAGATGCTAAAATTCGTTGGTGCTGACATCGATTTTATTGTTATGATCATTAAATGCACTGAAAGATTTTTATTAGTTACAATCTTTTAGTCGCGGACTCGGTCAAATCAACTGTTTTTGTAAAGGCTACTGCATGTTGATACATAAATATCCAATCGTCATACATTTCCTATTTGATTTTAAGAACCGCTATCGCACGCTAGCATTTTTCCTGTGTTGTGGTTACGGTTTACTTACATATACTTCACATGCGCAAACACCCGACCCGAAACAACTATCTGTAGAATCTAGATCATATAAATATTTGTTCCTTGCACAGATCGAACCCGCGACACGTAGCACAGAAACCCATATCTGCTTAGCCACTGCGCCAACCGTGCCGTCCCAAATTATTCTAGCACATAATTCTATTACTATTCTAGTATGCGTCTCATTACTGTCTTCTACAGCAGTTTTTTGTTTTACTTTTCATAAATATATGTATTCGCACTTTTTAATCACATCGAACCATATATCTATCCAGCCATTCAGATTTAGGAAATGCTTTGCTTAGCGTATATTTTCTTAGTACATATTATGTTCCCTTTATCGACCATACCATCCATAAAACAATATAATTCAATGAATGTTTATTGTTTATTAGAAATTATTTATAAACGGGGACATTTTTGAACAGACAAAAAACTAAAGAATACTAATTTAAGAAACTATTTTCAGTGAACACAGATAAAATATAGACTACAGATTAGAATATGAAAATGTGTAACTATAATCCAATAAAAACGTTAATAATTCAATTAAATGCTAAAATCAACCCGGTACCATTGACCTCCGGGTGTGGTTGGCAGCGCTCATGACATCTGCGCTTGCGCACCGCATCGCGCAATCTTCATTGTTACTGTTTACGGTTATTGTTGGTTTATTGCATTGTATTTAACATAATAGCTTGAATAACTGTTCATGTCAAAACTACGAACATTTCCATTATAACTTGGTTCAAATATTTATTAATAATAATATATTAAATACGTGTGTTTATGGCAAAGAATAGACTACTATTCTCCACTATACTAAGGGTTCATATCAAGAAGATTGGGCAGAAGTATCCTCACTTGTGCTGTTAACAACAGTGATCCCAACCCCCCTACCAAGCGTGGTGATTGTAGTAATATGCCCATTTATAGTAGTACTCTTTGGGAGGTCCATGTTCAGGAGTGGCGGTTTAGGGACTGATGTGTGGGTGTAAATAAACAAATTAGGTTTTTTTTTCTATTGTCAATGATGCCAGCGATATTTTTTAGGATAATCTTTCTAATAAAACACTTTTAAACGGATTATATCGCGTTGTCCGTGTGGTGTCCGGATTGTCCGTGTGGTGTCCGGATTGTCCGTGTGGTGTCCGGATTAAGAATATAGCACCACTCCATTTCCTCCCGTGGATGTCGTATAAGGCGACTAAGAGACTAAACCAGAGGGATGGGCAGCAGCGTCCCTTCTGAGGAACAGTAGATTTTCTGCGCTCGCCAACCCGCCTGCGAAGCGTGGTGAGTACTAGCAAATTTCCCCCCAATATGATGACACAGTTGTTGAAATCTATGGGGGAGGCCTGTGTTCAGCAGTGGACGATGTATGGTTGACGAGATATCGCGTATATTATAGATTTTTGTTTTTCCTGACGTTTCGAATGCTTTGCAGCATTCGTGGTCGCATCCAGGGGTCTACAAGATTGATTGTGATTGTGGTTTGTCATACATAGGGCAAACAAAGCGTAGCATAGCCACCCGAATAAAAGAACATATAGCTGACGTCAAGCATAGACGATCCACAAAGTCTGCAGTGTGTGAACATGCCTTAGGCAAACCCAACCACTATCTTCGTGTTGACCAACCTCAAGTCCTCGCGAAAGAGAACCGATATGTACCAAGAATGTTTCGTGAGGCTATTGAAATTAAAAAACATCCTAATTTTAATAGAGAAGATGGTTGGCAGGTACCACCTGTTTGGAATCCGGTTATTAAAATAATAAAGTCCCAAACAACATATCGCACTAAAAAAACATCAAGACACTGTGAGTGATTACTGCGTGCATCGAAACAAATTTTTTGATTAAAATTGTACGGTAGATAAAATAATATAACTTTTTAAAATCTGTAACGACGCCTGTCACCTTAGTCATCCTGCGACCACGAATGCTGCAAAGCATTCGAAACGTCAGGAAAAACAAAAATCTATAATATACGCGATATAATCCGTTTAAAAGTGTTTTATTATGAGTAATAATCGCGAAAACCTAAGATAATCTTTCTGTTAAGGTTTATGCTTGCCCTCTTATCGACCCATCCTTTCATTATAAAATACGACGAAGTATATAAGTTATTTCTACTTTTTACTCCTATTTAACAAGCTTTTTGTGTATTTATCCACGTGTGCATAAATTGTAATAAAATAAATGTGGATACATATACAAACTTTGCTACAAATGACGAAAGAGCCCTCGTATTTACTACATTATGCATTTGGATCTCTGTAACTTTCTATAAGTTTAAGGGTTTATAGGTCTACAGCACGAAACGATAGATCTGCATGCTGCCCTTGCCGTGGTTATGGCGTAGGTGGCTGACAATTTCTTTCCATTCGGTCTCAGTTGTCATACGAATTTCTATCATCATATCAGCCACAGGACGTCCACTGCTGAACAAAGGCCTCCCCCTTAGATTTCCACAACGAGCGGTCACATGCCGCTCTCATCCAATAACTCCCAGCGACATTCACCAGGTCGTCTGTCCACGTAGTTGGAGGTCGTCCCACGCTGCGTCTATAACAGTCATTAATATAATCTAATACCAATACACATAATAACTGCTTAAACGAGTGACATATTCGTGTTAATTAATTCCCTACATAATTCTGATAAAAACAAATGAAATATAGTATATTTACTGATCAATCATAAAGGTAAAGTATGGGACAATATAGAAAATAGATTCGCAAAGTGTGGTCACTCTTGCGTGAGTGCACCCGACTGGCGACCTTCACAATAAACATAATTATCTAAAACTACGTATTTCTTTATTTTCAACCAAAAAGCCAACAATTATTAATAAAACATAAGTTACAATTTTCATAGAGTATCTTAGGTTTTCGCAATTATTACTCATTGTAATATAACAATTTTAAATTTAATATGTACAAAACATGTTTCGTGAGGCTATTGAATTTAAAAAACATCCAAATTTTAATAGAGAAGATGACTGGCATGTACCACCAGTTTGGAATCCTGTTATTTCTGTAATAAAATCTCAAACAAAATACCACACTGAAAACACCAAGACACTGTGAATGATTACTGCGTGCATCGAAAAAACTTTTAATTAGAATTGTAGGGTAGATAATATAATTACTAAAACTAAACTACTCAAAATAAATAACTTTTTAAAATCTGTAACGACGCCTGTCACCTTTGTCATCCCTTTTTTTTTATTTGTGCCCAATGGAAATTCTTCATGAACTTCCTTCGCCCCGGGGAAGGGCGAAGGGGTATGCCGACTCCTACCGGCTAAAACCACTGGAGCAGTCATCTTCGGCACCTAAGGGAGGCTCGCGACCACGAACGGTGCAAAGTGTTCGAAATATCAGGAAAATCTATAATATACGCAATGTAATCCGCTTAAAATTGTTTTATTATAATGAATTTTCATAGATCTATCTTACTTCAAAAATAACGGGTACTTCATAAGTAAGTAGTAAGAGTATAATTTAATAATACACTGAAACACCGTATTTATTTATTAAGAACCAAAAAGCCAGATACGTATTTTCATAGATCTAACTTATAAAATTACGGAGATTCATACAACCTTTCAACCCCTACTTTAACACCTTAGGGATGGGTTTCTACAATTTATTTTTACTGGATGCCTACGTTATTAAAGGCTCCCAATATTTCTATATGAAACGCCGCGTATTTCCTGACGTATGGGACGGATACGTTATATATCAGTATAATTATATTAAATGTAGTATTAACTAAAGCCATCAAAGTTCTCTTTTTCTTACAATTTGAATACCGGGCATAGAAATAATTAGCATTTTAGAGTGAATCAACACATAAAATGAGTTGTTTATTTATATGGAGATATGAGCACCCATTTATATTATACTGAGGAACAATTTAAATGAAAAGAAAAACAAAATCAACTTACATATAATACATATATTTCACTTAGCTTTAACACTACACAATCTTGGCATTTTGCTGTTGTGCAACGGCCAAGGTTTCCCAATCTTTCCGTATCTCTCTCTGTATGTCATGTATGCACTGTTTACATATGTACACTCCTGTTAGGAAAACAAGAAAAACAAACGCTGTGATACCGATTATTTCTGATGTCAAAAGACCGTCCATTATTTCGTCATGTGCATGGCCACCCATAATGGCGACAAATCCGTGCTGTAAATCGCAATTTCTATATATTATGAAATATTCAATAGCAATAGTGGCAATAGCGTTGGCCTGAATGAAACCAGAGTTGTCAGCAAAACAGTTCGAATCTGTTTACTACCTGAAACGTAAAGCGAGGCTATTGCGATGACACAAGTATTTTTAGACCATACCAACATTAGTATTTCTCCTGTGTCGTGGGTAGTTTATAGACATAGCTCTCACGTACACAAACACCCAAACCCAGAACAATTATCTATATTTATTCCGCCTGGGAATTGAACAGCGCAAGCCAAGTGACTAGCCAAGGCGCTAAACGTGACGTCAAATAATAAAATCAAATTAACCCTTAAACAATTTGGTGAACTAATCGAAAAATTACCCATATCGTTTATGGCAAAGAACAAGCTATGCAGGCGTCTTTGTTTACATGATAACATACTGTGATGATCAAACCGTTAAAGTGGCATACAAGGTAGTCGGCCCGTACCTAATAGTAAGTAGTTACCGCTTATTTTGGACATCAACAATGTCAAAAGCATTGCCGATGGGTCGCATACACCTCTCAAAAAGGATTAAGGAGAGAGAGAGAGAGAGGGGGGATTCTAGCTCCACGGACCCCTAAAGGAAACCCGTTCCAGAGTATGCAAGTACGTAGTAGAGACAATCGTGGGAAGCGCGATGTGTGAAAACTTCAAGTTTCTACGTTTGCAAACTTGGTGGTTTGAAAAGAGACCTCCAGCCGGGCTTTGCAATCGGCTATTCAAGCAATTTATCATCATCATCATCATATCAGCCACAGGACGTCCACTGCTGAACAAAGGCCTCAAGCAATTGCTATTCATGAATGTTAGAACGTTTCGATAAAGGGTTCTAATTACTTCATATTGATTTTCTACATTAATTTATGTTCCAGCCTGATGAAACGGGTTAAGTAAGGTCAAATTGATTGAATTTTCCATATAAGTATCACAGGTTTGAGTTTGATCAAATTCTGTTGCTATGTTTCTCTTGGTAAGACATACTCACATGACGAACTCGGGTGTCGTATTCGTAGATGATTCAACAGAACATGCTCCGTTTACACAGGAGTGGTATTAATTCTATGTGGCCGGTCCCAATAAGGTTGCGACAAGAATTATAACATACGTAGCATTGGTATCGTGTCAGGTCACGACGCAGGCGCCGGCGGTGCGGGCCTTTGCACTCATGCGCATGCAGAAATGTGAAGCTGCTTAATAATATCGCATTGTTTGAAATGACATATTACGTGCATGGAATATAATTTTTTTATTGTTTGTAGATCACGTAAGCGACTGGTATAGACTTCAAAAAGAGCAGATTTTCATAGTGATGTAATGTATTCGTAAGCTTCACATACATTGGCTTGAGATACAAGCTGTGATAGGCAATGGTGATGTCACCGGAAATATATTGCAAGCAGTTAGTTACTTCTCTGTTTTTTATCTTTTACTGACAATGTCAGGAAGCTTGTATCAAACAAGCGGCTGTTACTGACAAATAGATATCAATGGAATATTGGCGAGTGTGTTGTGCAAAGCCAGCTGCGGTCCATTGATCGCGGCGTGCGCAGCTGTGCTGACCCGCGATAACCCGCGAGGCGCCAGCGCGCCACGTCCGCGCCTGCGTGCTACGCTCCCCATTCATCTCATATTATTGCGATATCTAAATAACAGCTGTTAGCGTTGCGCTTGCGACGCGTTTATTCTTAATTGTGTGCTATCACGCGTTTCTATGATCGCCTGCTTATGCAATAAGACCTCTTAATAAATATTGTATTACTGACGCCGAGTATAATTGATAGCGCAAATGACAAAATCATTAATTGTTGTAAATCTAAAACTAAGTGTGCGCAATAAATGTCTTTGATTAATTATTCTTATAATTTGGTTTTCTTGTAAATGTGTGGTTAATTATGCGCTGAGCCTCGACTCAAAGTATTAACTATCGTTTTGTAGGAATATTAATGTCATAGTTATAAGTGTAGTTAAGTCATTCCTAATTACGTCTGTAAAAGTAGATCAAAATAACTTAACGTTTTTAGGGTACTTAGAATCGCTAATAGAATGTGCACTTTCAGTGACTACAATGTAAGATATTTATAATTTGTTCACCTAAAACATAAAAGATAACCTACCAGTCTTTGCTTTTTCGGGTAAGTAGTTCTGATAGTTATAATGAATTATAATTATCTAAATAATGACTGTGTTCCAGGCAGCAGAGATCCCAGCAAAGGTTAGACCACCCCCCTCCACCCATGGGTATCGTAAATGGCGGCTACGGTTTGATATTAAGAGGATGGGTAGCAGCATCCTCATCATCATCATATCAAAGGACTTCCACTGCTGAACAAAGGCCTCTCTCATAGATTTCCACATGCCGCCCTCATCCAACAACCTTCATCAGGTCGTCTGTCCTCCTCGTTGGAGGTCGTCCCACGCTGCGCTTTTCGGTGCTCGGTCTCCACTCGAGACCCATTTTTCCCCAACGGCCATCTATTCTACGATCAATGTGCCCCACCCATTGCCAGCAACATCCTCCCATGTGCTAATAACAACATACAGCGATCACCAATCTGACTGCCAAGCTTGGTGATTATGCCTGTTCATTGTAGTCATCATTCGGAGGCCCAAGTTTGGCAGTGGACGTTTACGGGCTCATGTGTGTGTGTGTATGAAGATGTCTTGGATTGTTTTTAACCGACTGTGCGGAAGCACCATTAGGTCTATGTAATTATATGATCAAAAAACTAGTCAAAGTGCTAACCTATCCCAAAAAACTCAATTATATAAAATATTATATAACTCAATTATGTAAATTTTTCTGTCACCTATTTTATAGAATCATCATCGTTCACGATTTATCGTCATCAATTCATGTCAGGTGAATGGCGTTCACTGTTGAACAATGGCCTCCATCATAGATTTCCACAATGACCGGTTACATGCCGCCCGCATCCAACGACTCCCATGGTCTCCACTTGAATCATCTTTATCACTAGCAAAAAACTTGTTATAATTGCAACACAAAAATCTGAAGCTGGACTTTTTTACGATTCAAATTATAAAACTGTTTTTACTACGATAAGTACACAAGATTAAATGCCAGTAATAATAACACTAATTTAATCAAAATCACTGCCGACCAAACAAATTAGAATTCAGGTTTCGAAACTTCTAATCAAATCGACTCCAGACCAATAAAGCACACAAGTTAATCAGATTTCACCAAACAATCAATTCGATTGGTTATAGAATTCCGCAACACAACACCGGGGCCTGGATACGTGGAACCCAACAAAGGCCTTTGTTTCCACGGCCGCGGCCCTGTAGTTTATAATACATTTTCGTTTATAATGCTTTTTCTCTTGTTGCATTCCCGAAGTGCTGACCTGAGCGTTTAGACTTAAAAAAACTGGTTTCCAGAATGCCTCGGCCTTAAATGGAGCGACGTTTTAAAATGGTGTGACTCACAAAATGCTTCTAATAAAGGCTCTCTGGAATTTAACATCAGTGTTGAAAATAAAAAAGTATATAGCAACAAAAAAAACATACCTAAAGAGCAGCTGAAAATAGATTGTACAATTAGATGAAACAAGTCTCTACTAACAGACTGACATCTGAACCCCATTCAAACAATTCTCTCCCAATTAAAGGCTAGACTTGGACGTAGGAGTTAAAAAACGAATGAATTTATTCGCAGCTCGGCTAGATTGTACATGTAATACATAGGTGTACGTTCTAGCACAATAAGCAGGTCAAGTTTCTCAACGAGATGGCGCCAAAATAAGCGCACAGCTGCGCAAGAGCAACTATTTGCGGAAATGAATATCAGATCGCGTAAATACGCGGGCATTGGACATCATTTGTGCAATATTTGCGCTACCGTTACACCGTCCTCTTGACCGACTTAGCTGATGAGACATATATGTATTGAGTGCATTTGGAACACAGATACCAGATACATGCACGACGAATCTACGTTAGGGCTGCCATAAATGTTAGAACGCCGACTGGGACATTTTAAATAGATAGGTATTTAGTAACACAACCATAGATAATTCAAAAAATTATTTCAAATTATAAAAACTTTCTTTATTTAAACTTTTATTTACATTGAGTATACACAAGGCGGACTTAATGCCATGAGGCAATCTCTACCAGTCAACCTTTGGGTTAAAAAAGCACTTCGATAGAGGTACAAAAACAAATAGATAATGTTAAAAAAGACTGAATTAAAAATAGGGATACATACCTATACTAATATAAAAATAGATACTATATTCTATTACATAATTAAATAGAATACATAAAAGAAATACTTTAATTAAGAAACAGTCAGAACTAAAGTCTGACTCTTTTACTTTAAGGACCAAGGTTAGAAACTTATACTTTTAGTAAGCATCAATTAAAATTGAAAATTCAAATGCAAACCATGAATTATTTTATCCGTCTAAAAATCATCATCTTAATTTTCTTAGGCTTACTCCTCGTCCTGGCTCACTTCACACTCTTCCCTGGCCGCGTACGAATCGTGCATACCGATCTCCTCTAACCATAATTCACAAAGTGGGACCTATGTCCTAGTGTACCGGTCAGTAAGTCAGTTGACTTACTGACCGGTACACTAGGATACAACGATTCAAACCGGGACATGTCCCGGTTTACCGGGACGTATGGCAGCCCTAATTGTTAACACAAACTTAAATTATCGTAATGTTGTTGTGACTAACAGATAAATAGCTAACAGTTGGATCAGCTTAAATCTTTTATTTCATACGAAAGTATTTTATGTTGAAACTAAGTGTGACCATAAGCGTAAAATTTGCAATCAACGTTTTCCAACGAATTGAATAACAACGTCCAGCCTATGGTTCCAGCTAATCAGTAAATCACCCTTAGTTATCTAAAGCAAAGCACATAGCGGAAGCGTTAGTTATAATAATTATGAACTAAAATGGCTGTCAACCGGCATGGATCAAGAGACACTGACGACCACAGATCGGCGGCGCGCAGTTGCAAAATATAGGCAGAAGATCCTTTCTATATAATATCTGTCAACAATCTGATGCGTGAATAATAACATTAATTTAGGTATTTAGAATGAATTAAATAAACGCGATATATTTCCGTAAGCTACTTCGATTCAATAAAATCAAGTTTAAATAGTAAGTGATCAAAAACTTGACCGTTTTTGTATATACCATCATCATCATCTTATTGACAATAGTCCTAGTCTGGTCGTCATTTCCGTTTTTCCATATTGCTGTACCCTAACTAGCGTCAGGTAAATCTCACAGTGAGCTAGGTATCAAATAGGGGCAAAGGAAGCACCCCCAAACGTCATCTCATCTCTGCCGTACTCAGCTTAAAACCCTAAATAAATCTAAAATATGTCTCGTATAGTTCCGACCAAATTATCCAATTTGCCAAATAAATACAAGGGGTATTTATTTTTGAAAAATTGATGAAAGTCCGGTTTTGTGATTACTGGTTAGTCACCCACTTGTGGAGACTGCAATAAGCTAATAAGACCCATTTACAAGTTTCCACTCTTTAGTAAAGTTAGAGCACTAGAATGTACGACTCGATATTAATTAAAAACCAGTTGTATATACGGTTAGATCTATAATTTCAAGCACCATAATAGACACGCGTTCTACAACGTACTAGAGATGTTCTTGAGTCTTATGATGATGTTGATGAGTTCCTCATCGTATTTTAATATCAGTGATTCTTCTGTTCCATCTGATTAGGTGGTGCAGCTCCATCAAAATGAATTGTTTAGTGGAACGCTGCACGTGTTCACTGTTCGCAGACACTAGTTAATAATTGTGGGATACTTATTCAGTGCATTCCATTTATTGTGACTGTAAATAAGTGAGAGTATGTCTCGAATGACCCGAGACATTCATGATTATAATGTATCTCGATGATAAAAGTCGTTCTATTTGAATAATATTTTGAAAATTAAAAATATAGTATAAGATATGAAGTAACTCTACTTCTACTTCTCGTTACAAACTTTATTATAAATTACAAAATCGTTGAATAGTCGATGAAAACATTCATTATGTAAATATTTATAATAAAATCAGATAGAATTTTCTCATTATATGAAACCATTTATCATGTTTATAATTTGTTTTTGTAAGCATTCCTGCTTTATTAACTAATTACAGAATTATTCGGCCTTGCAAGGCTGGTCGGACCGCATTGGTTGTGGACTTAGACCGTCAAGCGTGAGCTGAGGTTTCGTAAACAAGTTTCTACATTAAAATATTATTATAATTGATTGATGTAAATCGATGCAGTGCTATTTAAATTCACATTTTCATTCCTATAGCTGGTAAGGAAGTTGTAACGGTGTTGCTTGCTGTGTTGTTAGCCTCGTAATTGCCAAATGCTCGTAGCTATAGATACCGCTGTACTTATGATTTTCCTTTTCTATATCGTTTCTCTAATATTAATTTTCATAGTTAAATTTATATTCACACATTTATTTGCTCTTTCTCTCATGTCAACACGAATTATATTTTATGCCATGCCATGGTGAACAGATTAACTAGTCAGCGATGTTAGTGATAATTGTCTTAGGTTTTCGCGATTATTACTCATTACAATGAAACACTTATTATAGTTAGTATATAGTAGTTTTATAGTAATTTTATTATAGTAGTTTTTTTAAAATAAAATTAATAGTTTTATTTCCTTACCTTGTGAACACTGCAGCGTTTGTGGCCGCGAGATCACAGGCGACGTTACAGATTTACAAAGTAATTTATATACCGTACAGTTATGATCAAAAATTGTTTCGATGCACACAGTAATCACTCACTTGATGTTTATCAATGTGGTATGAAGTTTGAGACTTTATTTTAATTATAGGATTCCAAACTGGTGGTTATTGCCAACCTCCCCTATTTAAATAAGGGTGTTTTTTTTAAATTTCAATAGCCTCATGAAACTTTCGTGGTACACATCGGTTCTCTTTTGCAAGGACTTAGTTCTATCAAAGCGAAGAAAATGGTTGGGTTTATCTAAAGCATGTCCACATACTGCAAACGTTGTGAAGCGTCTATTCTTGACGTCAGCTATGTGTTCTTTCGTTTTGGTGGCTGCTTACTACTAAGCTTTGTTTGCCCTGTGTATGACAACAATTACAGTCAGATAACTTGCCACGGAACTATGAATTCGAAGTCCGATAAGTAGATAATATTTCTCAAAAAAGTGTAATATACAAACAAAGACGCATACAATAAAAGACTATATTTAAAATATAATAGTAGAAAGAAAAAAATCGTATAACTAAACAACGTCTGGTTCGCTGTCGTTCAAAACCGGCAAGAGAAAGAAGTCGAAAGACTATAGTACTAGAAACAGCCAGACTGAAATAGGAGTGGGCTGGCTATATTGCTCGGATGAATGCGGACAGATGGACACTGTGACACACTGGACGTCTGATGGAGGAAATGTACGGCGGGGTCAACCGCGACTGTATCGATATGGACGTTAATGGGAGATATGGCCAGAATTTTCTCAACAGTTTTTCAACATAGATAAGTGTAGATGGTGGCCTTTTGGCAATGCTGGGCAAAGGCCTAAAAATATAATAGGAGAAATAAAATAGCCGATTAAAAATAAAATTTATGTAACAAAAGAAAAAAAACGGGCAAATAGCTTCGTCCTAGCTACACATCAAATCGTGGCGCGGTGTATGGTAGAACGCAAAACATAATGGCATAGCATAGACGTATACCATGCACATTGCACTACCAAGCTATGAAACAAGATATAAAAGTAATAAGAACAATATATGTAAAAATAAAAAGAACTTTAAATGTGAGCTCGCTAGATTTTATCTTTCATTATTTATTCGTCAACCAAACTATAAAACGTATGACAATACAAAGAGATATGGTTAAGATAATAAATACACTGCACCACCTGCAAAGAGTTAATATAGATTTGTTTACCCCAATACTGCGATTCTATAGCCACTACAGACAGCGCAAACAACTTCGGTGTCCTCTTTGATTCCAATCTCTCGTGGGGTGTTCACATTGCAGAAGTAAGCAGGGGTTTTTCTGCTCGTTTCAGTCCCTCAAACGTCTTCAGATATTCCTACCATTTCATACTAAGGTAATTCTTACACAATCGCTTCTTCTTCGTCTCTTGGATTTTGCTGAGGTCTATATTCTGGATGTATTGGAGGACTTCTAAACAAACTCTGCAGAATTTGTGTATCCACTTTATTATCAGTCTTCGAAAATATGACCATGTGTCAGAATTTCGAATCGGAATGAAGTGGTTACCTATTCGGCAGCGCTGTGATTGTCATATTGTTTCTCTACTGGACTTTATTCGTAATTTTTTTTTTTTTGTTATGTTGTATTTGTATTTATCTATGTGGTTTCACTGTTACTTTTGATAATGTAAGTTATTATTATATTTTACATAGCCAAATCTCATCTAAATATATCGCTATACCTCGATTGCTGTGTGTTCGACTATCAAAACACACTTCCTGAATAATAATCTATATTTATACATATAATACATGAAAACTGATATTGGTATGTCTGTTTGAAATTAAAAGACTATGACGCAGTTTGACCGATCACCACGAAAGTTGGCACACAATTATATATATTTTTTCATTGAGAAGATATAAGCTATCGACTTCGTTGCAACACCTCACTGGATGGCGCTACACATCAACTTCTATACCGTTCAAACGATCGCTATCAAAAAGGCAGGACATGTCTGCCGGGTTTTGCTAGTGTCCTATAGACTGGATATACATTTAAACATTCTTTCTTTAAAATATTATTTTCACGGTGTTTATATAAAAAGATAATATGATCTCATTGGATGTTTTAAATGAGAGTCACTAGTTTACATTTGGTAGGTATGTGCAAAAAGGATCATTACTATCTGATAGTACGCCATAAACATTTTATTACACTTAGATTTACGCAAGAAAATATTCATAATTTGATGACTTGATAACAGTTATGTTTCCAAAATGTAAGCACAAAATATTTAGACACTGCCATACGATATACTTTGAAGCTTTTTTGTAATCATATTATATAATTTATTAAAAATTGAGATTTGGTCATTCAACTTAGTTTTTTTTTTTAGTTTAGTTATAATTACCTTCGTATCACATGACTCTTTTACGATATAAACTTAGATCATAAGAAACTGACGCACTTTACCTTCTATTTCAGGCTTCGTACATACAAAATGATCGTGACTGTGTAAATTATTTACTTGAGAATTTATAATACTTAGTAAATAAATTGAGCTTTTTTATTAGTTATTTACTGCATAACAAAAATGGGGAAAATTTCATTTCGTACATCAACCATGATACATTCTTTGTATAAAAAGTAGCAACTAAAATAAAGGTTGACTGGTAGAGAATGCCATATGTCATTAAGTCCACCTTGTGTACAATCATTGTGCTTAATAGTATACATAAATCAAAAATATATCGCAAAATAAACTAAAAACAATAAGCTATACAAATGTAATGTAAACTAAAGGTTATTTTTTGACAACTAAAACATGAAAAGTAATGTCAAATGCTAGTTCATAATACCGTATTGCCAGTTAAATTCCAGGCAGAAGTCGCCCTAGTATCACGAGATCGCTTACTGGCTGGTATTAAAAGTTCATATTACGAAAATGCAAGGCAGTTGTATAATGGTCGTGGCTGAGACCATAGAGGACCTCAGTGTAATGCTCAATGACCTCAGTAGAGCCTCCGAAAAAGTTGGTCTTAAAATGAACATGGACAAGACGAAGATCATGTCAAATATCCACGTAGTACCAACTTCCGTTAAGATCGGAGAGTCTACGCTCGAAGCCGATGTATGCCTGGGACAAACTGTCCAGTTAGGTAAGTCCAACTTCGAGAAAGAGGTCAACCGTCGAATCCAACTCAGCTGGGCAGCGTTCAGGAAACTGCGCAATATCTACTCGTCCAAAATACCGCAGTGTCTAGACGAAGTTCTTTGACCAGTGTGTGTTGCCGGTGATGACCTACAGTACCAAGACGTGGTCGCTCACCATGTGCCTCATAAGAAAGCTCAAGGTCACCCAAAGGGCAATGGAGAGCGCTATGCTCGGAGTTTTCCTGCGAGAACGAATAAAAAGTGAGGAGATCCGCAGAACTAAGGTAAACGATATAGCCCAAAGAATTGCCAAACTTAAGTTGCAGTGAGCGGGCACATAGTCATAGAACGGATGGCCGATGGGGCCAAAAGATTCTCGAGTGGCGACCATGTACCAGAAGAGGCAGCGTGGGCAGACCCCCCACGAGATGGACTGACGGCCTGGTGAAGGTTGTGGGAATCCGCTGGATGCGAGAAGCGTAGGACCGGTCGTTGTGGCGATCTTTGGGGGAGCAGTAGACGTCTTTCCGCTGAAATGATGATGATGAAGGCAGTTCAGTTTACTGTGGAAACTGCCTGGAAATAAGAGTTCGTAATAAGGCACAAATTGCATGGGGGAGCTTATTGTGAATCCGTCTCTTAAGACCTAACCCGAGATGCGCTGTGCTGACACTATGTTAAGAGTTTCATATGTGTCACCAAGGACGCGCATAGCTATCATGTAGCCATATTTCCACGATCAGCCATAACAGACAATGTTAATCATAAAACTAAACACAACTTTAGACAAAACTCGCGGCTAATGCTTTGTCATGGCTGTATGTGCTAGGCCATGGTGACGCTACCGCCTGTCAATGGCCTTAGAATATGAAGGCTATGAATACCTTCTCCAATAATAGCTTAGATAAAATGAAAACAACTTATAAATAAAGGCCTTAGCAACCACAAAACATGCCAATTAATTAAATCACGTAGGTATAATACATACGTAACAAATAAGTGTAGAACAGCGACGAACGGCCTTGCCGTGTAACTGTTTTGTGGTGATTCGGAATAACCCGAGCCATTATGTAAATTAATGAACACTTTGTGAATCTCATCTATGCCACAGCTGTTTCGTTATATATAGCTATTTTGTTTATCAATATATATCTTTGCAACTTTAATGGGATTTTTGTAGGTACCTCCACGCCAATGTCCAATTTGTACGCGGATGTGGCCGCGAACACCTCCAGCGTTTACGTATAAATGTTAGTTTTACGAGTTAATTAACGCACTTAATAACGATTGCATCTCGATAATACGCTTACAAATGGTTTGATGATCAAGCTTTCAGATGGACATCTTAGTTTTATAATCAATAGGCAGGCAAGATATTTTAAACTGATGGGCATAACCTATCGCTAATCTATAATGTGTGAAGTAGTTATGAAAGGTCTTCCCTATATAGCTTTACATGCTTACAAATACCTCAATTGATTTGCCAAAACCAACCAAGAAGGATTGACTTTTATCCTTTAAGGTATATTTCATAGTGCCTTTATATTACCCATTATCGTAAAACGTGTCTCCAAATCCATTAGAATTTAAAGCTACTTAAATATGTTTCTATCTAGTTCCAATTAGTCTCCAAACATAATATTATGCAGACTAGTTACTTTATTGAAAGACATTTCATTTTAATTAATACCATGCTAACATTTAGAATTAAATAAAATATCTCGATTTATATGACGTAAGGTCAAACATCTACAAATAATAAAGATTGAGGAGCCAGGTGTTAATCTATCACAAGGATCTGCGACGAGTATACCTGCCCCATATACATCTAGAATATTACGATCAAATGCTAATTTATATTCACATTAAACGGGCCGGATCGGCAAGCAGATAGCTCGAATACTCAGGTGTGAAGATTTCGGCAGATCGCGCTCGTGAGGATCAAATGTTTAAATTATATACTTTGAAGCGGAATTTATGAATAATGTAAATAGTATTAATGAGGTCACATTTTTCTTCCTCGTCGCGGTGGCCTTGCACCTGGCTGGCGCTATCTCGGTCAATTACTCGAGTCACGAGCACCCGGAACTCTCCAACACACTAACACTAGTGCAAGCTTCCATTCGCAACTCATTCACATTTTTACCGTACAACACTAGTCGCGTCGTTGTAAAGAAAGTCTACTTTTGCGAAACATGACTTGAACGGCTATAGTGAATATATAAGACCTAAAAAACAAGCTACAATATCAGTTGGAAATGGAATACGATCCGCTTTCGTCGTATCAAAAACAACAGATCTTCACGATAAATATTACGTTAATGATCAGTTTAATTGACGTAATTTTAAAACTATCAAAATTTTATGCATTTTGCCGTAAATGAAAAAATGGTAGGAAATCCCAAATTATGAAAACAATAATAAATGATGAGCGTGGCAATCTATTATATATTTAAATAACATTATTAGAGCTAATAAAGCGACGAGGTGCCTTTTGATTTGTTACGTAGGTAGCTACTTTCTCTTTGTTCAAATAGAATGCAATGCTCTGTGATGATAACTTTAGCTTATTCTACTCAATTTCGCATAAATTAATGAAAAATATTTGCGACATTATAAAACTTAATCAGTATTGATATCAATAAATGAGACATATTTATGTTTAAAAAAAAAGTTTCTATTAGCCCTGGATGCTCCATCCAAATGCAGAGTGCAATCTTTGACCCCACACGCTATTGCGCCGTCCTACAGAACAGTATACTTCAATAAAACACTTTCATGCGCAACACAACATAAATCCATACCGGTCGTTATCTTTAGGAGAGGCTTCTGTACAGCAGTGGACGTTTTTCGGCTGAAATGATGATAATTGACATTTTATTCCATTATTATGGGTTTTCAGGTAACAAAATTTAATTATAATGTAAATAAAGACATTTCCTAATAAAAGTCACGTTACGTGGTCTGTTCAGAAGATACGCAGAACTTCCTGTACTTGTTAAAATTAAAAATGCTGCTAAAAAAGAAACATTTTCTTTATAAAAACAGTTATCGCTAAATGAAAACCTTTCTATTCTATGCTTCCTCTAGCAACTCTCGAGCAGCAAATGCTGTTTGTAGACATTAGTGTATTTTGCCTACTGCCAAAGTATTATTATCCTTTCTTTTATTCATAAGAGAAGAGAGAGAGAAAGACACGAATCCTAAACTACAAATAATTTATGTCATCATTTCGGCCGAATGAAGTCCACTGCTGGACACAGACCTCCCCCAAAGATCACCACAACCACCGATATGGATATGTCGTGGGCTACTTGGGGGGTATTGCCATAATCGCCATGCTTTTTATGTAAATTATGTAAAATTTGAAACATTTATTGATAAATGTAAATTGAAGGTAAACTGTTATCTCGAAATGAATACAAATGTACCCAGCAACAGAATTTTATTATATCTGTCGATTCTACTATCTTAAACAGAATAGTATTATCTAACTCAAAACAACAATATTTTTTACTTTAATGTTTTCTTCCTTGTTTGTAGCATGTTGGTAGTCAGTATCGCCAAAGTAAGTTATACTAACCGAAGCTGCAGATCTTTACTATTTTATTGTGATTCCTAAGACTACGGCTACAGCCGAACGAACTTCAACCCTATTGGGACCATTGCGGTGCCCAAAGCCCTACACTACTTCTCCGCTGGTAAATCAAGGAGTTCCCATCAGCTCGACTATCAGGCGCCCAACACTGCAGAACCAAAATTCACGGTCCGAAGCGCAGAGTGGGTATCCGGATCGCACGAGGATACCGAACTGTGTATTACGAGGCGGCAACTCTCCTGGCGCGTTTTCCGCCTTTCTACATCCTGGCGGAGATGGATGCGTGGGTCTACGATCAGACACGCTCCCTCCGCCAGAGCGGCGAAGACGCACCTCCAGGGGCGTTAAACAGGCTGAGGTGGTTAGCTCGGCGACGCGCACTTGGATAGTGCCGTCACCGCCTGCGGATGCAATTTGCGACCAAGCACGTCGTCGAGGCCGTCCTGCCGCTCTTTGGAGCCTGGCTCAGAAGGAGCGAGCGCGTCACTTACCACCTGACGCAGGTGCTCACCGGGCACGGTTTTTTCGGTGCGTACCAGCACAGGATAGGCCGCGAGGCCACGGCACAATGCCACCATTGTGATAGCGACCAGGACACCGCACAGCACACGCTCGAGGCGTGCCCTGCGTGGGCCGCCGAGCGGCGGAACCTGGTCGATCGGCTCGGGCAGGATCTCTCTCTGCTAGCAGTAGTGTCGGCTATGTTGGCAGAGCACGAAAACTGGAATGCAGTGGTCGCCTTCTGTGAGAGCGCCATGCTCCAGAAGGAGACCGCAGAGCGCGATCGGGAGAGGGCCGATCCCGCTAGAAGAAGGAGGAGACGGTGCCGGGGTAACAACCGCCCTGGCACCTAATTCCCATAGGCCTGAAACCCCTTGCCGTTGCTATAATGCGGGGGACCTCTGGGTTCGCGGGTGCGTAGATTGAAGAATCTGCGTGCCCACACCAAGCGACCCAAGAGAAGACGGTAGCCCGCATGTGGTCACGCGCTGCCGTGGGATGCTTTGGGGGATCCTTTACAATCCCCCCTGGCTCTAGTGTGATCAAACGAGGACCTGGAGCCTCCCTTAGGTGCCGAAGATGACCGCTTCAGTGGTTATAGCCGGTAGAAGTACGGCATACCCGTTCGCCCTTCCCCGGGGCGAAGGAAGTTCATGAAGAATTTCCACTGGGCACCAATAAAAATAAAAAAGGTACTTCACAATCACACCGGCCTGGAGCCGCGCATAGTCGTCAGGTGATGGATCAACCATTCCTAGATGATTTATTACTGCTCCAGTTTACGACTTCGTTTTAGACCCGTTAGTATGCCGAATGGGATGAGCAGTGTCGTTTTTGGGCTGCCCTCTCTTCCACTCTTCTCTTGTGGGTATGTGTACACTGTATAGGAGATTAAACAAACAGACGAATTGTCTGCATCACATATCATATCCATTAAGTCATTCAGTTCTTTCACAGGATCCATTGATGTGTGTTTTGTGCAGGGCTTATATCCATTCCATGCAGGCGCAAGCAGGCAGGCGCCTTTGCAAGTCTGTTTACAGATTTTCGTGCCTCTTTTCTTTGGCTGCAGGTTCTACGTTCATTGCTAAGGATACGATCGGGATATTCCACGTAGAACATGCATTTATTTTTCTGAATTTGTATACCTAACCAGACTCGAAGTCCTTTAAACTTTTGGGTTACAGCCACTCAATATCAAAGCAGTTCCTATACACATATCTGCAGTGAATAAACAAGCACATGAACATCAATAATATCACATAAATACAAGGGATACAATTATGAGTGTAGTTAAATACCTGACCTTACAGTACGTCTAAGTTAATCCCACCGCCGATGTTTCCGATCGTAAAAACTTGCAACAACGCGCTCTGTCATACACAACCTAATTTATGGAGCTCGCGGACTCCGCAACCGCCTACTTTCCGAAAAAAACATAAGCATCATACGATTTTCACCTCTATCGACTATGCCAAAAAGACTATTATATGTTTTCGGATAGGTAAAATGTTTGTAAGGATTTAACAGCGACACACTCCTCTCGAATAAGTTTGATGGTTATTTTACAACCCTGTTCTAATTACGAGGTTTCCTCTCATTCGGATACTAGGACACGACGAACCGATTGTTTGTGGCCACATTAAATTTGTGTTCATATAAAAACTTTATGGTTGTTAGCTGTACAACTCTTTGTTGTGGAATTAGTTTCGCGACCGTTTTTCAACTCGCTTGTATTAACCCTGAGCAGTTAATATAGTATTTAATACTAACCTCGGTTTTAGCTTATTGGCTTAGCACCAAACGCGCTCGTGTTTCTTATATACATAAAACAAAAATTATCGTAATCCTAAATACATCGAAAACAGAAGTCTTTGTACAAATTATAAATCGCTACCCGGAAAAAAATTAGACCACCACTTATGGCTGTCGGAAATGGCGATATCAAGAGGATGGGCAGCAGCATCCTCCCATGTCGTAATAATAACATACCGTGATGCGATCACCAATCCGCCTGCCAAGCCTGGTGATGTTCTGGCAACATATCATTGTAGTAATAATTGGGAGGCCCATGTCCTGGAGTGGACGTTTATGCGCCGATGTAGCAATCGCAATAATCTTATGCTTGACGAGTATGTCTACCAGGGACAAACTGTCCAATTAGGTAGGTCCAATCGTTGAATTCGGCTCGGCTGGGCAGCGTTTGGGAAACTTCGCAACGCCTTTTCGTCAACAAGACTACAATGCCTCAAGACGAAAGTCAGTGTTTGTTACCAGTGATAACATATGGAACAGAGACGTGGTCACTCACTATGGGCCTCATAAGAAAGCTCAAGGTCACTCAGCGAGCTATGCTTGATATTTCTCTACGGTGCATATTGTTCGTAGAACTGATGGCCGTCGAGGTAAAAAGGTTCTCGAGTGGAGACCGCGCACTGGAAAACGCAGCGTAGGACGACCTCCAACGAGGTGGACAAATAACCTGGTGAAGGTCGCTGGGAGTCATTTGATGAGGGCGGCATGTAACTGGCCGGTGTGGAAATCGTTGGTGGAAACCTTTGTTCAGCAGTGGACGTCCTTTGGCTAGTATGATGATGATCGTATGCTTATACTGAGCTAGAAGCCTGTTCTCCAATTTCACAGTCACAATTGCAACTTTGAGTGCTATAGTGGAGACGAAGACCACGGATAGAACAACTAACCGTTGGACGTCATTTAATGGCAGTCAATAGATCGACAACCTAAAGGCAGACTTGACGCAGATAAAAGGCGAGGATCGAGTGCGGTGTTGGAGATAAGCTTATAGTGCTTAAAGTGGACAGCAACTTATCAAAGATTTATGTGTGGAGGCCTTTCGAACAATGTATCAGCTAAGAGACGTCCACTGTTTAACAAAGAGTCTCCCCCATAAATTACCATAATTGTGTCTTCATCATGGGGGGAATTTTCCAGTACTAACCTTGGCAGGCTTGGCAGGTCGATTGGTGAGCGTAGAATGGCTGTGGTTTCATATAAGGGACGCTGCTGCCCATCCCTGTAGAATCACCTTTTTACGTCGTCCATGGGAGGAGATGGAGTGCTGTTCTATTCTTAATCAGGACACCACATGCACATGGACTATCTGTTTTATAATGAAATTGAAGCTATTGAGACTTAATTTTTTATTATAACTCAGGATCTTTACTGTGAAAACGATATAGCTTGATGACAGGAACAACCAGTTTATATTTATATCTGATATTAATACTATAGATATCACTATTAGTGGTAGTAGTGGTAGGTTAGTATTTTTATTTGCATACTAAACATTTTCATTAATGTACTGAAATGGAACAGTCATTACCTATATTATGCTTCTTAAACTTCTTTCCACACGGAATTTTGAGAAATTTCAGTCAGTAACCACTCTTTTCTCAATTCTCTAGTTTAGCTTACTAACGAGGAGTGTATTTGAAGAAGCTCGTTTATTACCAAGCAATATCTCAAAATATAATGTAGGTATAGTATAGTATATAGGTAGTGTAGTAGCTGTACTGCTAGCTTTTATGTATATAATAAAATTATAGTAACTTCCGTTGTCCGTGTGGTGTCCGGATTAAGAATATAGCACCACTCCATCTCCTCACGTGGATGTCGTAAAAGGCGACTAAGGGATGCTAAGCGAGAAGGACGGGCAGCAGCGTCCCTCCTGTGGAACAGTAACTATACTGCGCTCACCAACCCGCCTGCCAAGCGTGGTGAGTATTGGCAAATGCCCCCTAAAATGATGACACAGTTGTGGAGGTCTATGAGGGAGGCCGATGTTCAGCAGTGGACATATAAATGGCTGATATGATAGTAACTTCATAAAAACATGTTTTTAATGAAATATGAACTAAAATGTACAAACTAATTTGCAAGTATCAAATAAAAGCATGGTGTGCTCTCTACTTGTATTCTCATAATTATTTCATTAAGTTCCTTTATATACACATTAAAACTAATGACACTACATATTACAATATATTATATACTATAAGACAAAATATCTATATACAAATAAGGTATCTATATAAAAAGGTGAAAATAAAGAATATTCAAAAGACACCTAAGCGTCAAAATACTCTTCCGAATCGCTGTCGTCTGGTAACGTACCCAGGAGGCTGGCAGCATTACCACGTTGGATGGCAATGCTAATTCTTTGTCCAAAGAACAGGCCAGCCCTCTGGTCACGTGAAGAGTCGACCAAGCGTCTAGAAATGTCTTTAAAAAGGAGACGTGCACTCGGTCCCCATGACCCCAGCGTTTCGACCCCAAACGACTCAAACACGTAATTTCCAACGAGGTTACTGTATTTGCGCCGTTTGAGAGTCTCTGCAGCGGCAGCGGCAGCGCCAGCACAGCCCGCCGAACTGGAAATATGAGAAGGAGCAAGGGTGTCGACACAGGTTGCATCCCACACCAAAGGCCTCCCCAATTTCCATGGCAATAGTGACATACCGTCTGGTCTCTTCCCATCATCACGTGCCAAGCCATTAGGTTCCAGTACAGCTGGCACGCCGGTGGTGTCAAGAGCACGACGAATAATGTCATTAATACTGGCGTGTCGTGCTATACGTCCCGCGCTTCTACTACATGACAGGCCATGATGGCCGAGGCAGTCGATCGCTTCACCGCAGTGACAGCGATGCGGAGCAGCACATGGAGCACCTAAGCGTAAACATGTAGCGAGTCGAAAAGTTGAGTCATCCAACATATTGGGTGACGGGAGTGCCTGAAGCCAAAGTCCCGACTCCCATTCACCCACAGCCAGCAAACGGGCACGCTCAGCAGTATTGGTAGACGTATAAAGTAACTGATTCCGTACCAAAATGCAGAGCGGCTCGTCCAACTGTCTCTGGGAAGATGGGTTAATGGGCAAAACCCTATTCGGGCAAGCCATTTTCCAGGCGTTCACAGCATTGATCAAACACGGTGCGTCGAAATCAACCAGTGAGGATGCTAAAATCTTTCTGGTTAATTTCTCTGTACTGTGAACTGAGGACAGGAACGCCGGTAGACTTACACTGGAAATTTTGCGAACGCCGAGACCACCTAAACGAATAGGGAGAGTAGCTTGTGACCACGCGCAGTCGTCCTGGCCCACATTTAAAACTGATTGATGTCAAGGTGTTCCGTATTATGTTGTCTAGTTTCTCTAAAAGTTGTGAGTTTTTCCATTAATGTGAAGAGCGGAGAGTGATAATGAATTTTGGGCCAAAACAACAGTATCTTAATATAGTAAAAAAGCCAAATGTAAGTTAATTTTAAAAAGTCTTTCCGAAATATCACTGAATTCTTTGGTTTTTTGGTCAATGAAAGAAGGAAAAGATTCTTCTGAGATTGGGGACCCTAGGAGGTGCAGAGAACTTTTTTCAATAATTTTTATATCTGGGGCTATTGTATTGAATGTTTGAAACGTCGATTGTCTGTCAATGTTTTCAGATACATATATTTCGCATTTAGCAGGGTTAAGTTCTAGGCCGATTGAATTCAATTTCTGTTTTATTAATTCGAAATCTTTGATAACGGTGCCCACGTCTCCTCCTAGAGTACTATCGTCTAAATACCAAACGTTAAATTTTGAATTTAGCTGCCGAATGATAGGGTTTCTTGAATACGATAGCTCAAATTGAATATGGAACCGCACGAACGGTATGATGAGAAATTGTGCACTTCACAACAATTAGTCCTAAGTTGACACTTTTGGAACAATTAATATCGACGAATTATCTTGATTTCAGTTTCTTTTTCGGATTTTTCACTTGGAGATATGCTCGCGCGCTCGACTTGAGTTGAAGCGGTATTTTTTGTGTGCGCCGACACACGAGGGCAGCACTGACGTTTGATTCCGGAAATGTCCGAACGTATACGAAGGCGCGAAAGCGGCAATTTGCAGTAGGGTGATAGGAACAAATAAACCCAAAATCCTACATTTCCCCCCACCGAAATCCGCAAGGATTTCTCAGTTACGATACCAAGAAATTGTTATGTGTACTTGAATAAGTTTGAAAATAAATTCTAGCGTATGTTAATACAAGTAGTTGCAAGTTGATTGAAATTTTACTGTAAATGAGAGTGGACTGTAAATAATATATATGACTGTATATAAGTTGTATAAATAAATATTAATACTAATTAATAAAGTTGTAACTATAGATATATTATGCATAATTATGTTACTCTGAATCCTGATCCAATGGAAGAGGACTAAGCTTATTTACCGGTCTAGTGAACTCACTAGTTGCAGTGCGAACACTGACAACGCGTACAACGCCATCCGGCCCTGGATGCAACTTAGTAATTCTACCTAGACTCCATTTCAGGGGTGGAGCATCGGTATTAATGAGAACAAGATCTCCTAGATTTAGATTCCGACAGTTGTTTAACCATTTTTGACGTTGCTGTAAGGTATATAAATAATCTTGTCTCCAAAGTTTCCAAAACTGTTGCGACATCTGTTGGACGTTTTGCCAACGATTTAATCGAGAACTTGACAAATGCGTTAAATCATATTCTGGTACTGATAAAAGTTTCCTGCCTATCAGAAAATGCGAGGGAGTCAGTACTTCGAATTCATTTGGGTCGCTAGATAAAGCACATAGCGGCCGTGAATTAAGTACAGCTTCCACACGAGCAAAAAATGTATTGAGTTCTTCAAACGAGAGAGCTCTTGTGCCGATAGTCCGTTTTAAATGTAGTTTTGCCGATTTAATGACAGCCTCATAAAGACCTCCGAAGTTACTGCCTGCAGGAGGGTTAAATCGCCACTGTATTTTACGAAGGACAAAGCCTTTCAACAAATATTCTGAATTTGAGTTAAAAAATGCTGTAATTTCATCCAGTTGCTTTCCCGCTGAGACGAAATTTGTGCCATTATCGGATATAATAGAATGACAAAGGCCTCTGCGTGATGTGAAGCGATCAAAGCAGGACAGAAAACATTCAGCACTCAAAGAAGACAAGACCTCTAAGTGCACCGCTCGTGTAGCGCAACACACGAAGGAACACAAATACGATTTAGTTATACGAGCATTTCTACGGGTGGATTCTTTGGTAGGAAAAGGGCCACCAATATCGACTCCTACAGTATGGAAAACATGAATATCTTGAGATCTAAACTTAGGTAACTCACCCATTATAGGTTGTCGATTCGTAGGAGACACTTTAAAACATGATATGCATTTCACGGTACGTGATCTAATTGCACTACGTGCTGCAATGATCCAATATTTTTTACTTATAAGACTCTGCAGAGTCCGCGGTCCTACATGTAAATGCAGTTTATGTAAATAATCGATAAGAATCTTTGTAAAATTTGATTTTTTCGGAAGCAGCAACGGGTGCTTCATGTCATATGATAACTTTGATTGGGAAAGTCGACCCCCCACCCTGAGGAAACAATCGGAATCAATGAAGGGGTTGAGCTTTCTTAAAGATTGACTGCACTGAACATTTTTCGACAAAGCAGAAATATCAGACGTAAAATGATGTCGCTGAACCGATTTTATTATTGTATCATGTGCCTTTCTAGTATCAGCAACTGACAGTGACCTACGTTCACTAACAGCTGATCGGCAATTATAACTGAAACGGTAACAACGAGCTACAACATTTATTAATCTGTTGAAACTGGAATATCTTTCTGATAATTTGTATACTAGATCAGAATGATTAGTCTCCGCTGCCACAAAAACTGTCACTACATTGACTGATTTCAACTCAGGAGGATTGCAATTCTTAAATTCTTCTATCGTCCTAATCGGCCACTGTGGCTGGTCTAAGGATAGCCAGATAGGCCCATTGAACCACTCTTGGTTCGCCAACAACGCAGATGGTAGAGCACCTCGTGAGCAGATATCAGCTGGATTAGATACTCCACCAACATGATACCAACAATTACTAGGTATACTTTCGAGAATTTTAGACACCCTAGTAGACACAAATGTTTTTAGCGTATAGCTGGGAGTGTTTAGCCAGGCTAAGACGACGGATGAATCAGTGAATAACAATGTCTCGTTTACTTCGAGTCGAGCATGTAATATAGACTTAACATATTTAATCAATTTAGCCAGTACATGTGCAGCCATGAGCTCCAAACGCGGAATAGAGACAGTTTTTAAGGGCGCTACTTTAGATTTTGCTATAACTAGACTAACTCTTGTTTCATCGTTCGCGTTGCGAGTTCGTAGATACACAACCGCTGCATAGCCAAGAGTTGAAGCGTCACAAAAACCTAAAACCTGACAGTAGGTATGGTGAGCTACCTTGACATGCCGATTGTGTTTGATGTTTGACAATAATGGAAGCTCGGCAATGTATATATGCCACTGTGTTTGAAGATCTGTAGGCAAACTTTGATCCCAATCTAGGTGCCGAGTCCAAAGTTTCTGCATGAAACTTTTGGCGTAAAATATACATGGAGCCACGAAACCGAGTGGATCGAACTGACGACCTATTTGAGACAAGATCGTGCGTTTGGTGACAATTGGATTTGCTGGAGTTGTAGCAAACGAAAATGTGTCAGAATCTGGCAACCATTGGAGACCAAGTACCTTGATAGACATATTCTTTTCATCGTCAAATGCAATGGGCGTTTCGCGATGATCCTCGGTTATATGCTCTAACACTTTTGGAGAATTACTAGCCCACTTCCGCAGTATGAAGCCGCCACTCTCTAATAATTCCATCAATTCCTGTTGAATTTGGACAGCTTCATGTACAGTAGGCACTGACCAGAGCAAGTCATCCATAAAGAAAGCAGTCTTTAGAATTTCAGCTGCTCCAGGAAACTTTTTTGCTTCAGCATCCGTTACATACGTTGATGTAATACTTTTATAGCCAGATATGGACTGCTAGCAACTCCATATGTCAAAGTATTTAGACAATATACTTGAATTGGTTGATCTAACGAGAACCGCCATAGAATATGTTGGTACGGCCGCTGGCTCTCATCAATCCATATCATTCTAAATATTTTACAAATGTCTGCAGAGAGACATATTTCATGTATTCGGAAATTAATCAGAAGATGATTAATATCTGCTTGCAATTTAGGGCCTGGAAGTACTATTGAATTTAGTGACATATTATTTGATGTTTTGCAGGATGCATCAAATACCACTCGATAAAGAGTTGTGGTACTTGTCGTTTTGGTGATGCAAAAATGCGGAATGATGTATTTCGAATTCACGTTTTGAACATTACCAAGACAAGTGATATGTCCTAGATTCTCATACTCGTGCATAAATTTATGATAGTGGGCCTTAAGTTCTGGCTCACGTTCTAATTTAGACTCTAAATTAAACAGTCTACGAGTGGCCTTTTTACTGGAATCGCCGAGTTCAACTGATGGTCGAAAAGGATACTTGACTACATATCTACCAGCGTCGTCACGCCTATGTTCTTTGAAGAACAGGTCTTCGGCTAACACATCGTAAGGATTTAGAGGTACGTCAAACGGTATATTTTCCGTTTGCCAAAAAGAATGCATTATTTGATCAATATTTGAGACAAATGCGCAGAATGAACCACTATCCATATGATGATGTTGTTGTACTGAGGTAGCTTTATGCGGTTGACGATTGACTTCAGTTTGACCTACAATAACATAACCGAACATAGACTTCATTGCAACAGGTACCCCAGTTTCACGCGGAAGTATTTTCTCACACTCATAGATGTAAGGAAACAGGTCACCTGCTAGCAACATGTCAATTGGTGCCGGCTTGTAAAATAAGGGATCAGCCAACATAAGATGCTGAAACTCACTAACGACCTTATTCGAAATAACCGCTGTAGGTAAATTACCTGCTATTTTAGATACTATGACCGTTTCAGTTGACATGATAGGTCCAGAACAATCCTTTGGTTTAACTAAGCAAGTCATCAAACCAAATTCCTGCACCGGATTGCCACCCAGACCGATGGGTTCAAAACAACATTTACGCCGCGACAGACCTAACAGTTTTGCACAGTCTTGAGTTATGTAGCTCGACATAGCACCACTGTCAATCATAGCACGCACGGTGTGGTACTGACCCCAACAATCAGCAACGTGTATAATCGCAGTACCGAGCAAAACAGTCGAATTAGTTGAACACGTCAATGCGACTGCATTACAATTCGAACTTGAACTAGAATCTATGTGCAATGTATGATGATGCTTTTGTTTGCAGATCGTACAACGTACCTTTGACGGACAGTCGTCGATAGAATGGGCGCGTAAGCAATTTTCGCATAACTTCAATTGCTTTATTTTGTCAAGCCGCTGAACCGGCGTAAGATCGCTGTATTCGAAACATCGATATATAGAATGCATCTTTTTACAATACAAACACTCCATGGATTTTGTAGTACTAGGTGTGTTCATATTGGCAACTGCTGCGGATAAAGCAGCCCGCTGCGTTTTTGAATTAATTGAAAAGTTTGAATTATTTGACAAGTTTGAATTATTTGATAAGTTTGAATTATTTGAAAAGTTTAAATTATTTGATTTATTTGACGTGAAAGGTTGATTGACCTTTACTTGACCCCGAGTGTAAGTTACACTTCTGGTGGAATTAGTTTTACAATCGGACATCTCGAGAACGGGCACTTGTTTTTCTATAAAATGTATTAGATCGTCATAAGTAGGTATCTCACTCTGTTCTATCACCCGCTCTAACTCTCGCCTAGTAACAGGGTCAAGGTTACGCAAAGCGATATAAAATAGTATAAAACTCGACAAATCCTGAATTTTAAATAATTTTATTGCCCTAATGTTTTCTTGAAATGTCTGTAAGAATTCATGAAGTCCCGATACAGATTCGTATGCCAATGGTTTGAATTTAAATAACATATCAAGATAAGCAGTCGCTAAAGCGCGTTTATTTTCATAACGTTTGACTAACGCATCCCATACAATATCATAATTGTCCGCCGAAACGGGCATTGATTTAATAATAGTTTGCGCGGACCCGCTGACCGCCGTGAGTAGGTAGTAAAACTTTTCAATATTGGCTATATGTTTGTTGTTATGGATCAAGCTCATAAAAGTATCCCGAAATGTAGGCCAGTTCTCGAGTTTGCTATCAAAGGGAAAAAGCTCTAATTTAGGTAACCTAGGTTTTACGCTATTACTAACTTCAACTTTTTTCACCGGTTGTTGCTGCTCATTAAAACTTTGTGAGACTCCGCGTATATAATAGTATATTTCGTCGAAACTTTCGATTTCCTTATATGACGGAACATAATCAGGATTTTGTTTTTTCTTAATAAGTACAATATTATGATAGCTCTGGTCGAACTGTTCCCGCCACAAAGAAAGATCCTTGATACGAACATTAAACTCGACACGCAATTCTGGATGATCGGTAATACGCTTGGAAACTTCAAATAATGCTTGTAATCGCATAAAACACATTTCTTTAGCAGTAATATGTGGTTGTAACAACTTGTCAAAATCATCATCACTTTTACTATCCTGTTTTGGAGGCATTTTGAATGAAAATTGCAAAGATGGCCGAACGGCGAAGCTCAATTTACGTAAATAATTTTCTAAAATGACAGTTTTAAATATCGAGTCTACTAATAAAATACACGTTGGATCAGGTAAATAATAATATAAAAATAGGTTCTGCGTTGGTTTTAAGTGTGTATCATTTAAACCTAACGAGATATAAGTTGAAATGTAAACTAGTACGTAAATTTTTAACATGAGTTAGATAGGCGGTAGGCAATTGTTTTATGTTTAAGTATACGATAAATACATGAAATATTGACTTATTGATATCGTAACTGGTTAATCCTGGCACGAATGACCAAAATGTTGAATACGATAGCTCAAATTGAATATGGAATTTACTTTTATTGGTATAATTTGACTCACCATTAAACTGCGCCGCAAGACTGACCGTCCCGGAACGGTATGATGAGAAATTGTGCACTTCACAACAATTAGTCCTAAGTTGACACTTTTGAAACAATTAATATCGACGAATTATCTTGATTTCAGTTTCTTTTTCAGATTTTTCACTTGGAGATATGCTCGCGCGCTCGACTTGAGTTGAAGCGGTATTTTTTGTGTGCGCCGACACACGAGGGCAGCACTGACGTTTGATTCCGGAAATGTCCGAACGTATACGAAGGCGCGAAAGCGGCAATTTGCAGTAGGGTGATAGGAACAAATAAACCCAAAATCCTACAGGGTTTATAGCTAAACTAAAATGACTGGCCTAAGAGGGTCACCTTGTTGGCATCCAACCGCAGATTCCAAAAGTTTGTCTCTATATAATAATTTGGAGGAATGTCTATAGCATTGCCAGAGAAAACTGTAAATTTCAGGTGTTTCCTTTTTTACTTTTGCCAATAGGCTGTCCCTGTTTACGGAATTGAAGGCATTTTTATGTCAACCTTAAGAACAACCTCACCTTTACCGTAATTTAAAAAGGTGGAAAGGGCGTGTACAGCAGCCTCACAGCGTCCTTTTGAACCAAATCCTAATTGGTGAGGCTGAAATTTGCTGGCAAGTGTTTCACTGTACACTTTGCAGCAAATTTTAACTTTGCAGAAAACTGTAAATTTCAGGTGTTTCCTTTTTTACTTCTGCCAATAGGGTGTCCCTGTTTACGGAATTGAAGGCATTTTTATGTCAACCTTAAGAACAACCTCACCTTTACCGTAATTTAAAAAGGTGGAAAGGGCGTGTACAGCAGCCTCGCAGCGTCCTTTTGAACCAAATCCTAATTGGTGAGGCTGAAATTTGCTGGCAAGTGTTTCACTGTACACTTTGCAGCAAATTTAGGCTGCCACACGCCGTTAGGTACACCCTACAGCAATGGGACGGATGCCGCCATCTTTTTTGCGTAGGGCACATAAATTTGCTCCGTACAACACATCGATGACGGCATCGTTCACATTGCCGGAGAGCATTAAATTGGTGAGAGCTGTAAGCTCCTTTAAAAGCGTCTCACCAGCTTCCCCGGCGCTTGACCTCGTCAGGTCTTTGCTGCGGTGACAAGCCGTCGAGTCCACCGGCAGATCCGCTTCGAAACGAGCTTACAGCTGCGACCATGTGGTTGGCTGTAATTGACAAAACGTGTAAATTTGGGTCAGGCGGATCAGGAAAGGTGAGGTTATCCGCTGGAGCAGGATGCTTACTCTCCAGAGCCGTAAAAGTTTCTGGAGAGCATGGCGCAACCACATCGTTACTAAAAAGTATCCTGGCAGCTCCCTTAATATCACCCTCGCTTAGCTTAGATTCTACGTAATTAAAAATACCTTTCTGTGTAAGGTGGTGCTTGTGTGCCGGAAATTTTGAATCTAAATTTATAGTCGAAACGTTACAGTTGTCTTTAATTTGTGCCGTTAAAGATTTTTTGGTAGCCAAATTCTTTTGAACATGTAGAATCCGGTAAGGGAAGGTGAGTAATTGCTCCCAAGCAGCTTGTGAGTTCTCTCGCGTGGCAAGACGGACACAACGTGCTAAATATTGTGCGACGGTCGATCGTGCACCACGGGGAGTTCTGTAAAACAGGAGTCGAAATTTTTTGACTTTATAATATTTGCCAAAAGGGTTTAAGATTAGATGTGAATACGCCTGCTGGTGTTGGCGTATTCGTAGTCTGTGTTAAAAGGTACATTATGGGGTTTATGGACCTTTCCAAAATGTACCTTTAAACCCCGTTCACCTTTAAAGAAGCGTGGTTGGGAGCAATGGGGACATCTCACCAGGATATTCAACAATGAAGCAGGTTGACTGGCACTTTTTTCGATCTCGCTCTAACATTATTTATTTTGCATTTGATAATTATTTTCTTTTACTATTACTTTTATTTACCTATTTAATAGTTTACGCACAATTTGTACAGAAGCGGACTCGACACCATTAGGCAAGTTATTCTAAACTATATTTTTGTTAGTCTGTAAATAGAAAGAACTCTCAAATCCTATAAATTTATTACTTTTACGCCAATTTTTTTGGATGCAGGGGCATTCTACCATATTTTTAAATAGCGCCAATTTATTGAAAAATTATGTTTGTGATTTCTGTAGGCACTATGACGATTGGATCGTGTGGTGTTCGGATTAAGAGTCCCGTGTGGCGTCCGGATGAAGAATATAGCACCACTCCATCTCCTCCCGTGGATGTCATAAAAGGTGATTGAGGAAATCTAAACCAGAGGGATGGGCAGCAGCGTCCTTTTAGAGAAACGGTAACCATACTGCTCCCACCAACCCGTATGCCGAGCATGATGAGTATTGGCGAATACTCCCCAAAATGATGACACAGTGTAAAAATCTATGGGGGGCCTTTGTTCAGCAGTGGACGTATAAATGGCCGACCTGAAGATGACGATCGCCCTACGTTTACGTTATTCTTCATAATAAGGCTTTCTCATGATAAGAAAGGTTGGGCCTTGGTCCACCACGTTGGCCTAGTGCGTGTTGATGGACTCATACACCATTAAGAACATTAATTAATTAATTGCCTTCTCAGGAGTGCCTCCTCACGATGTTTTCCTTCACCGTTAACGCAAGCGATAATCAAATTCTGATGCGTACATCCAAATCCAAAAAATCTGAGGTGCGGGCCGGGATCGAACGGCAAGCGTACGTCCACTAGCCTATTACTGCATGCACTGCATTATGTTATATCTGTACATAAGCAAACACTTTGTTAAACACATTTTTTGAGCGTGAACTGATGATTCTGGCGCCAGTACTAGGTCATAGTCAAAAATTGTTGTATTATCATCTAATCGATGCCGAGCTCACGCTCAAAAAATGTGTTTAACAAAGTGTTTACTTATGTACAGATATAACATAGTGCAGTGCATGCAGTGATAGCCTTTTTTTTTATTGGTGTCCAGTGGAAATTCTACATGGAACTTCCTTCGCCCCGGGGAAAGGCGAAGGGGTTATGCCGGACTCCTACCGGCTAAAACCGGTCATCTTCGGCACCGAAGGAGGGGCTCCAGGTCCCCGTAAGATCACACTGGAGCCGCCCATTGGTGCCACGCCTTTAGGCACATCTCGGAGGGGATGACTGTAAAAAGGCCGCCCCCCAGGCACCTCTCGGACAGGACTGTAAAGGATCCCCCCAAGTCTCGCTGTACGCTATGCTGCGCACACGGCGGCACGTGACCACGGGGGTCACTCGTTATGAGCACGCAGGCTCCCCAATCTGCGCGCCCGTGACCCCCGATGCAGTGATAGCCAGTTTTTTTTTTTTTTTTTTGTGATGGGCTTCTCGCAGTAATCCCAAGGGGGATATATCTGCTTAACCGGGCAAAGATAGATAGTGGTCGAACGCTTGCCTTTATATGTGTGCAAAATTTCAAATTATTCGGACTTCTGGAAGTGGGTGAAAATTGAATTGAAAGATTTCATTGCATTCATACATAGTTATATACATGTCAATGTAATAATAAAAGCGTGATATTACCAAGTCTTGGCACAGTTAGGTAGTCTTGAAAGTCGTAATTTAGAGATGATTTTATGACATCTGTGACAATTAACAAATAATTTATTGACAACTATGCAATATTACTATCAGTGTTAGCAATAATTTGTCGTAACTTAAACTAACAGTTCTCGTCGTCATTTAATTAGTTGTTGAACTAATAATATTTAACAGTCTTCTAATCTATCGCGATATTTCGGCCCTACAACTGCATGCCGTTTAATATTCAATATATTTTGCCATAAATATCCCATTTTACGAGCCATAATCCCGACACATGTCAAACAAATTGCTGACACGTTCAAAATGTGACGAAGCCACTTAAATAAAAGATTATGTTTGCACGAGAGCTGTTCAGTGTGAGAATTTCTGGTCTAAGCAATCTTAACTGATTCTTGTGTTAATATATTTGTACTTGTATAGATTCATGTTTTATTATTTATTATTTATTATACTCTTCATTGTACACCAATCGTTAAAGGTAATAAAAACAGTAGTGCTTATATAAGTATATTTTAGAGTACAATGGGCGGCCTTATCGCGCTCAGCGATTTCTTCCAGGCAACCTTAGGATGGAGAAATACTTAACTGGATAATATATGCGGCAGTTGATGGTGCACACAGATACATAATGAAATAACTAAATTACGTATACTATACTAAATATATAAATAATGGAAGATTATACACAATATAGATATATAAATACACAAACACAGTCTTGATGAAACCAAAAATAAAATCTCTTTACTTGTTTCACACTTTATGTACACATATGAAATATAGAGTTAAGCATAATGGCACTGCTTGCTTATTTGCTTGAAATCGGTTACAGCAACAAAATGATAGGACACTGCCATATTGTTTGATTCTGCAACCTTTAATCGAGGACTATTAAATAAATGTTAATTTATATGACTGCGCCTTTTAAATACAAGATTATATCGAGCATAGTCATACAGTATTTTTTCGTTATCGTTCGGATAGTGGCCAATCTTGTGTTAGAGTTGTTCAAGACTTCCAAAGGTCTCCGACTTGGCTTCATGACTACCGTCTAAGTTCAAATACCACTATGCGGTCACCCATCTGTAATTCCCAAAACAATAGCTTTTTATCCCCAGCAATGCCCTAAGCCGAGGTCCGTGTCCCGCAGGGGGCGCCCTTAACGAAAGTTGCTTAGTTTTTAATATTAATTTTAAGCCTGGCTGGAGGCCTCTTTTGGCTTCGCCAGAAATGGCCGGTTAAGCAACCACATTTCCCAGAAATGTTTGCGAGAAGTCCAACAAAAAAACACAACCCATCTGTAAACTGACCGAACGGATCGTTCATCGACCATTGAATGTCGGCACGCTAGGAGAGGCTCAAATAAAGAACGTCATAACTAAAACTACAGCAAAACAATGTCTCCTGAATCTTGGTACTCAATATTACACGATTGACATTTCAATAACAATAAATTGGATTAGCGGTAGACACAGCTGCTGGACACGTGCGATGGTCACGACAGTCAAAACCCCTTACGGATTTCTGATATCACGACATGAAATTCTCGTTCATATTCAGTAGCTACGGTATTAAAATTCCTGGATAGAAGGTAGTGAATAATAATCTGGTAGATACATTGTTGGAAAAATATGGTTTTCAATAAAACAACAGAGTAATTGTTCGGAAATAACTCAAATAACCTAGATTTCCACATAAAATTATGCAAATAGCTTAGCTTAACCATAAGTAAACGGGAAAAGTATAGAAAACAGCGGGTATACATAATATACTATATATAATATACAACATATAAACATACAAAGCTTTACTATTTGTCGAAATCTCGAAAGAAAAAATGCGACATCAGAATGACTAAATCAATATCAAGAATATAATAATAGACTAATAATTATATTTTCAGTCGGATCAGCTGTTGTTTAATCAATAATTTAACTTTCCAGACAAAACAATAAGTTTTCAAAAATATTCCACATCGCTGCCACAATTGGGCTACTCGATTAACTACTATTCGCGAGCGCAGGTCGGAGGTTGGGGCCACGAGGCGCCTGCGTCACTACATCAACTTGCTAATTCCTGTCACCGCCGCGCCGACCAGCTGGCCGCGCGCATAACAACCGTGGTCCTTATTTTCATATATTTAAATTTCACACCTATTCATATACAGGAAATTAGCATATATTTGTTTACCACCTGCGAAAATATTATTTGGTCAGATTGAAAAACATTCCGAAGGAATTCAGATCGCGACTGATATCAAAATGTAAGACAAAAGTATAAATAGCAAAATTGATATATATAACGTATACGTATAAGCTTCGTGAAAGAATATAAGTATTGTTAATTTCCGAAGTATACCGTAAGTATACCTGTATGGCAAGAATGACAAACAATAAATCAATAACGATATAGCTGTCAAAACGATGACGTCATCAAAGTCAAATGGTCAGCGGCCAAGAATATTTCAGTCTGTAAACGAATAAGTAAGTACAACAGATGTTTACAAACGCTGACAGAGCATCCGAGGGCTGCGTCTGCGCCGCTTCAGGGCACGTGTGGCTGACACACCTTACAGTAACCAGAACTACTATTTATATTTAGCACATGTCATACCATGACGTTGTACAGCGATTATTTGTTACTGTACAGCTGTGATTGAAGTCTAAATAACTTGCGTATCTGTTAGCACAGATTACTAATTAACAAAGAGAGGGTTTTTTCTATAACTACTCTGTTGCGGCACAAGCAAGTCCTTTGCCTGCCACGTCTGCTTATAACAATTGTAATATTATCCAGAACAAGTCCTAAGTCCTGAGTGGTACCACACTGGGCTCGTCATTTCGAGATTTTAGTTATTTAGTCTCTTATGCCCAGTAATTTCAATAGCTACAGTGCCCTTCTAACTGGAGTACAGTAATGTTGAAAGTTCAAACACTACACACACGCTTGGCGGGAAATTTCTGGTACTGGAATAGTAGTAGTAGTTTTTTTTTTTTTTCAGAGACCTTACTCTGAATTCTTTATAAATTTATGAATTTCCGGATTGAGAATATAACACCACTCCATCTTCCGTGGATGTCGTGAAAGACTACTAAGAGACTCTTAACCAGAGGAGGTTGCAGCAGCGTCCCTTCTGTACAACAGCAGACAATCTACGCTAATAACCAAGCGTGGTGAGTATTAGCAAATTCCCTCCAAAACAGCGACACACGGCATGTATCCGGTCATCTATGGGGGAAATCTTTGTTTAGCAGTGGACGTCTTTTGACTGGTATAATTATGATAAACTTGATAAACAATTAATTTGTAAAAGCACTCACGCAAAGAAAGTCCTAGATAATTGAAGCCGTTTGAAATGAAAAAGCCACTCGACCACGTTTAAAATAAAGTAAGGATTCCTAAGCCTCTTTCAGGTCACGAACTTCAAATACCTTGACTAGGTACTTATAAATAAAAACCTGCTTAGTACGTGTTGTCCGAACATACATAAAGTAGGGTTCCGTCGTTACCTTTATAGTTCGAAAGTAAGAAACAGAATTTAAAAAAATGTACAGTACGAGTATATGAGGCGGTCACACGTCAAAGTGCAGCCTCAGGAATATTTTCTATGGAACCAACTAACCAAAAGCTCAGTACTTTTTACCTCTTACAGCTATTCATAAAAATCCAGCAATGCACTTTAGATGATTGATCTCTTATTGTAAGAGTTCGGCTAGTTAGGTATCACCGTAGTGCTATATTTGCCGCTAAGCAGTGGTCCAGTTTAAAGGACAAGACTAATTAAATTCGTGGGCATAAAAGACTAAATAACTTTTATCTCGAGGTGACGAGCGCAGTGTGGTGTCCACAGAACTAGTCTTGGGTAGCATTACAATACATTATTGTAGTGTCGCTTACCACCAGGTGAATGACTTCCTCATCTCGTCAGCACATCGTATAAAATAAACAATCGTTTCTTATTGAAATAATATTTGTATTATTCATTATTAGCAAATTTCTGAGGTGACCATATAGACATGACGAAAGTATAAGAGTTCCTTGTTTCACCACAGAACCCTGGAAAGTAACTAATTAATTTGCACGCCAACAGACCTTAGTCCCGGAAGCACGTTTCCTCCTTTGCATATAACAATGGAAGATCATTGTCCAGTCGGCGGATTGCGTCATCGACTCGACTTGCTCCTCAGGACATCACTATAGAATCAACTTGAACGGTAATGAACAGTACAGTAGTTCTCACTGGAGATGTCCAGAACAAAGTCAAACGAAAGATCAGTTTACATAACTTCCGGGTCTTGTCATCTGAAAATTACTAGTAAAATCTCTTCACTCGCCATAGGCTATTAAAAACTTCGAAGTTCCGCTTTTTAAGAATGTAGAAACATATTCCGAGGACCAAATAACAAATTCTATCTTATCTACTTACACGGTCCTACCCTTATAAACACTTTGTTTTGCCTGATAACGCTGTTGAAATTTAAGTTTTAATGGTTGGACACGTCATATGATGTTATCACCAATATTATTGTGCTGCCGCTTAAAATTGTTGACAAACGTATTGCTTTGCTGCCAAGCAGCAATAGCAAAATAGTACCATGTAGTCATGGCCGTCTTAGGGCATGTCGGGGCCCTTGGGCATATAAGAATTTGGGGCCCTGCTGGAAAGTAAAAAAGTGATGATAATAAGAAAAATCATTTTTCTTTTATGATTTTATATGTTGTTCTCTGTTTTAACAAATCATCATCATCATTTCGGTCGAATAAAGTCCACTGCTGGACACAGGCCTCCCCCAAAGATCGCCACAACGACCGATATGGGTGTGTTGTGGGCTCAGGATTTGCCATAATCGCTACGCCTGGCAGACGTGTTGGCAATCGCAGTTGAGTTGTTAATGTACTCGAAGGACGCTGCTGCCCATCCTCCAGTTAATCCCTTAGTCCACTTTTATGACACCCACGGGAGGAGATGGGGTGGTGGTATTCTGAGCCGGCACCACGCGGCAATGGTTTTAACTAATTGATTACGACTGTGGTTTCTTTCGGGATTTCTATTTTGCAAATCTTCTATTACATCCTCAAAGTAAATTTTTATATATAGGTCAGTAATATTTATAAGTAAGTTAAGTATCTAATAGGTACTTTTTATAACTAAAGTGGTCAATGTTTAGAAAATAGAAAGTCGGATCTGGTGTCCAATTAACATTTTAATTTATAAATGTTAAATTTATTTATATATATATGTATCTACTTCCCAAAAATTGAAAAATTGTGCTCCTTTTTCGTGTGATCGTATATATCGCACTTTCGGGGCCCTCTTCAGGTATATTTGCCCTTATGGTAAAGACGGTACTGCATGTTGTACATAAATAAAAGTAATTAATATACTTATTGCTCCGCTTATAAGTTTTTAAAGTATCACGAATTTCACTCATATTTTGACTAACCTCGACGTTGCAGCCAAGAAGTCAATGCTACTTACCCGAAACGTTGAGGTTAGTATAAGTATTGTTTTGATTTATCTGTGCGCGAAAAGTCCCGAAATCATAGGCTTAAATGCTCTGCTTACATTACTGCTATTATATTTCTAAATATTATCAGCTTCAGTCGTATTTGACTGAGTATCTACCACAGAAAACTCCTGAGTATGACTTTGAAGCGCCACAGATCGTAGATATGCGATTATAATATACAGATATTCATGTGCTAGTGTACAATTGAATCCAGACTATTGTTAGCATCTGTTAGAATTGCCAGTTTACAGTCGGCGAATACAAAGGGGCGTGTATCGCTACATCGAAGCCATTGTCTCCATACGCGATGCGCGTGCGCTATCTGCGATTGCTCGTTTGTCGACGTGACGTAGATCGCAAGATTACTAACCCAATGACGTAATTATTGTCCATTCTGATTCTTTAATAAAGCTTTTGGCATGTAAGTATAAGAGTGTTACTGTAATGTATTCATAAGTCGATTTAGATACATTACAGTTTTCTAATTAGTCGCCCCTATCGCTTTAGTATATGAAACGGTTTCCATTTGGATTATATACATGTTTGTGATATGAAATTAAAGATGAAATTTGTATATTTAGAGAAAACGTTTAGCTCATACCTAGTGATGCACGATTCAGTCCCTTCCAGTAAGTACCGATTCCCAATTTATTGAACATAAAGCCTCAATAGATGATATTTCTTTCCAATTTTCTTTTTAATCTCTTTCAAATTAGGCTTTGATATGTTATTGTTGGTGATCGTTGATGTTTTTAGAAAACCGTTTTCAGTAGAATTTCAGCCCACATACATTGAACTCATTGTAGTGATTGTTTTAAATCAACCGACCATAAACTTCAAACTGCCTTTAGTAACATCAAAAGTTCCTTTATGTTAGATTAAGTTTAAGAGTTTAGCTTTTTTACACATATGAACTGAAACAACATAATAGGTAGTAAATCAAAGCAAACACTAGACAGTGTCCGTATGTTCAATGGATATGAGCACATGTGATGAGCAATCTGCAGAGCACGTGGCTCCATAGCGGTGTCGCTGTCGCCGCCTGCGCCTACGCGGCTCAATGCGCCCTTGTATTGCGCACGCACATGCGATGCCCACATGCGCCAATATTTTGGTTCTAAATTCAAATTAAATGATGATCCTTAAACTGAATAGAATTTACGCATGTTGGAATTCGAGATAATACCTATTCCATGATCTCTAAAAATATTGCGAATAAATAAATTGGCTGTGATAGTATGTCTTTAGAACTTAAATCCAAGAAAGTTATTTACCTACTATTATTAATCATCATCATCATTTCGGCCGAACAAAATCCACTGCTGGAGATAGGCCTACCCCAAAGATATGGCTGTGTAGTGTGCTCATTGGGGGGTTTTGCCATAATCGCCGCGCTTGGCAAGCGGGTTGACGATCGCAGTTGAGTTGTTAATGTACTCGAAGGATGCTGCTGTTATCCTTTGGGTAATCCTTTAGTCGCCTTTTACGACACCCACAGGATGAGATGGGTTGGTGCTATTCGTAGCCGGCACCACACGGCTCAGCGGCACAATAGGAACATATCGGATAAAGAAGCATACATGAAAATTTTGATGATTATTGTTTGGGTACAGCAAACAATGATGTAAACTAATATTTATTTCAAAATAAGTTGGCGAATCACGACTCTAATATGCAAACTGGACACGCATCCAACACAAAGACTAGGTTCGTCCGGCCGGATGTAAATGAATATCATTATAAAGGATTATTATTTTTAACGACAATAGGTGCCCATAAATATGTTTGGCATTAACATACAAATGTCATACTTTATGACAAAGTCTTCACGTCAGATATAGACGTTAATAAAATTCCAATCCGTACAATTCAATCTCCGGCAGCTAATTTATTGACATATAATTTATTGTTTATAAAAACATCTACATAAATCAGGCACATAGATAATTCAGTTTTAGTACTGCGCGTTACAATTATAATAGTAATGAGACTCATTACGCAATGTACGAAAATTTCAAACCACATAAATAAGTTCTAAAGTGTCATTCGTTAAAACTTAATTTACAATGTGGAAATACTGTCCAATATCATTCAGTGACACGTCAGTCCCAGCGGTATAGAGTATCGCCTCGCCTCGTCGCCTTGCCGCTCTGTCGCGCTGTCGCGCCGTAGAGCTCACCGAGAACGCCAATTCCGACGTTTCTAGGTGAACCTGAGAAATGATGGGATTATTTATACCTCGTCGACGACATTCCAGCTATTCTTCATAATTAGCTGGAAAATTTATAAGATAGACATCGCTTTACATTTTAGTGGGTGGTTCAGAATCCAAAGAATTTACATCAATAATAAAATTAATTTAATTTTATAAAAAATGGCTGCACATAACCTCATATTTTAAACACCAGGGAATTCTTAAAAGAAATCAGTTTTAAAAAGATTGCAGCTTTCGGACAAATGCTGGATTAGTCATATGGGAACAATTTAAGTACTTTCAATTTCGACATTACTGGAAGTCAAATCTTTTAACGAGCCGCCCACCCTGTGTCGCCATGTGCTAAGCAGATTCTTCGTTTTCCATGACGATTGTCCAAAATTCTGCAGTCCACATGGACGTGAGAACCAAAGTAACATTTGTGGGTGAAAGAAACACTCGTTTATATATTTTACGATACGCGCCTACTACGGGGGAAGCATATGGGGTATTTGTAGCGGGGCTTACTGACCATTTCCAATTGTTTTACAAATAAGCGCTTGTAAAGTCAGATGGCTTTATTGCTTAACATCTGCTTTCTCGAAATGGAAAACATATTGTTGTAGAAAAACCGTGTTTCGTTACTTTTATCCAAGATACTTATTTTGCAGAAAATACTATCATAATCATTTGATATTTGTTCGTGTGTTATAAATCCATGAAGGCTTTTCTGCGAAAATGTAGGTAATCAAGTTTGAAAAAGCAGGAATTTGATATACAATCCTGGGCCTTATTTGCTAAGCCATGTGAAATAATTCCACACACAAAACGAGTTTTTTCTTTCATTAATTATGCTGTCGTTGCCTCGCAATCGCGATCCTTACGTGGAATTATTTCACAAGGCACAACGAATAAAATCCCTGGTGTTAAAGAAGTTGTATCAATAATAATTGTTTGTATATTTTCGTCCTAAACGAATTTAACTATAAAGCCACCTGGGTAGATGCGTAGGATTCACCAGATGAGACACAGCACACGTGCTCGCAGCTGTACGCGCAGATGATCGCACGTTGGCTCAACACAATATATCCTTCAATTTAAGCACAGTAATGCCTTATTGCCTTTATAAATGCTTCCTTTTTCGTCAAAAAATTTGGCTTGTATAGATTGGTAGTGCTATTTATCGCAAAAGGTTAATTATCTGCCGATTTTACAAGAAACCAATTAAGAAAAAACTAATTATGAAAGAAAAATGTCATTCAATGAATTATATTAACTATTAAAGTGAGTTTAAAAAAAGTTATGCACCTTCACACTGGTACTCCTGTAAACCTCTCCAAGTATTCTACGCTTGGGTCGGTGTTAATAAAGGGGGCAATTCAACGGGTTCGAAGAATTTTAAAATTCATGACCTCTCGACCACTAAACTCAACCTTAACAGATGCATCTTGACATGTAGTCTAAACAAACTATCACATTAGTCCACTATAAGCTGTAGACAAATAATATAATTGTTTCGTTTATCATGATCGCGATGATCATGATAAATCAGCCGAAGCACGTCCACTGCTGAACAAAGGCGTCTCCCATAGATTTCCACAACTACCAGTTACATGCCACCCGCACCCAGCGACTTCCTTCACCATGTCGTCTGTCCATCTCGTAGGAGGCCGTCCCACGCTGTTTTCCAGTGTGTGGTCCCCACTCAATGACTTTTCTGCCCCAACGGCCATCAGTTCTGCGATCTATGTGCCATGCCCATTGCTACTTATGCTCACTAATCCTTTCAATTCTGAGGGCAACTTTGTTCTTCTACGGACCTCTTATGACTAAACATATTCTGACAGTTTCAGGTTCTCGATTCTTTTGTTTCATAAATGACATTGGATTTTTGATACAAAACAATCGATAACAAAATATTTAATTACGAAAATGAACCTATAGAGTGAAATTAATATTAGTAGTTTACTCTACAGCAAAATCTTATCGGTAGCTATACAGCAGTAGTGATCGCAAATCTAGTGCATTTCCTTGTTACAACCAATAAATTGTATGGTGCTGACTAACAATAGCACCAACCCTTCTCAGCCTGTGGGTGTCGTAAAAAGCGACTAGGAGATTAACCGAAGGATGAGCGATGAGGATCCTTCCTACAACTCAACTGCGATCGCCAACCCGCCTGTCAAGCGCGGCGTTTGTGGCAATACCCCCCAACGAGCACACAATACAAGCCCAGACAGGTCGCTGTTCGTTCTTTGGTTGAGGCTTATGTCCAGCAGTGGACGTCTTTCGGCTGGAATGATGAACCAATAGACTATCTCAAATTAATCCACATTAATGGCGATATACAACACAACAGTGTACGAAGTCATTGTTACCGAGTCATACGTCTAATCAATACTTTCTGGTCGGCAAAGGGATTAACGAGCGACACAATTAGCCACAAGTGCGCATACCAGCACTGATTGATAACGCTTCGAGTACTGATCCAACACTATGGTATACAAATTACGGCAGCGTATCGACAGTTGCCAGTATTACGTAGATAGGGTATCAGCGCACATCTGTCGACTCGGCCCACGGTTATTACATCGTAAGATTAAAGTCAATGTATGCGATTTGGATGCGTCATGCTTCATATTATATGCCATGTGTCATGTTTGTAAAGCGAGAGCAAGCCTCTTTCTATGTAAGTGCAATGACCTTTAAGTTTACCTCTATCTTTGGTCAGAACAATTGCATCATTTCCTTTGTAATATAACAACAAGTCATCATTTCAGCCGTACACACATTAAACGTCCACTGTTGGACAGAAGCCTCTCAAAGATTGCCACAACGACCGTATGGTTTGTGTTGTGTGCTCGTTGCCATAATTGCCACGCTTGGCAGACGGATTGGCGATCGCAGTTGCATTATAAATGTGCTAGAAGGACGCTGCTGCCCATCCTCCGGCTATGATGAGATGGGGTGGTGGTATTTTAAACCGTCGCCACCGGCAGCAAAAACAGGCTTTTATAGCATTATATCGGCCTGTAACTGTCCCACTGTAGGGCAAATGCCTCTTCTCGTGCAGAGAAGGAAAGAGAATTGATTACCATGCGCGCTCACTGCGTGTTAATTAATGATTTTAGCCTATTAGACCATAAGTAAGTTATAATGTTTTTTCTTTACCTTCAGTGGCCTATTCTGTGGTGTTTTAGATTAACTAAGAAAATATATATGGCTCGATCTGTGTGACTGTGATCCGTGGTTTCACCCACCGTTTAATTTCGAAGAAATTGGATCATTTATAAATCGTAAATGATTCATTTAATCATTTTTACACCCCTAATGGCATTTTTAATGGACTAGGTTTGCAACTATAGTCTGTAGCCTAGCTGTACTTACTCAGAAGTTTATGTTATATATATAGCAGAGTTACTAACATTAACTGTTCTCCAGCCAGAAGGAGGTTTTATGTGGTTATGTGGGCATCCTGATGGGCCATAGAATTTAAGGATTCGTGGTCGTGGTGGTGTTGGTAATAGTGGTCAACAATATTTTTCGCAGTAAAAGTAAATAATTGCAGGTGCAGGTGATGTCGCAGTTGACACCCAATTGTATATTTTTTTATGATAAAAGCCACTAGTTTGTTAATGATCTAAAGCCTGATTAATAATAACAATAGGTACAATAAACGGTGCACCCGAATAAAATAAACAATTTTGCAGGTGCAGGTGATGACACATTTGGCACCTAATTCGTACCTGGTATCAAATGATTAAATGATAAGATTCACTCATTTACTAATTATCTAAAGCCTGATTTATAACAATACGCACAAGCCAATGGTGCACCTGAATGTACTGAAGAATTCGGGTCACATGGTGCGGGCGTCAGAACCACGGCCTTACACATATTTTTACGATTACAACCGGTGCAGTCGATAAAAATAATTAGATAAGGCCGCTATTGTTTGAAAATACATACATTTGCGATAGTGGATAGTTTATTTGCCATTTTGTTATGATATGAAATATCGCATTTTTATACTGGCATATCTTTTTAGTGCAAACCTTATCGTTTTCAGCCATTTAAATAGTAAACACAGCCCCCCATCTATATTTTCTCTATAACTCGTTTTCATGCATGTTAATAATTTATTACAATTTTAATTTTTGTTTAAAATTATACTCTACAATTATGTCACATATTATACCGTTTAAAAAAACATAATTATTTTATTTTATATTATATAACAATGTTTTATTTCCTTTAGATTCATTCGGCCTCAGATGCACAAACATTACACTAAACCTTTTTTTATTGCATAGTTTTGTTATCTATATTCTATATACTATATATTATACATTTATATACACACTAAAACTAAAAACATACAGACTACTGACCAATAAACTAAATAATAATAAAAAAATAAAAATAAAAAAAAAACAAAAGATAATATATATTATATATATTATATATTATAGTACCCTGTACACATAATGGGTCGGGTGGAATTTTGTTATTGATTTTAGGCTAATTACCCTATGTGCCAACGACATTTTAACATAGCTCTAAATTGGATGACCATGCAAGAAAATGAAACGAACTGAGTTTTTTTTATATACATCCTTTTTTAAACGACCTAGTATGTAGAAAATAACTTCTCTAAACCCCATGAAAAGAAACGAGGACGCTGTGGGTATATAACAAAAACCTCAATAATTATTAGAAATGCTCGTATAGTTGTTTACCAATCTGTGAGCCCGTCCATCAATTGATTAAGACAAGAAAGTATAACCCAGATCACAGCTACTCAAAGTAAGAAATTTGCCACCATAAAAATGAACACAATGTTATCATCGCACCCCATGTGCGCCAGTTCCTGGCCTGATAACTGCGCCAATGTGTCGCACAGATTTGCGAACAAGCTAGCTTCCTTACACGTGCGCCGGTATGGGAACCACTGAACCGCTTGCATTTGCACCGCACATGGCGAGATAACGACTGTTTTATGAAATGCTTTACAACTAGCGCTTATAGCTTTCTAAAGAAAGGTGATCGCCAAATGTGGGTAATGTTCACGTCAAACTGAACACGGCGCGGGCGGCCCACCAATAAACTGGAATAATAAAGCTCTTATTGTTTCCTTATACTTCATAATTGTGGGAGTTGTCTTATTTCCGCAGTATGTATGCACGTGCATGTGTTACTAGTTCATTTGGTACGCTGATGTCTTTGTCTGTGATCTTTGTCCTGAACACGACCTCTGCCCAGGTGTTCAACAAAGTAAATCCTTTTGCCTACATTCGCATTGACATAAGATTGTGTCTGACTAGATTATCACACGCTGCACAATTACACTCAAATATGATATTTACCTCTAGAAATTGAAAGGTTTCCTTTAATGACCGTTCCAGTATTCTTAAGTTTTGGACCGTACACCGAAAAAAACGAAGCACTAGCAAAGTACCAAGTTGGCTTTATTATAAATTACTCACTTTTTTTTTAAAAACCTTGCCCCACACTTAATGGTTATAAGTCATAATTACTGTCAACTTTGCAGGTGCTATTTTGACAAACAGCTTCGTTATTATAAGCTGTTTTTTATTTATTTTTAACCCATACGTTTTTTCAGATTTCCTTTAATTACTCAATCATTCAGATTTATTGTTGAACAAAAAACGAAAACTTTAGTCTAAAAATGTAGAGCACTAGTAAAATGAGCTGGTCACAAATATCAGCTACTTGACAAAAAAATGATAGGAGGGACAAGTAGTAGGCTTCGGCTGGACACCTATAGACTATTTATTAGGTATCTAAGCAACTCGACCCCCAACTCTACGCTGCGGCAGCGGCGAGTTACATTTTCATTTTCAATTACTTTCCCCACGTAGCCACGAGAATTTATAGATTTTGGTGGAACTACTCAAGGTTGAATAGTATGACAGTTTTTGCTGTCAATTTACTGCGTGAGCAAAGTAGTAAGTGATTACGAAAACCTCCATCTCACCGCTGCCGCAGCGTCGAGTTGGAGGTCGTGTTGCTTAGAGAATAGCACTACTGCGCGGGAGTCGCTCAACGAATCATTCGCGGTGACGAATGTTCGCGACGAAGTAATTACGTTTCCACTAGCTTATTAGTGGCCCAATAGGTAGTAAATGACTGAGTACCGCTGGTAGTTTCGGTTTTATATCTTATTACTTAATATTAATCACTGGTATCTATAAAAAAATTCACCTTGTCGCTTAAGGCAATTTTTAAATTTAAAGCACTTATGTTTGAAGGTGTACGATACTACATGACAGTTATAAGTAATCATCGTATAATATATGATTTAATGTACAGCCATCAACAGGCCTATGAATGACATTAACAGAGATGACTTCTAAAAATAAGGCGCAGATAAATGACCTTTTCAAACGTCATAAACGGAAAGCAAAGGTGATCTCCCTAATCAAGTGTTGTACAAAAGGCATACAATGTATTCCCGGTCCGATCCGGTTTGTATCGCACGTATTAAATTATGCAAGTAATAAAATCCTATTCTGTGTCCACTACAAAGCTGTCCCTCTCGAGCACGCAATTTCTCAAAACATTGTCGCGTCATTTTTCATTGCATCAATCAGCCCGCTTATGAGGACCGCTCTTAGATGTTTTAGGGATGTCACAAACGTCAAGTTTCTGACTACACGTTTTCAATAATAATATTTCTGAATAAAGTCCACTGCTGGACACAGGCCTCCCCCAAAGATTGCCACAACGAGCTATCTGGGTGTGTGTGCTCATATGGTTTTGCCATTCGCCACGCTTGGCAGGCGGGTTGGCGATCGCATTTGAGTTGTTAATGTACACGAAGGACGCTGCTGCCCATCCTCCAGCTAATCCCATAATCGCCTTTACGACAGCCACGGGATGAGATGGGTTGGTGCTACTAGTAGCCGGCACAACACGTAGGCTAAAAAATTCTTACCAATTCTTACATAGCTGACTTACATAAAATAGCCGACAGAGAGAAGTTAATATTATTGAGTCACGACTTTTAAAGACATTGATAAGTGCAGCGAGATAATCAGATTCTAGAAAATATTTTAACGAGTACGTTTAATGTATAATGTTTCCTTCTCCATAACGTTAACTTCATTTCTGAAACAACATTACACAAACGAGGCACGGTGTACTGAGATAGCATCTACACGTAGACCAGTAAAACTATAAGTACGTGTTTTGTATTGTGAGTTTCAAGAAACACAATCTAGCACATCCTTGATAAATCTCGCAGGGTTGTCTCATCAACTGTTAAATAGAGTGTGAGCCAATGAATATTTTTATTGACGCGCCTGACTAGTTTACATCGGATCGACACGTCTGCGTCGCATCTTGGACATACAAAAAGTCATCGTAATTTGTATCATACTGTTCTAAGTTAAGATATAATTTCAAATAGAAGTGTAACACGAAAAGTTGGCGAAGAAAAATGTATTTTATAGTCAGTGAATAGACTTCAAAATACTAAATATTTAGAAACTTGAACATAATTCAACACGAAAGTCATCAAAGGTACGCAAGCCAGATCTGCGGGATGATAAGTTCCTTTCTTGTCCGTTTCTTATGCAAATATTGACACAGTGTTGCTATCATTAATCAAGCGAAATGCCGGGGGTCCGACAATGAGCACTGAATGTGCCCAGATGTGAAATGTTTCACGTGCGTACTTTGTTAGGTGATATCAATCAAGCAATTTATAGTTCAACTTCTCGTTCATTACACTACTATTGTGCAGAAACATACTGCTGGAACTAAAAAGACATTGAGTTTGCTTCAAATCTATTCTTATACTTTTAATAGGTCATGCTATTTTTAAATCTAACAACAAACAACACAGTCATGATCGGTTAATATTTGAGGTTTACAAAATCTGATACGGAGAGTCTGTCATGTGTGTGAGCTTATCGCAATTTAACTGAACTTTTGACAAAATGTTTCTTCACACATTGGCACGGAGGTCACGCTAGTAGTCAGTTGCACTCATTGATTGGTAAACGATTGGTGAGGTTAAGCAAGGCTCGACAAGGTCTTTGTGTGGATGGATAGCTGCATAGTGATATCTAAACTGAGCGTCTCCGTACTTCAGAGGGCATATAAAATCGTCGGTTCTGGTCGTAGTTAATGAACTTGAACAACTATATTATACTAGGTAGGCTACTAATTCCCAGCGCTGCAGAACTGCAAGCTAGCCGGATCGCACGAGGATACCGAACAGTGTCCTACGAGGCGGCAACTTTCCTGGCGCGTTTTCCGCCTTTTGACATCCTGGCGGAGATGGATGCGTGGGTTTACGATCAGACACGCTCCCTCCGCCCGAGCAGCCAAGGCGCTCCTCCAGGGGCGTTGGATAGGCTGCGGCTGCGGATGCAGTTTGCAACCAAGCGCGTCGTCGAGGCCGTCTTGCCGCTCTTTGGAGCCTGGCTCAGAAGGTCACGTCACCTACCGCCTGACGCAGGTGCTCACGGGGCACGGTTGTTTCGGCGTGTACCTGCACAGGATAGGACGCGAGGCCACGGCGCAATGCCACCATTGTGATAGCGACCAGGACACCGCACAGCACACGCTCGAGGCGTGCCCTGCGTGGGCCGCCGTGCGGCGGATCCTGGTAGATCGTATCGGGCAAGATATCTCTCTGCCAACAGTAGTGTCGGCTATGTTGGCAGAGCACGAAAACTGGAATGCAGTGGTCTCCTTCTGTGAGAGCGTCATGCTCCAGAAGGAGACCGCAGAGCGGGATCGGGAGAGGGCCGATCGAAGAAGGAGGAGACGGCGTCGGGGTAACAACAGCCCTGGCGCCTAATTCCCATACGCCTGAAACCCCCTGCCGTAGCTACATGGCGGGGGACCTCTGGGTTCGCGGGTGCGTAGATTGGGGAATCTGCGTGCTTACACCAAGCTACCCAAGAGAAGACGGTAACACGCATGTGGTTACGCGCTGCCGTGGGACGCTTTGGGGGATCCTTTACAATCCCCCCGGGGGGGTGACCGCTTTACACTCACCCTCTCCGAAATGTGGTTATAGGCGTGGCACCAGTGGGCGGCTCTAGTGTGGTTATACGAGGACCTGGAGCCTCCCCTTAGGTGCCGAAGATGACCGCCCCAGTGGTTTTAGCCGGTAGGCGTCTATACTCCTTTGCCCTTCCTCGGGGCGAAGGAAGTTCATGAAGAATTTCCACTGGGCACCAAAAAAAAAGAAGTTAGGCTCCTAATTAAATAAATAAGGACAACTTAGTCACAATACAAATCTGCAAAGTAAGCAATTACTTATGTACATCGATTAATTATTTCTCATTAAAAGAATGTATGACTTACTGTACTGACAACTTGACAGTGAAAACAATTCTGTTGCTACAACGGTCGAATTCATATTTTATAATAGTTAAGACTGTATATTGTGTATTGGTGTCTGGATTAAGAATATAGCACCACTCTTCCCGTGTAAACCAAAAAGATGGGCAGCAGCGTCCTTCCTGTGGAACAGTAGCCATACCCCGCCTGCCAAGCGTGGTGAGTACTGGAAAATTCCCCTCAAAATGACGACACAATTGTGGAAACCCATGAGAGAAGAATCCTTTGTTCAGCAGTAGGTAGGTAGTTGGCTGATACGATGATGATGAAGGCTACATAGTAACAATATAAATTCCGTGTAGTTCTGGGTAAAGAATAGGCCACCCTGATCTACCATGACTGTCGTAACAGGTGAATAAGGGTTGATATCAAGGGTTAGCAGTATGTTGTTTTAACACATGGAAGAAACCCAACCGCAGTAGCATCCCTCATGTGCAATTAACAACATACTGCGATCATAACATTGGTGCAATGGCGTTTAGCCAAATGAAGGCATAAATAAATTTGTTTAAATTGCCTTTCTGCGCTACGTGTGGCTGATTCGACGTGTCGTGGATTCGACGTGTCGCAGATTAGATTTGACGTGTCGCGGATTCGACGTGTCGCGGATTCGACGTGTCGCGGATTCGACGTGTCGCGGATTCGGCGTGTTGCGGATTCCACACGTCGCGGATTCGATCCCAAAACAAAAATGTGTATGATCCACGAATAGCGTTATCGGTTCTGAGTGATTGTGCATGTCATTTATGCCTGTAAACTTTCCCCACAGGAGAAATAATAGTACTGAGAATCTTGTAAAAAAAACAATAAATAAAGCCACTCACCATCATTAACATAAATAAATTGTTTTAGCGTAAAACATCGTTTTCTAGAGAAAATTTGGTAACGATTATTTATTCGTTAAAAAGGTAACCGCTAGTGTAACTAACAAGCCATACTTGAGAAAGGAATCACAATATTTATGAATTGTGGATATAAAAAAACATCGAAGAGAGCGCATGTGTGTCGCAGATTTATATTTGGTTAGTCGCTCCACTGTTCTGTTGAGTTATCTTTAGTGATATCTCCATTCTAAGCAGCCGACCAAATGTTACAGTAGTTGGTTTAAAAAAACTGTTTATTAATCAATTTATTATATTTTTCCTCTTATTCGTGTCGATGGCTCATACTGTGACAGACCAAAATTTTGTTACGTCGATAGCATTGTTGTTGGTTTCGCTTAAGTCTTTAATAGTACAGAGGTTAGAGCTCAGTGGACAGGTTGGCAGGTGAGGCATAGTCTGCGGCGTAACTACACTGTTACATTGTAACAACTTTATTATAGTAATATATTGAATTTCGCTAACTTAAAAACAATCGATCACCCACCGAATTACAAGTTCATTTCGAAATTGTTAGAATGAGTTTACAATTACAAATAATAGGATGGTATTTAAACCGGCAACAAATTAAATGTATCTCTGCCTGTAGAATATGAAAATAAAAAATTTGATCTACAAGATAATACTGTTGTAAGCATCAGTTAATTTGGCCTAGAGAATTATTTTAATAACTGAATTAACATACAGAGGACAAGTAAATAAATAATTTAAAAAGAAGATTACCATTTGAGAGTCAATTTTTTTTTGAGTTATAATTTAATAACTTTTTATTCGCGTCCGGCCTAAATACTCGTACATATTGGCGGCATTGGGGTGATCCAAGGGCCACCCTAGCCGCGCCATAACATACTATGACAGTGTTTATTAGTATATATTAGACGCCCAGTCATTATAATTTACATTTACTTGTTTTTTTATGTTCGAAACTTTTAATAAGCTTAACTTAGACTGATTGTTCGATACAGTTATTTGACGCAAAGAAATTAAAATGCTGCCATTAATTTGATTAAATACAAGTATTAGCCGCCGTTTAAATATTTAGTCACCATCGAAACTTTATTTACTGGATTTTGTCCCTTTGATTTAAAATAAAGAATGTTAACCTGAAGATATCTGTGAAAGTACTTACACTCCTGTCGAAAAATCAACAGATTTTGCCTTGGCCAGATTTAATAACGTTTGAATTTAGAATCTATTCCTATAACATTGTTTTAAAGCAAAGTCAACAACTTGTAGAGCCACTATAAAAGTATATGATCACCTTTACGACATTGGCTCAGAATTGTTATGTCGTGATAGAGCCCTTGCTTACGCATATGGTCTTGATATTTGATCAAGCATTTCATTAACTTTGACGATGGTTAAAAATACATAATAATCATACACATCGTCTAGTGAATAAAAAATATCGAATAGATTATTGACTTCGAATTTCCTATTTTATTAAGTTCTTGTTATTTTCGCGATAACTGACATGCTATAAGGCTCTTGACTAACCACCGATATACAAAATAAAAGTGTTTTACTAATCGATAGTTATTGGCGTTAATTAGTTTTGATTTATAAAACTATATTTGTGCATAGCTCATTTTACAAACATTCGGCTGTATTCTAAAACAAAATCTCGATTTATTAAATAAAATAGGGAGTGTTATGAGCTGAGACGATTGCTTGAAAGTATCTGTCTGTTATACCTATAAATGTAAGGGCGGGCCGACCTGCGCAGGCGCCACGTGCGTGCACAGATATAGCCGGTCCAACAACGAAGCTCTGTCATCTGTGCTGAGCCATGTGGACCTCGTCCGAGCGGCACATGGACCAGCTGAAAACATTTGCCAGCAGATAATATTTAATGCTTTTGAGATGTGATCATGCACTGAAAGACGACATGACAGTAATGAGAATGCTTAGTTGGATATTCCTTTGTTTACGATAAGGGCTTGTTGTTGACACTCTATCATGATTGTGCTGAAGTGTAGTGTTAGAGATTCGCACCAAAGAGGAAGGTTCTTTAAATAATGGGCACCGTTCTGGTCTGTTTCAGTAAAACACAAAAATAACGCACTACTAACGGTTAGTATGTTAGGATCTCTGTTGACGTAAACAAAAATCTATAATATACGCGATGTAATCCGTTTAAAAGTGTTTTATTATCATCATCATTATCATCAAAATACGTCCACTGACGACCAAAGGCCTCCCCTGTACATTTCCACAACGAGCGGTTACATGCCGCCCGCATCCAAATCACTTCCCCCCAAAATGTTTTATTACAATGAGTAATAATCGCGAAAACCATCATCACATCACATCACTATGTGAACAGAAATTATTACACACTTCAAACGGCACGAGCTTTCTGTGTAAAGAGGTAGTATAAATAGCTCAGGTATTTGAGACATTCTTTACTAACAGCCCCTTTATAACTACTACGTTATCTATACAAACTCTTCACCCTCACGTTCGGCTACCTTACTAAAACTGCATGTAACGGCAAGTACCATCGTTTTAACCATATCTATGCTGTCTGTACACAGAAGTGTATATGATAAAAATATGCTGAATCAAATGCATTATACATTTTAATGTTAATAATCTTTTCCACGACAAACAATACAGCTTACCAAAGGGCGAAATACGAAAATACAGTAATCAAGCAAATCTTTAATGCTTGGGAAGAACCTCAAGATGCGATTGGTATATTTTCTGACATTTCCAAATCTTTTAAGTCTTTAAAAAACGTAATCACATTTGCAGAACAAGCAATAAGTTTAGTTAATTAGGGTTAAGTCATCTGGGTCTGAAATGGCAATGGGAGTGGTCCAGTATTTGAAGTCCGTTTTTATTTTTAGTATATATTAGCTTGGAACAGCGGTTTCACCCGCTTTTAATTTAAAAGAAATTTAGAGTACTTCGACATAGACACTTTACATAAAATATATAAATTGGATTTCAAGGATTTTCGTTTTGTTGCGAGGAACCCTAATTATTTTTCTAAAATAAAAGTAGCCTAAGTTATTCCTGATAATATCAGTTATCTGTCAGTGAAATTCCCGTCAAAATCGAGCCAGCCGTTTCTGAGATTACCCAGAACAAACAGACAGACAATTTAAAAAAAAAAATTATTTGTACCGTATATACTTTCATATGCATTTAGTAAATAGCTGTTATTTTGACATTATAAAACAGACACTTCAATTTTATTTATTTTTATAGATAAATGACCTGCATTATATGTTCCAGGATCTATCAAAGATCGTGTTATATGCTGAGTATACTTATTTTTGACGATGTAAATAACACCCTTCTTAGAGTCCTCAAATGTTTCACCATAAATAATTTAGTATTCTAGTATAATATAGTAGTATAATATATAACTAAATGCATAACGTTTATATTGCCAAATGTAGTAAATAGGGTGGGACACTTGAATTTGTCGATGAAACTATTTTCTTAGGAATCGTGCTTGATACAAAACTTCACTGAGGTTCTACACATTTCATTTTTATCAAGACGGCTTAGTCAGCGACTTACACTATTATCAAAATCAGACTCCAAGCAGATGTAGCTACCCCAAAATTAGTTTACTTCAGCTACTTTCATAGCATAATGTCCTATGGCATTTTACTATGAGACCGGGCTTCCGATATAGAATCTATTTTTATTTTGACGAAGAAAGGTATAAGAGCCATTTACAACATTCATAGTAGTGACTCGCTGAGAATACTCTTAAAAAAGATAACATAGTGCCAGTACAGATAATAACATTTTCAAAAAAATATGTGTACGTTATAACTATAACAGATATATAATTTAAATTAGATTGTCTACAATTTCATTTTGCTACAGTAAATACATCTTCCATAGGATATAATAAAAAAAAATGAGACATCGAGCTACAAATACCTCAGAATAAATTAAAAATATTTGTAAAACACTCTATGCCAACAAACATATTGTAAATTAGAGTACTATCTTATAGATAAATATATTTTGCAAAATGCTGGCGCAGTTGCGTTGCGTTGTCTTATCCACTTCATTATTTTGAGAAATTAAATATTAGAAAAAAATGGCTTTTGTCGCATTAATACTTTGGTTTTTACCTAAATGTTTTGATTCATCATATCAGCCAAAGGACGTCCACTGCTGAACAAAGGGTTTTTTATTATCTATATAAATTTATTTATTATCCTTGTAAATGTGAGAACGATGTAGCTATTACACCCATTTGACCTTGACTGTTAGTTACACTGTTCTCACATATTGATTTAAAAAAATGTATTCGCCAAATATTCTTAAAAAGTATAAGACGGCAGATAGTTGTTCCGGGTCTGGGTGTATTGTGTGTGGAATTTATGTCTGTAAACGCACCCACGACACAGGAGAAATCCTAGTGTGGGGCAACGTATTTTTTAAAACAAAACAGAATGGAATTTCATGAAGTCTGAAAGGGGTAGATTGAAAGACAATGGCGGCCTAAGCCTGTTCTAATAATCTATCTAATATATCTTTTCTTGCAGGCTTTATAATTAATAAGGTAGTAAAGTGGACGGCAAATGTGTACACAACTTTTTCTGATTTGTGTTCATCGACATCTATACCAAGAGTATCGAGCCAGTACATAAATTTAACGTCACTGATTTTGGTAGTCTTCCAAATTTGCCGCCCTTACAATTGTCCCGCCCTAAGCCCAGGCCTCACGGGCCTAAATCCGCCCCTAATGAACTCACCTCGGAACACACAAACAGTATATTAATAACAGAATTTGTGGGCAGAATAAAATATAATGTTAGTGAAAATTCAGTACGTACGTTAATATTACGAGAGATATTAAATGAAATCAAAATAAAACAACACAAACTCAAGACACTAAAGAAGAAATCCAGTCTTTTGGACACGTCAAGGCCTTTTAGGGGATTTTAACTATCATGTATAATTAATGAACGGTGTACGGGTACTGTATTCTTGGTTTCGATTGAAACTTTATCATGGCTATATATGAATCATATGACATGTCTGTCATATCGATAATATGCATTCTTTCAACACTCAATGATAGAAAAATTTACATTACTCCGTGGGAATAAAATATATACGATAGATGTGGTACTTTCGCAACATCTTCCATTCTTTAAACTAGGGATCGTCTTATCTGTGGAGATTAGCGCCGTAATCAACGACGTCATAATACGCCCATAGTACGCGAAGAAGTAATAAAAAGTATTAGTTTATTAGGGCGTTTGCATACAACCGCGACGGCAGCTGTACGCGCGACTGTCCGTCGCAGCTGCGATTTGCCGCGCGGTGTGAAAAGCGACGTACCGCGATTCACATACGGAGCAACTGGCCTGGTGATTTTATAGGGGAGCTGTACTAACACCTTGCCTAAAACATATGCAACATAACGATTTATTGAGATTTCCTGTTTGAACAATAATTTTCAACACATATTAAAATAGGCGGTGATGACCGCCGAAACCGGACAAGGCTTAGCTAACCTAAACATGAGACACTCGGCTGATGCACGTTTAGATTACGTCTTCTTCTTTCTTTCTTTTCATGCGGTTAGTGGCTAACCTTGTATCAGAGTTGTATAAGCTGCCCAAAGGCGTCTGACTTTGCCTCACGACAGCCATCTTATGACAACAACCAGGACGACTGTTTTACGTTGTTCCAAAGCAAGAAGACGTTCAGTTCAAACACCAATATACGGTCACCCATCTATAGACTAACCAAGCCAAGCATTGCTTAACCTCATCGATCGTTTACCGATCAGTGAGTGCAACTGGCTATGATATATATTATGTAGATTAAGTAGGCGCCACGTCATTTTTTTTATCCATCTGCCATCAACCTTTGGGCTATAATCAGATTTGTTGTTGTTACTTGACAGTCGGAGTTTGCACATCCTGTGATGTGTCACCTCATGTATGAATTATTACTCGTTGTCCTTAAATTGAAGCTATACGTTTTCGAGATGTAGGTAGTCACTTGGTCTTCTAATAGTGCTACAGCAAGTCGATTTCTGTGTTGCTGGAGTCTTTGCTTATAGGCCCTGCAAGCCCGATCTATATCATCCTTAATAGTAGGGATTTGTAGGTACTCATGTACTTCAGTATTCCTCGTGAACCAAGCCATGTCTTTTTGAATGTATAAAAATAACTAGAAAAACAAATTTCACTCCTTCCCTCGTGTCATAGTATCCATATCCATAGGGGCTCATGCAGTGGTAAAAAAATTAGCAAGTCTGCAATTTTTTAAAATTATGTAATAAATAAACAAAACAAAGTAACAAAAGTTGTTAGGATTTGAGAAAAACATATAACGTTATCAGTGACCTCTTCAGAAAGGAGAAATAAACTAACTAAAATAAATTTACAATTTTAATTTCATATATTTTTATATAATATTCGAGAGTATTTTTAAATCAGAGGCTTTAGATATTTTTTTTAACAGCTACACTATATATTCTGTGAAGGTAGAATATAAGGGTGAGATTCAGAAACGAGTCTAAGCGTGAACTTACTCTTCCATCTGTCAAAATGCACTACTTACGCCCCTAATTTTGACAGATGGAAGTTCACGCTCGTTTCTGAATCTCACCCTAAGATCCGAGATCCGTGTGGTGTCTAGATGAAGAATATATCACCAATCCATCTCCTCCCGAGTATGTCGTAAAATGCAAAAGGGAACCTAAACCAGAGGGATTGGTAGCTTTGTCGCTTCTGTGGAACAACAGCAATTCTACGCTCACCCCCTCCTGCCAAGCGTGGTGAAATTCCCCCAAAATGACGACAGGTGGCATGTAACCGTTCGTTTATGGAGAAGGCCTTTGTTCGGCAGTAGACGTCTTTTGGCTGCAATGAAATATGTTTTGCAATACACTTTTTCTTTTTTTCCTACCTATATCTGGACGGCATAGTACGCTTGCGTCCAACAACAGTTAATCCAGTTAGTCGCAAAGCTTAACAGGACGTGTAATAGGTACTAATAAAACTGCGCTAAAGATAAAAGAAGAATAAAGTACTATGTCATACAATTGTAATCATGGCTAACTATGCCTAAAACGGAGATAAAATGATGATTCACGCAACAACTGAGACAATTAATGAATTGGGCTGTACACTATTTTTAGTTCACATTGCTAGATTATTTGCGAGTACCTATGATGTCATTCATAACAATCCATGGATGGTCTACAATGATGTGAATACGAGCCTCTCCCAAAGAACGCCGCAATAAGTTCTTCCGTGTATTTATAGTGACATAATTTCCTCGTTCACTTTTCACGTATTTTGATCGCAACTCAGTTTTATTTGTTGAACATTAATTTCGAATGTTTTTTATCGCTCTCTGAGAACCATTTTGGTTAAACATGTTGACAAACTTAAAGACTGCATAAAAAAAGTTCCAACTAAAAAAATAGCAAATGGTTGGAATAAATATTGGTTTTTGAAACTTGATTGGTTGAAGAGTCATGATCTTGGTACGACAATTAAAAGGAAAGTAATTGATACCTGCATCGCTCCCTGTATAAGCTATAGAAAATCACTGAAAAAAATCTATTTTGTCAAAGTGCAATAGAAAGAAGCATAATGGGCGTAAAGAAAAAAGATAGAGTAAGACATTTAGAAGTAAGAAAGCAAACAATGTCCAAGCGAAACAATTGTCCGTGTGGTGTCCGGATTAAGAATGTAGGACCACTCCATCTCCTCCCGTGGATGTCGTAAAAGGCGACTAAGGGAATCTAACCCAGAGGGATGGGCAGCAGCGTCCCTTCTGTGAAACGGTAGCCATACTGCGCTCACCAACCCGCCTGCCAAGCGTGGTGAGTATTGGCAAATACCCCCCAAAATGATGACACAGTTGTGTAAATCTATGGGGGAGGCCTTTGTTCAGCAGTGGACGTATAAATGGCCGATATGAAACAATGATTACGGACATACTTGCATGAATCGACAAATAGAAGTGGAGATGGACAGGTTATATGATGAGAGGTCAGCAAGAAAAATGGAGCAAAACTATTACATACCCGAGAGACAATAAGAAGATTCAATTTTAATTACACATAAATACATAATGTGTGTGGTGCCGGCTACGAATAGCACCAACCCATCTCATTCTTCGGGTGTCGTAAAAGGTGACTATGGGATTAGCCGGAGGATGGGCGTGGTCCTTCGAGTACATTAACAAGTCGACCGGGATCGCCAACCCGCCTGCCAAGCGTGCCGACTATCGCAAAACCCCCCAACACACAACACACCCATGTCGGTCGTTGTGATCTTTGGGGGAGGCCTGTGTCCAGCAGTGGACTTTATTCGGCCGAAATGATGACGATGAAAGATATGTATGTATGTAACTATGTATGAATGTAATGTAATCTTGCAATTAAATTTCCACCCACTTCTCAGATCAGAATCAGATGTCCGATTGACATGAAATTTTGCAGATGTAACAAGAATCGGTGAAACTACAATAATTTGACATGACTTAGATCTGGTGCTGTCACCAAAATCGTCACATCATGAATTCAAAATAAACCTAATAACAGGTTATTATTATATATTATAGACATGTGTAAATAATGAATTTGAAGCCATAAGTAATGGATTAGTAGATTAAGGGGGTTGATTTTGCTTTAAAACTAAAAATAAAATTATTAGTGGAAAAACAAACACAAACACGCTTTTAATTAAGTATGAACTAAAGCACACAATATATTATATAATATTATTAAATCTAATATAAAGTGAGGGGTGATCGATATTAAAAGTAGGCTAATTAGCAGAATATAAGTAGAGATGTTGACTAGTAGTATATGTCTCATGGTATTCATTCCGCCTTGTGTGCCAGCAATGTATATAGAAGTTTACATAAATAAGTAGTTTACATACATAAATAATAAACAGGTAACAGATTAATTAAAAGCGTGCTTCTGATTTTTTTTCTACCTATAATTTTAATTTTTAGTTTTAAAACAAAATGCAGTTACGCAACTGCGTTTTAACCGTGTTTACACATATATACATGTAGATATTGTTGCTTTTCCTACCTTATCACTGATTTAACAAAAATCAATCAAGAACATTGGTAATGTTTTAGTTATTATCATATCGATTGTAAAAAGACGACATAGCTTAAGTACGTGATGCGAACAGACGCATAAGTTGTCATGATAAGGATGTTACATAACTAATCAAGAATTAGTCCCAAAATGTTTCAACAACCATCATTCGGTAACAACCCTTGTGCAATGGAAACATGAAAAAACTACGTTACTACAATGTGGGTAACGTGTAAGAAAATAAACAATAACAAACAAAGTAAAAAATTCCAAACAGCCGCTTTATGCAGCAGCCGGGGATGAAAAAACTACACAAATAAGACGATAGCGCCGTCAACTACATTACAATACGGTCATATCACATCATCTGCAATTAGGGTCACGAATAATTGACGCCATAGGTTTAAGGGCGTTTCTTTCACCAAAAAAACCGACATTCATAAAGCCCTCATAAGTGAATCAAGATATCGTACCCCGATACACCTGGCTTTCACCCCGGTACTGGCCTATTTTATTATCGTGCTCAAAGGTGCTCGAAAAATTTCAATAACGCTTTCCACGGCTCATTGGTTTCGTGAATGGGGCCCTTAGTCTTGTTAACACGGCTGGTATTGCAAATTTTTTATTGTTTCCGCAACAATATGATAAAGTTTTGATAGCAATCTTGGTTGTTTTGTTAGACCTTTATAGCGAAATCTAGAATAAGATCTCATGTTAGCAAAACGATATCCATCAATGAGTATTACACAAATGAATAACTATATCGGTTTTAACAAATATCTAAACATGTTTTGGAGTTCTGTTGTTTATGTGAATACATAAAGCACAACAACAAATTTACTTATCATATTCGCTAACATTAATCTTACCCAGTTGCTTTGCTTTCGTTCCAGCCTCGTGCCTCTATCGAAATCTCTTTACGTATCATAATCCAATGTCCATTCATCAGCGACAATGAATGAGCAAAACGAATCCAGCTAATGGTCCTATAGTTCCTTTATCGGAGTTAAGTACCTTCACAATAGAGGCTGCTCCCACGCCATGTCAAAACACCCCATACGAACATTGCAGGCCCACCATTTTAGTTAGACCCCTCGCTGTTTCGTGGTGTAGAGTAGCTGTGTATGTTATCCAAGATTTTATTATGTTGGTCCTGATTCGCGGGGTAAGGCCAATACTAGCGTTCAGGGTGATCCAATCCGTTTGGTCGCCAGCATTCATTACACCAACAGTTGTGGGAAAATCGACACAGTTTTTGTTATAAATCTGTGGGAGTTACGTTTTGACATCGCAATACGAGATCTTTGTTTAATGGTTCATGTACAATTGCGATTTCACAGTACGTATGGAACAATTGAGTTACTTGTCTAGGCACTAAGGTATTCAGAGAATATTCCCACATTACGCGCATAAAATATGTCAACATGAAGAGAAAAACTGTATCATTGACGCATACGATACTACTGTTATAGAGAGAAAGGGCGATGTTTAGTTTAAAATAAATATTTGTATTGTGAAATAAAGCTTGTACAATATTTTCGATCCAATCAGTATCCATTAAGTTCTATACCCTACAACCACTTCTTTCTTCATATTTAAACCTACCTATATCTCCTTCTGTGTTCCATTTATAGCTACTATACTAGATTGAAGTCTACCCATGGTCCCGATTTTGATTTGGCGCTCAAAATATTACAGATTCACGATATTACGGATTCTGGTCTGGGAGTAACGACTGAGCGCCTCGAATAGTCCTAAAAAGCTATCATTCAGCAGCTGAATCAAGGTTTTCTGTAAAACCTCCTTCTCGATTTGGCACACAGTGGGAGGAGCTTCCATCCTCTCACCAGCGACAGCTTGGATTGTTGTTATTTCCGTATCTACCACTAAATGAAAATTTCGATAAATAATAATCCTTTTAATGAATTCCACGAATTCTCAATATGTCATACCATTAATAACTTTCGCTATAATTTTTTATGTTGTCTTTTAATCAGTAGACACATTACAAAATACAAAATGTAAATCACCCTGAGCGGCGGGCGGTAATGTAAAACTGTCACGTGACCGCCACGCGTCTTCCCCTCCACCGTCAACCTCCACCCCCGCGCCTTCATTACTACGATTGCTAGGTATTTGTTCACTATGCATGCACGTGGACGGACGTCTGCATTATTAAATGCCTTTTACGCTTATTGCGAATTAAAACCCCCTATGTGGGAGCAATGTTATTAATCTCTAGACTAGGGTTGTTTACCGCGACGTCTACATAAACTGATACAAGGTTGATAAAAAAAAATGAGCAGTTTCAAACTTTCATTATACCCAACCGTACAACTTAGGGTAGTTAGGGTTGTTTTTAAGAGCCGGTTAAATTGAAACTAGTATCACTTGCCGACTTCATGCAAATAGACTTTAAATCATGCTCCACTCCAACAACTTGCTACATGGATTAGAAGCGTGTTAGCGGGCGGTGAATATGACGATAGACGGCTCGTAACTCTTGGAGCGTTTTTTTTTTAAACCTTGCCCCTCACTAGGATTTCTTCTGTGTCGTGGGTGCGTTTACAGACATCAATTCCACATACAATGCACCCAGACCCGGAACAACTACCTGCAGATCATACAAATATTTGTTCCGTGCGGCAATCGAACCCACGACCCGGGGCGCAGCAGCCGACTGTATCAGCCACTGCACCAACCGTGCCGTAATACCATTAATATGTTGTATATTTTACTCATGTACATAAAGTTGTATATTCGTGACCTCTTAGTGCGTCTGTTAAGTCTCACGGATTGGTTCACACAGGAACACCTCCAATCTCACGGGCTCAGCGCTTGCGCATGCTTCGAATTTAATTATGCTGCGATTTACTTTGAGCACACCACTCTCACGAGTGCTGCATACCTCTGTAATTCTCAGTTAATAATGATGTATGTAAGTAAGTACGATATGAATATTTCAGTTTATTATATGTCTGAGTCAGATGATAAAAAAATGTACATATATCATACCCAGCAAGCCTATACGCACTATCATGAAACAGCTTTTCCCAAAGTTACGTGACATAAGATTTTTGTCCTTAACGCCAAAAATAAAAGTTACGGAGCCATTCATTATATTTGCGGGTGATTTAGACGAATATATCAAAGCTACTAAAATATTGTTACCTACCTTCAAACATATTCTTGTTCTTTTGACATTCTGACCAGCAACAGGCACTCAGTATTGCTTGGGAACACGAGGCAAGTAGTAAATACTTATAATATAGAATAACGGAATTTCACATGTTTTTCCATAAATAATTCAAATAAATTTCATGAAATTCGTATACATATTAGGTAATATAAACTACCAAACTATACTAACCAACAATAATTAATCACCTTTAGCAGCATTTCAATATTAGAAGGTGCGCGTGCGCCGGCGAGCGCTCGGCTTCGCTCGTAATTATCCCGACCTGTGACCCGCGTATACCCGAGCACTGCTTCCCACGCCGCACTGTTCACACGAGAAATCACCGCTTCCCATCGGAACTTAAAATTTCCATCCTTATTCGGACTTTTGTGGTTGCAGTTGGAGCACAACGTGAGACTTGGGATGATTCAGACTTAAAATTGCGTTCGTCATTCAATATTTTTGTGTGCAGTGCTAAACATCATCATATAATGAAGCATTGTTTCAGTACAAAAACAGAACAATTGATTACACAAAGTATCTATACGTTCAAACATACTTCACAAACAATCAATATATTTTAGTTTAATGTTATAAAGCTCCAGAGCCCTAGAGCTTTCAGTGTAGGTATATTCTCAGCCAAAACGTCCACTGCTAGACATAGGCCTCCCCCAAAGATGGCCGCAGTGACTGGTCTAGGTTTTTGTCGTGTGCTTATTTAGGGGTTTTGCCATAACCACCACGCTTGGCAGGCGGGTTGGCAGACACGTTTGAGTTGTAAATGTACGCGAAGGATGCTGCTGCTCATCCTCCGATGAATCCCATAGTCGCCTTTTAAGATACCCGCGAGATAGGTTTTTTTTTTGTTTTTTTATTTAAAATACGTTGCCCCGCACTAGAATTTCTCCTGTGTCGTGGGTGCGTTTACAGACATGAATTCCACATACAATACACCCAGACCCGGAACATCTACCTGCAGATCATACAAATATTTGTTCCGTGCGGCAATCGAACCCACGACCCGGAGCGCAGCAGCCGACTGTGTCAGCCACTGCACCAACCGTGCCGTCAAATGGGCTGATGCTATTCTTAGCCGCCACCACACAGCACGGCACGACACGGCTTGCAGTGTATTCGCCTAAAAAACCTTAAAATCACCGTTGCTAGTCGTTATGACTTCAACCTTTATATACCTACTCTATGTAAGCGCCACTTCATAATATACTATACAGTCAAACATTAATATACGTCGATCAAAGTAATATTCTAAGTGCGTGCAACGCATTCGACCCAAAAGCAAAGTCTATATGTGCGCCGTGCACGCGTCGCCACGTGGCAGAAAAGCGCGTAATGAGCCTGCACCTGCACTGTCCGAATTAAGGGATTTCTCACGCCCTCCCGTGGGAGCGGAGGGTATCAGACAAATCGAACTGTTTGCTTTGTCAATAAGCACACGCCGAGGAACAATAACGGCTAGCCAATATTGTTTGGGGGCTGATTATGGCCTCTGGCTAGGATATTGGGTTTCGATGCCTGTAATTGTAAGATATTAGATTTAGACGTATTTAAGTATTCCTTCTACATCTTAATTACTTCTAATATAAATGTTACTTTCAATAGTGTGTTCCTATACTTAAGTTTATTTATTCATTTAACCAGCGCTTACTACTGTAATATACTTTAATGAATACTAAGTCAATCTGAACATACCCCTACAAATCGTCAAATTATGAGCTTTATGAAACGCTCAACTATTCTTTTGAATAGCACTTAACCGCATATACACAATGAATATACTAATATCAGTAATATCGTAACAAATAACACTGATCAATCAGGGTGTATCGCGTGATGGGAGCGGCACGCGCCCGGCACTCCCACGACACGCGCGAGGGTAAATGCTCCACCCCGACCACGGTTTAATGCCAGGACCTTTAATGGAAGTACACTTCATACAATATGAACAATGATGTCAAATAAATGGAATGCTGGACTGAGTTTATTGTGAAACATAGTGATTGCGATATACTCTATGTATTCATTAATAACTTACAACTGCATGCTATGCCCAAGGTTATAAATATAATTATAAAATACACTTGAACTGTGTAACTAAATGCTCGGACCTCACCCACCCGATTGATTTTGTACAGAACAGTTTAGAGGACAATCTACTACGTTTCGATCGAATAAAAAAAATCCTTCGTTGTTTTTATGTAAATAATTAGTCGTGGTTTTGACATTTATAACATTAAAAGGAAAACAAGAGTTAGGTTTTCACGAAAATACATTAACTAAGCCTTCATTATCTAAAAACCTCCACCGTCCCGTTTGTTCTTCATCACTCATGGGAGTACAGCCCCGTTGGGTCTGTATGGTCCATAACTATATCAATAGGTCGTGTTTGGTTTGTCAATCTACAGGTACTTATACCTCGAAAAATATAAATAGCTTTTGTGTCGCCACTATTGTCGTAATTGCCAACACACAAAACTGCAGTGAAATTCCATTACAGAATCTCGCATTTCCGTTATTACTAATTTCACACCTCAATATTTAAAAGATGTTCAAGAGACAACACCACACCTGCAGAGAACAAAGCCTGTTGACGATTTTTTTGTTTCGTACACTTAATATTTACGTAGCCATAAAAACACTTTACGCATTGTCATCGTTTCGGACTCGAGGTGTTTATGTCCATGTACCATTTTTTTACCGTCTAGTGTCTTTGGATTCCGTATTTAAGTAGCTGGAACAAATTCCTTCGTTGTCTGTCACTCTGGTTATGTTTTAAATATATTTTAAATACAAACATTAAAGTGGCAGGTGATAGTTATCTACCAATTAGCAACGAAATATAACGTCAGTGCACTCCTAAAAAATGAGATGTTTCAGATGACATGTGATTAAATAAATGTAATTGTAAAAATCAAGGCAAGCGAAAATACTTCACTAGTCCAAGAAAACATTAATAACGTTATCTATATTTGTTAAATATAGAACCCTCCACGTAAATGAAACTCACTCTTGACCCTTACACTTTTATTTAATTTTTTTTACTTAATCCTACAAAAGATACCTGTCGAGCTAAAACAATATTCTGTCAATTGCACTGCAAGGTGCCTAGACGCAAATTGGCCAGTGGACAATAGTCGGCTACGTGAGGACACAATGCATCGTCGGTACAAATAAATTTGTTCATCGCGACGCCTAATTTCACAGGTAGCCGTGACGACACGTTTACGTGCTATTGATTATCTCAACACAATTTGTGTTTTTATAAGTAGGAGTTTATTGGTGAGAACGCCTTGATCAGTTTTAAAAAAGCTAAACTGCTGTAACGTAATATGTTATGTTTATTTTAGTTTGGTGAATTAAACTATCATAATAATTCATTGTTTGGTTTGCTGATTTCATATCTAAGCAAAGACAGATATATTTTGTGGTATATAAATAAAAATACAGTTGCTATGGTTATCCTTAAAACGGCTAATTCATATAACGAAACATCTACGAGATTAAATTAATACAGCGCATGTCACGGTGTAGTTTTGGGTTGGTGATCATTCTTACCACATCAAGACTGTTTTGTGCTTCGGAGAGCACATTAAGCTGTTGGTGCGAATATCTATCAGCATTAGACAAAATCGAATAACCTACCTAAGCCCTAAGGATCTCTATAGCCCATGAATTGGGTGTGGAGGTCGCTGCAGTAGAAGCCGACCGACTGATTTGAGGAATAGGTACTTATCCATTAATAAATAAAAATCTGTTAATACTATTTAAGCTGTATAAAACTTATATAAAACCTCCGTAACATCCGAGGCTCATTTCAAGCGACAACAACAATGTGTCAACTGTTCGTCACGTCAGCGTCGGACCGGGACGTACGTTCCAATTTATCGAATCACATTATAACGTTAAATGGCGGTCCAAATAACTCAAAATGAAGCAATTCACTACCTGAGTTCCTTACTCCCGCCTCCAAGGTGACTCGTGACTTTTTGCCGCATCGTTTTTTATGCCCAATATTATTGCGATTCGGACCTCTGTGCGGCCGGAGCAATAAAGCGGTTGTATAAATACCTAAGCCATTTACATCACCGTAAGTTAATTAATTTACAGTAACACATAAATCTTGTGTCATTTCTAGTCGTTTACGTCGGGTTTGTGACACTCTGTTTCAAGTCATCAATTTGAGTTAAAAAATCTTAGTGTCAGCGTGAAGCGTTACTAAAGAACCGTTGTGAGAATCTTGAAATAATACTGTGTTATCAACTCTTGCAGTTCGCATATTTATTTCCTTACTTCACGTTCATCACCACTATATCAAGTCTTTGAACATAGATTTCCTCATAGACAGTTACCGTAACGTTTACATTCTTGAAGGAATTGGTGACCTCATTATGTTATTAATAGGCATAAAAGGTTACTGCTGATCATACTCTTAACATGTGACCTTTAACAACTTCCGCTTTATATTACCCGATTCGATGTGTTATTATTCTGTACTGCCAGGTACATTATAAATAATATCCTTACCTCACCATAGCATTTCTATCTAGAATAAAGGTTAGATGACCTCGGCGTAATTTGATCTCTAATATCTTTATAAGTGACACAAGTTCATAAAAACCTATCCTTTGTATGTATCTACCTAAAGCTTGAGTTTTATTTACTTGATCTACAACATAATCAACCCATTGCTGGGCACGGGCCTTTTCTCACGATGACAGAGATTAGGCCTTAGTCCACCACGCTGGCCTAGTGCGGGTTGGCGGACTAACACCAATGAAATTTGAAGCCCTCTCAGGGGTGCAGATTTTCTCACGATGGTTTCCTTAACCGTTAAGGCAAGTGTTAATTAAATTCTGATACGCACATGAATCCGAAAAGTAAGCGGTGCGGGCCGGAATCAAACTCAGACCCTCCTGTATAGAAGGCAAGCGTTCAACCACTAGGCTATCGCTGCACTTTATCTATATTCATATCCATCTAATAATGGATCTCGTTATATACGATCTACAACCCTGTACATAATCATACTATGAGAATTAAAATCCTAATTGCTTCTTAGAATCATCAGTATCATAATAAAAGCACAGTGGAAATGAAATATGTATATATATATATACATATATTTCCACTGTGGTAAGAGCAGCTTATTATTTACACAATTCATCGATACATGGTGTTTAATAATGATACTCGGTGATTAAAAGCGTATTTGATTAATTATATACGTGTCTATCTAGTATCTTGTCAAGCAGGATCTAAATAATGTAATAAAAAATTCAACGTTCTTAATCAACTCTACATTAAAAGTACGTACTTCTGTTGGTATAAAACAGCCTCTAAAATACATTAATTCGTGTTTTGTTTCAAGAAAAGACCTTAAATATCAATGAAAAAGAATATATAATTCTTATGATACGATTGCTTTACAGCCCAAACTCCATCCTGAATAATTTTAATAGCACTTATTTCCGAAACGTAAAGGTAAGACCAAAAATTACTTGGAAGAGTACCTACTTATGAAATATAAAGATTTATGATTTTACAATTCTAATTGAAAGATGATGTAAAGCTCAAAAGGTATTTTTTCTGCGCAGACGCAGCCTCCGGGACCTGCCGCCGTGGGAGCGCGACAAGTGGATGCCTTCACGTTTACCCATTGTTCGTCACCCCAGCAGCCTACTCACCCCCCTTCGTCTCTGAGGTATAAACACCCCCTCGTCTTGAAGGATACTTTTTCTCACATGTAATGATAAAGTATTATATAAAAAAATAACGATTGCTGTAAATTCAGGAATAAACAAACGGGATAATAAACCCGCTTTTATAAGGCTTTAATAAACTGGCATTTTTGTAAATACATATATATATTTACCTATATATTATACATGTACCCAAATTCATACGCGTAAATATTTTACTGAACAATCGCTTTGTACAAAGGCCTATTCATACTTTTTGTATAATATGTTCAATGATCACAATGATCTTTTAATACCTATTACTTTGATAAAACCACGTTACTATTACCGCAGAAAAACGAGGTACTAAGGTTCTATTTACATAGTATATCTGGAACTTAACTTAAAGAAACAAACAACATAATAACTAAGAACCCAGAAATAAACAAGATTACAGGCAGGACAAAGTGCATGTCACGAGCGCAACGGCCTTACTCAGGGCCGCCCAGCGCGGCAGACGCGGCGCCCACCACCCGCCATGGGAAAAATCAGGCTTCGCCGCCCCCGCCCCCGCCCCGCGCGCCCATTGGACCGACCGGCGCCGCCCCGCGCCCCACCAGCGCGCATAAATACTACGACGCTACGCGCATCTCCTCATTCCTCGCTCACAATCCGCGTCCGACGTACGTACGTGCTCGTGTTTGTTCCTACCCAGTGTTCGTGTTCAGTGACAGTCACAATGAAAGCGATAACGGCAGTGTGCGCGACCGGCGCCTCCGTCCCGGCAATTGCCAGCGGCCGAGTGCAGCGGCACCGCGACGGCGAGAATGCAGAGATACAGATGTATCTATCTAAGCTCCAGGACTTGGTGCCCTTCATGCCCAAGAACAGGAAGATCTCTAAGCTGGAGGTGATCCAGCATGTGATCGACTACATCTGTGACCTGCAGTCAGCGCTGGAGAACCACCCTGCCATGGATCAGTTTGACGCGGAGGGAGCACTGGCGTCTCCGCCGTGTGCAGCAGCGCCGCAGCCTCGCCCACACAGGCGCCCGCTGGGCCCCCGCTCTGCGCCCAACACCATCCTGCGCAAAACACCTCCCAGTCAAGAACACAGAAATCAACCCGTAAGTTTCTATTTTTATTATTTCCTTACATAGACTAGTATAGTCGTTGTATACTAATAAAGTATATTAAATAATTGTATACTAATAAACCACGATGACTATACTTAATTTAATTCTACAACGTAAACAGTCATAATCATAATAACATAACAGTCTAGTAAAATAACTCTAAAAACTCTTTCAACATAGTACTAGCGCTTACTATTACGGCCAAATAGAAAGTTACTTTAAAAATGACAGGTGCATCTACTTAAATCAATTATCATGTACGAAAGCTATTAGCTATTAGGCTTTCAGTAGAGTTAATGTAGCTGTTGCACTAGTTAGTACAAGAGATACCTACTATTGCATAAAAAGTAAATGAAATCGGCCGTGTCGGTGTTTTTGCGGCGCGCGCGCACCTGCGTGTTTCGCAAGCGCGAGAAGGTAAAAGCGGAGATGCAAAGTTTCACAACACCGACACACGCATCACCATGACAATTATTATGCAGCTAAATAGATTTGTAACTGTCACCACTGCGCTATTTGCAACAGTATGATTGTTATATCGACCATAAAGCTCTCATCTCACAAACAAGCAGGCAACAATCGCAAACAAGCAATCGCTTCAGAATTCCTTTGCCCTGCCCTATCAATATTCATATTAACATTGTCAAATATGATCAAACCGAGGTTTCATTATGAAATCATAGTTTGGGTAAATAAGCTGTCAGTGTAAACCGCTGTTCATGCATGCGTGACTGCTGTTTTGAATTTCAGCCTTGAAGCGCGGCCACCTGCGACGGCGCCGCGTAAACGACCGTGTACTGACACACAATCTGAATATTCAACACATATTTATCTTGCTCGTTTAACATTCCGCTTGACACCTGTGTGTGATTGCCATTTCGTCATTCCCATTTACCGTGACAGAACATTAACAAAGTTGGTCGGTGCTAACGTCCGTAGGTACGCAATTAGACGTTCGTTAGGCCTAGAACAACTGAAAAAGCTGCAGGTCGCGTCGAGATTGTGTTGTGTATGTCCGCGGCAGGTGCATCTCGCAGGATTTATTCGTGCGCTTTGCGATTACGAGCCCCCGGCGCAATGCGCGCTCGTTAATACTTGGTCGCGCCACGTAAATTTTAATCACTGCCAGTTGTTGGAACCGAGGGAAATGTTCAAAACAAGCGTGATTTAAGACGCAACGCGCCTGCTGTATTTAAAGCGACGCAAGTGCCACGTAGAGGACAACTGCACTATAATTTTAAATTATATACAGCTCTACCACCGTTTATACTTACTTGTGACAGACGATACCAACACAACAACCATATATCTGGCATGTCTAATGTACAAGCACTTTTACGTTCTGTGAGTCGTAAAACTTCGCAATTCTTCGTGATTTTCGACGACTATAAAAGATAAATCTCTCTTTTTACGTAACATTATCGTTTCAATACCACACGTTGCCACGGCGCCAAAGACTCATTAAGTTAACAATCAACAAACATTACAGTTTCTTAAGAAAATATATATTCTTATCATTTTCATATCACATTTAAAATACGAAGTTATCCCATGTGCCAATAAACAACTTATCAGCGAAACGGAAACAACAAACAATTTTTTAATTAATATTGGGCGCCAGCAGTTTCGCGATATCCACAGATATTTACTAATATGCCGCCTACTACGAAATCGGAATGTCGACTAATCTAGCCGCATTCTTGCATACAAAATGTGGAATATTCATTCGCACAAGGACATTGAACACAAACTACTCGATCTTCGTTTTCTAAAAACACGGAATAGTTGTGAAAAAATAAAGCAGCGCGGGGCGGTCGTGCTGGAATTTGTATCTCCATCGTGTTCGTCGTGAGGCGGCATTTCACGACGGTATCTCGTGGGCCATCGGGCGTCGTGTGCCACAAACCTCCGGTCACGAGCATACGCCACGCTGCCACAGCGACCGTAATTGTTGCCTGCAGCTGCCGCCCGCCGGCGTTCGAAAGGCCGTGAGATCAATCCACTCTGCTCTTTTAATACTGCTCTCGATATCGCCGCCATATAATCATTGTTGTCTTTCATCGACAATGTTACCCCATTTGTCCTTTACTCTTGTTTGACTTTTCACTTCAACCATAATAAGCTGCTAAGTACCGTAATGACGATTGTTAAGCGTGTAATCCGCTGCGGTGGCACCCCCACTTTATTGAATATAAAGGGCGCAACCCTATTCATAATCATATCTTTGATACAACACGGAGGAACACATTTTAAATGGTTCGTTCTCATGTCTTGTTTACAAGAGAAAGGCGCATTTCTACCAGACCCGACTATATTTTGTCAATAGCACTTAATCATCCAATTACTGGCCCGCATCTTGCTTTTCGTTACCAATTTAAGGACCCCTACCGTTAATCGACGCAAACCGGGCTATCGGACATTAATATTTATCTCGTGCTTTAAGCTAATCTAAAGGAAGAGTGATAATTACATAGTGAGTGATCATTAGTAAACAAGTGCTCTCGCTCTCGGTACAGGCGAACTAAATGATGTGTGGATGCAAACAGGGTGTCGCCTACGCCCGGCGGCGGCGTGGCGGCGGCTCGGGCTCGGCCCATCCGACGGGCGACACTAACGAGCCGCCAGGTGTCCGCGGCTGCGCGCCCACGCTTCCCCGCTCCTCTGAATATCTTTGTCTCCGCACACCTCGCACATAAATCGCGCACGTGAAAGTTTTACGAGCACCTTTACACTTCTTCGAACTAATAAACCGCACAGCGTCGGCGAGTAGACAATGCAACTTCACCGCGAAATGTCTCGACAGCGCCTGCACGTGCAGCGATTTCGCCGATCACTTGGATTCCATCGACGACGGATCGATCGAGGGCATTGTGCGGGTAACGGTCGCTCGCAGCTGCGTGTGAACACACGTGACGGCGCCGGTGGCCGGATAGCTAAATAAATGCGACGAACACTGAACATACCTATTCATTATCCGTCCGACAATGCTCGTCTCATAAAGGGATTTCACGTGTGCGCACTCGCAAAGTCCCGATCCGTTCGGGACATGTGTGCTCTCCCTTCGGTATGTGTCCGTAAATAGGGTGTGGCCACGTGCGGCCGTTCAGCTGTGTCGCGGATGTGCACGGACGGGAAGCCGTAATCTAACACTCACTGATACTTGGAAAGTTACACTGAAACTGCCACCATCCTCCAGCTACTGGAAAAATCATACCCATCTTAAGCCTGTATCTGCCGTGTTTCATGTATTGCTAAGGCATATGAGGCACTTTCCTTAACACTGCACTCACATACGCTTACAAACCACCCAATAACAGGAGGCCCATTGTCCGGGCACTAATGAATTAAAATAGTGTTGAAACAAGCGCATATGCGGTGACAGATGGCCGGACGCGGGCGCGGGCGGAAAGCGCATGTGCCACATGATACTATTTGTCGCAATCACTATTAACACTAAAATGACGAGGGAGACTTTATTGGACGTAATAAATAAAAATTGTTCCTATCGCTTACATTATAATAATTCTACTAAACAGGCTTTAGTTTTCATATCATAATTATAGCTCTGCAATCGTGTCAGATGTTAGGGGTACATGTGCGCGCGCATCTGTGCAATGATTGGTAGCTGCACCCTTAACACTATTTACATGGGCTTTCCTTCTGTTCTCATATCAAATTGACTCTTAAATACAAATAGTAGTACACCGATTTTGATCCATTGGCAAAACATTACTTATGTCCTTTTCTGTTTTGTTACAGACACCAGAAAAGCAGAATCAGCTTGACAGGCCGTCATGCTAAGTGGTGGTTAGATAAAGAGAGACAATATAATTTATGGTAATGTTTAAATACCTCGAGTGGCGATGGAGGTCGCAGCGGGTGGTAGCACTGCGCTGCCGGGACGGTGAGAGAAACCCCCGCCTCCAGTTCCAGTGAACATCATCACCGACGATGATATCCTATGCACGATCTCGTTACGATCAGTAAACTACTTTAATGTAATTGTTTTGTGGCATTACAAGCAGAAGACTTGAGCATTGCAATGCAATCAACCGCTGGCGCCCGAAGCGCCGCGGATTGTTTTGTTATAATGTTTTGTGTAAAAAGCTTTACTAGGTAGTTAGTAGTCTAATGAATGTAAATTTCCATGTTTGTAAATAAGTATGTTGAGTGATTTTGTGGTACACCCAGGCGACATCCTGTCTGACAACAGATGATATATTTTGTAATAAATAGATACTTCTACTGTTCAGAACACTTCACGTACAAAATGCCGTAGTATTTCAATTTTTGTAAAAATATTTTTTCTTAGAAAATGTCAATACTATCTTTTAGTTATAAAACTAATGCTTCCATTTATATCAAAGAAGTGGACCGATTAAAAGTCGGTTCGCGTGTATAATTATATTATTCTAAGTTATTATTTCATGAGTGTGATTTTGCATGGCGATTTTGTTTCTAATAAAATATTCAAATATTATTTTGTGAGTGCTTCACGCAAATTTTCTATTATTAACTTATGATTTGTGTTTGCACACTACTATATGTAAATAATGTATGTAATTAAAACGTAAATGAATATAAAAAACAACTGAAAATTATCGATTTGATACATTTTATGATTTTATTTTGATTTTAAGGTGAAGATGCTTTAATTATCTTTATATACATAATTATTACTTACGGTGTATTATAATTTTAAATAGACTGTTATAGTTTTAGTTGAGGTGCGTTATAATGATCAAATATTGCGTTGTTAGTTGATATGTGGTACGTTGTGTGCAGTGGTGTTTGTTATAAGTTTACATGAATTTAACTCCACTCGGCTCACGCCGCACCGCACACCTCGGCAGCTAGTTCCAAGTTTGTGTCACAAGTTATATCTGTCTTGATTGCATTTCATTATGTTAATCACCCACATTTTCCTTTATTATTTAGTTTTATAAATTGTGCACTGATTTTTTTATTAAGTACCAGTACAATGAAGCGGAAAATAAAAAAATAATAAGGCTATTTTACTCTTTTATTTACCTCTCTACTGACATGTCATGTCTTTTGACTGCATAAATTATATAGTCTGTTTTGGATTCAAAACACAAACTTTGTACAAACAGCAACAACCAGTTAAAAATTAACCGATATGATGTCGGAGCTTTTATAACCATATTGACTAAACCTAACTCTGAAGCGGCCAAATTGGTATTTGAGATGGTTGCTGTAACACTATCCCCCTCTCCGTCACAATAACTTCTAAAATAACCGGGTAATCGGTGTGACTAGCAATAGTTTAGGGTATGATGAGGCTGACATACCTTTGTAAGGTAAAAGCCTCTAAATCAAAGGAGAATAAAAAAACTAGTTATTTGTTACCAGTGATGACATATGGAACAGAGACGTGGTCACTCACTATGGGCGCCATAAGAAACCTCAAGGTCACTCATCGAGCTATGGAGAGAGCTATGCTTGGTATTTCTCTACGAGATTGAATCGAAATCAGAAATGAGGAGATCCGTAGAACTAAAGTTGCTGACATAGCTGAAAAAATGAAGCAAACGGCAATGGGCAGGGGCGTTGGTCCTAGAACTGAGGGCCGTTGGAGTAAAAAGGTTTTCAAGTGGAGACCGCGCACCGGGAAACGCAGCGTGGGATGACCTCCAACGAGGTGGACGGACGACCTGCTGGAGGTCGCTGGGAGTCGTTGGATGCGAACGGCATGTAACTGCTCGTTGTGTAAATCTATGGGAGGCCTTTACTAAGCAGTGAACGTCCTTTGGCTTTGATATAATGATGATGAAATAGTAACAGTATAAAAACATTGATACAAAGCTAGTAGTAGAACTATATTATAACAACGGTTTTTAAAACCAGGGCAAACGCTCGATAACAATATTAACTTAAAATGTAACCAGCGCAGGGCCCAGCATCTTCAAACGTCATCTTTTCACATGATATTAAATAAAATATTTTTTAAATGATATAATCATATCATATACTTTTAAGGTAAATAACAAATCCTTAGTGAAACATCTTTAATTATGTTATTTAAGTAGACAATGTAAATAACTCACGAAATATTAACATAAATATCGAAAATTACCATATCGGCTATTTATACGTCCACTGCTGAACAAAGGCCTCCCCCATAGATTTTCACAACTGTGTCATCATTTTGGGGGGTATTTGCCAATACTCACCACGCTTGGCAGGCGGGTTGGTGAGCGCAGTATGGCTAACGTTTCACAGAAGGGACGCTGCTGCCCATCCCTCTGGTTTAGATTCCTTTAGTCGCCTTTTTCGACATCCACGGGAGGAGATGTAGTGGTATTCTTAATCCGGACACCACACAGAAATCGAATATTATGCCAACGAAAATTATTCTTATAACAAATGTGTATGACCTACAGTACAAGTCGATGTGCTGGGTTCGGGTGTGTGTCCATGCGAGACTTATGTCTATAAACTGTATTGTACTTGTAGACCGAACCCTGAGTTTCTTTCTGCATTTCTTCTCAGAGGTTGTCATGTAGTGAAATGCCCTCAGTCGTTTCAATTATGACGTGTAAAAATGTCTGCTAAGACCTAATTACTGAATAAACGATTCTATTCTATTCGTAACGCTGAAGACATTATAATTTAGGTGCATCGTCTTTTTTTAAAGAAAAAGACACAAGGCCTCTATATGAGGTTGATCAATAAATCGTTCGTAGCGATCTACGAGATGTCTAAGAGCTGGTGTATGAATTATTTACCAAAAAATTTAAGAATGGACTATAAACAGAAATTCATGGATTGTATGCATATAAACTTCAAATAAATCGATAAAGTAATAAATTACGGGTTTTATAACCATATGGTCTTTCATTTATTTATTTTTATTTTATTTTTTCACCACAATAATGAAAATGTTATAGTTCTGTTCAAATTTACTGTGGCTTAGTTTAGGCACCAGTATGTGCCTAAACTAAGCTTAAGCCTGTATTTCAGGTCACCAGGCCTTCCACCTCAGAAGTCCAATATTGCTCTTTCACAAACTAAAAGTAAAACTATCAAGTTGTTTCCTCTTGATAAAGTTCTCTTGATGAATACTCTTCAATACGTTGATATCACTATATCAGGCCCCGATACTGGTTGATTTCGTCCTTTATAACCCAGTTATCATCTTGCATCCCATGAATGCACACTTTCGCGGCAAACAACATCTTGATATAACAATAGACTCGCTGTTCTAGTAAAAAGTGTATATTATGGCTTTGTTACACCCAATATTGACGATTTATCAAAATGTATTTATATTTTCATATCTTTGTTTTACTTTTGAAAATGTATTATATTATATTTTACTTCTCATATATGTCTGCATCTTATATATTATTTACATATACTTTTAAAGATACAATTAATACTACTTTATGCAACCTGTTGATGATACGAGGACTACCACCCAGGACTAATTCTGCCTAGCATTGGGCTTATCACCTCGAGACATTACTTATTCAGTCTCTTATGCCCAGTAATTGCACTAGCTACAATTCCCATTAATTAAACCAGAACACAATAATGACTAAAATTTCAAAACTCCTGCTACCTAGCAGGATTGTTGCAGTAACAGTTATTATAAAAGTAATTTAATTTAAGTAATTCATTTTCTCACCACAATATTAAAAAAGTTGCAACAAAATACTCTATTATCTAATTACAGTATTATTCAAGTTTATTGTGGGAGACTGGTGCCTAAGCTAGGCCGAAGCCTGTGTTTCAGGTCACCAGGCCTCCACCCCAGAAGTCCAATTTTGCTCTTTCATAAACTGCCAAGCGAAATGTTTCCATTTTCTTCTTCTTCGTGTATCTGACTCTATCAAGTTGTATTTTCTTGTTTAAGTTCTCTTGATGATTACTCTCCAATACGTTGATATAACTTAATCAGGCCCCGATATTGGTTGATTTTGTCCTTTATAACCCAGTTATCATCTTCATCCCATGAATGCAGTTTCGCTGCAGACAACATCTTGATATAACAATAAACTCGCATGTTCTAATAAAATGTGTTTATTATAGCTTTGATACACCCAATATTAATGATTTATCAAAATGCATTTTCAATTTTATTTCATTTTCAAGTACACACTATTATTATAAAAGGTACACAGAAGTCACCAGGGAAAACCTCTTGTCTCTTAAATACTCAAAGGCAACCTTGCAGATTATTCTAATATATTTATGTTAATTAATATTTAAACAAATGCCTGCTATAGTAACTTTAATCAAATATACTCGTAACGTTAAATTAATGACAATACATATATGTATAACCAAACATAGTGTTTGAAAAGTGCTTACTGTATCTGGATTAAAGTCCCTTGATGCTAATTCCACGTCTCATTCCGTGGGTGTCGTAAAAGGCGACTATGGGATTAATTTGAAGATAGCAGCAGCGTGTTTGAATACATTTACAACTCAATTGCGATCGCCAACCCACCTGCCAAGCGTGGCAATAATGGCATAACGCCCCGATAAGTATCGTAGAGTTTAGGTAAAGGTACAGGTTATAAGTTTCAGGTTTAAAATATTTACTTTTACTTTGAATACTGTTTATTTGAATATTATCAATGTATACGACTGACTTAACTAATCACATAAAATGTAATCATTTATTTCCCGACATTTTTGTATGTACATTTTTCCGTTTTTCCGTGTGGTGTCCGGATCAAGAATATATCCACCACTCCATCTCCTCCCGTGGAGGTCATGAAAGGCGACTAAGGGTCTCTAAGGATGCATGGAGGGATGGGCAGTAGCGTCCTTTCTGTGGAACAGAAACCATTCTGCGCTCACCAACCGGCCTGCTAAGTGTGGTGAGTACTGGCAAATTCCCCCAATATGATGACACAGTTGTGGAAATGTATGGGGGAGGCCTTTGTATAGTAGTGGACGTTGTATGGCAGATATGATGATGATGATGAAAATTTTACTCGAACAATTTGTAAAACGCAGTATTTAAAAAAAAACATGACATTTTCATTGTTATTATAGCTAGACCTTTCAAATTCTTTTCTTAAAAATAGGTAACCTACCTTTTAGTAAGTACATCGCACAAACTCATGCCCAGTCATTGTGACAATCTTTAGGGAGACCTACGTCCAGGAGTTGAGTCTGTATCGTGGTGACTCGAATGTTTAAGGTCTCGCTTCTCAAGCACCAAGTTGCGAGTTACTGAGCGAGAAACCTAGCATGCACTGTGAAGCGTGGTGATCAAAGCTCGTTCCTTCTCTGTATGAGAATTGGCCTTCTAACTTTTTTTTAACGAAGTACCTAGAACACTACTAGAATGGGATTTCTTCTATATTGTGAGAATAGTTTACAGACATACATCTCACATCCACAAACACCCAGACCCGAAACAACGATCTGGAGATCATACAAATAAGAAAAGAAAGCCAATCGCTTAGCCGCTGCACCAACCGTGCCTTGGCTTGGCTTGGGGACAGTTATAGTATAATCAGCCCATTACTGTCCCACTGCTGGGAATTTTCTCACAATCAGACAGGTTCGGCCTTAGTCCACCACGCTGGCTGAACAAAGGCCTCCCGATTTTCACAACGATTGATTAGATGCCGCCCGATTTAATTATCTGCAATTTTTATACCCATATAGTAACCCTGAGTAGATATGATTATGAAGTAGCAGCAAAACTCTTGAAATCAAATTACTTATTTTGAAACTGGGTTCATAGGGGTTCACAATATACTGCATGAAGGCGTCTGTCCATTCCCGTACCTACCATGTTCGTGCTATGAACGTATCGGACGCGGAAAAGAAATGACGAAGACTACCACGCACACTAAGGGTGAGATTCAGAAACGAGTCTAAACGTGAACTTATTTCCATCTGTCAAAATGCACTACTTACGCCCCTAATTTTTACAGATGGAAGCGTAAGTTCACGCTTAGACTCGTTTTTTAATCTCAACCTAAACGTATCGTACCATGCACTAAGTACTTGTACCAACTCGTGAATTTGCTCTCGATCCGCTCAAAGCACGCTACGGTGTTGGACGGTAACGGAACGGTCTATGTGAACGTTGTTTCATTTATTAATTCATACATTTTTTTGTCTTTTACGTTCATAGCGCGGTCATGGTATACGGGGTAATGAGAAATTCTTAACTCTGTACCCGATTTCATACAAATCTATTTAGCTGAACTGGAGCAACCGAAATCAAACCGAGCGTACATCCAAACATTTGCAAAACATTAATGAGATCATCAAAAGCGACAGTCGCGTCGTTAAAGTAAAATAGTTTAAACTCACACTTTTCTAAAAGTTTCATTCCACTGCGGATCCGGCAAGATCACGCGATTGCATCACGACCAATTATCGCAACTACAATATTTGGTCAGCTGCGTACATAATGTACTATAAACTTCAACAACAAACGGTTGCCAGACGAAATACAACTTTCATACAGAAGAATAGAGATTAAATTCTTTTAAGTATATAGCTACGTTATTATCAAAGCAATTTGTTCCGTGATGCCATAGTATAAAGTCGAATTCGGTTTACTTAATTCAGAATACATAATTGGTTTCGTGAGCGTTTGTTCGCAAACATTAACTCGATGCCGTCACACGAACAATACGACTAATTACTATAGTTAGGTAAACAAGCAAAATAAACTATAAAAATTACGCCGCGACCCTGCCAGGATTCGAACCTGGAATCTTCTGATCCGTAGTCAGACGCGTTATCCATTGCGCCACAGGGCCAGTTGTTGGAGCGAATGAAATTGAATATTGTGTTCCTTATCTTTTGACAGCATGTACCTAATTATTAATAATGTATAATTTTGATTTTTGTCAAGAAGTTCAACTTTGAGGTGAAATGCAGATTCTCATCTTTAAAGATTTACTGTGTGTATTCATAGTATTTCCGTGAAATTTATTTGCTATGAAACATCCCAATTACTACATACTTGTCTGTCTATTTTACCCCAAAATGACAACACAGTTGTGGGAATCTATAGGGACGACATTTGGCTGGTATGATGTCTGTATTGTATCGAAAATTGGAATGGACCCTTGGAGCTTCCAATCCATTTTCTGTTTTTTTATAATATTGTATTAATCTATTATTAAGTTGTTTTACGATATTATTATTTAAAATTGTGAATGCGTGTAGTATGTAGACCAGTTAAACACGTAGACTTCATATATGCTATGGTCGCTTTTGGTATTTTTATAGCCTACACAAAAGACCTACTGATGGTACTGTACTGCGTCAAATCGTTAATCTCCTTAAAGTGACGGTTGAGCCTCACGATGACTAATTCATGCTTACCGGCTATCGGGACGGGTCGACCCAAAACGGCTATGGAACTTTATTCAAAAAGCAATTCTAGACGTTGCTCTACATTCTCACATAATATTTTACCATAAAATATGTCTGGTCTTTAAAACAGAAACCTTTGGGTTTGTTTCGGCATTTCTTCTCAGAGGCAGTCAGTGCAAAATGGCGGCGTCATCTAGATTGATTAAACAGTGAAAATATTTTTTTTAAACGTACTTGCTCAATAGACATCATTTATAATTTATCTTCATTAATACTAACTTTACCGGTAGACTGTAAGGTTAAAGATCACGTCGGTACATCGTGACAAGTAACAGGTTGTTAGCTGAATAACGAGACGACTTAAGGAAATGCCCTAACTCGACACACAGCGTGGGACGAATGACTGCTTATTATATTCTGCAGTATTGCACTCACTCAAGAACTACATAAAGAACATGCTTGCTATAACTAAGTTGAAGAAATTTTGTATTTGTACATATTCAGTAACTGATGGTGAATCAATATATAATTATAGGGAAAAATCATTAAAGGACTGTTTACAGCTTCTATCTTTTCTACGCCTATTTAAAATACCTAAAAACGTATTTATTATTACTGTGTAATATACAAATATCATTGAATTATGTACATAATTATTATATCACATACTTACTTTTACCTACATTATGTATATACAGAATTATTAAATGTTATAATATGTAATACTAGTTTCAAGGGTATGTCACTCGTGGGCTGCAGCTGAAAATCAGCCTTAGATAACGGTACTTGGTACTGTCACCTGACATCATGCTGAGATTATTGCCCATTTGGCACTTTTGTTTTAATATTGTGTTTTTGCTTGTCTATGTAATTGTTTGTGCCAATAAATACTTTTCTTCATTTCTTTTTACGTTGCATTTTTTTACTGTAGGAATCGTAGGTTCAACTTAGATATAAATCACCTATACACAAACACCCAGACCCCGAACAACTACTATTTGCCATGCAAATATTTTTTGTTCAATGCGGGAATCGGCCGAGACCTCAAGTTGAGAATCAGCTTCCAGTTCAAAATGTCATTCGATTGGAGGATAAACAGAATTATGCAATCATGAAAGTCTACTTATCAGATTTTAAAAATAATACATTCGTATTCTATTGTATTATATATTAAAAAGAAGTAGATATGTTATATGCGTGCCAAAAGTAAGAACCAAAACTCCCCCAATTGTAGCACTTTGCAATCGGTTCGCCTAGATAGCTATCTCTTTTACTCTTGTTGTTTTTGTATCTTCTTTCTCACGACGTGGTTGTGCAAGCGAGACTGTATTTTGCGCACCATTTAATATGGAAGTAACATATCTATGGTATAATATCATTGTTCGTATTATTTTTTGTAGGCAATTTATTTTAAACTACTACTATAATCTGGATAACGATATCCACAATGTACAGGTGCAGATCAGCAGTGCTATCCTGTAAGAACTCACTTGCAAACTCCCTTCTGAATACGCAGTGGAATCTCTAATTTCGTATTGTTTTTACAACTTTTAAGCACTGCAGCAGTGCTGTATGATCTCATTAGCAAAACTCACTTATATTCATAAGTGAGTTTTGCCGCAGTGAAAAGTAGTAAAAATAATACGATATTAGGCATTTATGTTTTACTACATTACGACGCGGATTTACAAATGGGGGTTGTGCTTACATCGACGACGCAAGTGTTCGGCGCCAGTGTATAGTTGTAACATCTTGGTACCGTTAACTGGTTTTTCAGACGACACGCTATCGTCGATAAACGGCGACAGGCGATTATTCACGCAGGTGCGCCCGCGCAGACGACAGCGACCTTCGCTCGGTGCACGTGTATTGTCTTCAGTACAACACTCGCGACAAAAGCAGGTCTCTTTTGGTTGCTTGAGAGTTGGGAACAAAATGAATTGTGATTCATGAAATTTAAATGAAAATGGACATAGATAGTTTTTTTATGTCTATTCACAAACATTTCTTGGAAATGTGGTTGCATAACCGGAACAATTCTGGTGAAGCCAAAAGAGTCCAGACATTGTGAGTACCTACAAAATAGGCCTTTATCTAAGTGGCTATCACACAGTACCATCGACCTGTGAAGCAATACTGTGTTTGCTGCGGTCAGGCTTCGGATGGCTGACCATTCCTTTAACATTAACACCCCGTGCCCCGGACGGCACGTAAGCAGCTGGTCCCGACTATCATACGAATATCTTTGATAGTTGTTACGGAAAGTCCAGTAGACCAGTTCTGACAACCAGTTTACCCATAAGATTAGACAAAAGTATTTTTATTAATATAAAATCATTTACAGGCACTTATTAATAGTCAATACTTTAGTTGCCGCGTTCCAAGATGTAAATGTCCTATGGAGAAACGGCCAAGAAACTCCATAGTTAAGGATTCCAGTAATTAGGTAGCGGAATATTTTACACTGCCACCCGACGGCAGAGTAAAATATTGACATTAAGTTGTATCGGGTTTAACAGGAAGTCACTTGAAGTTGGAAAAGAGCTTTGGAAAAAGCAAATGAATAAGCACATCGACGGCACAAACCAGATCTTTTAGGGATGTCTCGGCTTTTCATACATTTTTAGTATTGAATTTTGTTTTTTATCGTTGCCCCACACAAGGTTTACTCCTGTGTCGTGGGTGTGTTTACAGACATGAATTCCACCCAGACCCGGAACAACTACCTACAGATCATACAAATATTGTCTCGTGCGGGAATCGAACCCACGACCCGGAGCGCAGCAGCCGACTGTATCAGCCACTGCACCAACCGTGCCGTCAACTAAAATAATGTTGTACTAAAATAACGTTGTAAAAAGAGGAGACCGTTACTTAAATTTTTGTATAGTATGAAAACAAAAAACAGATATTGTCAACCAAGTATATATTTTCCTATATATATTCCTTTCCATATATATTCCTTTCCTATATTTATATATATATTTCAGCTATAACACGGTAGAACTTCTAAACGCAGATTGTATAAAACTACGTTCCTCGATAGAAACGTGTTAAAGGTTGTTGGCCCATAGGTTTATGGGAGGACGTAGAGAATGAAGAGTGGACCTCTTCATTCTGATTCATGTGTTAAAATTAACCTCTCGGGCTATTAAAAATGATGACCCAGTGTTGTAATTAGAAATGAATACACTGTCTAGATAATCATCTAGCTTATATTCTTAAAGACAACATAAAATGTATAAATGATTTCAATTTTGATATCACCGAAATCAGAGAAATCCAATTGAAAACACCAAAGATACTAGTACGAGAAAATTTATGGGGTATTAAAACACATCGCAGGTACTACATAATAAACACCAAAGAAAAGCTAAAACACCGGCTGCGCCAGGAATGGGACGTTATACGTCCTGAAGAATGTAAAATACCTGTAAGCTCCACAGCTAAAATAATTTCTTCTGTAAGTGGACCCACAAAAAAAGGAAAGTCTCAATAAAATATACAAAAGCAGGCCGTTACGGGTAACTAAGATACATACCAGTGACCACCACAATACCAGAAATGGAAATGGTGATATCTAATAACTGGTTATTGTAAAACCAATAACTAAACCGAAATCTTCAAACCACCGAACAGAAATGAAAATAGTTGCGGCACTCAGGCTTGTAGGTGTTGCAGATTTTTTATTGGTGTGCACCTGTATAAGAACCGTGGAAAATAGCGTTACACGCTTTAACGTCGGGAATATATCGTGCCAAGCCTTCGAGACATTCTGATAACAACTCTACGTACTGCGCATATTGTTAGCCATTTATTATTTAAATTATACCGACATAAATTGGTTTCAAGTGTATTATTATTTACTCAGTATTCGTACCTACTTAAAGAGTTACAAATCACTTATTTCAAAGCAAATCTTTAAAAATCTTACATATGAGCAAATCCTGTTAGAATGAAAATATCGTGAGAAATTATTAATACATAAAATACTTGCATTATGTTATGTAATACATTTTTTATTAGGTTAAATACGATGTTCAAAAAAGACCACCTCAACATTTTAGCAAAATCGTTCAGCATTCTAGGTATATTACGAAACGGTAGTAAAAAGAAAACCCTAGTTTTATCGTTTTATATTTCAATTAAAAAGTGTTCGTAACCGTTCTATTATTCCATAATTAAACTTAATACACGGAAATAGTATAAAATAAAGTGATTAATACGTGTCATTAATCTGATAGGTCTCGCAATCAGTTGTACGGTGATAACTGCGCTGACAGGTGGGCCCGGCAGGTGTTTGCACTTGCTCGGTGTGCCCGCACCTCACTGATAAGATTACTGATAACACACTTAATCATGCTGAAGCACCGTAACGTACTGATGTACCTATGCTACTCATTTTAAACGAATTCTTCGTATAATCAGATAACGAGAATAATTTCTTACAATGCATATGAGTTTTGAATAGGAAATAAAATTTAAGTCTACGATTTTACCGTCTTCTTCATAATATATTTGACGGCACGGTTGCCGCAGTGGCTTGGTTTGATCCCCACACGGAACAAATATTAATTAGATGATCTACAGATAGTTTTATCGGGGTTGAGTGTTTGTGCATGTGAGACTTATATCAGTAAACTGTACCCACGATACAAGGGAAATCCTAGAGTGGGACATCGATTTTATAATCTTTATATTATTTAACAACACGATTATATTACTCTAAGAAGTAGCATTATGTAGTAGTGCATTGTCGTTCATGTGGGTACATTTCGCCAAAAACGATCATACCACGATGTAGGACAGTATGATCGCCCACAGACGCTAAAACAGTCAAAAGTGATACAACAGTACTACTTTCTACGTCATACTTGTTATCTGTATAAAATCAGTACGTCTTGCGGCGACCATTTTCCATACTAATATAAGGAAGAAGTGCTATAGTGGCACCGCAGATGTAACGTATTTTATTACACACTTCTACTCGCATACATACTGTTTGGTCATCATCATTTCGGCCGAATGAAGTCCACTGCTGGACACAAGCCTCCCCCAAAGATCACCACAACCACCGATATGGATGTGTTGTCGGCTCATTGGGGGGTTTTTGCCATAATCGCCACGCTTGGCAGGCGGGTTGGCGATCGCAGTTGAGTTGTTAATGTACTCGAAGGACGCTGCTGCCCATCCTCCGGCTAATCCCTTAGTCGACTTTTACGACACCCATGGGAGGAGATGGGGTGGTGGCATTCTTAGCCGGCACCACACGGTTTTTTCAAAATTAGTTAACATCCAAATTTTAATAGAGAAGATGGTTGGCAGGTACCACCTGTTTGGAATCCAGTTATTAAAATAATAAAGTCCCAAACAACATACCGCACTAAAAAACATCAAGACATTGTAAGTGATTACTGCGTGCATCGAAACAAATATTTTCATTAAAATTGGACGGTAGATAAAATAAAATAACTTGAAAAAATCTGTAACGACGCCTGTCACCTTAGTCATCCTGCGACCACGAATGCTGCAAAGTATTCGAAACGTCAGGAAAAACAAAAATCTATAATATACGCGATCTAATCCGTCTAAAATTGTTTTATTATAATGACCACTTATTGTTGCGCTAATAAACTGCCTAATATGATATCTTAATTATTATGAGATATTATGTCGTTTTTACACTTATGTAGAAGTCTACTACATACTCGCAGTTACACGGAATTCCGATATTGTTAGTAACCCGGTGTTACAGTATCACCGACGATATCACACATCTTTTTTGATATGTCTGGTGACATTACGCTTGCAAGCAATATATGGAATTTCGTAGTATTGTAGTGGTGTCAGTGAAATAGTGCCGTCCGTAAACATTTAATTAATAGTGGACAAGCTATTAAGATTTAGCAAACATAATTTAAAACTCCGGGCAGCTACTGTTTGTGCTTGGCAGTGTTTGTTATTGAATTCTTCTATTAGAAGAAAACTCAATAACACTTTGTGTACAGTCATAATATTATACCTGCTGTTTGCTTTTTACTGCGACGATTACAAAACGCACTGAAATTAAACATCACTAGAAAGTTTTTAACAACAATGGAAGGTGTGTGTTCGTTATTGCATCTCAGATTTCAGTAATATTAAAACTCTTCTTATTGTAAAAAGTATTTCTTGTTGTTGTTTTGATGAGATTTAGGTAGGTATATACTTTACTATTTTCAAAAAGACTGCCCCTTCGCAGCAGTGGATAGGGAGAAGTGAAAGGAACAGAGAGGACATCTCAGGCTTAAAATAATAATAAGTAGGTATATCCGCTTACATCGACAGACTACTTAGTAAAGGTACCTGGGAGTCGTTGGGTATTTAGTAAACTTATGAGAGAGGCCCTTTTTTCAACAGTATCAATGCAGCTGATATGATGATGATGATGTCGCTTAGATCACCAGCATAGCCTTGTCCATACTATGTTGGAGTTGGCTACTAGTCTAACTAGATGCGGTTGGATGTCAGTCTTTTAAGCGTACCTAGTGACTATGATCTGACATTCGCATCCCAAATAGGTACTAGTGACATATTATGTATATTCTAATATCAGACCGGCTCTTAGGACTGCGTGAGCGCGCAGCTTGGGGACTTTGCGTGTTAATACCGAGTGACCCCCGGGAAGACGGCGTGGTGGCGCGCACGTGTTCACGTGCCGCTGTGTGCGCATAGTGTATAGCGAGGCTTTAGGTAATTCTTTACAACCCCCCAAAATGTGCTTGAGGAGCAGCTTGTTTACAGTCGCCTCCACTCCGCCAGAGGGGGTGACCGCTTAACGGTCATCCTGTCCAAGATGTACCTAAAGGCGTGGGCTAATAGGCTTACTTAGTCTGATTTTCTGCGAGATCCTGGAGCCCCACTTTCCATGCAGTAGGAGTATGGCATGACCTTCTGAACTTCACCGGGGCGCAGGAAGTACAGGTAAGCAAAAATAAAGTATTTGCATGACAACCAACCAACGTCTTAAAATATTCTTTAAGGCACTAAACCCTTATGTACTAGGTCTTTGTGTCTTAAAATAATATATAATTGCAAAAGCATAATTGTGGAAAGCGTTTAACCTCACAGATCGATCGATCTGCACTGCACCGTTATTGTTTTGCCATAAGCATCACATAAATGTACACTTACACAGTTTAGTAATAGTAAGTTAAGGCCTAATAATGCGGTATATTATGTAGATTAATACAATGCTACCTTTACCAGGTCGTCTGTCATTGGAGCCTGGAGGCCGTTCCAAGCTGCGTTTTCCGATGTGAGGTCAACCGACACTCGAGGACCTTCCTGCGCCAATGGGCAGCAGATCTATGAAAAATGTGCCCCGGCCATTATCCCGTCAGCTTGCTAATCCTTTCAGCTATATCGGTAACTTTAGTTCTTCTACGGAGATGCGTGGTTGTGGAAATCTATCTATCTATATGTCTTTGTTCAGCTGTGGACATCCTGCGGTTGTTTATATAACGCAAGCAAGGTCTAACCAAATCTTTTTTACATTTAGATTAAGAGAATTTGTTAGAAATTTCATTCGCAAAGAATCCATCGAACTATAATTTTAATGTTAAACTATAACAAACGAGATAACAAAAGCGAAGACAACTGAAACATTGTCTTCTATATGTTATTGGATTATTAATTATACTTTGGACTATTCAAATAAAATTCCTACAGTTCGCCTAGCGATGTAAACAAGTCAACACAACGACTGCTTGTTGTCGTTTGCTGCTGCGCGTTAAATTGTTTTAGGCATTCGCAAATTAATATAAACAGTGATTCAAAGAAAACAAGCTCCTATTTTAACGGCAATAAAGTCCTGGAGTAACGAACAAACAATATGGTTTGTTATAAGCAAAATACCGCACGAACCGCGAATTATTGCAACAAGAGGCGTAACTAGGCAACGCGGTTATGCTAACCATAACAATAAGCCGTTGTAGCCGACGATACGGTCGGCTACATAAGTTTACACACGCAATCTGTGGCCAAACAATACTTCGTAATACTGAGTCTGCGCCGTAACGGCCAAACAACTTGCATAATGTTGATTTACAACGTAGAATTTACGTCCTACACGTCTCAGAAGAACAAAGAACTTGATTGTCCACTTTATACATCAATGTCAAAGTATCTCATCAATTTGAATCGACCTCAAGGTAACATACCAAAGCCGCTATTGTGAGCGTGCTTTTTTCCCTGAGTTTGTAGAGCCGCAATCGACCACCGTAATCTGTGGTGTTATACGGCCGAAATTAATAATCGATCTAATCCAAAATCTTTGGATTTCGGGTTGCGGATATGTCTGTTTTTGTGTTAAATGTGATCGTAACACAACAACGGATGAATTTCTAAATCTTAAATCTAGATTTCAGGTTAGATCGATTATTAATTTGGGCCCTTAACCGATATTCAGACAAAACAATATACAATTCACGTTTTATTCTTCGTAAGATTAATACCTAAATTGGGTCTTACAAAGAAAATCTTCTTACAAATCTTAAAAATACATTTATGTAATTAAATTAGTAAAAGAAAACAGTAAAAGTATTTTTTCATGCAATTTATTTTATTTATTTATTGAGGGATAATAAACAGCCACAACACAATAAATAGGCTATAGAGGTAACAAAATATATGGAGTAATGTTGCGGCCCACTATCGAGTTATTAAACGAGGAAATCACCTGCCTGGTGGTAAGCGTCACGCCTGCCCATAACAGTTGTAACTCTACCCAGGAATATTGCTGCGTGGCTCCACACTGCGCTCGTCACCCCGGGATTGTTATTTAGTCGTGGGTGCCTTTAGAGGCAGAACCTACCTAGCTGGACTCTTGCAATAAGAGTAATAATCTATTTCAAAGTCAAAATCACCTTTCCATGAACTAAAGTCGAATTCAGGCACTCAAAGTGGTCCAATCGTAGCTAAGCCGACGGCTAATAAGGCCATCATACAATACGCCAAATACACGAGTTTAACAATAGCGTCAGCATAGTATAACCAATATAGCACACCTCGAAGAATACTTCTACGTTATTTTCCTCAGTTAAGTGTTATAAGTATAACTTATACAAATAGATAAGCTGTTCATACACGAACACTTTATATGTTTGTTTTTCTCCAGTAACGCGACTCACATGATATATCTAAAATAACAAAACATCATTTTATTAGTTTCCAACTTATCTTACGAAAACTACTCTAAGGCATACTACATACATAAGGCACTACTAAAGTATTTCCTTGCATAGTTACGCTGCCATATTGACATTTTAAAATCATCACATTGGCTTTACAGCCTTGCTAGACAAGTTTATATCTGCAACATGCACAAACAGAAATTTCAATAACATCTACGGGATTTACTCAAATGAGTAAAGTCAAGTGAAACTGTCATTTCTCGTATACGTCTCAAGGGAGATATGGTTGCTTAACCAGACAATTGGCGAAGTTTGAAAAAGCCTCCAGCTAGGCTTTAAAGTTTAAACTATATACTAATCAACTGTGCCTAAGGGCATCCTCTGCGAGCCACGGTTCTCAGCTTAGGGCACACGGACCTCGGCTTAGAAACTTCAGGTTAAAGTAAATTTTATGGTGCATCCCCATCATTAATTAATATTTTAATGTTCAGTCAAATTTGCCCTTATATCACTGTACTGTACTGCCTTCATCACTAAATGATATTATTCTCAGGTGTCTCAACTTCAGCACTTGCCAACAAGACAGGTGTTACGAATGCATGGGGCATAAGTTGTACTGGCAGAAAATCTTTATTAGGCTTCGGTTTATTTCAATTCACTTAACATTTGCGCTACATACATATTATCGTCATCATATCAGCCACAGGACATCCATTGCTGAACAAAGGCCTCCCCCTTAGATTCCCACAACGAGCGGTTACTTGCCACCCTCATCCAACGACTCCCAGTGACCTTCACCAGGTCGTCTGTCCACCTCATTGGAGGTCGTCCCACGCTCTTTATTAGGCTTCGGTTCATTTCAATTCACTTAACATTTGCGCTACATACATATTATCGTCATCATATCAGCCACAGGACGTCCATTCCTGAACAAAGGCCTCCCCTTAGATTTCCACAACGAGCGGTTACTTGCCACCCTCATCCAACGACTACCAGTGACCTTCACCAGGTCGTCTGACCACCTCGTTCGAGATAGCCCCACGCTGCGTTTTACGGTGCGCGGTCTCCATTCGAGAACTTTTTGCTCCAATGGCCATCAGTTCTACTTGCTATGTGCCCCGCCCATTGCCATTTCAGTTTACTAATCCTTTCAGCTATGTCGGCAACTTTAGTTCTTCTACATATCTCCTTATTTCTGATTCGATTTCTTAGAGAAATACCAAACATAGCTCTCTCCATAGCTCGCTGAGTGACCTTGAACTTTTTTATGAGGCCCACAGTGAGTGGCCATGTCTCTGTTCCATTTATCATCACTGGTTAAAGACTTTCATCTTGAGGCATTGTCGCATTGTTGGCAAAAAAACGCTGCCCAGCTGAGTCGGATTCAAAAACCTCTTTCTCAAAGTTGGACCTCCCAATGGATATTGAGATAGGCACGACATGGGCATCCAACATTACTTTCGTTTTGCCATGTTCATTTTAAAGCCCACGCGTTTGAAAACTGTTGAGATCATCGAGCATTGTGCTGAACTCTTGCAGTGATTCTGCCATGACAACGATATCGTCGGCAAATCGAAGGTGAGTGATATACTCGCCATTGATGTTAATGCCGAATCCTTTCCTCTCTAGTAGCTTGAAGGCATCCTCCATCCTTCATTGTAGCGGTGAGCAGTTTCGGGGAAATGACGTCCCCCTGGTCTCACACCTTTCCGCAATGGAGTTGACCCGGTGATATGTTCATGTACTCGGACCGACATGGTGGCGTTTCTGTATAAGCACTTCAACACTTAGACGCACTTAGTCAAGGTGCCACCGCTCCAAAGACTGCAACACTGTCCAGGTTACAGTTTTATCAAAGGTTTTCTCATATTCCACAAACGGTAAGCATAGTGGCAGATTATACTCCTCGGTGTTCTATATAACCTGCCGCAGCGTATGTATGTGGTCTATGGTACTAAAACCTTTTCAGAAACCAGCTTGTTCGGGAGGCTGGAAGTCATCAAACCTGCCCTCGAGACGATTCGTGATAACCCTTCAAAATATCTTATAAACATGGCTCAGAAGCGAGATGGATCTATAATTCTTCAACAGGCTGTTGTCACACTTTTCGAAGAAGAGCACCACCTCGCCTGAGTTCCATGCTTCTGGCGTTGTGCCCTCGAGTAAGACGGAATTGAACATCTTCTGAAGGATTTTAAGTATCGGTGTGCCAGCCGCTTTCAGAAGCTCTGTCGTAATTCCGTCCCCACGCCTAATTATTTTTAAGCTGTTTCAAGGCGGGTGGCATCTCATACAGGCTGATGTCCGGGATATCCTCGGTATAGTGTCGGGTTAGTTTGGCTCGGGAGTCGTTGTGACCAGAACCATGTTAAATTTAAGTTTATCTTTTCATATCACGGCACTTAGTAAAACTGTTTCGCCAAAGTCTGCATGCGATAACAACGATAAGGTTTATCTGACTACAGGTGTTTGAACCGAGTTCGTACTCAATATACTGGATGTGGATGTGGACACTTATAAATAACATTTACGGATAGCATGTCTCAAGTTTACAGGTTCAAATAACAGATAAACCGTCATACCTGAAATTATTTGATAAAACCTCACATTAGATGTATTTACTCCTATTTCTTTCTTTCTTTTCGTGTAGTTAGTGGCCAACCTTGTATCAGAGTTGTTTCGCTCAAAGGCCTACAACTTGGCTTAACGACTGCTGTCTAATGACAACAACCGGGACCAGCGATTTGACGTGCTCCCCTAAGCACAAAGACGTCCAGTGAAATACCACTATGTGGTCACCCATCCACAGATTAACCACACCAAGCATTGCTTAACCTCGCCAATCAGTGAGTGTAATTAGCTATGAGCGTTTCAATTTACTACTATTAGAGGCAGCAAACAAGAAAGAAAGAAGAAAGAAAGACGCTTAAAAAACTCCGCTGAATACTTTTTTATTTTTTACATATAACAGTTTTAATGTAACAATTGCAGTATGTCATAAACTCATAAGTATGGCAAACCGCAGTGAGTAAACAATAATGTATACCCCTTTATGTTTACATGTAAGTACATTTATCTATTTAAGCCAATGTGTAGAAAAGATTAAAGTAGTATTATCATCAACGAACTGCTGATTTATAAACAAAAATAGAAAAACATGCGTACAGCTGCGCAAAAAACCGTTATATACAAACATACCTAGATTATTGTTTATCTGTATAAATTATTCGTATTTCGTAGTGTAGAGCATACAACGCGAGGGCCTCGACTCGTTAACCTTTCACGAACACCCAACGTGATATATTATTCATGCCATAATTGAAATAAACTGACGAATTCTTCAAAATAGGACCGATTTCCATCAACCAACTTATTGTAGGTTCATAGAATACAGGTGCCCGTCCATAACACGTTCACCTGGGATAATGGGATGTTATTACCATACATTTCAATGATAGTAAGGCGGAACAACAGATTTTGTGTAATTCTATAAAATTTTCATGAGAAATTGAAATTCTAAGCGTGCAGACCTACAGTTTTGGGCTATTGTTTCACAAATAAAGAATTTCAAACAACACCTGGCAGACTTATAACTAAACTATATTATTACAATATAGTTTTTTGTCATACAGCGCTTTCCTGCTTTGTTTTTGCAGAATATAGTTAGACAATCATTAGCAGTTCCATTTATGATTCCAGATTTATGGTACATTGAGATTTTGTGTTACGCGGTACAATTGCTTACTGACCCGCTTCATACTCTCTCATAAGCACCAATATCGCGGGTCAAAGCCTAGCATACTATATAATATGATTATAAAAAATGTACATTCTTAATTAATTTAAGACACCACCGACTTTAGGTGAAGGTAAGCACGCAGTAAGCAAGTGTGGTGATCGATGCTTATTCCTACTCCACATTAGAAGAGGGCATTGCCCTAAAGTGGGAGGTAGTAGAGTAGTCTTAAGCGTCTGGAAAAAGATGGCTAGACACTATTCTGAGAAAATAAAAACATTGCATTTAACAAACTGGACAATTAAGGTAAATGAGTCTCCTTTGCATTCGTTGACAAGAACAATTGCCTCATTTCCTTGGGAATATATAATGTAGGTACGGAGGATGACAAAGAGAACGCTGTGCTGATGAAAATAAAAAAATCTCATTACAACTGGACAATGCAGACTTTGCAGTGGAAGAAATGAATGGGTTTTGCACTTACATAGATATAACTATACATGTGTATTCTTTGTTATGATTAATACATAGGTCTGAAATATAGAGGGGAGGGCTATGATGGATGACGCATCTAAATCATGTAATTGCTCCATGAATTCCGAAACAATTAGGTAGGTCAATTTGAGGATGCTGCTACTTGCCACCCTCGGGATCCCACATTGTGTCCCGCATTGGCCTCGAGTCCACGATGAAGTACCTGGGACTCGACCTCAATAGCCCGTGGAACTTCGTGCCGCATTTCCGGTGGCTGGCCCCCAAACTCTCACTTTTGCGGCTACAGCCCAATATTCCGGTGGCAATACCTCCTGCCGTAGGCTTTACATGGGGGTCGTGTGGTGCGTGGCCGGAGCCGACGATCTCCCTGAGGACCATCAGCATCGCTGTATTGCGATAGGATAAGCCTAGTTGCCAAGCACCACGGGTACAATTATTTTATAAATATTTAATTAGGCAGGTTGGTGAGTATAGAATGGCTGCTGTTTCACAGAAGGATCGCCACCGCCTATCCCTCTGGTATAGAGTCCCGTAGTCGCATTTGACGACATCCCGGGAAGGAGGTACGTAGGGCTACATTCTCAATCCGAACACCACAGGGAATAAGATGCCACGGAGAGCAGGCTGCTGCGCCCACCGCTGGCTGCGGATTCCCGCAGTGGAAAGACGGGGCAGGCGCCGGCGCCAACATATGCGACAAAGGCTGCAGCCTCCGCAAAAGCACCGGAAGCCACCACGGCCCCGGCGGCCACTAAGGGCCGACAAAAGAAGGCCACGCCAGCCCTAGCGGCTGCGACAACAACGACGGGGACGACGGAGACAACGGCGACGATGACGAGGGCGACGGCGGCCTTAACAACGGCACAAACGGCCCCTAAATCCAACGGCGGTCAGTGGGAGACCGCCGGGGAAAAGAAGAAGGCCAAGAAGGCCAGGCATAAGGCCAATAAGAAGGCCAAGAAGGCGGCCAAGGCGGCCGAACATAAGGCCGCCCGGCTTCGTGCTCCCCGTTCCACAGCTGTGGTTCTTAAGCTGCAGCCCGGAGGGGTGGACGAGGGCCTTACGTACGCCGCGGTCATGGCGAGGGCCAAAGCCGAGATCAGCATTACGGATCTCGGCATTGAAAGCATCCGCTGCAGGACCACGGCGACCGGTGCCCGCCTTCTAGAGGTCCCAGGTGCCACCAGCGGCCCAAAAGCGGACGCCCTTGCTGAAAAGCTGAGGGCGGCATTCAAGACCGAGGAAGTCGGGGTGTCCAGACCCACGAAGTGTGCAGATCTGCGCATCCTGGGTTTGGATGACTCCGTCACGGTCGAAGAGCTGGTGGCTGCCGTCGCAGAGGTCGGAGGATGCGCTCCGGACAATGTCAAGTCCGGGGCAATCCGTCCAAACCGAGACGGCATGGGTGCGGCCATTGTGTCGTGTCCCGTTGCGGCAGCCCAAAAACTGGCGGAGGGCCGTAGGCTACTGGTAGGGTGGGTTTCAGCGCAGGTGAAACTCCTGCAGCCCAAGCCACTAAGGTGCTTCCGCTGCCAAGGAAGCGGGCACGTCGGAGTATGCTGTCCCTCGGCGGTAGACTGCAGCGGCTTATGCTTCCGCTGCGGTAAGCCCGGCCATAAGGTAGCCTCCTGCGAGGCCACGCCGCATTGCGTCACCTGTGCGGTGGTAGGTAAGCCAGCGGAGCACCGGGTGGGCACTAAAGCCTGCCCTGCGAAGCCGACGGGCCCTAAAAAGGGCAAGGCTGCAGCGGGGAGCACTGGAGCTCCCTCGCAACAGGCTCGGGAGGACGCGAACATGGACTGCCAATAAATGGCCCCACAGTTTCGCGTCCTCCAAGCAAACATCAACCACTGCGCCAAGGCTCAGGACCTACTGCTCCAGAGCATGGCGGAGTGGTTGATCAACGTCGCGGTGGTCGCCGAGCCGTACTTTGTCATCCCCAGAGATGTCTGGGTTGGAGACATTTGCGACTCGGTGGCCCTCGTACGTCAGACGGCTGCTGGCTCCCTGTCATTCGAGGATGTTACGAGGGGGCGGGGATACGTGGCAGCGCTGCTGGAGGAAGTGGTGGTCGTGGGGGTATACCTCACCCCCAACCAGCCTCTCGCCGACTACGAGGGCTCCCTTATGGAGATGGGCACGGCCGTCCGCAGATACAGCCGTCACCCCGTGCTGGTTCTCGGGGACTTCAACGCCAAATCCACGGCTTGGGGTTCCCCGTCTACAAACGCGCGGGGAAGGCTGCTGGAGGAGTGGGCTGTGGAGCATGGCCTGCTCCTCGTAAACCGGGGTTCAGTCCAGACGTGCTTGCGACAGCGGGGTGGGTCCATAGTGGACATTACGTTCGCTAGTCCTGCTGTTGCGAGCCGTGTCCAGGGCTGGCGCGTCATGGAGGAGGTGGAGACGCTGTCGGATCACCGCTACATACGATTTGACGTCTCCGCCCAAACGCCCAGCGCTCCGGCCCGGGCGGCCCCGGGTGGTTGCGGTCCGCGTTGGGCGCTAGGAAAGCTGGACTGGGACGCGCTCCTGGAAGCCTCTATCGTACAGGCCTGGGCGTCACCGCCCGACAGGCCTGTCGATATTGACGAGGAGGCCGAGTGGTTCCGGGAGGCGATGTCGCAGGCTTGCGATGCGGCGATGCCTCGGGTGAAGCCAAATGCGGCTAGACGTCAGGTGTACTGGTGGTCGCGGGAGATAGCGGACCTACGATACGCTTGTATCGTGGCGCGACGCCAGTACGCCAGGCACCGCAGGAGGCGTCGCCGCGCTCAGGACGCGGCAGTCGTTGAGGCGGAGTTGTACGAGGGGTACAGAGCTGCGAAGAAAGCTCTCCAAGTGGCAATAGCGCGGGCCAAAATACTGGCCCGCGAGGAACTGCTGGCGACTTTGGACCGCGATCCGTGGGGGCGCCCCTACCTACTGGTAAGAGGCAAGCTTCGCCCGTGGGCCCCCCCGCTGTCCCAAAGTCTCCGGCCCCAGCTGCTGGAGAGCGTAGTGAGCGCTCTGTTCCCCTCAAGGGCCGAGCACACTCCGCCGCAAATGGTGCTGCCTTCCATGGCGCTCAACGCGGAGGACGAGGACGATAACGTGCCCGAAGTGACCCGGGCAGAGATGAAAGAGGCGGTGCGACGGCTACAGGCCAAGAACACCGCCCCAGGGCCCGACGGCATACCTGGCCGCGCATGGGTCCTGGCTCTGGGTGCTCTCGGGCCCCGACTGGAAGGGCTCTTTAGCGCATGCTTCGAGCGGGGCCAGTTTCCACTACGGTGGAAGACCGGCAAGCTGGTCCTGCTGAGGAAGCCGGGGCGTCCGGCGGAGTCTCCGTCAGCATACCGCCCCATCGTGCTGTTGGACGAGGTGGGCAAGCTCTTCGAAAGAGTAATTGCAGACCGCCTCGTCCGGCACCTAAACGCGGTGGGGCCAAATCTGGCGGACAACCAGTATGGTTTCCGCCGCGGGCGCTCCACCGTCGACGCAATCATGCGCGTGAGGGCTCTGTCGGAGGAAGCAGTGTCCGCGGGTGAGGTGGTGGTGGCGGTGTCCCTAGACATCGCTAACGCCTTTAACACCTTGCCCTGGAGCTGCATTAGAGAGGCACTCGCGTTTCACCGGGTGCCAACCTACCTCCGTCGCACTGTCGGGGCCTACCTGGCAAACAGAGCGGTCATCTACCCGGGTCGGGAAGGATGGGGTCGGCGAGAGACAACGTGCGGTGTTCCACAGGGATCGGTCTTGGGGCCGCTCCTGTGGAACATCGGATACGACTGGGTGCTGCGCGGTGTGAACACCCCCGGCATCGGCGTAATCTGCTACGCCGATGACACGCTGGTGACGGCACGGGGGACGAGCTTCCACCGCGCGGCAATGTTGGCGACGATGGGGGCTGCACTAGTCGTCTCAAGGATCCGGCAATTGGGTCTCGAGGTGGCTCTCACCAAGTCGGAGGTCGTGTGCTTCCATGGGCCTCGGCGCGCGCCACCCTCGGGATCCCACATCGTGGTCGGAGGCGTTCGCATCGGCGTCGAGCCGACGATGAAGTACCTAGGACTCGTCCTCGACAGCCGGTGGAACTTCCTGCCGCACTTCAGGCGGCTGGCCCCCAAGTTGACGGCGGCCGCGTCTGCACTTTCGCGGCTGCTGCCCAATTTGAGGGGCGGAAATGCCTCCTGCCGGAGGCTTTACATGGGGGTCGTGCGGTCCATGGCTCTTTACGGGGCCCCAGTGTGGGCTAAATCCCTGAGGGTAGCCAACGTCGCCGTGCTGCGAAGGCCGCAGCGAACGATGGTCCTCAGGGTAATAAGGGGATACCGCACGGTCTCCTACGAGGCGGGGAGCCTCCTTGCCGGATCACCGCCCTGGGACCTAGAAGCGAGAGCCTTCGCGTCGCTGTATCAGTGGCGCGGGGAGGCGCTAAGTCGGGGCGAACCGCCAGTACCTCGTGAGATCGAGGTGCGTCGGTTCGAGCTCCGGCGGATCCTGGTGGCGGAGTGGAAAGGGCGACTGGAGCGGCCCACTGCAGGGCACGCCGCGGTAGCGGCGGTAAGACCAGTAATGGAGGAATGGCTGGAGAGGCGGCATGGCGCCCTCACCTACCGGATGACGCAGGTAATCTCGAACCATGGGTGTTTCGGGAAGTACCTGTGTCGAATAGGCCGAGAAGAGACGCCTGGTTGTCATCACTGCGGAGACTGCCCGGAGGACACGGCGCAGCACACGTTGGAGGAGTGCCCAGCTTGGGCAGCGCAGCGCCGTGACCTCGTCGTGGCGGTCGAAGGGGTTGACCTCTCGCTTCCGGCCGTGGTTCGGTCCATCGTCCGGAGCGAGAGCGCGTGGGATGCCGTCGCCTCCTTTTGCGAGGAAGTGATGCAAGCAAAGGAGGCGGCAGAGCGGGTACGGAGGGATATCTCCGATCCCCTCCGCAGAAGACACACCGGGCGTCGGCGCCAGGGTGGGGCGCTGGACGATCTCCGGCCACCATGAGGAGCGGCCTGCGGGCGACGAACCAGGGGCCGTCCGTCGCCCGAACAGAAACAGGCCCGAGATGGCGGCGCGCGTGTTACGCGCGCGCCTCTCTGAAGGATAGGTGCGGCAAACGAGGCCGCACACAGAAGGGGCCCGTCAATCATTGACGGGCCGATACCTGCCGGGGGAGCGGTCCAATGCAGAAAAGCGTACAACTCACCCCCGGCTAGAGGTAAGAAGAAGGACACCGTGGGGTTTTAGCCGGTTTGATCCCGGCATGCCCCTCCGCCCTTCCCAAGGCGGAGGAAGTCCAAGAGGATATCCCCACGTTAAAAAAAAAAAAAAAAGGGAATAAGATGCCACACGGAATACAGGCACGGAATATACTGGGTACGGTACAGTTATTTGTTTAGCGTTAATTTTTATTGGAACGGCGTTCCTTATCGCACGTTATCGTTCTAATTTGTTTGTAGGCTGAGGGGCTAGACCGAAAAAAGTGTAACAATGAAAAACGACACCAAAAACCGACATATTTTTGCAGTGATTTTTGAGGCACTTCCCGATCACCTAGAAAACTAAAACTCTTTCAATCGACTCAGCCTGTCGTCAATTTTACGAATATGCAAAGTATTTATAATTTTAACGTTTATATACCCTTTTTATTAATATTTTTTGCGTGAATAATTTTATTCACATTTTATGATTCGTTTAATTAATTTTTACTGGCTCATTATTTTTTATTTAATCATTACTTAATACAAACACAAAAACGATGTAGCGAAAGGAACTCCGTTCCAACCGGGTGTCCAAAAGACACCTTTCGAGTTTTTTTTTACTATCTTACTACTTGAACTACGACATTTAACATTCCCTCGTAGCACACATAAGAAGCTCAAACAAAACATGTTCTTACGTTCCAGTAACGTTCCACGTGGGTCCCCCGAGTCAAGCGTCTGCGTGAGTGAAACTGACGGAGACTTTAAATATTCAAAGGGTGTAAAGGGCAACACTGCGCATATTTCCCTCGGGTCGTCTGTAGTTACCCCTCCATTTTAATTTCATAACTTTGCCTACGGATTAATAATGTCGTCTGCTAGATTTTGCGATAATTTATGTAATCCCTTGTCTCTGTCATTCATGTTACATAATAATCAGTTAATTCTAATAAAAAATCTCAAACCTACCTGAAACTTCAGTCGAACATTGGCAGCAAGCTCAAACCTAAGAGATTTCCACTTAGGTTTCCTACAAATCTTTTTATAGAGGAAAGTTAAAGGTCGTGTAGAACTACACTACCTTTTTGAATTAAAAAGACTACGTATAGCATTCGTTTCGCACTGCACCGCACAAAAATCTCTATATTTAACGGTTATCTTGATATAATGTGGGTGCATTACATTACTTGCTGTGGCTTAGTTACCACACTAGTGCATAGTGCTGGCTATCCGCGTTGCGTTAGCTGCAACGGAAGCGATGGCCCGGTCACCTCGTGCATTGTGTACAAATACCTACTCCACACTGGATGCCTTCTCTGACATAGTAGTCTATTTTTAGCTTATTCACGATAATGCTAAATGCAATTTGTTATTCTATTCAACACAAGGCTTTGGTTCTCTTTTGTGAATACTGAATGCTGACGTCAGGTTTACTGATACTGTTGCTGTTGGTAATTCAGCAATCGTAAGACCGACTATAAATTAGTAATATAAATAACAATAAAACCAACTAATTATGTAGTTCATTGGAGAATTTAGGAAGCTATAAAGGCACTTCAAACGTTTCTAATAAATGTATTGTTTAGATTTAGCTATTTTTAAACGTAAAATGTAGTTAATTCTAACTGCGATTTAACCAACCTTAATAAACATGAAGATTTAAATCTTAATCACGTTTTCCTAACAACATGCCTAGACACTTCACATAACACGCAACATGATGCAAGTGCTACATTTATAAAAAATATTTGCGGGTCATTGACCTCTCACAGCAAAAAGAAAGGGCTGTGCGAAAGAACGAAAAGAAATTACTCTACAAATCGACTTTTGACAGTATTGCTACCAAAAGTTGATTTTCGAATCTAAAAACAACAAAAACGGGAAAGAATATTTTGTGTGCATGTGCACACATAGAATTAATTTTACGCGTTTTTGTTTGTTGATGTAAAAATAATACACTAGTAGTAGGTAATTCCCAATACATAGCTGTAAAGCAGGTACATACTCGTATGCCAATGTGTTTGAAACTAAGTAAGAGAAACCATTCGCTTACTGCTTCGTGAGGAGAAACTCTAACTGTATAATAAGTCGTGCAGACGTGCATGTTTCGTCATAAAAAAATAATTTTGCGTGTGACATATGTTCATAAACTGCTTACACGTAATGTATTAACCCTCAAGTAGTTACGTATTTTGATGTGGACGCATTCGATGCGACATGCAGAGTCAATAGAGACAAATCGCGACAAAATATATGGCGTTAGTGCGGGCGCTCGTTCTAAATATAAAACGCTTAGTTCACGCTTTAGCATTGTCTCTGCACAATACGGCAACTGTTTTCAATACGCATGCAAAAGAACGCAACTGTCTAGTGAAGTGCAGGCATTTGTATTCTAGGGCTGTCCCTGCATTAAATAGACACATACTACGCGTGTCAATGTCAAATTGCTTTGCAAGCCACAATGATATTGTGTATTTGTAAACCTACCGGCCTAATACAGATGCTACTTGCAAATTATTTTAATTGTTAGCTATTCGAATTCTATCTCCTATTTGATGTACCTACTTGATATTAAACATATAACCAAGCATTCAATTATTGTATAGATACCTAATCTAAAAATATATTTCTAACACTATGAAAAATGGTGAGGTTTTTCTATCACGGCTTTTCGTCAATTGCAGTGCATAACACGGCACGACACGGCACGGTTGGTGCAGTGGCTGATACAGTCGACTGCTGCGCTGCGGGTCGTGGGTTCGATTCCCGCACGGAACAAATATTTGTATGATCTGCAGGTAGTTGTTCCGGGTCTGGGTGTATTGTATGTGGAATTCATGTCTGTAAACGCACCCACGACACAGGAGAAATCCTAGTGTGGGGCAAAGATTTATTAAATAAAAAAACAAATAATCATAATAAAATATGGTGTATAATCTTTTCGTTTAGCTCATGTATGCACTCTCCGTAAATGTACAGGCGGATTTTCCCCTGTAAGACTCAAACTCAAAACTCAAATTATTTATTTGAAAACATTCAGTCTTATATTAATGGTTAGTACATTGTACCCAGTGGCCTTTTACAGGCTTGCAAGGATGATCTAACCCAGACTCAGTATTGGTAATCGCATGTTCTCTCTGACCTTAGTATGTAAGGTCATTTTAATTTGATTGAGGAGCTATGCTTTGCTGTCATGCCCACTCCGATTCCATCTGTCTTGTACAAAACTCAAATCTGTATCCATCAAACATGCGAAGGGAGTTCTATGATAAAAAATAAACACTTTTAGTTTCACAACAAAATTAAGTAAAAAAATATAAACAAAAAAGGTACTTAAGTGTGGACGATAGAATAGGAGGCACAAAGCGAAAGCATAGACTATGTTTTATGCCCTGCTTTGCATTGTGGCTTGCATGCTGTGTATTTGTAAACCTAACGGCCTAATAAATAAGATGTATTTAAATGTTTTATTGACAGCTATTTGGTTTCTTTTTCCCAACATCTCCTATAAAATCGAAACCCTACAAGTATTGTTAACACTGTCGCAATATAAATCAGAGCGAGGATCGGTTCATCTACGGCCGAAATTAATAATCAATCTAATCCGAAATCTTTAGATTTTATATTTTGTAACTGATCCGTTGCTGAGTTACGAACACATTTAACACAAAAAAAGCCTTATTCCTAAATCACAAGATTTTAGATTAGATTGATTGTTAATTTTGGGTGTAAGTGTCGCATTGTGATCGCCACCTTGTATCTATCCCTATAACGCCCAATACATATAATACGATAGTTTGTTTTCTACAACACTTAAATTATGATTGCTGGAATTTTATGTTGGATATATTTCAATTTTCCCAACAATTATGCCGTCCCGTCCCTATACCAGTATGCACCGGCTTGCTGGCTTTGTTTGCGTCATGCTGTGTGCACGATACCATACCACGTCAGTGCGGTTTGTTCGTGACAGATTACATTTGCATGTTTAGTTTCATTATGCTTTATTCATCATCACCGAAATTCATTAACACAGACTGAGAAACTTGAAGAAAACACTTCATTCAACATTAACTCAAGGAAGGCTATCGAATGCTTTAAAATTGTATTTATATTTTAATTGTCTTTAGCCAATAGGTAAAGTGAATGTAAAAGAAGTTTTGATAAAGTTTTAAGTACATATGCCAATCCAACCACATCGTATAATCTCATCGCATATAATGTCTTCTTCATCATCATCGTCATCATATCAGCCAAAGAACTACTACAGCTGTACAAAAGCCTCACCTCTAGATTTCCACTATCGTATTGTCATTTTGAGAGGAATTTGCTAGTACTTATCATGCTTGGCAGGCGGGTTGGTGAGCGCAGTATATTACTGTTCCACAGAAGGGACGCTGCCGCACATTCCTGTGGTTTGGAGTCCCTTAGTCGCCTTTTACGAAGTCCTTGGCAGGAGATGGAGTGGTGGTATATTCTTAATCCGGGCACCATACAAAATAAATTCTTCTAATGTCCATTAGAATCACCGGTCCACTGCTACAAATAAAGATGGTTCACCTCTTTCCTAGGCTTGTTTGTCGTTGCTTTTAGACTCAACCGTACCGTAGCCGTAGCCGCCATTTTTTACGGCTAGCTACACTATCATTTTCTTAGAAAAAGATGATTAGATGCTCCTATCCAGCGTTCTAATATGATCCATTAGTCTCACACTTCGAAATGCTAGTCTATTGGGTACCAAGCTCACACCTATTAATAGCATTAAGGCACTTCACCATTTTGGCCGAATTAAGTCCACTGCTGGACACTGACACTGGTGTGTTATGTGCTCATTGGGGGGTCTTGCCATAATCGCCACGCTTGGCAGACGGGTTGGCGATCGCAGTTGAGTTGTAAATGTACTCGAAGGACGCTGCTGCCCATCCTCCGGTTAATACCTTAGTCGACTTTTACGACACTCACGGGATGAAATGGGGTGGTGGCATTCTGAGTCGGCACCGCACGGCAAGGCACATAACATATTATAAATAGAACTATCGAGCTATCTGTATTAGAAAGAGTCGTACAAGAAAAAGCGCTAATAAAACAAAGTTCCTTGTTCTTGCGCATAAAGTTGTTGAAGCTAATATTTACGAGCAATGATTAATCCTTGCTGTTTTACAAGCGCGTGCGCATCACATAATCATAAAACCGCACTTGTGTTGTGAACAACCCGGGGATTTCTCGCTCCATTTATTTTGTTTTAGTGCCTGACTTACAGCTGAGTAAATAGGCGGTCACTACTGCACAATGATTCCACAAATACCCTGTGCTTACTGCCGCCGCTTCCGATTTAACTTTCAATTTGTAATCAATTTATCTTAGTCTAATTAGGAATGCAGGTGAAGGAAGTTCCTCGCTCTCTCTTCTTGTAATTCAAAGAGCAGAGCGTCAAGATCCGCAATCTTAGAGCGCGACAAGTATGGTAAATAAGTAAACTTAATTGTTTAATTAAAAGCAGCTGCAAAAGTTAACAAGATAGCCTATGACTACTTAACCCTCATGCTGTTTCCTTTTACTTTTTCGCCCATTCTAATCGAGATTATATTTCGATTTCCGTGAGAATACGTAGATAATTTCGTTGTATATAGGAAAGCAGTCGTGGCCGAGCGGTTAAGGCGTCTGACTAGAAATCAGATTCCCTCTGGGAGCGTAGGTTCGAATCCTACCGACTGCGGAACTTCTTTTTGAAACCACATTTTGTATTCGAAAGCTTCTAGATATTCGATAGTATACCGACTATCTACAAGCTTTCGAATACAAAACGGCTAAATATACCACAGAAGAAACAACTACAAGTCTTATTCAATACTGGAAAATAAAACCTCCAACGAAAAAGGCTGTGTTATCCCGTCCTTAATTATCGCGGCCATTATTTTAAATCAGTATCCAGCCTCGTGGAAAGTAACGAGCGTAAACATCGATCGGAAGATGGCTGGCAGGGTCTCATTAAGCCGTGTGCACGTGCGTCGCCGTCGGCAGGCTTGCGATCCCGAGCCCGATCGCGCCAGGGTTGCGACACCACAGATCGTGCAATCACGATACTCGACGCAGTAAAAGTAAAGATCATACTGATTGTATCGCTCGGCGTAAAACCGAACCATGCAAACAATCCGGGTATACAATGTTCTTACAATACAAAATAAACATAAATACACGAAGAATAACTACAGGAAAATTCTACTCCGAGGTCGGTTTTGCTCGTCAAGGTCGTCTGGTATAGATTAAGTTTAAACTACAGTTAAATATAATTTCCTGTTTAAATAATAACGATATTGATGTTTGTTGTATTTCGTCACGTTTATTTACTTTTTCCGACAGTTGTTATTACGTAAGCAGCTGACTGCAATAATAATAGAATGATACAAATGATATCACGGACATCTCAAGACAGGTATTTAGGAGCAACTAAGCATTGATCATTTATTGATATACAACTGGCTTATCATCGCAATTTGGAACAGATTACAATAATATATAATGTTATTTAATTTTATTTGGAATATACCTGTATTGGCAGATACAATCGTTACTTTTTTCTTAACTTCAATTCTTATAGCCAATTTTAAGTTTTCCTAAAAAGCATTATAAAAAGTAAATACTATTGGACAGTAGACCAATACACACATCACCCTGGAAACGTCCACTGCTGGACTGCTGAACATGGGCGTCCCAATGATCACTACAATCAGCGGTCATAGAGGATATTGCCATAATCACGATATGTAGCAGGCGGATTGGTGATCGCAGTTAGTAGTTATTAGCGCACAGGAGGATGCTGCTGGCCATTATATTTATATAAACACTTAGTCGCCTTTCACGACACCCATGCGCGGAGAGGTCAAATCAAGGTCAAGTGATAAGGTCTATTATCTACCAGCCACCACATGGAAGAGTAGACGCATTAGTATTTTAAGATCGCAGACGATATATTTGACCAATATGCTATCGTAGGTAGGCCAAAAATTTATTGCACACAGTCTTTTCAAATTTACAGACACTAGGGTTGCTTGTTGGTTTGGTTTGCCGTGTGGTGCCGGCTCAGAATGCCACCACCCCATCTCCTCCCATGGGTGTCGTAAAAGTCGACTAAGGGATTAGACGGAGGATGGGCAGCAGCATCCTTCGAGTACAATAACAACTCAACTGCGATCGCCAACCCGCCTGCCAAGCGTGGCGATTATGGCAAAACCCCCCAATGAGCCCACAACACATCCATATCGGTGGTTGTGGTGATCTTTGGGGGAGGCCTGTGTTCAGCAGTGGATTTCATTCGGCCGAAATGATGAGGGTTGCACAAATATATATCGATATCAACTTCAAACAACATAGACGATTGATCCGTCAAATATTTAATCAATCCATTTACCGGTTCGTGATCTCCACTAGCACTGGTCTTTTAATATGTACTGTCAAGCATAGCATAAAGCAAACAAAACTTTTATGCGACTTTGTTATATTACTTATAATTCTTAGTCAATTATTTGGAGACAACCAATATTTTTAATTATGTATTGTTAGTAGTAGTACATGAAGCAGTTCTCCTACCGAGTTCTTAAATCCATTCTCACTGTAACCCACTCATGTAAAAATCCTAAAACAGTTGCAAAAGAGATTTAGATAAAAACAACACGATGATTGTATAAAAACACAATTTGCGCTGGAAATGAAAGACTAAACCACATTAGGTGCGGCCAACTGGCGCGGGACACCCCTGCACTAACTTCTCGTCATGGGATTACGAGTCCGTACCAGGGATTTAAGGTTTCATTACTGCGGCCGTCTCCCTTGTCTCTTGTCTACGCAACCCTACTTAGGAAATTCGAATCATACACGTTACTTCATTGTGTATAAAACAGTATATAGTATTACTATTAAATACTGACCGGTTAAGCAACCACATTTGCAAAAAAAATATGCGAGGAGCCCAACAAAAAATAAAAAATATAATCTATTAGATACCGTTTAATATGGAGGTTCTTGAGTGGAGACCGCGCACCGGAAAACGCAGCGTGTGACGACCACCAACGAGGTGGACAGACGACCTGGTGAAGGTCGCCGGGAGTCGTTGGATGTGGGTGGCATGTAACCGCTCGTTGTGGAAATCTATGGGGGAGGCCTTTGTTGAGCAGTGGACGTCGTGTGGCTGCTATAATGATGATGACAGTTTAATATTGCTTGATTTCATTCCTTTGATTAGTGGCCAACCTTAGACCAGAGTTGTTTAACCCGCCACAAAACCTCTGATTTGGCTTAAGGAGTACTGTCGCCGCTGCCCGAACCGACGATTTTACGTGCCCTCCGAACCACGGTCTCCGTACAAATACCACTGTGCGGTTACCCATGCACAGACTGCCCGCGCCGAACGTTGCTTACCTCACCAATGATTACTTAACGATCAGTGAATGCAACTGACCACCCCTATATTATTATAGATCTATGGCATACTGCTTCATGCAGTTTGATTTGCATAGTAAGGCGGATCCTGTGGCTTTTAATACTAATCTACTCAAAGCTCATCGAATAATCAAAATGCTTGAGCTCCCCTTTTGTACCGAAGATATTGTTACCACTCAAGTGGTTTTAGCCGGTAAGAGTCATACCCCTCCGCCCTTCCCCGGGAAAGATGTCTATGATGATTTCCACCGGGTGAAAAAACAATAGCCTCAAACATGTCGAGTAAAAAATGTGCAACAATGGTAAGGGAAGATTTTCCCCCATAAAAAACTGAAGCTATAGAGTCAAACTAGAGAGCAATGGGGAGCGTAGCGAGCTGAGACCTCTAATGTACAAATATTGCGGAGGAAATGAATATATTCGACATTCTGCGCCCTCCGAGGGCTGGCCAAGTGCACGGTTTGATTAAGTCACCCCGCCATATGAATTTATGACATGAGTTCGTGTCGACGGCAGATATTGATGGATTATGAATTTTATTTCTTGTTAATTATGCACTATTGGTGATGCGTAGTTAATTATGCATGCTTCGTTATAAATAGTTAATTATGCATGAATTATTGCTTAAGGCATCAATAAAAACAGTTTATGTGGTCAAATTATATATTATTAGCCCGTAGACGTCCACTGCTGCTGAACTTGCAAACATCAAGGGGGACATTCCCATAATGCCTGCGTTTGAAAAACGGATTGCTAGTCGCAATATGTTGTTATAGTAGCCCTTAATAAATTCATAAGAAAAAATGAAACATGTTTTCATCGTTATTTCAGACGAATAAAGTCCACTGCTGGACACATGCCTCCCCCCAAGATCGCCACAACGACCGCTCTGAGTATATTGTGTACTCAAAGGGGGGTATTGCCACAATCGCCACGCTTGGCAGGCGGGTTGGTGATCGCACTTGAGTCGTTAATGTACTCAAATGACGGTGCTGCCCATCCTCCAGCTAATCTCATAGTCGCCTTTTACAACACCCACGGGATGAGATGGGTTGGTGCTATTCGTAACCGGCACCACACGGACATACATAAACATATTATACGTTAAATAAACGCAATTATTATCTATATCTATAAGTCTGTACATAAGAATGGTTACCTTAATATTTTATATAGGTACTAAACCCTTCCCATGTGTATATAGAAAACCGTGAAAGAATAAAAAAGTCGGTCGTGGAGTTTCTGAATAAAAATCGCGCACATACAACATACGGGGTAAATAGGGAACCATACCTTACTTCTTTTTTATGTCTGTTAAAAAAAACAAGTAGCCTGTGATATCGATATTTTTAAAGTTTAAACAAATAAAAAATAAATCTTTTTATGTTTAAATTTTCTCCAATCGGGAGGAATATACATAGTAGAGATCGTAAAGTAATATTAGGTCGCGAATGTAGCCAGTTGTTCCATTCGAAGCAATCCCGCATCTAAGTCCCAAGTGTCCCGCTAATACTCCATATGGCGTAACACCATGCGCAATGCATAAACAACCAAATATTAGTGACCTCTAATAAAACACACAACCCGTTTCACTTCTATTACTAGAAGAAGGCACAAGGGAGCAGGGCAGGTCATAGTACACTGGTCTATTATCCATAGTAGTTTGGGGCGGAAAAACTGATGCAACGACATATGCATGCATTAGGGATGATGAGACAATTCGGACGTTAGTAGTTCAGTCACTTAATTTGTACAACTGTTCATGCGTTTGGCTTTATAAATCGTATAATTTAGTTCGTGTAAGTTCAGAAAATAATTACATTTATATAATTTATACATTTATATCATGTAAGAAGATCTCAATACGAAATTTCATACATGTTTGTGCAGTAGGTAGGTCATATCAGCCAAAGCACGTTCACCAACCGGCTTGCCTTGCATGGTAAATACTAGCAAATTCCTCTCAAAGCAAGGAAACCAATGGAAATCTCTCTAATCTCATTTTAACCGACTTCAAAAAGGAGGAGGTTCTCTATTCGATATGTTTTTTTATGTATGTACACCGATTACTCCGAGATTTGTAGACCGATTTGAGCAATTCTTTAACTGGTGCATAATGCTTTCGAGTTGGTCTCATATAAATTTCATGACATTTGATTGAGTAGTTTTTTAACCATCTTAAATAAACAGGTTAATTTTACTGAGCTTATCTAGATGATGTCTTCATCATATCGGCCATACACCGTCCACTACTGAACAAAGGCTTCCCCCATAGATTTCCACAACTGTGTCATCGTATTGGGGGGAATTTACCAGTACTTACCCCTTGGCAAGCGGGTTGGTGAGCGCAGAATGGCTACTGTTCCACAGAAAGGACGCTGCTGCCTATCCCTCTGGCTTAGAGTCGGATGATGTCTTAATAGTATCGATTCCTCTCAGATCAGAGAACCGATTTGAGTCAATCTTATTTTTAGTGTTAAATACTGATACCAAATCGGAAAAGTTCTTACATTTATTTAAAAACTTAAAACATTTTAACAAAAAAAATACCGTCTTCAAAAACTCTATACGATATAGATGTACTACTCTGTCAAGAAAGTAACGGGAAAAGATCAATAATTCACAAAATGTTTGTTATTCATCAAAATTTATTTTATCACCTTCAAAGTATGCTCCTTCAGAAACGATACACTTACGCCAACGAATAATCCAATCATCAAAACATTTTTTAAACGCTGTTTCCGGAATTGAGTTCAGTTCTCGCCGCGAATTCTCCTTTACACCAAGTGGTAATTTGAGTTTAGGAAAAAGAAAGAAGTGGGCTGGAGCCATACCTGGTGAATATGGTGGTTGCTTGATGGTATTTGTTGAGTGTTTGGTCAAAAATTCGTTCACAATGATGGCCGTGTGTGAAGGCGCATTATCGTGGTGCAAAATCCAAGAATTTTCTTTCCACAAATCTGGCATTTTTCTTCGAATTTGCTCTCTTAAATGCCGCATAACGCTAATATTCTTTATTTAGCATTTGACCTTCCAGCAAGAATTCCGAGTGCACAACACCACGATAGTCAAAGAAAACAGTCAACATGACTTTGACTTTTGATCGACTTTGGCGTGGTTTTTTCGGTTTCGGTTCAGTTGGAAGGCGCCACTCCGAAGCTTGTTGACTAGTTTGCATGTCAAACTCGTAAACCCACATCTCGTCACCAGTACCAATGCGTTTCATGAATGTTGGGTCGGAATTGACTCGTTCTAGCATGTCCACAGCGACTCTCATGTGTTTGAGTTTTTGAAGAAAATTCAGGTCTTTTAGGACTAGCCGAGCGGTAACATGTTTCATACCCAAATGATTAGTTAAAATGGTACGGATCGACTCGTGAGATACAGAAAGTTCGGCGGCTATCTCTCTCAAAGTTGAATGAAGATTTTCAGTCACTATTTCCTTCACTTTTGCGATGTTAACTTCAGTTGCAGACGATGGCCTACCAGAGCGAGGCAAATCTTTCATCACATCTCGACCGCTTTTGAACGCTTTGTACCACTCATAAGCACGATAAAGTCGATTCACCGTAAGCCTTCTGTAACATTTTCAGTGACTCCGAACACGAAATTCCATTGGCGATGCAAAATTTAAGACAAACTCTTTGTCGGTGTTTTTGTCCATAATGAAATTCGCTATACACACTAGATATGATATAACTAAAAACAGCACTGTATTTAATGTAAATAACAGATGCAACTCAAACTCCGCGCCGAAATGGAAAACAGTTGTGCCAATCTAACAAAAACATTAAAAACAAAAATTTGATTTGGAACCATAAACAAATCATCCATTCCCGATACTTTTTTGACTGAATGTATACGTCTGTGTCTGTAGGTTTTTGAACTCGGTATTTTTTTTGTTAAAATATTTTTTCAGCAACATTTTGACGCTTTGATCGTATAACAAGATATTTTATTATTCCCAATACGAAATTTCATACATGTTTGTGCAGTATGTAGGTCATAACAGACAAAGGACGTTTACTGCGGACAAACGCCACCCCCAGACATTTGCATAATTGTGTCGTCACTTTGAGGGGAATTTGCTAGTATTTACTATGCTTGGCAAGCGGGTTGGTGAGCGCAGCATGGCAGTTCTACAGAAGTGCCGCTGCTGCGGATTAGATTTTTTACCTCTGGAGTAGAATCCCTTAGTCAATTTTTACTCCGTCCACGGGATATAGAGTGGTACTTTATTTCATTTTTATTTATTTGTATAGATTGTGGTGACCACACAATCTATACAAACAAATAAAATTGAAGTGTCTGTTTGCACTAAATGTATATGAAAGTGTATACGGTACCTACAACAAACAAAATGTTTTGAATTATTTTGTCGGTCTGTCTGTTTGCTAATCTCCGAAATGGCTGTACCGATTTATACGGGACTTTCACTATAGCTGATTTCAGATAGCTGATTTTATAAGGAATAACTTAGGCTACTTTTATTTTAGAAAAATAATTAGGGTACCGCACACAAAAATTTAAACTCATGAAATCTAATATAATATAAGAGTATGTATATATACATGTATAGAACTATAAGTCAAGTGTTTATGCCGAAGTACTCTAAATTATACATAAATAATTTAATTTCTTTTAAATGAAACGGCGGGTGAAACCACTGGTCCCAGCTAGTACAATAATAAATAAGTACAATGAAATGTGCACAGCATATATGAGAAGGTATTTGTATAAAGTCAAGTTACTTTATTAAGGCATGACTTAATATTAAGTAGCTATTGAAGCTTTTATGAAAACAAACAAATGCTCATGAAATGTTCCCTTTACCCCTTTTTTTTTAACGTGGGGAAATCCTCTTAGAATTCCTCCGCCTTGGAAAGGGCGGAGGGGCATGCCGGGATCAAACCGGCTAAAACCCCACGGTGTCCTTCTTCTTACCTCTAGCCGGGGGTGAGTTGTACGCTTTTCTGCATTAGACCGCTCCCCCGGCAAACATTTTTCGACCAGATATTTATAACATTCACGTGAACACATACTACATGGACCTTGAAGGGGTGTACGACTTCCTAAAAGGTCGACCACGCATCGGCGACTCCTCTGGTGTTGGTGTCTATGTAGTGATTTCTTACTTCTAAGTGACAAGCATGCTCCTTAGTCCAATGTTTTAAAAAAAGAGCTAGAAATGATTCGCGAGTCATTGGACTTACTTACTTGCAATTTTAATTAACTAAAGTTTGAATGAGTACGGTTTTGTTGTGATAAATAAAATGTGGAGCTATCATAATCCGTCAGTGGAAAGGTAAATAGACTAAAGCCAAAATCGCCGTAGGGGTGCTATGGTTCTGGGGGGGGTGACCGCTTTACAGTCATCCCCTCCGAGACGTGCCTAAAACCGAGGCACTAATAGCGCCTTCAGTGTGATCTTACGAGGATACCCCTTCGGTGCCGAAGCTGACCGCTCCAGTGGTTTTAGCCTGTAAGAGACCGGCTTGCCTCTTCGCCCTTCCCCGGGTCGGAGGAAGTTCATGATGAATTTCCAAAGAAAATAAATAAAAATGCTATGGTAGAAAGTATTAGTAACTTTTAGGAGAAAGGCAAAAATACCAAGTCACCATAGCAGCTATGGCACTTTAATCTTTTTATCTTTCCACCGACGATTTGCCATTTCACGGGAAGAATATTTATGTTTATGTAGTAATATACATTTACGCTCCGTATAGCTCTCTATCCGTGAGTGTCGTAAAAAGCAACTAAGAGTTGATATCAACAGGATGGGCAGCAGTATCCTCGCGTGTGCTGTTAACAACATGTTCCGATCACCAATCCGACTGCCAAGCGTGGTGATTACAGCAACATGACTGTTCATTGTCATGTGTTCATATCCGTGTGGTGTCCAGATTATCCGTTTCGTGTCCGGATTATCCGTGTGGTGTCCGGATTAAGAATATAGCACCACTCCATCTCCTCCCATGGATGTCGTAAAAGGCGACTAAGGGATTGTAAACCAGAGGGATGGGCAGCAGCGTCCATTCTGTGGAATTGTGTAGCCATACCTACTGCGCTCACCAACCTGCCTGCCAAGCGTGGTGAGTATTGGCAAATACCCCCCAAAACGACGACACAATTATGAAAATGTTTGGGGGAGGCCCTTGTTCAGCAGTGGACGTATAAATGACTGATATGATGACTGTTCACTGTAGTAATCATTGGGAGGACCATGGTCAGTAGCAGACGTTTATGGGCCGATGTATGTGTGTATGCGTATGCATTGACATTTATAACAGACATTCTATCGAGTGTCGGTTCTCGTGTGACGGTCTCAGGTTCGAACACAAAGCCGTTCGTCTGGCGCCAGTCAGCTGACACCCTCCACCACTCAGCGTGTTCCTAGAGACTGGTGTCATCATTACCTACTTTAAATGAAAGTTATTCGTATGATAAACAATGCAATGCGATCTTCTTGGAAACATCTGCTTCGGAAACGTGTTGTGAATGTCGTATGTAGAACTTTTAATTTAAGTATTGTTACTTCAATTGCTTTCGACGTTTGCGTAAAGGTTTAAACTTACATTAAATTGCTATTAGATTATCCATTTAATTGTTTAACGCTTTAGATACTGACGGCATGGTTAGGTTAGGTTAAGGTTAAGTTAGGTGGGGAAATCCTCGTGGATTGATTGACCCCGACAACTACCCTGGGCCCGAATAGGCTTCCTCCGCCTTCGGAAGGGCGGAGGAGCATGCTGAACTCAAACCGACAAAAACCCCACGGTTTCCTTCCTCTTACTTCTAGAGGGTGATTGCTATGCCCCCGGCAGGTATCAGCCCGTCGCTGTTGGACGGACCTCTTCTCTGTGTGACCTTGCTGGCCGCACCTATCCTACAGAGAGGTGCGCGGAACACACGCGCATCTCCTCTGTTCTGGCCCGCAGGCTGCTCCTCGTGGTGGCCGGAGAACGTTCAGCGCCCTCCCCCGGCACCCGCGCCTGGTGCGTTTTATACGGCGGGGATCAGGGGTGGACTCCTCTCATCCCCGCTCTTCCGCCTCCTTTGCTTGGCATCACGTCCTCGCAAAAGGAGGTGACGACATCCCACGCACTCTCGCTGTGGATGATGAACTGAACCACGGCTGGAAGCGAGAGGTCACCCCTTCGAGCGCCGCGAGGAGATCACGGCGCTGCGTTGCCTAAGCTAAACACTCCTCCAACAACAACTGGGCGTCCTTTCTTGGCCTATTCAACGCCGATACTTCCCGAAACACCCATAGTTCGAGACAACCTGCGCCATCCGAAAGGTGAGCGCGCCATGCCACCTCTCCAGCCATTCTTCCATGATGGGTCTTACCGCCGATATCGCCTATATTAGTCTGACCTACAGATAGCTGTTTTGCGTGTGTTTGTCCATGTGAGATTTTTGTAGTGTGAGACATAGTATAGAAGAAAAAAATCCCTAGAAGTTTCGAGCAGTTTGAGGGCTTGTGAACACGCTATATGACCTTACCCTCGTTATTCAACCTTTACATGGACGCGCTGATCGTCGCACTGAGCAGGCAGCATGTCGGATGTCATGTAGACGACGTGTGTCGTTATATATAATATCGTTCTGAGTATAATAGCAAACAGATTGGACTGTCCTTATGTGCGACACTGTTGTGACAGACAAATTACATATAGTGTCGCACGTAAGAGACTATACTATTTCCATTTCTTTATTTTCTCGATGACAGCTCCTGTGAAAACTTGAACGAGCTTCTTTTTTACATTATGTATGCATTATTTTATAAAAATATGACGTTTACACACGTATAAGGTTATACCAGAGTCGGAGAAACTGATAGGGATGGAGCTATATCGATAAACGTAACACGATAACAGACCCGATATTTTTTTACAAAATGTAAGAAACTAAACTACTGCCGGATCTTCTTGATCGTTACACTCTTGACAGAGTGGTCATGGTCATCACTTTAGGGTTTGTGGCGCGCTTCACTATCCGTCGCTAATCCTCGCGAACAGCTGCCTTTCTCGTACACTCATGGAGAGGACCGTCGAGGGCCGCCTTCACCTGGTCGGTCCATCGCATCGGTGATCTGCCGCGTGGTCTAGTGCCCTCGACTTTCCCCTGTACCACCAGGCGTTCCGCGGAAACATCTCCTCAACGATGGAGGACAGACGCTGTTTGATGCCAAGCTCTTGAATGATGGAGTCGTTAGTGCTAAAATTAGTCCATGATATGCCAAGCATTCTTCTCCAGCACCACATTTCTAGAGCGTCTATCCGCTTTTTCTCACTTTCTCGAAGTGTCCACGTCTCGCAAGCGTAAAGAAATATGGGAAACACTAGCGCCCTGACCAGTCGCATTTTTGTGGCTTTAGTGATGTTTCTGTTTCGCCATATTTTCGTCAACTTATCCATGGATGATCTTGAGATTGCCATACGCCGCTTAACTTCGTCAACACACCCACCTTTATTAGAAATCAGGGCTCCGAGGTAGACGTATGATTGCACAACTTCGCAACCCGCAATTACTGTGACATCTGGCGAGTTATTGTTAGCACGGTCGACAGTCATTACCTTCGTCTTACTGCGATTTATTTTGAGGCCAAAATCAAGACTGACTTTTTCCATTTTTTTCAAGAGTTTTCCAAATGGCTGATGCTTGTCGAGAACAAGGTTGTATCATCAGCATACCGCAGATTTGTTATTCTGGAGCCACCGATGCTGATTCCATCAGTCCAGTTTTCGAGGGTTATCCTCATAACGAGTTCTGTGTACACGTTAAATAGAAGAGGCGATATTATACACCCTTGACGTACTGTAACTGCCGGATACTTTTGTACAAATTTATTAACTAATATTATATTTCATTACAAGATGTTACACGTATTAATTTTTGATTGATAATGCCCACTTCTTTAAAATTTTCGAAGCTGTTATAAATTAAGTAGGTATAGGTAGGTACTCGACAATGAAACGAAATAATTATAACGACAGGTATAATATACTTTAGTGGTTTTGTTGTATTTGTCTTTGTTCAAAATATAATAAATATATGCGATCGATATCATTACTTATTTGGTCACAACACTACAACTATCAAATTAGAACTGTCATCGCGAAAATAATGAAATGGAAATAGTATACTGTAATTAATATGAGTTAATTATAATAAATTGTGTGTTGACGCTGTATTTATATTGTATTTATTCTTTTGTATTTATTTATGTGTGATTAATGTGATTATGTATTTATTATTGAATAATTTAAAGATGTTTTCTAATATGGGTTATGTGGTACCTGAAATAAATGAATTTGAATTTAATTTTACATTATCTAACATGGTATGAATGACCAAATTTTATATTAATATAGTAATATAATTTGAATAAAATCTTGTGTTCTATGATATTAATACATCAGCCTGTAATCGTCTGACTGCAGAGCAAATACCGCTTCAAATAGAGAAGGAATAAGCATTGCTCACGTTGGCGTTCAGATTATTAGACACAAGTTTCCTCGCTGTTCCACCTAAAGTCCGAGGTTTCTTTGATTAACTAAGAAAGTACATAACTATGATATTTAAAAAGTCACATTAGTACCTACATGTTTTGAATCTGCAATACCACTTAAACCTCCGGGCTATCACGACATTGACACATGATAATAACTATAATAAAAATATTGACAAACAAAAGATTCACGAAGCCAACTCTACCGCATTGACATAATAAACAACAAAACTATAATAATCACAGACAATATATTTTACAGCGGTATACTCAATACCCTTAGATTTACTTACAAAGTTTTATCACTGCATAAGGTACCGATACATTGGACATTTAAAACGTGAATGAAAGCTGGTCCTACTTATAAATGTCTCGAAATACTCAATGAACTGTTCGTGCTGAGTAAAACCTCGCGAGTGTTTGCAGTTCCCACGGCCTGCCCACACTGTTAGCACCTCAGTTAAACACAAGACATGAATGTAACCTTTTAGGATGTTATTATACGTCGCTTGCCCTGGGGAAACATAAAGAATACTCTGCGTCAGCCACTCTGCAGGACTTTCGTATAATGCATTTGCGCACATTCAAGTACTTTTGCGAATGTGAAACACATTATCACACTTTTATAATAAACCTAATACTAATTAGGTTATTTTCACAGTTGGCTGGAGTTTTAAATGCTCAACTTCATAAATAATTCACGTAAGTAGGTATTATTTATTTTAAATTTGAAGATAGTAAAGTCTATTAAGCGTAGAGTTCGTATGTGTAGTATTAAACATTTATAAATATTAAAATAAATAATACCTACTTACGTGAATTATTTATGAAGTTGAGCATTTAAAACTCCAGCCAACTGTGAAAATAAATACGTGGTACACTTTACAGTTTACCCACAGTCCAAAAAAAAAACTAATAAATCTTTTCTGAAATCGAACTCATAGACGGCTATATTTTTCAGTTAAACACAAACAATTTCGCGCTTTTTTAGTTCAAATACATCGCGTACATATTTATAGCATGTTATAAAGAGCGATGGGTGAGTGCGAAGTAGATATAGACGTCATCGGGCGAGCTTTATGAAGCTTATTTATTTGAACGGAAGCGGATCGGCCCCGTTGATGTATGAGATTTACTCACACCGCTCTGGTACACTGCAGCGTTCAAAATACACAGTTAATACTTGACCGGCAATAACTAGACTTTGTTGTATGGTAGACAGAAACTTGTACGTCTTTTTGTTAAGTATTAAATTAAATCAAATTCGGCAACGTGCTTCCACTTGATATAAAGTGTATTCCAATAAAATGTTTGTTTAAGCGCAAAGTTCGGCAATACTTACTACTTGAAATTGCTGCAATCCTAATCGACAATTAGAGGCAGCGTTGTTAATGATTAATATAATATATACATTTGTAAGGTTGACTGCAGATAATGTCATATGGCATTAAGTCCGCCTTGTGTATCACCATTGGGCATAAAAGTATAAATAAATAAACAAATTCCAAGTCCAAGTTATTTGCCTGGTGGTAAGCTTCATGCCTGCACATAACAATTATTCTAATGCTACACAGGACTACGCCTGCATGGCACCGCACTGCACTCGTCACCACGATACAGTAGCTATTTAGTATCTCATGCCCAATAACTTCACTAGCGTCAGTGGCTTTCTAACTGGAACACAGTCATGATTGCAAACTGCTTCGCGGCGAATAACTGGTATTGCCGTGGTAACTTTTTTTGATTGCCCCCCAATAGACATTTATCATATACTCAATGCTGGACTCCTACGGGCTAAAACCACTAGGGCCGTCACCTTCGGACCGAAGGGGGGCTCCAGGTCCTCGTAAGATCACACTAGAGTCGCTCATGATGCCTCGCATTTAGGCACATCTCGGAGAGGGTGGCTGTAAAGCTGTCACCCTACGCGGGGTGCCGCACTCCTACCAGCTAACTAAAACCACCGGAGCGTACCTATCGTAGACATAGTTTTTAATTTTGTAATAGGTTTTTTAAGAGAGTTGTTTTGATTCATTTTTTAAAGTTACCATCGCTAATATCCGTATTTTGTTTAGTAACTTGTTATAGAATCGGACGCAATCCCCTATGAAAGATTTAGAAATTCTCTACTATTCATTCTTCCTCTAGCAGAAAGAACTTTGCCGTATATTCGCGAGGCTCGATGTTATTATTGTACTTTGACACATGCCTTAAAAGTATTGTATACATTAACGATTTTCTTTTTCTATAATCCACGGTTTATCAAAGGAAAGATTGGACTGGCCCTAATCGTAGCCAAAAGCACATACGGCAGTTAATGTTGCGTTTCTTAAAAATCACGAATCCATAATTATTATGGATTCGTGATTTCGTGACTTAGGGTTTCGCAATTATTACTCATTATAATAAAAGACTTTTAAACGGATTACATCGCGTGTATTATGGATTTATAATATATATTTACTTTAAATATTTTTGATTAAAATTGTACGGTAGATAAAATAAAACAACATTAAAAAATATATCGCCTGTCACCTTAGTCATCCTGTGACCACGAACCTTGCAATGTGTTCGAAACACCAGGAAATACATAAATCCACGGAATTAGCAATATACATAGAAATAAATACATACTTAGAAATAAGGTAGACACTAATTTTCTATAATAAAATAGAACCACCTGCGCAGTGCATACAGTGCAGCTATCTCGTTATCTCAAGTGGTTGATTTAGATAAATGTTGGCAGTCCTTACTTCGGCTGAAAGCCCTCGCAACGTTGAAATCACCTCTCGAGACTGACATTTGTAATCATTTCACACTCAACTCTTCACACTTATCTTTGAACAGCTGCGAGTTATGAAAACTCCTTGAAGAAATTGCTGGCGTGACTCGCGATATTTCACTTAAAAGATACCACATTAGAAGTGTACACAAAATAGAGTTACATAAAAGTAAATACAATTTTAATGTTATGGAATGCACAAATTTACAAACTGCTCTTTGTATCATTATATTAATGCATTGTTGAAATAGTCGTTTCAATATTCATGGCTAATTGTACATTTTACAATGCTTAGAGTATATCAAATGCTATTTTCTAGTTTTTATCATAAAATTTTATTCGTATAATAAATGTTCGTAAAACCGCATTTTTATGAGGGAAGTGGAAACGGTGGTGCGTGTGTACTGTTGCGACAGATCACCCGACGAAGTGTTGATAGCCATAAGAACCTTGTGGCACTAATTTATAAGCCTAATGTTCCTCTTGATATGTTTTATAGTATGAAAAATAGTCCAACGCTTTCACCGGACGACAAGGGAAATCGTAAAATGAAATGATATTAAAAAGTATATTCGTGTTAAATCTTTTTAGGGCCCATTCGTAATTTTGACGTGATAATATGTTTTGACGGTTATATGTGGCTGGATATAACGCGTTTTTATTGAGCTCTGATTTTCTTGAAAACTTACCTAAATAGAAATGTTCAGATTACAAATAAATTTGTTTTATATGATAATTATGATTTATATATGCATACCGTGGTGTAAAGTACATATATATTATAAGTAACAATACCAGCACGTTCCTATGGCAAACTAAATTAGAACAAAATCAAATAAATGTTGCATAAGCGTGCACACAGGGGCGCCTCCCCGCGGGCGTAGCGCACACTAACAAGCACGCGGCCAGCACACGACCTTACTGTTGGCGCTAATTAGCAAAATGCGCATGAGCTCGCTATCTAATGAACCTCTTTATGTTACGATAGAATAAATGCAGTACCAAATATACACTAAATGCCTAATATATTCGTAAAATTTTAAATTATTAAAATGCTTCTTTATTTGTGTATAAACTAACAACAAAATAAATAATTTTTGTTTTGTAGCACATGTATCTTCTGTCAATATAAAAGAAAAGAGTTATTTAAATATAATTCTAAATCTAAGTATATAACGAATAATTTTGACCTGCATTCTAATTGGCCCTGTGGCGCAACGGATAACGCGTCTGACTACGGATCAGAAGATTCCAGGTTCGAATCCTGGCAGGGTCGCGTGTGTCGTTTTGTTGTTGTTACTCTTTTATTACTTTTTATCCTGTATTGCATGTTTTATTAATTTAAGAATTTATTCTAGTTATCTATACCATAATACAAAATTTATCCGATTTAAGCGAACAGTTTCAAATGGTAAACTTTTAATCTCAAGTACGATTGAATTAAAGTCTTTTCATAAATATTTAAATATTAAGTTATAGTCATATGTTAGAAATAAAATACCACAGTCTACAACGTTGCATGCAAAGAGAATATAGTCATTCGTTGCATGCCTACCTTCGTCTTGACTTATTGATCGGCTGGTCTGTCTAGCGACCCATTTGCGAGCGAGCCTATCCCCGCTGTATCGATGTTCTGGTATTTCGATCGTCAATCACGTAATTATATAACTACGTAAGTTATATTTATCAATATTAATACGTGAAGAAAAAACTTTGTACCTCTTTTTAAGCACATTGCGCGCACGGAGGAGTGTGAGATTTGGCATAGTTGAAGTTCATATGGAGGAGGAGTGCAGAAAGTTAAAATGTATGTACAATATGTGATACAAATACATTAAATCAAATAAAAAAAAATATGTATCACGTTCCAATTACAACCCCTTGGCGACCCCTGGGCGACCACTAGTATATATAACTACGTAAGTTATTATGTGTATTTATATGATAAATAGTTCAATTCTAGAACTCCTAGTGTGTGGCAAAGTTTAAAAAAAACATTATAACAGAACAATAGAGGCTAACTTAAGATTACAATATTACACACGTCACCAGTGATCACTACAATGAGCGATGATGTTGCCATGATCACCACGCTTGGCAGGCGGATCTTTTGACCGCAGTATGTTCTCATTACCACACGGGGGGATGCTGCTGCCCTAGATATTCGCCTTTGACTACACTCACGGTTAGAGAGTGGTGTTTGCCGGGAACCACATGTAACAGTTAAACACGGAATTAAAATGTCAATTGTTCATCATTATCGTTACACAAGAAAAAAACATTTCAGATCAATCAGTTATCCATCTTTTAATTGTCTGCAATTTTTGTCTTTCTTATCTATGTACACATACAGACTAAAACGAAAAGAATGTTATCATTATAGATAACTAGCAAAACCCGGCAGACGTTGTCCTGCCCTTTTCATGGGGATCGGTTGAACGCAGCGCTATCTTGTGGCGAATTACAACAAAGCGGATGGCATTAAACCTTCTCCATGGAAAAATACATATATGTGCCAACTTTCATGGTGATCGGTCAAACTGTGTCGATGTCTATTAATCTTAAACAGATATACCAGCACCCATTTTTCTATAAAATATAGATAACGAAGAAAAAAGAGTAGACGGTATCATTATCTACAGATAATAACGAAAAGAAGTAGATGACATCACTAGCAATGTCCCCCTTAAAGATTTAATGCAACCTGTTTACCCCTTAAACTTTCTAAACTAGAAAATCAATCATCATTAAACGTAGATAACAAAAACACCTGCAGGTTTTATAGCAGGAATGTACCGCATTGAAAATAGCTGTAGCACTGAACATATTAGAAACATAAAGAAAAAATATTACGACAGATCGCAAAAACGTTAAAAGCGATAAAAGTCAGGAGTGTAGCCGACGATGACTTTACTGCGACACAGCTTATCTCGCCGACAGCGAAGTGTCAAAATATTTGATGGGCTTTACAACGATAGTCGCATTCTAAATAAAACCTACGTGATTCATGTTTAGTGAACTAGCGAGCGAATCTTTTTACGCTAGTTAATGGTTATTATATGGACTATTGTAAATGTGATTCCCGGGAAAAAAATAGACCGGCCTGATTACGAACTGTTATTTCCAGGCAGCTTACACCGTAAACTGAACTGCCTTGCAATTTCGTACTATGAACTCTTAATACCAGCCAGTAAGCGATCATGTGATAGCGGATGTGTGACATCTGCCTGGAATCTGTCTGGCAATACAGTATTATGAACTAGCATTTGACATTACTTTTCATGTTTTCGCTATCAAAAAGTAACCTTCAGTATACGCTACATTTGTATAGCTTTTATTGGATTGTTTTTAGTTTGTTTGGCGTTATATTTTAGTTGCTAAATTTTTATAGAAACACTGTATCATGTATGAAATGAAATACACACGCCATTTTTGTTACGCACTAAATAACTGAAAATGTTTATGTACAAAGTATAATAAATTGTTAGCTAAATAATTAACACAGTCCAAAACCCCCCAATCCCACAACACATCCATATTGGTGGTTGTGGTGATCTTTGGGGGAGGCCTGTGTCCAGCAGTGGACTTCATTCGGCCGAAATGATGATAATGATTTTATATGAACGAAGCCTGAAATAGAAGATAAAGTCCGTCAGTTTCTTATGATCTAAGTTTATATAATATGGTAAACTAATAATGAAATACAAAGATATACCTAAAACAGGGATATTAAAAAAAACAAAAAATTTAAATTTCAAATAATTTATTTAAGAAAAGTGTAAGTGTAACTATCAAATAAATATACAAACTTATTTCTGTAGTGTAGCGCGCGAGTACGATGTGAAACGTAAACATAACAAGGTTACTTAATTGTTCTAACCAATGTATATTTATGTTCATAACTTAAAAAATGTACGTACATATAAACCCAAAAGTGGACGTATTCCCCGCTAAACTAATATATTGCTTTCGTTCGGAAACTTTATCTCGTGTAACCAACATTCACAAAAGCAGAAAATTAAAATATTAATTCTTTGCGTAGCAAAATACATTGTTTTAATATTTTCTCGTTACTTTTGTACGTGATTAATAACTATCTATTATTTTTCTCATTATCTGTGTAATAAAAATGAAACCGTTACTAACCGATAAGTATTTAGTAATGTTACTGAACGGTACAGTATAAAATTACAAGCCAGCCATAGACAAATTATCCAGTGTGAAGTCAGTTAGAATTATGCATGTCATAATACGAAATAGAACGTGTCAGTTTAAGCCCGTAAACTGAACTGCCTGGAACCTGCATGGTTTAAAAAAAGTTCATAATACGACCCCTGGGCTAATATCAAGGTGGTCAGCAGCATCCTCCCGTGTGCTTATAAGAACATACTGCGATCACCAATCCGTCTGCCAAGCGTGGCGATTATGGCAATATCATCTATGACCACTCATTGTTGTGATCATTTTGGGAGGCCCATGTTCAGCAGTGGACGTTTGAGGGCTGATGTGTGTGTGTATTGTAAACTAAATGGTGAATAGTATAAGTTTGTAGGCACGAATGTTTGAGCTTGAAATGAAATTATGCATGAAGCTAGATTATGTCATAGAAGAGCAAGTTTTTTTTCCGGATCATTTCAGCTCCATATAGTGTAACAAAGAAACAATATAAATATATAAATATTGCGGATCTACGTCGTCGAGACAATAAAGCACTGATTACTTCACAACAGACATGTGAACTCGTATCCAGTGTCTCAGTATCGGACAGTTCCTATCTATCAGACAATGTGCTCAGTATTGGAGCTATTTTGCACGAGCGCACATTTCGCGGAGGATGGAGGAACAACGTTTTTTATTATTGCATTATCAAGTTCCCTTAAAAGTTTAGATTAGATCCCTCGCGGCCGAAGTCAACAACTAGTATCCTAAAAAATATTACTAACAAATTTATTCCTACCGCCAACTTTTGTTATAAATCAGTTCAAGTCCAGAAAAATAAATGATCTGCTATGAAAAACATAATGCTACGAATCGGCAAATCAGGTCATTAGTTCATCACTGACTTACAATAAAACCTCATCGCAAGCCGTCGTTTAACAACTACGTTTTTTAACTAAATTATGTAAATAAATGTTAATATTCGGGAATACGAGATATTAACGAGCCTGCTAAGCGTCAATATTTTTTTAGTTAAAATCGTGAAAATATCATGTAAAACATTTTAATCGTACGAAGTGCTTTGAAATGCTAGTTTTTAGGTAAGTGTTGTTTGTTTTGCTTATTTTTGAGCCTATTTTCAACCAGGTGTTGATCAGTTTACAATAGACTGGCTCGTCTGGATAAATACCCGGCTCTCATAGAATATCGGCGAAAGTAGCAACATTATGTTACTGTGTTTCGTGCCCACCCCATCCTTCTCCATTTTCTCCTGTCTTTTTTTACTATATCATGTAAATAAATGTTATGTCATACCTCCATGAGTATCTAAACAAATAACTGTACAATTGGGTGTACACAGTTACCAGTAAACGGACGTACCGTACCTTATCTACAGGCGAGCTATTTTAGTTTGAGCTTTATCATTTTGGGGTCAAGAGCGCGCCTTCCGGCTGATAACGCACACGATAAGCACAACCCAAATCGTCACAGCATCCCTAGCACGTATTTATTGCCTAATATAAAAAATAAAGTATCCCCGATATCAGAGAGCGTTCTGTTAAAACAGCTTTTTGTATACCCACATGATAAGATACTTATTCGACATTCATCGTTCAGTCGTGTTTAGGAGATCAGTATTTTTTGTTGAATATTTGTTCGTGAGGTTTTTTAATTTTAAATGTTTTCTTAGCTTTTAGTCGGACGGCGTTATATGTACCGCAAACATCCTGGCCACTGACAAATATTGGTCCATCTCGCCAGTTGTCAGACTGTCACAACTCACAATCCAACGGACATCGCGGACACGTGCTAAATAAGTACCTATCTTTTGTAAACTTATGGTATTTGATCGAGGTTCTTGACCTTTAGTTGTCAGTAAAAGGATCTATTGACTCAAAATCATATTGTTACAATATCATACCTTTTTGTTTTTAAGGGGGTATTGACATTAGCTGGGATTATTAAAGCCAGACCAAAATGAAAAACATGAGAAATCTAACATTCATATAGTAATGTCTTAGATTTTCGCGATTATTACACATTATAATAAAACACTTTTAAACGGATTCTATCGCGTGTATTTTTGATTTTCCTGACGGTAGATAAAATAAAATAACTTTTTAAAATCTGTAACGACGCCTGTCACCTTAGTCATCCTACGACCACGAATGCTGCAAAGTATTCGAAACGTCAGGAAAATCAAAAATATACGCGATAGAATCCGTTTAAAAGTGTTTTATTCTAACATTCATACTTAAAACCTTGCTAACATATTGGTAGAAGTACCTCCTCAACATTAGCAGGTTATTTTAAATGCTTTCTAATTTACCATACTGCGAAGTGTCTAACAATAGAAAGTACGCTAGTAATTAACGCATTATCCATTATTACCGTGCGGATATAATTGCTTATGTCGTGTCGAGTTGACGGCGAACAAGTGTTCGGTCGCGCAAGCGCAAACGCACCCCAGATCGAGTGCCATTCAACTCTCAAGAGCGGCGATGCGCGAATCATTCGATTTGCATTCGTTCACACCCAAGTATATCCGTGACGAATGCTATCTTATATTCATATGTTGCTTGCTTGCTTTAATGCTATCTTGAGTGTTTACATGAAGATGGGTATGCATTTCATAAAATAAAACAATATTATCAGGCCATAGAATCACAGACGAAACTATTAAATATACGCTAGGTACTATAACAAAACATATTTTTGTTTGATAATAGATCTATGCACATATATTTACTTAACCTGACTGACTGCTTCATCAACGCAGAGCCTAAACCGCTGGGACTACAAAATTTAAATTTGGCAGTTGATGCCTTTAACAACGCAGGCATCCACTAAGGAAGGAATTTTAGAAAATTCCATCCCAAAGGTGGTAAAATAGGGGTTGAAAGGTTGTGTCTTTCTTTAATGATAAAAGTAAACGCGGGCGAAACCGCGGACAACAGCTAGTAATTAATATGCATTTATAGCGGATACACAATGCAGAATATGAGGCTTTCTTTGTCAGTTTAAATTGTAAACTTAAATAGTGGGTAAGGTAAATAGTTTTCTAAGGTTTCAAAGCTTCTGTCAGAGGTAATTTAGGTTAATATAATAACATATATAGGTTAATATCAAATGGCTGAGTATAAACTTGAAGGTAGAGGTCGAAATATAACACATAGGAAAGAAAACAAACAAAAATAAGACAAAATAATATTAAAAAGTACTGAGTGAAAATATTCATTACGAGATGGCTTTCATTGTAGTATAAGCGTATCGTCATTACGCAGTGCACTCTCGTCGTGATTCGCTCCGCCCGCCCAAAGGGCCTTAAAAGGGAAAGCGAGTAGGGAAGATAAAACAACCACTACAAGCAGACCTCTCCAATGCCCCGAAACTAAAGGTAGAATTTTAATAAACAGTACTACATTAATATTGCGAGAGCTCTTTAAATTTAAGTCAAGGGGAATGAAGCAGTAGTGGTGTGTATATCTGAGATTTCTTTTTGATGACTGGTTTTATGGCTTCGGCTTATTATAAAGGGACAAAGACATCGTCATATGAGTAATGTTCTATGTCGATTAAAAGATATCAATGCTGATGCTCAAAGTTTTATGTGTAATTTTATAGCAAAGTACATTGGCTCCTTTTTCAACATATCAGCCAAAGGAAATACACTGCTGAACAATAGCCTCTCCTCTCTCTGGAAATCTCCACAACTGAATCGTCATTTTGAGAGGATGTTTCCGATAATCACCACGTTTGTCAGAAAAAAAGAAAGAAGTTGGTATGCGCAGAAAAGCTGCTGTTTAACAGAAGGGACGCTGCTGCCCATCCCTTTGGTAAAGAATCCCTTAGTCGCCTTTTACGACATCCACGGTAGAGGATGGAGTGGTGCTATATTCTTACCCCGGACACCACATGGACTCCTTATCGCTTCTATTATTTGATGACCATTCATATTTTGTACATCCTACTTTATGCTACTATAGCACATGATTTTAGTATCCACTTACAAAATTATTCCATAGCAGCTTGCTAAACCATATATTTATGACTAGTAATCTACTTTTTGATTCTCACATGGCCGAATACTGAAACGCCACTTGCAATTTTAATCTCGCTTGACACGCCTTCTTACCGAAAACGGGCGTCTCAAATAGTTAAGGGTGGTTTAAATACTAAGTGGCGTTTCAGTATTCGGCCGACAAATCACCCAAGAAAATCAGCATGCAATTTTTGTAATGGTTGTGAGTTTAAATCCATTCCGTTGCCAAAGTACGCACGATTCCGATACTAAGATCTATTCAAATTAAACAGAGAGATTTTTTAGAGATTGCCATGAAAATATTAGATAACATACATGTGGTCAAATTATTAATTTAACTAGTGCAAGTCGTAAACCTTGCATAGGTCATAAGTATTTATTAATGTAACTTATATATATATCTTATTCAGTTATATATATCTTGTTAATGTAACTTTCAGAGCGGTTTTTTTTTTTATTGTTGGGCTTCTCGCAGTCATTTCTGGGAAATGTGTCATTTCTGGCGAAGCCAAAAGAGGCCTCCAGCCAGTTTATTTATTGGAGCTCCAACAAAGAATACAAGTACACAAGAAGTCACATATCACGACTGCAAAGTTTTAGATACGTGTACTTCCTCAATAAATGAGGTCCCAGCGTGCACAATAATAATTATAAAGTAAGCGTTACCCTAAAATATATATAAGACTGAGTGTTCAATTAAAATCAAGTTAAAACATTTCAAATTCTACGTTTTAACATAGAATATAAAATCGAAGATAGACCAAATTAGCTGTTAAAATTAAATTCAGTGGTTTGCTTGTAGTAAATGTCGAAATCGAATGACGTGAAATTTTAAATTCATTGTATAATCTGTTTTAACTTATTCTTGAACTTAGGTAAACAATCAGAGATGTCTATATCACGCGCGGAGGGCCGAGTGTGAGTTTCTTCTCGTAATCGAGATGTAAACGCGTGCGACGCGTTTAGCACGTCGGTTCTCCAGTTGGCTGAAGAGTCATTTAGTCCACTTTAATCCCACCAAGACACAAGTCTGTGCATTCACTGCTAAAAAAACCTCATTTGCTATGAAAGGTGGAGTTACTACAATTCCAGAACACTTCCCTTAACAAAGGTAACAGTATTGGGATCCTTGGTGTTGAAATTTCCAGCAGCGTATAGCACGCACTTAAATAATAAGGTAAAGCTGGCGTCCAAAAAAATCGGTGTGCTCAATAGGGCAAGGTGGTACTTCTCATCGGGGCAAAGAATATTGCTTTATAAGTCGAAAGTCCAGGCTCACATGGAGTACTGCAGCCAATTATGGACGGGAGCACCTGAATACCACCTTGAACCCTTTAATTCGGTGCAGAAACGTGCAGTTCACAAGCTATCTAGAACCCCTAAGCCTGAGGAGAGACTTAGCCTCCTATGTGTATTCTACCGTTTGTACAACGGACAGTATTCTAAGGAATTGTTCGATATGATGCTAACGGCTTCTTTCTACCATCGCACCTCTCGCCATCATCCCGCGCACGCTCAGGTTGTGGAATCGGCTCCCTACCGAGGTTTTCCCTAGAGAATACAGCATATGGCTCGTCAAAAAGGGAGTCAAAAGATTTTTACAGGGTCAGCAACGGACGCGTTTACGTTTCGATTACGAAAAAAAACTCACACTCGGCCCTATGGTTACGATAGACAACAGTAACAAATAAAAAAACATACTATAGTAAGAATTCTCGTCAAACAAAATTAGATTCAAGTCAGATTTAATAAAATACATGTTCGTGGCATTGGGGTGGCCCAAGGGCCAGTCCAGACGTACTTTAACCTTTTTTTTTTTTTTGATTGATGTCCAGTGGAAATTCTACATGGAACTTCCTTCACCCCGGGGAAGGGCGAAGGGGTATGCCGGACTCCTACCGGCTAAAACCACTGGAGCGGTCATCTTCGGCACCTAAGGGAGGCTCCAGGTCCTCGTAAGATCACACTAGAGCCGCCCATTGGTGCCACGCCTTTAGGCACATCACGGAAGGGGACGTACTTTAACCTACCGTGACAGCTTTTTTAAGTTATGGATAGGTATTATTTTCGATGCTAATAAATTTTATAATCTTGATGCCCAATTGATGCATTTTATACATTTCCTAAACCAGCTTGATAATTTATATAAAATTTCAAGATTCCGAGGAATTGTATGCAACTCCTGAATTATCAATATTTCCGATAACATATAGATTGAATCCAATAAGACCTACTTTGCATTTAGGTTGTTCTCAGATCAAGTAATTATTACAAGCATATTGTACAGAATTTATGAACACTTTTTCCCCTCACGCTGACACGTGCAGGGTACACGCTTTCCGTTATCTTAGCACGTGGCTTTTTAGCCATCGATTTTTGTCGAACGTTATGTAGAAAGCATGACTTTAACATTAGTACAGATTACAAAATTACAACTGACACTAAATTAAGTTTGTACCCTGCATATGAGTTAAGCCATATAACTTAAATAGCCGTGTAGCTCTGATCACGAATAGGGCTACCCTATCTCATCCCGTGGGTTTCGTAGAAGGCGATTAAGGGAGTCTGGAACTCAGGGCGTAATGGTACACGCTTTAGGTTACCCGCAGATGGCCTGTAAACCAACAGTAGCCTACCCAAGGAAGATTGGTGTCAGGCACGCGCCCGACTTTAAAACTCTGCAATATAAACATAAGGAAGCAGGAAGATAATAATGATGTTAGTTCAAGCCATTAACACAAACAGCTTGATTTTTTGACCCTCAAAATGACTTATAGTACAACATTATCACCAAACCAAGGACATCATGAAAAGAGTAGTTTCCATATTTTAAATTATGTCCCTCCGACATTTTATCTGAATAATAAATCAATTATGAATATGTACAATAGAAATAAAACAAACTTCTTACTTAGTATAAACATTGGGCTTATGTATACGATATGGTATTATGTACAAATAACAAACACCTTGATTACGATTCAGCGGAAACTGACGCAAGTTCCGGTGCGGCACGTGTACTTAGTTCCGGCCTTGTGCCGAAAATAGTTGGCGGGGTGTAACGTGACTTGTGGGAAAAACTTATCGACTTTTCTAATCTGATTGTGTAATGAACAATGCGTATGTAGGTATTATTTGTAAGGTGTAATAGTAGTACTATTACTTAAATGGTTATCGACCGGGTACTAAAACGCCACTCAATATTTAAGACCCTCACGGCCGAATACTGAAACGCCATATCCGCTTTAACTATTCGACTAACCGATTTTCAGTAGGAAATCGGGCGGTTCAAATGGTTAAAGCGGAGACTTAATATTATACGACATTTCAGTATTCGGCCGTCAACAACTCAATTAAAAACCATTTGATACGCCCGTTGAACTATTTCGCTTACCAATTTATAATAAGACATAAATAAGTGCTGTGCAGCTTTCTTAGCCGCACAGAACACGGTGGGTTTTGGTGATAGCCACATTGGTCTCCACCATGAATCTCATGTCAAGATATATTTTCTTACTAAGTACGGAAACTTTGCAAGACACCTGTACTTATAAATCATCAACTGTGTATTATTTGGTAAGTAGCGTAGCGTTGGCTGTTTCAGTTCTGTGGCGTGGCTTTATAAATTCTCACACTTAGTATGTGACGCACACACAAATATTTTAAGAGAAATTACTTATGATACTTCTTAGCTATACCACTTAGCTATAGCAGTTGAGAAGAAGAAGAAAGCTGTATTGTAATACAGAACAATTCATATAAATCTACTTAATCGAGTCTGATGTCAAAATATTTTTTTATACAAAGTACGGAAACTGTTTTTGAAAATCACCTGTGCTATAAACCATCACTGTATATTATTTGGTAAGAATACAAATATTTTGAAAATAATTACAAATGAAATCTCACCACTTAGCTATAGCAGTTGAGAAAAGGAAGAGAGCTTTACAGAACAGTTCACATAACGCCACTTCATCGAAAACATTGATCGGGCCTTATTTAGATACCCTTAATTTCAAGTTGTCCAGCGGAGTAGGAAAAAATGCAAATGGCCAAAACTTAAAAAACTGGATGTTTTTGTACATGGTTTCCCTCTTTTAACATGGTAAAGTCAATGACGCTTGCGATGGGCAAGGCGGGGCGAGGGTATCCCAAGGGATATTGACGTCGTAACAGAAGGGTTGATGATTTAGACTGATGCAAACAAATGTTGCGAAGAATATAACATTAATCTGCCAGTAAGCTAAACAGCTTTGAGTTTAAGCTGAACAGAGTTGCCGGATGTATTAAACAAAAAATTAATCTAGTACGTCGTTAAGGATACAAATAGTATTATGTTGTTATAATAATCGCGATAAACCTAAGAGAAAACCTTGATAAAAAAAACCCATAAAACAATACAAAATACACGCGATTTAATCCGTTTAAAATTGTTTTATTATAATGTGTAATAATCGCGAAAACCTAAGAGTATTATGTTGCTTAAAAAAACCTGTAATACATTACAAAATTGGTACGAAAATAATATTTAATGAGTATAACAGCAACAGATGTATTGACAATACAATGCTCCAAGATTATTAAAATAAAATAATGTCTTTTGAAGTGAATATGGCACTTGTTAAACATCAAACCTCGGACAAAGATAAGTGGATAAGTGGACTAAGTGGACTAAAGCACTAATGTCAAGGAAATTTAATCAAATCTTGGATAAAGAGTGGACAAGATATTGGCGAGTGGCATAACACCCGTTTCTGCATTATTTTGACGTTTAAAATAACGAAGAGGATTGAAATATATACATGATATAAAAACTTTATGACTTATAGCCATTTTGCTTGTTTATCTTTAGACGGCGCCTTCATTGTATTCAAGTATACATTTGTTTAATTTATGGACGCCGGTGTCCATAAATTATACATACACATAACTAAAACTCTAACAATATTATTCTTTAAAGCTCATTCTTGGCCAAAGAATAGGCCAGGCCTCTGGTCACGTGAAGTGTCGACCAATCGTTTGAAAATAAATTTATTATTATTCCTTTATATCTGATACTTTCAGATTCATTACATTTTTAAATATATATATAGAAGTAAAAAACAAAAACACATACATTTAAAAATATAAAAAATAGAGACCAATCGGCAGCGAGTACAGGGTCCAAGCTACCGGTGGTTAGGGCTCCAGAGAGAGGAACCTCCTCACTATACGTGCCGTGTCAAGGATTACTGCTTTCTGTAGCAGGCCCTTGATCCAGCCACCTAACGAGAGCCTCTTTAGATGGTGGTCGAGGCTCTTGGCAATGAGGCCATTGGCTGTTACAACTATCGGCACAATGATTGCAGAGTCCACATCCCACATGTCGACAATCTCGTGTGCCAAGTCAAGATACTTAATTTATATATCTTTCTCGGCTTTCACGAGATTCTCGTCATGCGGAATCGTAACATCAACAATCATCGTGCGGCGCTCTAATCGATCTATCACCACTATGTCAGGCTTATTGGCGACAATAGTCCTATCAGTGATGATAGATCGATCCCAGTACAACGTGACATGGTCATTTTCAAGAACTGGGTCGGGCACATACCTACAGGTACGGTATATACGGTACCTCAGGTTCCACAAGGTTGTACTTTAGAGCAAGTTGCTGATGGATGATCCTGGCCACTTGGTTATGCCTGTGCAAGTACTCGCCGTTAGCAAGACGAGAACAACCAGAAATTATATGTCTAAGTGATTCACCGGGACAGTGACATGCCCGACAGATGTCAACGGTGCCATCCTTAACAATATATTATTGTAATTATTAAAATAATACCTGCACTCGGACAGTTTTGACCCCAAACGGTTCCTAAGAATAATGGCCGATGAGATTATTATGTGTGCGTGCGCCGTTTCAGGTTTTCCGTTGCAGAAGCGGAAGCGCCAGCACAGCCAGCCCTGCTTGGCTTGGGTGTCAACACAAGTTGCGTCCCAGACAAGAGGCCTACCCATTTTCCAAGGCAGTAACGACACACCATCCGGTCTTTTTCCATCGTCACGTGTCTTTAGCCTTTGGGTTCTAATACATCATGCAATATAGGCCATGGTGTCCGAGAGGGTCGACACCTTCGCCACACCGATGAGGAACAGCACAAGGACCACCTAGACGAAGGCGTGCACCGAGCCGAAAAGTAATGTCATCCAACATATTGCCCACGTAGGGCAACGGGAGCGCCTGAAGACATAACCCTGACTCCCATTCACCCACAGCAAGTAGACGAGCACGCTCAACAGCATTGGTGGACATATTATTTAACTTCTTCCGTACCAAAGTGCAGAGCGGCCCGCCCCACTGTCTCTGGATACAAGGATTCAGGGGCAAAACCGTATTCTGGCAAGCCCTTTTTCCAAGCGTTCACAGCATCAGTCATACATGGTACCTCAAAATCATCCAGGGTGGATGGATGCTTAAATTTTCCAGGTTAACTTATCAGTACTGTGGACCGAGGACATGAACTTACACTAAAAAAATTACGGACGCCGAGGCCATCCATGCCAAATTACTAATGGGCAGTGCGGCTTGTATCCAAGCTCTGTCGTCCAAAGCCGTATTTAAAGCTGAGGTTAATGTATTCTTTATAATGATGTCTATTTTCTCTTATAGTTGTGGCTGTTTCCATAAATAGAAGGAACGAAGAATTTTTGGGCTAAACTACAGTACCTACCTAATTAAAGTAAAAGCTAAATATGTAAATTAAGTTTGAAAAGTCTTTCGAAAATGTCATTAAAATGTCTTCATAACTAGACTTCATAAAATGTTTATGTCCAACACATGCAATAAATTATAGTGTTGATTAGGAGCGTTATTGTTATCGTTATTATACCATTTCGAATAATAAAAAGAAAGAAAGCCATTCACTTACGTGCACTCATAAACTTGAAAAGAAAATTTAAAACGTCATCAACTTTGTCACTTTGGACATCGTAGGTGAGACAATGGCTCCAACTTAGCATGGTGCTGTGGCGCGTAAGCAGCAAGACAGTGCTGATTTTCACCCCTATCGACGCGTGGATATGATATCGAAGAGTCATATACCCTTACGCCACTAGATACAAACTATTACTTCATTCAAATAGTAAACTGGCGTAACTCAGCCATAAAAACATTACGTCAGCTATTTCGTATCGTCCCAAATGACACTTGGGTATTTGCGCTCGTGCATTATTTGCGCATGAAATGCTTACATCGTTTTCCACTCGGCCCGAGTCGGGCCGCGTCGGCTAAATTACATGAAACGTGCTCGCAATTCACAAAATATCCGCTCCGCCCTTCCCTTTGCGGATTATACCGAAACACATTTATAGTACAACCCGTAAAATGTACCTACATAATCACGTATACAGTTACAACGAGATTGATCTTGTATTAAATAAAAAAAAAAATTGTTAATAGTTTTAAATATGATATTGTAGGTGGGGGACGTTAACTATTATGTCCTTGTATCTGATTTTGCTTGTATTAAAACAACGTCGCATAGTAATCAGAATAGGGTAAATAATTTCTTCATGTATAAAGAGCACAAGTTTAGGACTCAATAATGTACTTAAAAATAATTACAATATCCAATACGTCTTGCAACGATCCTTATACATCAGCTCGTTCTTATAACTTAGACGAATGTTAAGAAAAGTTCGTCTAAAAACAGTATAATCACATGGACAGTAAAGGGAGAAACCTAACTCGACATTTTTATAGTGAATGAGAATATTCGCCTGTTAGTCATCGTTTTGACCCCGTAAAGGCAGAGCAAAAAGATAGATATATATTCCGGCTACAACGCTTAAAAATAACTATTCTAAGTCACATGACTATCATGAAGCGTCATGCGGGCATTAAACTCCAAAATCAATACAACCGCTCGAGCAGGTCTGAATTACTTACTTTTTTGTAAGTATTCCGCACCACCGATACCATCAAGTAATTAATCTAATTTAAACGAATCAACGGTATAAATCATAGGGACGAGCCCATACAACTCAGCCAGCTGTTCGCCTCGCCCGTACCAATTTATTAAAAAGGTTTCCCATAGTGTACGTTGTACGTTAGCTTCGTAGTTCACAAGTGCCCCCTTCTCCCCTGGCCGCGCTCTATGAGCGATGGAATTGCACGTGCGGCGTTATTGCGTATTGCAATCGATGACGCGACTGTACGATACTACTTTCTCAGGTTTCACTTTGTGTCTATAACACCAGCAGCGATTCGTTACATATTGTGATGTAAAGACGTCAAACTCACTGAGTGGTGACAAAATGACCAGTCCTAATACAGGTTGGGACAGGACAGTTTGTCACGGGGTGCGAAGTCAGAAAACCTCCCCGTGGTGCACCCTGGGCACCGGGCAATAACTACTCCACTATTTGGAGGACGTTATTGCACGGTGGCGAATATTCTGACATTGGAGGCCGGACCGAGACAGGCGGGGTCGTTTTGCTGGACTGGGCAAATCACGTGACACACATGGTGACGAGACCGAGTCGGACGGCTCTTGCGTGTCACTGACGTGCGAACCGGCTGCTCCCATATGTGAGGAGGAGGTGGAGGCGCTCTCCTGCACCCAGACCACCCCAGATTTAAGGCTTGAGGAAGGCTCAAGCAGCTCGGCTGAAGCTCTGGAGAGGACTGCCCTTCAAGACATTGAAGTGGTTCTGGACACGACCCGAAAGTCCAAAAACCTGAAGGGCACGTGCCAAAGAGCAATCCGGGAGGCAGCAGAGCGCCTAAAAATGGCTATCGAGGAGCTCGCAAACAGGAGCTCCACCGAGGAGACTCGGAGGCTGCAGCTCCAAAATGAGCGCTTGCGCAAAGAGGTAGGTGCCCTACGCAAGGAGATGGAGGACCTCCGCAATGAGGTACGCTCAAATCGGCTGCAACTGGATGTGCCTCCACAGCCGCAACGCCCTTTGGTCTCGGAAGGGGCTTCAATGGAAGAGCAGACTCGTGCTGTCGTCGACATCGTGGGGAAAATGTTAGACGCTCGGTTCGCTGGGATTGAGGAACGCCTTCTGCCAGCGCGAACAATACGTCCGCCGCTGGCGGCGGACATCAGGAATGCAGCCGGGGCGCGTGGTGAATTGGGACGGCCCTCCATGGCATCTGTAGTGGCATCTCATGCCTCTGTCCCAGCTCAGCGGAACGATCTACTCGGAGAGGCGCGTACGGCTGCTACGAATTTGCATGTCCCTGAACCGGCCCAGTTGACGTCCACTGACCAGGGAGATGGTTGGCAGACTGCCACAGGAAGGAAACGCCGCAGGACTCAACCAGATCAAATTAGTCTTGCTGCGCAGACGAACTCACCCAACACACAGGGGGCTCCTACCACTCAAGCACTCAAGCCCAGGCCAAGGAGACGCAAGCGAAAGCGAAAACCCCGTGTGCCTAAGTCGGCCGCGGTCGTGTTAACACTCCAGCCTGGGGCAGTGGAAAAGGGGCTCACGTACGCGTCGGTGATGACAAAGGCCAGGCAGACCTTTGACCTGACGGAGCTCGGTATCACCGATATCAGGTTTCACCAGGCTGCAACAGGGGCTCGATTGCTAGAGTTCCCCGGGGATGAGGGCACTGCGCGGGCGGATCTCATCGCTGACAAGCTGCGCGGTGTCTTCGCAGAAGACGTCAAGGTCTCAAGGCCCACAAAATGTGCTGAATTACGCATTACAGGCCTTGACGATTCTGTGATTGGGCGCGACGTGCAGGAGGCAATCGTCCGTAGGACAGGTTGCTCCTTAGACTCGATAAGGGTCGGAGTGATCCGCCTGGGTCCTGGTGGTGTCGGCTCTGCTTGGGTGCAGTGCCCGGTCACAGCGGCGAAGCTGCTAGCTGAAGCCGGCCGGCTCCTCGTGGGGTGGAGCTCTGCCAGGGTCCAGGCTCTGGAGGCTCGGCCCATGCGGTGTTTTAAGTGCCTGGGTTCAGGACATGCCCGCCAAAAGTGCGTTTCATGCCAGGACTTTGGCGGGCTTTGTTTCCGCTGCGGTAGGCCGGGTCACCTGGCAGGAACATGTTCAGCCGCTCCCCACTGCCCAGTATGTGAGGCAGCAAAACTGCCGGCCAATCACAGCGTTGGAGGGAAAGGCTGCAAGCCCCCAGCCCTTCCCAAAGGTAAAAAAAATACGGCGGCCGCTTCGACCACGGCCTCCCCTGATGCGGTGCGACCTGAGCAGTCGCAGCAGGAGGCTATGATCGCAGAATAATGGACCAAGCTCGTGATCATAGTCTCCTCCAGGCGAACATAAACCACTCCGCTGGTGCACAGGACTTGCTTCTGCAAACCATGGCGGAGTGGTCGATAGGTGTGGCCGTGGTTGCGGAACCATACTTCGTCCCTCCCCGCCCTAATTGGGTAGGTGATGCGGACAGTTCCGTAGCCATCATTGGGTCGACGACCTCCTGTTCTCAGCCCATCTCGCTCAGGGAGAGAGGCTCGGGTTATGTCGCTGTTACGTGGGGAGAGGTTATACTCATTGGAGTATACTTCTACCCAAATAGGGCTCTTGCCGAATTCGAGGTCTTCCTCGACCAGCTAGGAGCTGCGGTTCGGCGCATGGCGCCAAGCCACATTTTGGTCACGGGGGACTTCAATGCGAACTCCGTTGCGTGGGGATCCCCCAGGACTAATGTTCGAGGAGAAGCTGTCGAGGAATGGGCGGTAAGTGCTGGCCTTTGCCTCCTCAACAGGGGGTCCGTTAATACGTGCGTTCGCCAGCTGGGGGGGTCGATAGTGGACCTCTCGTTCGCTACCCCTGCTGTAGCTGCACGCGTACATGGTTGGCGGGTCCTGGAGAGTGTGGAGACCTTATCAGACCATCTCTACATTCGTGTAGATATCTCCACCTCACAGCATCCCGCAACGGCTCGAGTTCTGGCTGGCTCTGGCGCTCAGCGGTTTCCACGATGGGCACTAAATCGGCTTGACAGGGACCTGCTTGCAGAGGCAGCCATTGTCCAGGCATGGCTGCCCTTACCTTCCCCCTCGGAGGGGGTCGATGCTGTGGCCGGCCACTTTCGCGATGCAATGAAGGTTGTATGCGATGCGGCCATGCCTCGTGCGCGACGACGACCCTCAAAGAGGGAGGTCTACTGGTGGTCTCAGGAGTTAGCGGACCTCCGAGCGGCGTGTATTTGTGCCCGGAGGAGCTATTCGCGAGTTCGTAGACGCCGCCACCGCGATGAAGACCAAGAGGCCCAATTGTATGAGTCATACCGAGAGGCCCGGAGTACTCTACAATTGGCGATCCGCCAAGCGAAGGAGCGAGCATGGGGCGAAATGCTGGAGGGTCTCAACCGTGATCCTTCGGGGCGCCCGTATCGTTCGGCGCGGAATAAACTCCGTGCCCAAGGCCCTCCATTGCCGAGACAGTGGAAGCGTTATTCCCAGATCGAGTTGGGTACATGCCTCCGACCATGGCCCCATTGGGAGATGACGAGGCTGATGTAAATGCTCCTCCTCCAATAACAGAAGCGGAGATGGGGTCGGCGATTCTACGCGTGCGCTCAAAGAACACTGCCCCAGGACCAGACGGCGTGCCTGCCAAAGTTTTGGCTCTAGCGCTAAGTGCGATGGGAGATAGGCTTAGGAAGCTGTTTGACGCATGCCTGATATCGAGGCAGTTCCCTAGCCCCTGGAAGGAGGGCCGCTTAGTGCTGCTGCACAAGGCGGGGCGACCCCCTGACTCCCCTTCGGCTTACAGGCCAATAGTGTTGCTGGACGAGGTGGGCAAGTTGTTAGAGAGGATCCTCGCTAATCGCATTGTTCAGCATCTGGACATAATTGGCCCCAATTTGTCGGATGCCCAGTTCGGCTTCCGGGCGGGGCGTTTGACCGTGGATGCTATTGTGCGCCTTAAAGCCGAGGCAAAGGATACAGTTAGGCGTAGGGAGGTACTGTTGGCGGTGTCATTAGACATCGCCAATGCCTTCAACACTCTGCCATTTGACTGTATTGGGGAGGCGCTCCGTTTCCACGGTGTGCCCTTATACCTGAGGCAGCTGGTGGCAGACTATCTGACGGGGCGTTGCGTTAGTTACCAGGGACGCGACGGTAGGATTGTGCGGAGACCTACTACGTGCGGGGTTCCACAGGGGTCGGTTTTAGGACCCCTCCTGTGGAACGTTGCGTATGACTGGGCTCTGCGCGTTGCCCTCCTCCCCGGGCAGAACATTATTTGCTACGCCGATGACACACTCGTTACAGCCCGGGGAACGAACTTTGAGGAGGCAGCACGATCAGCCACTGAGGGCGCGTCTCTGGTAATTAACCGTATTGAGGCGCTAGGACTCCGGGTGGCACTCGAAAAGACGGAGGCCCTGGTTTTCTATGGGCCACGTCAACGGCCACCAGCGGGTGCTCACATTACTATCGGCAATGCACATGTAATTGTTCGAGCGCAGATGCGTTACCTAGGCCTGGTACTTGACCGGAGGTGGGACTTCGGTGAGCACTTCCGCCAGCTTGCCCCGAAGCTGGTCGGCGCTGCGTCCGCCCTAAGCCGGCTACTGCCGATTTTGGGTGGACCCAGTGCGGGCTGCCGACGGCTTTACACGGGGGTGGTCCGCTCGATGGCGCTTTACGGCGCTCCAGTGTGGGCGGAATCCCTGACTGCTCAGAACAAGACTTTACTGCGGAGACCTGAACGAGTCATGGCAGTCAGGGTTATACGCGGATACCGCACGGTGTCTACCGAGGCCGCGTGCGTGCTCGCGGGGACACCCCCGTGGGACCTGGAGGCACGGGTGCTCGCCACAGTCTACAGGAGGATAGCGGATGTTTGGGCCGAGAGTGGCAGTCGCCCTCCGCCTGAAGCTGTCACGCGATAGCGCAGTGAGGCTCATAGCGCCATCATGGACCAGTGCATCGCAGCGGGCGGTAGATCGGGGAGTCTGCCGCCTGCATTGCACGGCTCTCGAGTTGCGGCGATGTCCTAGATACCGCACCATCCGAATAAGTTAGTGGTATCGGCCGTCGATACGGACCCTGCCTCATCAACAGTCATCGCCATCAAGGCACGTTTTATCGATCCGGGCGTTGAAATCATCCTCTACTACGTAATATACAAAAAGATACTCGAAAAGTTCTAGACAAACAGGTCTCTATACTGTCTTCACCGGCGAGGCCCATCGCGATGACCCATTCTATCCCAACCCGAACCTTGCTGGAACCGACCCGTTCCGAGCCAATAGCTTAAAAATACCACTATAAAAACTTCCTGATTCAGGTCGCCCAATTTTAACCCCCCCAGAAACGCCCTAAGCCGAGGCCCGGGACCTAGTAAGGGGCGCCTAGTAAGTTAACGCCTAGCTGGTGACCTATTCGGCTTCGCCAGTTTGTCTGAGACGCCGGCGAAATGCACAACATTGAAAAAAAAAAACGTGTCGTCTCTTCTCCATAAGATCAACTAATTAGAACCGTGTAACTTAAATTCCTACGTTTCATTGGCCAGTTATTGGTTTATTTTAAATAAATACTTTCACTACATATTGACTTGACTATTAAATCGATATTTTTATAGCTCAAAGATAAACAAACGTGGTTCATTTAACATCAAAGTCTGACAAAGGTACCATCTATTCTAATTTAGTGATATGTTCATGTTTTATTAAATATTATACTGACGTATATTTGCCTATAAAACTAGGGTGGGGAGAAGAAGGGTGCTGATTAAGTTACGTGATATGCGCCCGCCAATTTGTATCGTAGACTTTGCCCTAGAGGAGGACACGACACCATCAGCGAAATTACATTACGACCTGTAATTAAATAGTCCTTGCTTTTATAGAAAAACATGGTGTTGTTTACTTTAGGCGAAACACGCTGCCTCGCCTCTGCCCTCTAACGACTGCATAAATATATAGTAGGAACTGTTCCAATTAAAAATGAATACCGTGCATTTAATCGTGAATACCGGACATTTAATTATGAATAGCATACATTTTAATTATTAAAAATAGTATTTTTTCAATTCTTCCATTTCTTATACTTTATTATGCTCCATGAACAGATGATCAATACAGCTTCATTTCGCATACTTATTTATAGACGGTAACAGAAAGAAAATACAACAATAAAAGGGAAATCTTCCTTGGAAATCGAGAAAACAGAACCGTTATGCAATGTTAGTAATGGCGTCTTCTTCATTATCGATCACACTAAAAGCTTCTCTCATCAACGCCGCTCAGCTAATACCCTCCTTACTGTAAACAATAACATTGGAAACTTTTTAACACGTCATAGAGCATACTCTCTTTATACTGTTATCGTAAGCAAACGAGGCAAATAATTCGACTTGTTGTGAAAATATACACGTGCACGTGCGTTCAATGCGTGGTTCAAGTGAAAACTTCACATTTATTTGGTTTACGAATTTAGATCCCGTTTGTGTCCAAAGAATGACGAATGCACCACGTGAGTCTGCCAATTAACGACGAAAACAAAAAGTAGAACCCAAAATGGATATTTCTGGACCAGTATTTTATCAAGATGACTTTTAAAGCTTCAGTTCTAATTCTTCTTATTAAACACATTATTTGTAACTAAATAACATTGTTTGCGCTTGTGATAATGATAAATGTTACTTTTTTTCCAATTATTATTTAAGTTGATGTTATAATTTTCCATTCTCCCGTGCTTTGCAACATTTTAACGACACACTACCAGTGAAAAGTGATTTCTTGTCCTAAACTTTTAATATTATAATAATTAAAGTACCGTATGTGTTTCATCTGTCAGTCAAACTGCTTGTACCAAACGCTTATCCAAACAGAGAGGGCGTGTGGCGCCGACCGCGAGATTATGATCGTGCGTGGATCGTGATTAATAGCGAACTAGCGTTACGGCGCGTGCGCAGGACGCGGCTGGCGACGTTGCAAGCATGTGCGCCTGAAACTTGTAGAGATTCTTTACGAGTATAATTACAGAGAATTCTGTAATTTCCTTTATGAGTGTGATGGCTATGTGTGTTTTCCTTATTTTAATGAAGGCAATGGGCAGTCAGACTAATATTTTGTCTTTGTAAACCGTGTCGCTTAAGGGCTAATATGATGATGATGAAACTTATTTTAATAATCGATTACGTCTTTGCTTCTACAAGCATAAACGAACATCAAACTTGAATTCACAAACAATGGGGTGATGAACGATAGTGATAACTCAATTTTATGGGTAGCCATTGTTCAGCCTGAAGATGCCTACTGCAGTTCTAATTTCCTTACTTTCATAAGATAACAAATCTTCATGTACCTATGAACAACACTGTTATTGCTCATAGTAATGAATAAGAAATGCGAACGGCTTGCGTCGCAAGTTCCAAGTAAATAAATCACTGCGCCGCGCAGGCGCGGGCGACGGAATCGGCGTCAGGCCGACGCGCGACGACGGCTACACCGGTGACTGCCACACGTCCAAATGACTCACTCGCTTGACGAGCTTGTAGATACTTTAGAATGTGTGGTTGATAATAATTACCACTACTAATATGATTCAGGTTAGTTCAGGTTGCAAGTAGTCAATAGTTCACCTGCTATGACGGCCATATAGCTGATTCATGTTTACTAGGGTGAGTAAGGTAATTATTATAAATTGCATTGAAGTTTTCCTCTACTAATGTTTCCCCAATAAAGTTTAGGTATTGATTAGTAGTATAGAACTTCGAAACTCATTTGTTAAAAATGTAACAAAAAGCATTTGCACTTTTAATAATTTAAACGAAGACAAACAAAAGTAACTATATTAATTGCTCTTACATAGTAAAACAGAAATGCTATGTCAAAAATCATATTTGTTTTAAACCAGACGACTATATTGATAGATACCTTAATTAATGAACATGGTAATGTTTAACTAATCATGCAAATCTGTTTGATTTCCATGACTAATATCAACAGTGGTACCCTGACAGCGACATTCAGTTACAATTGTGTATCTTACTGATAAATAAAGATTCTGCATATTACAAAGCTATAAGGTTTAAAGTTGAGGAAGAAACACATTTTGATACCCATTGTGCGTTATGCCACATGTTAGGTATAGACTACATCGTTTAAAAGTAGCGGTAACCAGCCGCGGCATGCTGAATATTGAATTTTAAATTTTTTAGTTAAAATAACGTTACAACACTTATAAACTGACATGTTATGGAAAATATGTATTTCAGATTCTATTAAGAGTTAATCGGTATATGGTTGATAATACAGTGTACCTATGATGATCGAAAGCATTATATGAGCTCGAAATGTGCACTACTTAGCTGGGACCTCTAGACCACTCTTCTTCTTCTTTGTCATTTCGCTCTTGACAGAGTGGTCATGGTCGTCATGTAGTACTACTGTTAGGGGCAAATGTAGCTCGCCTCATGGTATATCGTCATCTCTTACTGTTAAAACATGTTCTGGTACACATCTTCAAGGAGCCGCCACCCAAGTTTTTATGTGGTGTGGTATTTCAGTCCATCGCATGGGTTACCTTCCACGCGGTCTGGTGCCTCCACTTTATCTTGCACGACAAGACGTTCTATCGAGCCGTGCTCACGCCTTATAACATGCCCAAAGAATTTCAGGATGCGAGTTTGGACTATAGCTGACAGACGCTGCTTGATGCCGAGTTCTTGGAGTATGAAGATATTGGTACGGAAGTCGGTCCGCAATACCCCACTAGAGCATCTACCTTCTTCTTCTCAATATCTCGCAACGTCCACGTCTCAGCAGCTCATAAAAATATGGGTATATACTGTTCGAACAAGCCGCACCTTTGTGGCTTTGGTAATGTTTCGGTTTCTCCATATTTTCTTGAGCCTCCATGGCAGTCCTCTAATAGCCATCCGTCATTGTGCGTCGTCCACGCACCCTCCATTGTTCGTGATTCAAGTACCAAGGTATATGTATGGCTGGACCACTTCGCAATTCGCAATGTAGTTCTGGTGGTGGTGCTTCTGGTGAGTTATTGTTAGCGCAGTCCACGATCATCATGTTGGTCTTGCAGCGATTAATATTGTACCCGAATTAAAGGCTTATACGCAAGCAATAGTCACAAATAGTGTAGTATCATCTACATAACGATTCGCAACGAACCATTCCTCCAGTAAGATCCGCATTATGAGCTCAGTTTATATATTACACAAGGGCGGCGATATTATACATCCCTGGCGGATGCCTGCACTTGGATAGAAACTGGTTGACAAGACGTTTTCTGTCCATACTGAAGCCGTTCGTTCTTTATATAGGCATCGTAAAAAGTGTACAAGTTTTGCTGTCCCTAATTTCAACAAAGTGTTCCAAAGGATTGGCCATTTCACTGAGTCAAATGCTTTTGAAAAGTCAACAAAGCAAGTATAGACGGTTAGTGCAGTGGTTGATACAGTCGACTGCTGCGCTCGGGGTCGCGGGTTCGATTCCCGCACGGCACAAATATTTGTATGATCTACAGGTAGTTGTTCCGGGTCTGGGTGTATTGTGTGTGAAATGTGTGTCTGTAAACGCACCCACAAAACAGGAGAGATCCTAGTGCAACGTTTTTAAAAATGAAAAAAAAAAAGACTTGTAGGATTCTCGTGCTTTTTCGATGATTTGGTGCACAGTGAGAACTTGCTCTCTAGTGTCTTTTTCTCTCACAAATCCAGCTTGTTCTGGTGCAATATCCCTGGACAGATAAGTTTATGCTCGAAGTTTAAAGCCGCTGTGCAACGAAACTGGGCAGATTGGGCTGAAGTCAGCCATGACGAGGAACACCAGAAGACCGGGGGACCGTTGTGGGACCGAGCAAAAATCTTAATTAAAAGTGCCACCCGAGGAACTATGCCACCAAATGAAACAATCAAACGGCAACGTTGGATAACTTATGGTATTTTTAAACTAGTAAAGGAGAGGCGTGAGATGAAAGCTGAGTGAATGTTAGAGATCTGAACAAACTGTTTGCCCAGATACAAGCAGAATGCAGAAGAGGCCACAATGCCTACCTTTGCAAAATTTGTGAAGAGATCGAAGTGCACGCAAACAAACACGAACCTAAAAATCTCTATCACAAGATCGCTTTCTCAAGAAAACACTCCAAAAGCTGGGCCATTATAAACAGAAATAGAGATATTGTAACTGAACTGGGCCAAATCTCTGAGGCTGAGGAACCATTGCCTAACTTTGTTCCAAGTTTCAAACTCGTGAAACTTCCCCACAACTAAGCTTACGAATGAAAACCTGGAACCAGATATTCTCAAGTCGGAAGTTAGAGCTTGTATCATATATTTAAACAATGGGAAAGAGAAAGAGACGAAATCCCCATCAAAGCCATAAAGGCTTTAGGAGAGTATGGCACCATGTCTTTCACACCATCTGTGACAAGATATGGCAGACAGGAGTATGGCCAGCAGAGTGGACTCATGCAGTTTTCATTCCCTTGCATAAGAAGTGTTCGACTAAGATTTGTAGCAAGCAACTTCGCCTTATTGCACTAATATCCCACGCAAGCAAAATCATGTTACATATTCTTTGGTATCTCTATTATGATCACATGTGAAGTGCTGGACGCCTTTTAAAAGACCAATGGTCAGAGGTTAGTTAGACAACGTGTTTGGCTTCCTCTTATTCCAGTATAATGTTCTTAGAACACAAGCAGATGCCGCTGCCTTTGCAAAATGGTAGTCTCATCCTTAGATGACACGACAGACTCTTCACGTCATATTTCTGTGTGAATAAACTTTAAATATCTTCGAACTAATTTAATACTTCTTGTTTGTAATCCACTACCTACTTGTTGAGTAAATCGCGTTTTAGCGATCTATGTCCGCAGCTGAGCACGCAAGTGGAGCGCAGCTGTCGAGACGAGCAGACAACAGTTGTCCACCGCGTTTGTCTTCAACTGCGCGTGCGCAACCAATCCTACCACCAGTACCAGATTAATCATTCGCAACTATTTTTCTCTTAAACACGACACGAAAAAAGTATTTAATTATATACGTTTCGTTTTATATCTAGATGTTCAGCTCGTTGGTTTGTAAATTAAATTCAGTATTTCGACAGAACATTACGTTTGTTGTAACCGAACCGAACTAAAATCAATTTTCTAAAGATATTATAAAACCACTATATTAGCTTTATTATTTATATTATCATTTATTGACGCTAGTACATTAGTTATAGATTACCTATATCTACTAGTGTATAGAATGAGAGTAGTCTCTCACATAGGGATTGCCACAAAAACAATGTATTCATTGAGATTCTTAAAACAGATACAAAATTTATAAAAGCCCGGGCCTGATTTTCGAAGGGAGGGGTTTTTGGGGGAGGCCCCAGAGATTTTCGCAATGACCGATTACTTACCGACTGCATCCAACGATTACCAAGTACCTTTACCAGGTCGTAAATTGAAAACTTTATGTATTTAATATATATTTTCATCAATAAATATGCCTACTTCACTATTCACTCAGACATTTATAAAGCTAAACATGAAATAAAATAATAAAACATCAAGCACAAAGAAAAAAGCAGCGTATTTCTGCAACATTTAAATCTTAACATAAGAGCTTTATACGACTCTATACGAATTCACCTTTGATGTTAATCCCGCATTGAAAAAGTCACCATTAATAAGTTCTTATGATAATAAAAAGGATTGTATTAAATCATATATCACAAAGAACTATTATCTGGCATATGAAAAATAACTGGCGCATATTAAAAGATTTATTGTAGCGCACTGGGTATCGAACGCGGGGTAACGAAACTCTGAAATAGACTAGTGTTAAAACATAAAATGATTCTAACGAGATGCTTTACTCTTTGATGGATGGTGTCGGCGAGAAAATCATAAAATGGTGCGATAATGCATAAATTGTAGCGCGATTCGAATGAGCCGAGCGCCCGTCGCCACCGGCGCGGCCCCGACCGCCATCCATCATCCGGCGAAACGGTCAGTTTCCATGAAAATTACTAGATGATTTGCATAAAACTTCACAACGATGAGATACACACTAATGATTACAGTACCTACCCACCGATTCGAGAGCTTATTTTAAATACTAAATTACACTGACTTAATGTGTGAACCTGAAAATAAAAATCGTTTCGGATAAATCCAGCCTCGACATCCGACGTTTTGATTTCTAAAATATAGACAAGTTTTTATTCAATTATAAAAGTGTAATTAAATAATAAAAGTAAATTGTACTAAATTAATTTTATATAGACTATTTTTAATGCCTCGTAGACATAGCTACGTAGCTACGTCACAATTATCCAGCTTTCAATTTCCCCTCGGCGGCGAGGCGGAGCAGGCGCAGCGCGAGAGTTTTTCACCGGATGCATTATTCTTGTAACTACATTAAGCTAACAAATGGTGTGATTTTTAAGGAAGAAAGGTCCAGATGAACGCTGTATCTCGTGACATGAACGAAAATAATTTGACGCAGCCGTTCGGCGGGCGACATACGGCGACACGTGGCCACGATATATTACACGCGAGCCGCGCACTAAAAATATTGTGTTGGCAAATTAATGGGCATTCCCGACGGTGGGTAGTGGGATGAAAGGAAGTGCCTTTTATATCTGAAACGTTGGTTTTGTATGAAAATGCGCGGCAGCCGGTCACACCTGTCCGCGTACATTGGAGCAGCGCGGCCGTGCACGAGCGCCGCCCAACAAGCCAGGGCTGTACTGCTGTACATTATAATACATAGTATCTTGTAGGAAAGGTTGTCTGAACCCCTTATAAAGAACCCTGCCTTCTTTCGAACCCCCGGTCAAAGTTAGAGAAGTTCAGACTGAGAAGCAAATGTAATATGTCAAGAGCGCATAAGAGATGATGATACTGCAGTGACTTCTCAAAATTATGTTAGTTACTGCGATCACAAATCCATTTGCCAAGTGTGGTGAATATACCAATGGGCCGTTCTTTGTAGAGGTCAACGAGGAGGCCGAAGGAAGAAGCGAGTGAGCGTATGTGAGTGCAGAATGGCTGCTGGACCGGAGAAGTGACGATGCTGCTCATCCCTCTGGATTAAAGACACTTGGTCGTCTTTTACGACATGCACGGGGGGAAGATGGAGTGGTGTATATTCTTAATCCGGAGACTACACGGAATAATGGCTAAACACATACCTACAATTAAATTGCTGTTCAAGAAAGTCAAATTAATCTAACGTGAAACGCTAGAAAGTTAAGTGTCATCCCTACACGGAACGGATGCGACAAAGCAGACGCATGTCGCAGTGTGCGTCAGTTTCATAATAATTAAACAGATTAATAACCCTGGAGGGTGTTCATATTTCGCCGTCCGGCCGACTGTCACTTTCTTCCGTCTCTTCATATCACACCCACGTGCCCAGCTGTTCTTTCTACGTTTTTAAATATAAGTTAAGAAAAAGTAATAAAAAATGCTAAACTAGAGATTCAAAGGCTGGACTTTATGTCTGTAAAAACGTTTCAAGATGATTTTATGAACAATTTCAATTTACAGAGAAACAAGGAAACGTATATTTAACTCTAACAGCTGATTCCCCTTTTAAATTCCACATATCAGTACATGTGTTACATAGAAATTGAGATCTGAAAAACGAAATGGCGGTCTGGTAAAGCTATCCGAACCTTATCAGAGATCTGTGAAATAGTCCTAATTTAAAATTTCAACGTTAAATAGTTGTGTAGATCATATTTTATGGTATATTTTCGTATAGTATTAAATTTAATCAAATTGACAAAATTACATATTTAACAAAAGCGTATTAATTTTGGCAGTTTAAAGTTCTTCTCAAAATTGTTAACATTTTTCTTTCCATCAATTTCTCAACTTGCACTCAGCAAAGATAATTCCAAACCTCAATTATAAATACTGTTTTTTTATCAATGACTTGATGTTCACCTAGCTGCCAATTCATAAAGGCACTTTGTTTCCTTTTCCCCAGCATGTATAGTTATTTTATTTTTCTTGGCGCGCTTTAGTTAAGTTTAAAGAATTCATATTATACCACTTGGATTAAATTGACGGTCAAGAATACTCATCGAGCATCTTAAGGGCGGGCGTCGGCGTCGGCGTCGCAGTATAAATACGTGGCACGTGCGCCGGCGCAGCTGCCCGCCACGTGGCCGCCTCTTTACGCGCCTGCGTAAAAATAGATCATTGTCTTGCGGACACGCCCACCCCACAGATAAAACACCACATCAAACATTATATCGACAGTAAAATCGCTCGTTTATTTGTTAGCCTGCGGTGTCATAACATCTTGTCATCTGCCCACAACTGATCTCGGCACAACAATCAACATTTTGCTTTCATGTTCACGTCGCTGCCGCTGTGTAAATAAATGTTTGCTAATTCCGATATAACTAATAAATGATTTGCTTGTAAGCCTATACTACGCGTGTTATTTGGCTGAATAAACTCATAAATGTGTTGGCACCGCGTCGTTGTCTCTACCTAAATATTTCCTAATAATTATAATATCCCCAGGTAATTTTTACATTAACTAAACTGTTCCTAACTTTGTATCTGATACTTTTATAGGATCATCATTATCAGCATATATCGCTAACAATTTTTTTTACTACTTCATATAGAAATACGCTAAAAGTTGTGATGATTCTTGTTTGCGCTATGCCTACAAGCCATTTTTTAATAGTGTCCAGTGCAAATTCTACCTGAACTTACTTCGCCCCGGAAAAGGGCGAAGAGGTATCTCGGACTCTAGACTCTACCGGCTAAAACCACTGGACCGGTCATCTTTGGCACCGAAGTGAGGTTCCAGGTCCTCGTAAGATCACACTAAAGCTGCCCATTGGTGCCACGCCTTTAGGCACATCTTGGAGGGGATAACTGTAAAGCGGTCACCCCCTCTAGTGATAGGCAGGCGGCTGTAAAAAGGCCACCCCCAGGCACGTCTCGCTATGCTCTATGCTACGCACCCGGCGGCACGTGTCCACGTGCGCGCCACCGTCTTCCCGGGGGTTGCTCGGTAATTCGGTATGAGAGCGCAGATTCCCCAATCTGCACGCCCACGACCCCCGAGGCCCCCCACCAAGGGGGCTCAGGCGTGTTGGACCTGGGCGCCGGGACGGTTGTTACCTCGGCGCCGTCTCGATACCTCCTCCTACCTCCTCTTCGTCTTGTGTGTTTATCTGCCCATCTGACTGCTCTAGCAGTCTAGTTCTGGGATATTACGTTGGTAAGGTATGAATGGTTGTTTCAAAATTCAATTAGAAGGTGGTTATTATCAGAATGTATAGAAAATTAACCTTGAATTAAGTTTCATATGAGGAGCTAACGCCAATTTTCCAACTTTTAAATGTTCTCGTACTATGTATGGCACGTGGTAATCGATGTCTTCAAACCAAACAAAAAGACGATAGAACTTCCGGCGCGAAATGCTTCCGCTAGCGAGAATCTACTGTATCTGACTTACAATAACTACTTGACACTTTATCGAGTACTTATGAGTTAAAGTGCTTTGGACCGAAGACCGCTTCTTTCATAAAATATTCTTGACGCCTTTACTACAAAGCATCGAACAAGGAGATATTAATTACAATCATTTAAAATGTAACACATTTTCGGGAAAGACCTACTCATATGAAATTCAGATCCCTTTAAACTTTCACTACCTCTATAGGTAATGAAAATTTGAAGTGACTTTCGTATATTTACAATAACTTATAAGGCCTCTATCGCGCTTCTTTGTTGAGAGGATAAAGAAAAATGACCGAGAAATGTCACCATATACTATATACATATATGCCATACATTGATTGATTTGGGTACTATCATATTCTATAAAAGAACTTTTAAAATCTAGCAATTGTCTTGGAGTGAGAGTGCAAATAAAATCATTTGTATTTTTAAATAAAATGATCCTCTAAATTGAAGTCCTTGATGTTTAATTCATAAAAACGTCGTATGTTATAATAATTCCTTATGTGAAATTCCATTTTTAAGAAAAAGCCATATGCGCACATTCCTGATCATGACTTCAAGCTATGGCTTGAAAATGAATGGTAACCAAAGCCGAACCCGCGCCTTAGCTAACTAATAACTCTTAATTTGTTATACATAACGCTTATATGTTCAAGTAAAACCAGTTGTATCATACTTATGACTTAAGCTAGGAAGTAGATATAAGAACTAATAAAAGAAGATGGATCCTTAGAATGTAACTTCATTATGTTATCATTACATGCGTAATATTTCTACAATATTCATTAATAACACTTTAATTAAAATAACAGTTACTATAGTCGGTAAGCTAACCTCAAAGGCATGTATTTTAAAATGTCATATATAGGTATCTTATTGCATACCTTTGCTATCTTGGATTAGATGCCGATAAATTTCAGAACGCACGGTTGGTGCAGTGGCTGATACAGTCGGCTGCTGCGCCGTCGTGGGTTCGATTCCCGCACGAAACAAATAATTGTATGATCTGCAGGTAGTAGTTCCGGGTCTGGGTGTATTGTATGTGGAATTCATGTCTGTAAACGCAACCACGACACAGGAGAAATCCTAATGAAAAGTAAAAACGGTTTTTATATGTACAGGTACGTAATTTTTCTAAGCGATTATGCGTAATTATGCGTATTATGCGTATTATATATCAGTAATATGTGCCCTACAACTTCGGTATCATATAGGGCTTCCCCATCTCATCCCGCAGGTGGCATGGCGTGTTGTCAACGTTATGTTTTAACTCTTTACTGTAATTTACAGAAGGGTTATTTATTGTTACATCACAGAAAAAAAGCTACTGACGAAAAGTTAATATTTGTAGTCACAGGACTTGAAAGATCCTCTCCTGTCAGTTTTTAAGATTTATTTTTGAATCCTTATAATTTGAAAAGTACATGACCAAGATTTTCTTGATTTTTTTCTACTAACTGACTTGGCCTATTGCTTGACGTTGATTTCTGGGACAGCCTGTATATGATAGTTGTTTCGGGTCTGGGTGTTTGTTGCATGTGAAATGTATGTCTGTAAACTGTCCCCACGACACAGCAGAAACGAAAAAACTGTGTGGGATAACATTTAAAATAAACGCGCTGCTCGCCGCCTGCCGCGTACTGATTGTGAATGCCTTATGCCTTACCTACCTTCTCTAATTATACTTCTCTAACCAAGACAAATGACTTACTGGCCACAACACACAAACCGGGATATGTCCCGCTGTACGGGGACGTATGGTAGCATTACCATAACGGTATAAAAAAAATGTTTTGTTTGTGAGCCTGTATAAATTGGTATGTGTTTTTTATTTTATTAATACTTAAAGTTATAATCAATTATTTTAAAAGAGTGTCTATGGTTTCTTGCCGGCTCTTCTCCATAGGATCCACCAATTGGAACCGTGCAAAATTGTTATGTTTTATAACCAGTAATTGGTTTATATCGGAGATAAAATTTTGAACTAATTATATATCCATGGAATTTGTTTATCTGTTACAGCAACTGTGTACATACTTTACGTTACTTACGACATTGTAATCTTGAAACATTAATCTTACGGTGTTACTATAAAAATACATTTAGTGTATTATGGGTAAATTGTCGTTAAATTTATATAATTTATCCTAACGAAACTAAATCAAGTTCGACATCTGTAGTAGATATCTTTTGAATATAAAGCACTTAAATAACGAAGTACTAGTGTAGTCTCATAATGACATACATTGACGCACATTGGCCGTGCGTCTATCAACCATCGCCAGGCGCCTCTTCCAAATTCAAAAATATACACACACGCACGTGACACGTTAAAGTACAGTGCTTGTACTCGTATATCTACTTATGGACAGTGATATGATTGATTATAACTTACTTTGTCTTTCATCATCATCATCAGATCAGCCATTTATACGTCCACAGATGAACAATAGATTTCCACTATTGTGTCATTTTGGGGGGTATTTGCCAATACTCACTACGCTTGGCAGGCGGGTTGGTGAGCGCAGTATAGGTACTGTCCAAAAGAAGGGACGCTGCTGCCCACCCCTCACGTTTAGGAGTCCCTTGGTCGCCTTTTACGACATCCAACGGGAGGAGATGGAGTGGCGCTGTATTCTTAATCCGGACACCACACAGACTACTTTATCTGTAATAAAATATGAATCTGTTTATTAACAGGGGAAGATTTGATTGCAGTGGTGCCTTGTAATTTTTTACTCACTTGGTTTATTTTAATTTTACTGAGAGTAGCTATCAGAAAAAAGCTACAGCTTTATAATTAACAAGAGTAGTAAAAACGGGTTGATGACCTTTTTTCTCATTAATTGTGCCGTCCGGCCCTAGGCCTAAGATTACTCGCGAGCCTAAGCCTAACTGCTATATTAGAAAAATATACACACATGCACGTGTTCCGTAAGCCAGACCTGGTTGGGAGTTACTTATGGATGATAACTTTTATTTTGTATTACACACAGTGCCGGATATGTCGGTTTTGTGATCACGATTTAAATATATCAGGTAGAATTACTTTTATGCCATATTTTAAGTTCTGAAAATGGTAGAAGTGAGTCTTATAGAGTGCTACCATTTTGAATACCAACCGTCAGTGTAATTTTTACAGCTACGTGATGTGACGTACCGTGCTGCTGGTCACTACGGCGAAATTATTCGTCAAGTATGTCAAAATGCAATCGAAACTAATTTCATATTTAATGCATAGATTCTAAAGTAATACCTGGTTTTATACGCATAATTTGGTGATAATAAACGCATAAACTGAATTGCTAAACATTTAGTTTTGAATGTAAGTTGAGCACGGTATATTACTTCGGTTTTGTTACTATTTGTGTGGTAACATATCGACGGACCAAGAAAGTAACAAAACCGACAGCATAAAGCTTGGTATGCAAGACACTATCTAACATAAAAGTGTAAATTTTTGAATAAGCATGATTATTTTTGTGATTTTTATTATGATTTTGGTTGGTAAGAGGTAGATTAATTTGGAGATTAAATTGATAAAAATATTACGCTGCTTAAACTACCTCTATGTATTCTATAGTGCTGGGGATTGTGTGAGTATGTAGTACTGGAGACGTTCATCCCACAATAAATTCTAGACGCAAAGAGTATTGGGAGAGGTCTTTTTTTTCTAAAAGCTTGAATTTTAATGATATTTAAAAAAATATAATTAGATTATATTTAGAAAGCTTAATGTAATATTGCAAACGAAAGATGTTCTTAAGCATATTATGAAAAAGATCATGTAAACCACGCCTTAGAATTTGATACCGTCGATTTTTTTTACATCGTCCTCAATTTTTAGGAGTTTTTAGCATTGTATCCTAATTTTCTACATTGTAACTAATGTAAAATGTGTTCTTGGTTTAAAATAAGAAATACTGATTGTTTTGATACATAGGTATATAGGATAATAAAACCAAACGATAATTATATTTTAAACTGTAAAAAATAATTTATGTTCGCAAATCATTCCCAACAAAAAGACTTTTACATACTTTAAATTTGAATAGCTATTATTAAAATTATTTGTATCTAACTTTAAATATGGTAAAAAACAGACGCCAATCATCACTTTCCATTTATTTCTGAAAATAGTAGGTATTTTAATTTCAAAGGTATATCAATATAAAGAAATTGAGAAAATATATACTTTCTCGCTGCATGCCTTCTTGAGACCACGATCAGTGCAACCTAGTCGAAACGACAATCTATTCAAAGGTAATTTCACGTTAATTCTCGTTTCTTTGTATATTATTCAGATTTAGGGCATGAAAATAATGAACAGCAAAGTTATATTTGCCGTGTGGTGCCGGTTCAGAATGCCACCACCCCATTTCATCTCGTGGGTGTCGTAAAAGTCGACTAAGGGATTAACCGGAGGATGGGCAGCAGCGTCCTTCGAGTACATTAACAACTCAACTGCGATCGCCAACCCGTCTGCCAAGCGTGGCGATTATGGCAAGACCCCCCAATGAGCACACAACACACCATATCGGTCGTTGTGGTGATCTTTGGGGGAGGCCTGTGTCCAGCAGTGGAATTCATTCGGCCGAAATGATGAAAAAAAAAAATGATGATGAAAGTTATATTTTAGTGAAATTTTTCGTCAGTAGCACAATTAAAACAAACTTTAACGAATTATCTTTATTCACAGTTGTTAAAGTTTTTTATTGTATGTATCCAGCTATCTACCAAAGCTGCACTTTTACATTGATCATCATCATCATCATATCAGGCAAACGACGTCTACTACTGAACAAAGGCCTCCCCAACAAATTTCCACAAAGTCCGGTTACATGCCACATCCAACGGCTCCCAGCGACCTTCACCAGATCATCCGTCCACCTCGTTAGAGGCCGTCCGACGTTGCGTTTTCCGGTGCGCGGTCTCCACTCGAGAACCTTTTTGCACCAACGGCCATCAGTTCTACGAACAATGTGCCCTGCCCATTGCCACTTCAGCTTACTTATTCCTTTCAGCTATGTCGGCTACTTTAGTTCTTCTACGGATCTCCTCATTCCTGATTCGATCTCGTAGATAAATACCAAGCATAGCTCTCTCCATAGCTCGCTGAGTGACCTTGAGCTTTCTTACGAGGCCCATTGTGAGTGATCACGTCTCCGTGCCATATATCATCACTGGTAGGAAAGATGGGTTAAGGACTTTCGTCTTGAGGCATTGCGGTATTGTTGATGGAAAGACGTTGCGAAGTTTTCCGAACGCTGCCCAGCCAAGTCGGATTCGACGATTGACCTCTTTCTCGAAGTTGGACCTACCTAACTGGTCAATTTGTCCCAGGTAGACATACTCGTCAAAACCTTCAAGTATAGAGCTCCCACCGGATATTGGGATAGGCACACCTGTTGGGAATCTCAGTTGAGACCATCGAGTATTGCGTTGAGCTCTTGCGGCGATTCTACCATGACTACGATGTCGTCTGCAAATCGAAGGTGAGTGATATACTTGCCATTGATGTTAATGCCGAATCCTTTCCACTCCATATATGAAAATATTTTATATTTTCATCTATCCAACAGTCTCGACCAAGGTTCTGTATGTTATTGGTATAGAGGCAATGGTATAATACCAACATGGCTTATAATTGTATATCTGAACTATAGGTAAGGATTCCTAATGGAATCCTCATTCCTAATGGAAAAAAAAAGGATCCTACATCAGCTGATAACAAATAAAAGGCACCATCTAAAATATTCTGCAACAACATCGAAAACAAACAATTTCAAAGGTATTTTGAAATGTATCAGCCGATAATATTTCAGTTACCTCACTATAAATGGATAAACCATTGTGGATACAATTTTCCCTCACCCCAAAAACCCCCATCCCCGCACTACGTGCGATTCATCCACCCCTCGCGATCGATACGCGGCCGCCATGTTGAATTTCCCGACCAATGCTAGTTCGTATGAAAAGCCGTTGCCATGGAAACGCGTCACGCCGTAAACCCGCGCGAAGGGGAAAGTGATGTAGGGAAGGCTTTATGGACGTTTTGTGCTATTATGTTTTGTGCTATTATGTTTTGTGCTGTTATGGTAGAGGGTGCAAGGCTATAATTATACCTATGTTAGTAACGTACATATATGAACGTGTACATAAGCTCACTTTTCATCATTTATACAAATGAACATTGTTATACCATTTAGGTGCAATTCTATGAGCCACCACATTTAATTTTATTTTGTACATATATCTAAATCAAACATTTCTATTTATGTAAACCATTTTCAGGCACTTATGAATAGTCTTTTGCACAGTTCCAAGTAACTACTTGGAAATAACTAGTCCTATGGAGAAATTCCGGCAAGAAAGTTCATCGATCAATCAATCAACTCAGCTTATTGCAGTCCACTACTGGACATAGTAAAAATATTTTTTTATGTGTAAAAATATGTAAGTCTTATTAATACAATAGAAATGTAAAGATAATGCAGGTAAATGTGAGAAATTAATACACACGACTACAATTACATGTGTATTTGCATAGTTTCAGGTACCCTTACTATGATTCCATTTACAATTCTCATCAATACCCTTAAAGATTAAACTCTATTGAAGCTCGTTCTTCTAAACCCAATGTGAAATAATACGTGTAAATTCAGTTTGCACGTGCATTGTAAGTCAATAGCGTATCTCTAAACAGCTCGGTAGTGTTGTACCAACACCGGTGCTGGCAACACAATGTGTAAGCATTGTGCTAATTGATATATCCCTTAATACTTTGGCAAAACTTTACAGAATACAGAACAACTTCCTTTTCTTTGACAAGTAAAACCGCATTGGAGACTTGAGAAGTGTAGTCTCTTTCGGGGTACCAACACGTTGGTACATAAAATCGGGATGCAGAATCTATTCATTACTTTAAAAGTGGTTGTTTATTTTAATAGTGATAAAACATGTAAAGTTTTTAATAGCTATATATTGTTTTGTACTTATGTACAGAGCATATAAAATCTGTAATTGGTAGTATGCCAAGCTAAGCTATATCTAATGTTATAAGAAGTTCAAATCTTTTGCCTTAATAAACCAAAGTACACATAATGACAAAGTAAAGTAATCAGTGCGTCCTTTTTCTAATTTATTGGTGTCCAGTGGATATTCTACATGAAACTTCCTTCGCCCCGGGGAAGGGCGAAGGGGTATGCCGGACTCCTACCGGCTAAAACCACTGTAGTGGTCATCTTCGGCACCGAAGCCGCCAGAGCCGCTAGAGCCGCCCATTGGTGCCACGCCTTTAGGCATATCTCGGAGGGGATGACTGTAAAGCGGAGAGTAGTGGAGGGCAGGCGGCTGTAAAAAGGCCGCCCCCCAGGCACTTCTCGGGGAGGATTGTAAAGGATCCCCCCAAGTCTCGCTGTGCGCTGTGCTGCACACACGGCGGCAAGTGGCCACGTGCGCGCCACTGTCTTCTCGGGGGTCGCTCGGTATGAGCACGCAGACTCCCCAATCTGCGCGCCCGCGACCCTCGAGGTTCAGGCGTGTTGGACCTGGGCGCCTGGGCGGTCGTTACCTCGGCGCCGTCTCGTCCTTCTCTCACGATCCCGCTCTGCAGTCCCCTTCTGGAGCACGACGCTCTCACAGAAGGAGACCATTGCACTGCAGTTTGCATATTCTGCCAACATAGCCGACACTAATGCCGGCAGAGAGAGATCTTACCCGATCCGATCGACCAGGACCCACCGCTCGGCCGCCCACGCAGGGAACTTCTCGACCTTGTGCTGTGCAGTATCCTAGTTGCTTCCACAATGTCCGTAACCGGTGAATACCTGCGTCAGACGGTAGGTGACGCTAATTATTACGGTGCCAAAAGCAAAGTGGGCAATAATAATACGGATGATCCGTAAATTTAAAGACCAGCGAGCTATGGAAAAGACTATGCTTGCCATTGTTCTGTAGGATCGAGTCCAAAACGAGGTGATCCTACAGAGAACCGGACTACACATCGGATTAGCAAGCTAAAGTGGTATTGGGCTGGCCATATTAGCCGTAGAACCGACGGCCGTTTGGGCAAACGTGTTCTTGGTTGGAGACCGCAGCTCGGCAAACGTAGTGTAGGACGCCCGTAGGCTCGGTGGAGTGATCGTCACTCCACCGAGCCTACGGGCGTCCTATTCGCAGGGTGGCTGGCATGAGTTGGACGAGAAAAGCCGAGGATCGTGCTCAATTCGATGTTTGCAATAGGGATGCCAGTCTCATAGTTTGTATTGTATAAACATTTAACATCCGTAAATTATTCTCTAAATTCCAAAACATGGTCACCTCGCTGCTGTAGAGAAGTTCGACATTAAGTACAACGCAAGCTCCGAGTGTTCGCTGTCATAGAATAGAAACACCTGCGACCTACCTGTCTGTACGGCGAAATCTCACTACAGCGGACTTTCGACTTTACAGTTTCCTGCGTTTGTTCGCTAACAATAGGCAATAAGGCTGCGCCGGCGCACCGCCGACAGTCGATGCGCTATTCAAATCCGACCGTTGCTCCGACAAGTATTCTTAATATCAGACCCATTCATCGGTTAGCAGTATTTCTTGCTCAGTATTCAAACACATACATACCATTCATATAGGCATGAATCGGTGGTGTTAGCGGAAATACCCTAAATAATGCCTCACTGTCCATTTCAATAACAATACGATTGTTACTGATATTAAGTAGAAGTTGCAACCTGTTCGATTGTGCCACTTCATAAAGCTTTAGTCTGCACATTATGTTAAAACTTTCAAAGAATTCCAAGTGTCCGAGTGGCATTGTGCTCTTCAAGTAACCCGATTGGCCGTCGAGTTACTTGAAAAGCACACTCTCGATTAACTAGATCACAAACTTACTGATTATATATATAATAAACGGAATTATCTATATTGTTACATTAACTCTTAAGGGAATTAAGCGTCACGTGATTTTTTAGCAGAAGCACCACCCGTCCTTGATTAATCAACAATTATTTTATTTTATTTAAGTAGGTTTTACGGGACACAAAACGGATTAACTATTTCTGCAATTAACAGGGTATTACATAGTTAACCATAATTGCATCTATACCATTTAGTCAATACCATTTTCCATTCGTGTTTAAGCAAGTATAGTTTACTGTGACAAAGTACTTTACTAGCTTGAGTAACAACTCGAAGTTCATTCAATCTGGATTAGCTGCTTCTCTTTATCATATCAGCCAAAAGACGTCCACTGCTGAACAAAGGCCTCCCCCATAGACGACCGCTTACATGCCATGTGTCATTATTTTGGGGGGAATTTACCAAGAGGCTTACCATGAGCTCTTAATACGAGTCAACTGAAGATCTCAACTGATTTGTTCTCTCTACGTTGTTGACTCGTATTAAGAGGTCATGGTTTGCCTCCTGTTCTCACCAAGTTTGGCAGACAAGTTGCGAGTGCAGAATAGCTGCTGTTCCACAAAAGAGACGCTGCTGCCTGTCCTTCTGGTTTAGAGTCCCTTAGTCGCGTTTTACAACATTCACATTAGGGAATGGAGTGGTGGTTTATTCTTAATCCGGATACCATGCTGATATCGCTACTCTTACACAACAATAAATATAACAAATGTTCAAAGTCTTAACTCCAAAAAATCTTAAACAATTTTAGCCGGTTTATGTTTGGTACGTAGACAAAGTTATGCTGTATGAATGTTTCATAGTTATGATCAGACCGTCTTCCGGTTAAACGAAATCCGGAATCCGAAATTCTTAATACCACTATTTTACAGTACTGAAAGACATCTAAAATTCGTAACTCCTACTACGCCAATTATTAGGGTATATCTATCTCCGTGTGGTGTCCGGATTAAGAATATAGCACCACTCCATCTCCTCCCGTGGAGGTCGTAAAAGGCGACTAAGGGACTCTAAGCCAGAGGGATGGGCAGCAGCGTCCTGTCTGTGGAACAGTAGCCATTCTGCGCTCACCAACCCGCCTGCCAAGCGTGGTGAGTACTGGCAAATTCCCCCCAATATGATGACACAGTTGTGGAAATCTATTTGGCCTTTGTTCAGTAGTGGACGTTGTATGACCGGTATGATGATGATAATCTATCTCCGAGATTAGTGAGCTGAAGTGTCAGTGGGCTGGCTATTAGCCGCGGAACCGCCGACCGTTGTGGCAAACGTGTTCTTGAGTGGAGACCGCAACTTGGCAAACGTAGTGTAGACACCCTCTGGCTCGGTGGAGTGACGATCTTCGCAGGATGGCTGGTACGAGCTGAATGAGAAAAGAGAAAAGAGTGTCGAGGATCGTGCCCGGTGGCGTGAAATTGGAGGTCTATCTCCAGCAGTAGACTGCTATAGGCTAATGATGACCGATATCCAAAATTTTCCGTACTAACTATCACAGGTATCCGTATGATATCCAGGACCAAAAGCACATTGGAGACTGCATGCAGCGGAAGATTTATGGACCTATGGGTGCCACAAGTTAAACATAATCATCACCATATCAGCCAAAGGTCGTCCACTGCAGATCAAAGGCCTCCTACATAGATTACAGCGAACGGTCACATGCCGCCCGCATCCAATCCCAGCGACCTCCACCAGGTCGCCCGTCATAAGTCAAAGTTAAAGATAACTGCAGTATTCTTTGATCTATATTCACACTTCGATGAAAATAATCTATAGATAAGTATTGCTTGAAAGCATGTGCGCATAATGATATGTGTGCCTTTACTGGACGGATATGGGATTAGGATTCGGATACATCATTAATAACAAAAAAATCCGTAAGTTTATTTCAATGTCTGGCTTTTGATATACGGTTCCGCGCGAAAACAATAAAACCCTTGATATCCAACATATATATTATATGTCATGTGTCTATGTCGAAGTACTCTAAATTTCTTTTAAATTAAACGCGGGTGAAACCGCGGGTCCCAGCTAGTAGAAAATAAAACTGTATAATTAAAAGAGGAATTGCAACGCATTTAACTGGGCATTAGCTAGTAACAGATTGATATATTTATACCTTTGTATAATATACTAATGACAAGTCATTAGTATACTATACATATTGTTGTCTTTATTCTGTCAATTATCTAGTCTCAGTAAACCCAAGCAAAGTGGTGATTATATGTATGACACACACCTTCCTACAATCGTGTAGGTCATGTTTAGAAGCCAGAAGGTAACTGATTCATTGTCAACAATGACAAGGTGTCTACCTGTATCTTAATCTCTTAAAAAAGACTGCAAGCAATGAACCTAGAAACAAGACTTAAGTTGTCAGACAGACAAATTGTAGGACAACTCTTATAACGTGAGGTACGAGTGGCTTGTTGGGTAACCAAATGGATACTTAAAACCCTGGCGAAATAACTCACCTCTCATAGACATGAATAATAAGAACGGCACAGACGATTGCTACAATTGTGCTGTCACTTCACGTCGAGTGCGCATTATGCAGATTCAGTTACATTAAAACAAGTTTCTAGTTAGTGGAGGGCCCACACACGTGCAGCAATCCTACGCCGCCGCCGATGCGACGACCGACGCTGAGATCATTGACTCGCGATTTGCAGGTGTCGCGGTCGCGACCCAATGGTGGCGAGCCTGCGCGCGCACTCCTCGCCAACGCGCCCGCTCCCGCGTACCTCACTCTTGCCGCCAGCGATGACGTCACTGCATCGACCAATACCTTACTCTATACGGACAGCGGCGCCGGCGCATACATTCAACGATTCCATTAGCATTTTTCCAATACCTGCTTTTATTAATTAAATAAAGTACACAAATCACGTCCGCCTAGGTAATAGTTATTGTATTGAAGTCGTGTACTTTGATCCGAACTTTGAATAGGCACTAAGTTACTGCTAAAGTAGCTAATAAATAGTTATAAGTACGGCAGTGTGTCAAACATGTTCATTCATTTTATAGGAGATATTATTACTATTTACATTTCAGCAACAATGTTTGGACACAGACTACTTTGCGAAATAAGAATAAATATCATGTTGTTGTTTCAATGTCTACTGCTCAAGTTCTCATCTATTGCAATCTGCTAAGGAAACATAGCCTAACCCAAAGAAATGTTATGGTCTTCAATCCCGACATGCGTCCTTTGCAATATTTAATGCAATCCAGTCCATTTATGTAAGACCATCACCAAAGCTAAGCGTTGCTGGTTTTTGTTTCTAACTCCGCAAGGAAAGTTGACGTCGCCATAAATCAACAAAGCTCGTTATTAAAAGAAATCACTGCCTTCCATCGACCATTCCTTCCTCCATATTTGGCCTGTAAATGTACATTTTTATGTTTGCTATATAAAAGGAATAAGAATCTCTTATGGATGCAGGTGAACTGAGAGAGCCGCTTTTGAGTTTACGTAATGAGGAACTTGTGTTCTTTAAAGGTTCTGTAAAAACAAACGAATGCTCGGCATTGGCATTTTTCCTGATAATTTGTTTACATTAAACCAATCCATGTTACATTCGGCGAAAAAGTAATCAATAAAAAAAATTGCAATAGCAAATTCCTACACAAGAATTATCGACAACAATCTTATCCACATTCTGTTCGTTCTGTGGAAGAAAAACAAATATTTCAGTAACGGTTCCTTCGTAGCGTTCCTCGTCAAGAATTGGTGATCTTACGAACATTCTCTAAAACAAGTGCAACATCCTTCCATCGGTAACGAACAATGCAGTAGATTGTGAATCGGTGGCAACTGGCATGTGCAGGTCAGCGGTGAGCGGTGGCAGGGTTATCTGCAGCGGCAGCTCGGCGCCGGCTAGCGGCTTATCACACAGCTACCACATACTGCGACCATTAGTCACGCCGCACAATAACAGTTGATGATGTGTCTGACGTCATCTCATAAGGTACTTTCCATCTTGTGTAAATAAAATAACAACGCAATAAATAGAAAAGATTTTAGTGTAGATAGAAGATATTATCAACAATCGTAATTATGCATTTTATTAAATGCATTACCATCACAAAATTGTCAACATCCCAGCTTTTAGCCAATATTTTTTTAAGCGTCTAGCTAATATTTTTAGGTCGAACTAGTAGCGGCTGGATCACGTTCATATGCTAAGCTAACTGGGTGACTTCGTCGGCGATTGGATCTAGAGGATTAAAGGCTATGTCGACGATACGGACATTTGGCGTTAGTTCTTTTCTACGGAAACAAAATATATATCTGAAGTACTATTTGTATTTTATAACCGCTATATTTATTTTTTACCACAAATAATACACGTTTTTTCGGCATTTCTTCTTAGAGGTTGTCATATAGCTAAATACCCTCCCATGTTCCAATATGAAATAAAGAGTTTAAAAGTGTTTGTGGGGACCTAATTACTGAAAATAAATTATATTCTATTCTATAGTGAGAAACTTGATAATGCAATGAAACTCATCCCATGACATGATCTGACATAATCTATATCTTTGCCCAATTTCACGTAAATCCGTTCAGCTTGATTGAGAGACAAACATCGAATCATACAAACATTCACATTTAAAATATTGGTGAGATAATTCAAATATTTCAAATGCTCGAACATATTGAGAATACAATGTGTTCCCAATCCACTAAAAAGAATAGATAATTTAAAATTATATGAGAACATTTTAATATTGACAAAAACAGTCAACCTACTGAATGGCTTATCTTAACCTAATAAAAATTCCGAAACAACCCAGAAAATTATAATGACCAATATGACTAGACAAAAATTTGGCCAAGCTGGAGTCGCTACGTGTCTTTTGTGTTCTGAACGAAACTAACAAAATTAATAGGTATTCATTGTAGATCGATCAACCACAGGTTAGAGTAAAAATACCTCCAAAGACAACTAAATGTGAGCTTATAAAATAGTGCAAGAGTCTAATATAATCTAATAAGTACTAAAAACCTCATAGACGCCAATGCATTTAAAACATGGCATAGATTCATTAATGCTTTACTTATCTAGTTAAGCTAAATTACTGTAGGTAAGTGCGTGGTATCATCAAAACAAAGTCATTTATAATGCCAACACAGAACTCTAAAAATTGCCTTATTAACAAATCTTAGGAAACTTGACGTTTAAATGTCTTTTTAAAACACAAGAAAAAAAACACAAACGTTTCTTCAATACAAAAATGCACCTGAGAATGAAGGCGGGACCACTTGACTAATATTTCGATTATTACAAATCACCGTGAAATGTGTTATATAACACGGCTGACGTCCATTGCTTGTGGATGAAGTATTTTGGGATTCAAATTTCAGAGAAATGTTCAATGGATGGTCAACAATAGCATTCTGTCCTTAGCCACGGTGGAACACGTGTGTGCGTCGCAGGTAGTGGTTAATAATTCGTTTAGTCCAGAGGTAGCGGCCACGTTTTTTGGTCGGCGGGCCACACAGGTGCACTCACCTTCTAATTTACTATTCCCGATACCAACAGACCATGGGAGTTGGGACACAGACGTGTTTAATGCGTCTTTGTGCTCAGATTTTGTGATGGTGTCTCGTAATCTTCCAGATTTTATATTGATATTATTCATGGAGCCTTAGAAGTTTGATGGAATATTTAAATGTGATCACCTAAATCCTTACATGGCAGTAAAACTTCAATCGGATCAAAAAATTGGATTAGAACTTATAACTTAGCTAAAAGTGCCATTATTGATACACGCCATAACACATGCATCAAAATTTACTTCCATTAGGATGTTATAATACCTAATTCAATAAAAAAAGATCATACTGCAAAGCCAAAAACATTAATGTTTGTTTGTAATGACAGCCTCATTAGGCTTATGAGCAGTTTTAACTCATGGATTTGATTCCTAAACCGATCTAAGTATTATCGGTGTCAGTAGCACGACTTAATTTATGTAAATTGTGGTACTACACCTCTGCCTTCCCCATTGGGGAATACAGGCGTTATATTATCTATAATTCGTAATGTATGATAACGACTTTATTTAATGTTATTTCTAACCACGGGATTCGACGTTTTGTGTTGCAACTAGCGCTAACCATTCCCAGACAGACTCACTAGGCATAATGATGACGTTCAAGCTTTTGTTTCCTGTGTAAAAATCATACTGCAAACAATAAAACTTCTAGCCTTTTATGAAGGCGATGAAAACACAGGGAAACAGTACTTTGATTAGTAACTGCATTACATTCAAAATGCAAAATTGATAATCCTAATTTATGCTGCTCACATTACTTTTATAATTTTCTTCTGCTCTTAGTAATGCCAATATCGCTGCAGCACCTTGCCAGCCTCCGTTACAATTCTATATGTATATACTGTAGAATGTGACCAATGTCTCGCAGTACATCTAACAACATTAGCGAACATTAAACGACCATATTAGAGATCTAACGAGCAAATATGTGTCATTACTAGAATCGTACACATCCTCTACTACGTTGCGCTGACTATGTTTGTTATTCTAGTACCACCTGTTTCCTCTAATTTTATAATTCCAAGTATATCTCACTTACCTTAATTGAGCCATAGATAAGTGGCAATCTTTTTTATTACAAGAGGCCCAATTAAAACCTTTAAAAGATACATAAGTTAATTAATTAAACTTTTAATAAGCATCTCATAATCAATATATTTAAATTTCATTTCAAATGATCATTTGAAATTCCTCCGTCAAGAGGATTGTTGCCACCTACAGGCATTCCCAAGAAAACTTTATTATTTAATACTTTATTATCAGGCTACGTTGACGCTACGTCATTATAATTTATTTATGTTTTAAATTATAATCAAGGCTTAATTTAAGATCATTTGACAAATTACTAGTTGGTATTGGGTAGTTTAAAGTTATCGTACTTCTCTGCTGTTCTGAGCTTACAGTAAGTATCCGCCAAATCACAAATGAGTGAGTATAACGTTTCTAGAAAACTCTAGGAGTATATCCTTCTTACGTAAAATTCTTATTAAACTACAACAAGACCCCATATCACTCGAATATAAATAAAATTTTAATGCATTCCTGAGCAGTCAGGTTTGTCTCCGTGCAATTAATTATTCTGTATACACGCTGAACGTAGATTTTATAACGTATTGTTAAATCTCGCGGAAGTCTCATAATAGGTACAACCTGTTTTATTGCCATGCTCAATCTAGAAATAAGTTATCTGTATATTTACTGACAATCAAAGATTTAAATCGCTGATAATATTTTACCTTGTGAAAACAAGTATTAGACTCTACATAAATTCTAACATCTGATAATATAAGCCCAGATCGGTGAGTTTAAGTAACATATAAAAAAAATCTTTCTTTAATGTAGATGTTGTTATTGATACAGAAAATCTCTTGTAACAGCATGTCTCATTTGAAACCACTTTACAAATAGTTCTGTAGTTTCGTCTGACGGTCAAACTGCTTTTGCATAAAAAAGGTTTGAACTTGTGGTTTTCACCGCTCAACAGCATTTTCAACTAAGTATAGAGTTTTGAAAACCAATGCATTGTTCAAAATGGAAACTGAATTGATAGTAAGAAGGTTTCTAATTCAACTTTATTCAATAGAATTAAAGATGGATAAAAAAGCAAATTATGTATTCAACTCATTAAACAATCAAATAAATCGTGGCACGTAGCCGGCGGAAGCGTTTATTGGTCCTAACTCCAAAGGTAAGAACATGTCGAATAAGCAATAAACCATTCAGGCGCCATTTTGAATTCGTATTGTCACCGATTGTCGGTGAAGTGATGGGAGGTCCATCCGGCGCCGGCCATTTGCATCGGACGAGCCCAGAATCTATTATTTTAATCAATCTAATATTAAATTTTGATGCTTTCGAATAATAAAACTTACTTTAAAATAAAATGCAATTTTAAAATCCACTAACGAATAATTAAGTGTAAGTTTTATCACAACAACCACTACAATCTATTCAGGCAATGGGCTTATGGCAAATTTCCATAAGCGTGCAATTTCGTTAGCATTTATTAATTAAATAGCCAGGACGTAGTAAGTTAGAACAAGTGCAGCATCAGCGACAGGTGGCCACACACGTGCCTACTAGAATAAAACGCAATGAATGTCAAATGTCTTTGAAAAGCAACACACCATACTCTTACTAACCGCAACGCCTATAAAGAACCTTCGATGAAAAAACATAAAATATATTTCGCGTCGCCCTCACTCACACTTAGGTCTTTTTACATCGAACGAACACAAAGATACTTTCTGATTCCATATCATTAAGATATTTATTGCGCGACGTTGAGCACAGAACTATGGTTTAATTTTAGCAAGTGTACCGACGTCACAAAACTTACTTTCGCAGAGCACGGAGTGAGGCTTCGGATTGAGGGTTAATTCGCCACCCTCTGTGAATGCCTGACTTTTCATTATCGAGATGTTTTATTAAAGTAGGGGCTGGTATGTCTGACAAGGGGAGTACTAGGGTTATCTCCATACACACTACACACTCAGATAAACATGTTCAGAAATCAGAGAAATCTAAAAATACTGTTTATAAGTTGTTCTACAATGTCTTAGAGTTTTTTCAAAGAGTTTACATGAGTGATTTTACTTCTGAAGCATATATAAAATACATAAATAGATTCCTAAAACCATAAATACGAATGAATTCGTATGACCTACAGTAGCACACATACATTACAATAAATCTACAAAATTAATAAACTTGTATTAGCAAGCATGGCACGTGACTTCAATTTGGCTATAAAAAAGTTCAATTTCGCAGCCCTATTTGGGATCTGAGCGCCATATATTGAGTTACTCGACAGCGGCGGCGGCAACAAGGTGTGGGTGGAATGTTTACCCTAGGATTTAGGGCCCACCCTGGTCATATTGCATTCCTATGCGCAACTGAGCCCCGCACGTCACGCTCAACGAAAATAAACTGGCTGATAGCAATCTATGTTTCTAAGACACACCCGGAGAAATCAATCAGACGTCCACCTTAATATATACTACAGTGATAAATGCGAAAAAATATGAGCAGTTAGTTATTGACCAGTCGCTACCATCTAGCATAAGAGCAGCAGCAAAGAGAGGGCTATCTCAGCAGAAGTCAGACTTAGATCGTGGATGTTGATAGACGATCAATATTTTTCGGAATTAGGTCGAATTTCAATAATTACGATAGATACGTCAGACCGCAAATCACCAAATAGAGACAAAAAAATCGAAAACTTTCAGTGAAATCCAAGTAAACCATGAACTGTTCGTAGGACCTGCACAGGTAATACTGCTTGTTGATATTGTTTTGAAGGTCGATCAATGTGAATGCTATTATATTATTAATCATACTAGACTGCTAGCTGGTATCCTTTGCAGCGATAACTTAGCTTTAGCCTATTCCTGTACCAAAAGGGTGACTGGTAGCAAACGTCTTATGCCATTTTTTTTTTTAAAACGTTGCCCCAGGCCCTCTGGTTTTCTCCTGTACCGTGGGTGAATTTTAAAGACATCAATTCCGCATACAATACACCCAGACCCGGAACAACTACCTGCAGATCATACAAATATTTATTCCGTGTGGGAATCAAACCCACGACCCGGAGCGCAGCAGCCGACTGTATCAACCACTGCACCAACCGTGCTGTCTAAGTGTAAACCAAGTTGAGTCCGCCATGTGTAGAATCAATGTACATACATAATTTAAATAAACAAATTTTCCGGGAATCGCAATCGGGGAAATACTAGGTTCTTATTTATTCACCTTCAACACTCCAATGCTGTGCAGCACTTATCCATTTAAGTGCAAAAAATATATTTTCATACGAAAAATAAAACACGCTATAGTGTAACTAGTATCTAACCAAAACACTTGCAACTTACAGACGCACCCGTCTCGTACAGACATAGCCGGCACTGCGGAGATGTTTGGTACCTACCACTCGATCATATGGTGGCACGTGAGGCCATTACCCACCAGTTGTTTTCGATTGACTCTGATAGAAAATATTATGCATATTTTGGTGCCGAATGCACTGATGTCTTCAATTACACCCGTCTCGTACACAGGCAGCGCGAGGCGGGAACTGCGGCGATGTTTGGTACCTTTTTTTTTATTGGTGTCCAGTGAAAATTCTTCATGGAACTTTCTTCACTCCGGGGAAGGGCGAAGGGGTATGCCGGACTCCTACCGGCTAAAACCACTGGAGCGGTCATCTTCGGCACCGAAGGGGGGCTACAGGTCCTCGTAAGATCACACTAGAGCTGCCCATTGGTGCCACGCCTTTAGGCGCATCACGGAGCGGATGATTGTCAAGCGGTCACCCCCTCTAGCAGAGGGAACGCTACTGTAAAAAGGTCACCCCCCAGATACTTATCGGGGAAGATTGTAAAGGATCCTCCCAAGCCTCGCTTTGCGCTGTGCTGCGCACACGGCGGCACGTGACCATGTGCGCACCGCCGTCTTCCCGGTGGTCGCTCGGTGTGAGCACGCAGACTCCCCAATCTGCGCGCCCGCGACCCTCGAGGCCCCCCACCATGTAGTGACGGCAGGGGGCTCAGGCGTTTTGGACTTGGAAGCCGGGACGGTTGTTGCCCCGGCACCATCTCGTCCTTCTCCGTGCGCGATCGGCCCTCTCCCGATCCCGCTCAGCAGCCTCCTTCTGGAGCATGACGCTCTCGCAGAAGGTGACCACTGCACTCCAACTCAACTCGGGGGACGAAGCGCACGAAGTGCTCTTCGAAGCCCCAACGAACAACTGTCCAGGGTGAGCCCCAGGTACTTCATGTACTGGCCCACCCTGATTTGCGCATCACCAACGCGTATCCACGAACTGGGCGGTTCTCTGCTCCGAGACAGTTTGTGGAACCATAGCGCCTCGGTTTTGAATTGCAGAACTCAGAGCGTGGATTTTAGCCACGACAATTGCCACTGCTTGCTCGGTAAGCCGGATAGTTCCCTCGAAGGACTCCCCGCTGGCCAACACAAAAGTGTCGTCAGCGTAACAGACCAAGCTGACGCCAGTGGGCAGTACGACACGCAGGACCACGTCGTAGGCGAGGTTCCATAAAAAGGGGCCGAGAACTGACCCCTGCGGAACCCCGCATGTAATCTCCCTCCGCTTTACCGTCCAGGCCTACGTAGCGAATGTGCCTATCGCGCAGTTAGGCCCTTATGATGCCCTGCAGATAGGGGGGGCATCGATGATTGACTAGTGCCCCCCTAATCGCTCCCCATGGGATGGAGTTGAAGGCGTTGACTATGTCTAGACTGACAGCCAACGCCACCCCACCCCGCTGGGACACTGCCTGTTCTAACAGCGAGTGAACACGAAGAATCGCGTCGATTGTGGACCGCCGCTGCCGGAAGCCATACTGACTTTCGGCCAAGTCGGGACCCACTCGCGACAGGTGCTCAACGAATCTTCGGGTAATTATTCTCTCAAATAGCTTCGAAGCCTCGTTGAGCAGGCAAATGGGACGGTACGCAGAAGGAGACTCCGCGGTCCTTCCTCAACAGAACTAATCCGGCTTCCTTCCAGCCAGACGGGAACACGCTGCGATGGAGGCAGCTGGTAAACAGCCGCCTCGAGCGGTCCCCAAGAGACTGCAGTGCATACACCCACGCGCGGCCGGGAAGCCGTCCGGACCTGGTGCGGTGTTGCGACTCTTCAGGCGGCCAATGGCTCGGCCCAGCTCTCCTTCCGAAACCCCTACCTCCTCTGCCCATTCCAAGGCAATCAGGGATGGAGAGGGACCAGGACGGTCCCTGGCCGCCGGAAAGAGCGTTGAAAGTACTGCCTCCAGCAAATCCGAGGCCAAGGTTTTGGATGTTTGGAACCTACCACTCGATCATATGGTAGGCCCGTGAGGAAATTGACCGCCAGCAGTTTTCGATTGACTCGGTTTTATGATTTATGACTTTACTCTAGGTGATTAAATCACCACCTAGTACCATTATATTACAAAATAAAATATAACGAGTAATGTTATGTCTAAATATCTTGTTGTGTTGTCAAACGCACTGCGTCCACCCTGCGCGCCCACGCTGCTCTGGTGGCACATAGACGACGTGGACTCTATCAACAAGCGTTAGACATGTTCAATAAACACGGTCACTGTTATAATGGCTGTAATTTCCTCGAAACTTTATATACATTAACATTATAGACAAAGACAATGCCACGCGCCGTACCCAAACACCGGTGAGTCAGTCCGCCTGCGCCTGTACGGCTGACTGTCACCTTACCAACAGACTGCACGACTCACCAAATTATAAGACTTGATATTTACCTACTAGCAAGTCGCAATGAATGTAGTGGAATTATAGGCGGACATGAGCCAAGCTCGCGATTTAAAAGTTGAAACCTTCAGTTGTAGTTTTACCCTTTTTACTTTCAGGCCCCCTTAAACAGCCTATGCACTTATGTCCTGCTTTTCGGCAAAACGGAACGCTTATGGTATATCTCTTCGGTCTCCGTCTGTCCTTCACAGCTATATATTTCTCAGAGTCAGTTTGACGTAGAATTTAAAATTTGGCACAATTATAGAAAGTGGCTCAATTACACATATGCATTTTTTTATGTTGAGGCGAGTTCTGGAGCGACAAAAGGAAAAACAAAAAATAAACCCAGTCCTCGGCGGCAAATTAAATCTTGTTAAAGCACGAATTCAAAAAAGTGTAAATATGCATTTTATTTTGCAATAAATTTGTTAAGATTTGCTGTCTCCCAGCTTATCTCAAAACGTAAGGCACAGAAAATTATGAAAAAAAATGGTGGAAGGAAAATTATCTGGATTGCATTACTTTGTCATTTTTTTTTACTTATTTACTTGCAAAAGAAATTTGCTGATTAGTATTTGTTTCAAACCAGAGTTGGGTACCTGCTTTTACAGCAGTTGTTGTTATTAGTAGTATGCAGTTACAATTAAATGCAAATGTCAAAGTTTTTACGTATGATTTCGATTACTTTTAGAACTACATTTATGATTTCGTTTGTAGTAGTAAGTTGTTACAAACAAAAGTTCCTTACAAATGCAGTTGTATAAGTAAAATCGTAATTATTTATTTTCTCCCTAAACTAGCTCAATCAAAACTCAACTCAGGTACACGATACGAACATATAAAAACACGATAGTTAGAAAAAATCATTAGCCCCCCCTTACGGCACCGTACCTTCTCGTGCCGTACAACCAACCCGCACCACAAGTGCACTCTCAGAGGGCCGCCCCTCCGTCACCCACTGACTCCCAAATCCTAGTAGACAACCTGTCCATTGTCCTCGGTCTGTTAAAGGCCGTGGACATGAGTCGAGTTGACCTAATGGCCGGCTAGATTATTGCCAATCAAGGCCAATCCGAAATTTCATTCACGTCATGTGTAAATACAGAGACGTCTCATCCGCCCTCCTTTCCTACCGCGTTCTTCCCTAATGGATGCACAAAGCAGGTGCAGAATTAAACCCCGATCCCTTAAAATAGGCATCTTCAATGCAAACAGCATTAATGGGCAAAAAGATGAGATCGCCCTATTCCTCCGCGACCACCTTATTGACATAATGTTGATACTAGAGACCTTTTTGAAACCCTCTCACAGGAACCCTATAATTGCAAACTATGATATAGTGCGCAATGATAGAACTCACTCCCGTGGAGGAGGCACTCTTATATACTATAAGAGATCCCTCTATTGTATGCCCCTAGATACCCCATCCGTTTCCAGTCTAGAGGCATCTGTGTGCAGGATAGGCATGACAGGTCACCAACCGATCACCCTAGTGGCTTACATGTCCCCCAATGTCCAAGACGATCTAATCCAAACGGATCTCGAAGCACTCTTCGATCTAGGCGACTCCGTTATAGTGGCGGGCGATCTCAATGCCAAACATGAGTCTTGGAATTGTCTCACCCACAACCACAGAGGAAGTAAATTATACTCCTTCAGTACCCTTCTCAATGTTGACCTCATCGCCCTGATGTTTCCCACCTGACCATACACTCGACGCACGCATACATACGCACTTCTAAAGAATGTCAACCTGATGATGCATTACATTGAAGTACTACAAGAGCTAGACTCCGACCACCGCCCTGTGAACTTTCATCTCACCTCCAGTATTGGCCCCATGGACACAGGACAACCCCCTCAGATCAGACCAGACGACGGACTGGAGGAAAGTTAGGAAACGCCTCTACAACCCCTCGTTCGCCCTGTTATATAGAATACCCGATTGCATAACGTCAGTCGCAGATACGCTAGGCGCGATCGACTCCCTCACCAGTCATGTACAGTCCGTCGTGGACGAATGTTCACGACGAGTTCCTGCGATGGAAGACTATTGTATGAAAGTCCCTGACGATATACGTGCACTAATGACGGAGAAGAACGCAGCTCTCAGAGCGTACTCATCTTTTCCCAGCGAATCTGCCAATCGCCTCTTTATGCGCCACTTACAGCGTGTATTAAGGAGTGCCGAGAGGCTAGCTGGGACAAGATTTTGTGTGACTTAGAGCCAACCCACCTTGCATTCTGGCATCTGCGACGGAAACTCAAATCCGAAACATCTAATGTTGTCCCCCCCTTAACCGTCCCAACCAAAGAAGCCTTTGATGACGACGAAAAATCCGAATGCCCTCTAAAAATCGATATAATATAATGCCGAAAGCACTCTACCTGTTGACCAAGCTCACTTCACAAAGGTTGACGCTGAAGAACGTAGAGTTGCTATTCCGCCTGCCGAGGACCCTGAAGACCCCCTCCCTCCAGTCATGGCAGACGAGGACAGAAATCTTGTGAAAACATTCACCCTCGTAAAGCCCTAGTTCTGATGGTATCACCAACAAGGTGATTAAACTCTTCCCCGACCGTCTTATCATCTTAATGACCGTCCTCTTCAATGCGGCATTAAACAACAACCTCTTTCCACATATGTGGAAACGGGCCACAGGTATCTGTATTCATGAACCCGGTAAGCCCAAGTGCGAGCCCTCCAGCTATCGCCCCATAAGTCTTCTTAATTCCCTTGCGAAGATCTATGAGCGGATTGTTTATTCCCGACTAAATGATTTTGCCGAATCCACAAAACTCATTCCCGACGAACAGTTTGGTTTTAGAGCCAAACACTCATGTGTACAACAAGTCCACCGATTAGTTGAACACATCACGTTCGGATTCTCACGCGGCATGATGACGGGAGTACTCTTTTTCGATGTTGCAAAAGCATTTGACAGAGTCTGGCACAACGGCTTATTATATAAGTTGTATCAATTGGGATGCCCGACCATCTCGTTCTCATCATACGAGACTTCTCGTCAAATCGCAGTTTCTGCTGTAGAACAACGGGCGCTCTCTCGTCCCCTCACCCCATTAGAGCCGGAGTCCCACAAGGATCCGTGCTAGCCCCACTATTGTTTACACTAGTGACATAGTGAGTAAACGACCTGCTAATACGACCCAATTAGCACTCTTCACCGATGACACGGCCATATTCTACTCCGGTCGCAGTCCCGATAATATAACTAAGATCCTCCATTCTCAAGGAGGGGAGGGGCTCAGAAAATGGCAGATCGAAGTTAACCCCATCAGAAGCAAAGCTTAGTTTGCAAATTAGGCGATGACCACCCACGCTTCAGGGAGATCTCAATGCTAGGTCAATCGGTTATGAATTGTCAAGTCTTTAGTTGCCGACTTTAGTCGCGTTCCAAGATGTTGATTTCCTATGGAGAAGAAGGCGCAAGAAACTTCATGGTAACTCTTTTAAATCATAAATTGTTACAATATTTTTGACTACATTGTTCTCAAAAGTAAACTTCTCCCAACCGATAGTTGCAAACCATTCTTCAGACAATTAAACATACTCACTCTACCATCGTTATATATATGAAGTGGCAGCGTTTGTTAAAGGAAATTTTAATTGATATCAAACTCTAACCTCTAGCCGATACTCAAATACTAATCGAAGCAAGCCTCACAATACGGCATCATTTAGCAAGAGTATCCTGAGTATGGCCCCAAGAATATATAATAATATACCGGAAACTATCAGGAGCCAAATATGTATTGATACCTTCAAGAAATGCCTGCATAAATTCTTGGTAAATGAATGTTATTATTCTGTTGTAGATTTTATTGACAAACAAAAGTAACGTATATCCGACTTATCACTCAATTTACTACACTCATTTTGTTTATTCTCCATTTGCAATGAATTATTAATTGTGTTACTAAGTTTTTATTATCTACTTATATACGAATTAATAATTATTTTAATGTAATAATTGGTATTTGTAAAATGATTTTTTATGTGACATTTTAATCAGAATATTATGACAATTTGACATATGCCAGAAATACGTACCTAATTTTGTACGCCATATATTGGCAAAACATAGCGATCTTACTACTTATAATGACTGTACTACACCTTTTTGTACCTATGTTTTACAAAAAATAAATTATTATTATTATTTAACCCGTTGAAAAACATCATGTACTTCCTCCGCCCCGGGGAAAGACGGAGGAGAATGCCGTACTCCTACCGGCTAGAATCACTGGGGCGGTCATCATCGGCATCGAAGGAGAGTTCCAGGTCCTGATTAAGATCACAGTAGAGCCGCCCATTACTGCCAAGCCTTTAGGCCCATCTCGAAGGGAATTACTCTAAAGCTGTCACTGGAGGTGAGGAGGCCGCCACCCCAGGCACATCTTCATCAGTACGTTCTCATCTAATCGTGTAAAAGGAATATATCAATACAGTCACCACCATTATTTTTAACGATCGACCGATTGGTCCTAGTTTTAGTTAGTGCAAGCTAATTAAAGACAATAAATTATGTTAAATACTTGTCTACTTCATCATCATTTCGGCCAAATAAAGTCCACTGCTGGACACAGGCCTCCCCCAAAGATCACTACAACGACCAATATGGGTGTGTTGTATGCTGATTGGGGGGTTTTGCCATAATCGCCACGCTTGGTAGGCGGGTTGGCGATACCCTATTACCTAATTATAACTTCAGGTTTTATTCTTTTTCTATTGGGTGTCAATTGTTGGTCACTAAAGTTTAAGTTAAAGAAGGTAACAAACTTATTTCTATGATATGACATTAATAATCGGCGTGGTCTTCGTATTAAGAATAGGGCACCACTTCATCTCCTCCCTCTCGTAAAAGGCGACTAAGACGCCTTAACCAGAGCAATGGGCAACAGCGGCCTTTCGGTGGAACAGCAGCCATTCCGCGCTCACCAACCCGCCTGCCAAGCGTGGTGAGTACTGGCACATTATGAGGGAGGCCTTTGTTCAGTAGTGTACGTCTCTTAACTGATATGATGATGATGATGACCTATTTTGCGAAAATAGATTGAGGCTAAAGACAAAACAGTTTTAATTTTTTTAATCATCATATTCTGTGGGTGCTACACCGCAAATGAGCCATTTAGCATTAAGCATTTCTTTTGTGCAATAAATATATTTTTGGTTACTATTGAATTTCCTCACACTGCACGCCATACTAGAAAAATATAACTTTTTTTATTTCCCCTCAAAATGGCGACATAAATGTGGAAGTCTATGGGGGCGGCCTTTGTTCATCGCAGTCGCAGTGGACATCCTTCGGCTGATATGATGATATGAATGATATCACTACCTGTATTTTTAACTATTATCACCTATTCATAGAGACGTAAAGCCTTAAACGTAACATATTTTATTTATACATAGTATATTCATGCATTGGCACTTATGTAGAATTTTAATTGTAATGGAAATTTTCATCTCGGTAACTACGTATAATGTAGCTATACGTGTCTGGTCATACCGATTCATGTGTGTTGGTAGAGTGCGGATAAACAAATGGCTATCCGCTAGATTCTCGAATGATGTTGTTGTATTTTCACAAACGACGAATAAATACAGTAGGTAATCTAACAATGTTTTGTAATATTTTTACTACAAACACAACACCGTCTTATGCTGCAAGCGTACCTATGTAGTAGGTATGTGTGTATAATAAATACTTGAATCAAAAAACAATGGATAAAGACCAAAGGTCGTTTCCAGCGAGTCAAAATATTGCCGGCTTTATCTACCAGTTTTATTTTTTCTCTTTATTGCCGGAGTGGTCTGTGGAGCTCGGCACACGTGCACATCGCCGCCCGCGCGCCTTCGCTGATCGTGACCTGCGCCTGCCTGCGCGCCTCCTACCTCAGCCGCTTAATTGTCTGCCATCACACATACATTTAAATGCCTTTTTTAACAGTCGTATTCAATAATCGGCAACTTTCATATTTATAATTTTATGAATCAAATTCCTAATAAATGATATAGGTAATTAATCTTATTAATTCTATTTAAGTAGGTACACCATAACAAACATTAACCACATGTGTGATCGGTGTTAACCGTCCGATCATGTCGCTAGGTAAAGATGCGGCTTCTCAAAGTAAAACGAGTTGGAATACTCAGGTGCGCCCGCGCCGCGTCACGGCACAGATACATTGTGACGGCGCGCCGCCGCTGCAGCCAGAAAATAGAATTAAAAGACTCTCCACAATGGACCAAAGCCCTTTCAAACCGAGCACAAATACGTATTGGAATTTTAAATCCCAGCCAAATATAAACTACCTCAGGTGTTCTGAAGAATGAAACGATACAATTCATTATATTAGTGTTGAACAAACTATATGGGGTTGGCTAAATGTGCAGACGTTGTGTAGTTCGGTAAGGATGGATATACTAATTCCCAAAATCATCAAAATAACCTAGTAACCAAAATAGCTTGCTTGGTGGACACGTTAGAGTTGGTTGGTTTCAGTTCGAAGAACAGAAGTCCTGGAACAGACTGCAATAGGCTCAGGATCAATCCCAGGTCCGTGTAAAATAATGGTATGTCATGATACTATCGTCCCCTCATTGTACTAAGCGGCTCAACTGCCGAATGGCCGAGGCATGAAAATCCAAAGTCAAGTTATTCAACAGGAAAGTGATTTTTGTTTGGACTGTTAATAGAAGCAATACAAAGCTAACCGGTAGCATCGCACAATACAATAGTAGCATAGATTTTTAATAAAACGATTACTGCTTATTTTTTTCCTATAGGACCCGAACTAGCAGATGCTGAACCCACACGCGGTCTCTCTGAAAGTCTCAACTGGCCAGAATGTCTTCTCAATAAAGTGCGGCCGCCGAGAGAATGCGTTCCTGCCATTTGTTAATTGGTCTAGTTTCTTCAATATTAAAGATTAAATTTCATAAACAATATGATTTTAAGTTAGTATCATGAACATACAATAAACTTAAAATAGTTTAGCGCTAAATTAAATCTTTATTGTAACAGAAACTAGAGCAATTAACAAATGTCAGGAACGCATTCTCTCGGCGGCCCCACTGTAGATATGGCCACAAGTCTGGATAAAACTATTATAAGTACCGTTTTTACCCCAAGAAAGAAAGGTGGCTACAGTAATGTATGGAGAAGGCCCACACATTCAGTTGTGGACATTTTAAGGGTTAATTTTCTCATCATTGATAATACATTGTATGAAACAAAGTCCACCGCCGCGTCTATATCTGTATCAGATCTGTAGTAGCTCAGCCCTGGGGTGCACCTCACCCCCGGCTAGAGGTAAGTGGAAGGACACCGTAGGGTTTTAGCCGGTAAGAGTTCGGCATGCTCCTCCGCCCTGCCCAAGGCGGAGGAAGTCCATGTGGATTTCCCCACGACGAAAAAAAGGTATGTATATAATCTGCATATACGCGCTAGTTTTGTAAAAATACTGATAGATTTTTTATTCCAGTCGTCTCCAATGAATAGACTGATTCTCGAGGAAGGTTAATGTGTATCATTTATTTAACATATGTCGATTATGTTAGCCGAGCTGTCCTGAGCTTGCTTAAGCCTGCGGCAGCGGCGCTATGTAGCGTAGCCTCATAAACGTGTTTTTTTTTTGTTGCTTACTAATGTCAAAATGTTGTAGTTTTAGCTATAGTCGAGCTATACTAGTATTAATAATGCAAACATACATTTTGAAGTTCATGTGTAAACGCTGTCAGTTAGGACTGCTTCAACAGGTCCTTGATAGTCCTCGCCAAACTTCTCGGTCGGTCTAAAGTCGGAGTTTGCGCAGGTCTATAACATAGTGAAGTTCACGCATACGCCCCACATATTAGACAATCTTACATGGGTTGCGTTGGGGTGTGCCTCGTCCTCTGACCTCGAATGTCCCGTGCACACCTATAAATTGGCCACCGCGCAGGAACACCTCTCGTGACCCCCTCGCCTTCCAGCCCTGTCGAACCGTCGTCGTGGTCAAAGATCCTTCTCGTGTACCAAAGCTGAGCCCAAAATTCAAACATAAAGCTGCTGATATGTTTCTGAGGTTTCTGGATGGATACTCTTCTATATGCTGCTGCCATCTAATATTGCTGCTATAACACTAAACTTATAATTCCTTTCAATAGATGTCACTACTAACGAATAATTATCAGCGCCATCTATGAATGAATAGCAATAAATAGATCTCTCCTCTTGGCACAAGGTGGCATTAAAAGCTTTATTTTCATTTATTATAATGGCAACTCTGCCTATATAAAACTGAATGCTTATTGAAAATGCTTCTTTTTGATTGGTGGATCGAGCCGGTGTGAAATGGAACTCTTCTCATCTGCCATTTTGCTGTCGCCCGGTCGTGGAACTGGCTTCCAGAGAAGTTTTGTGGATATCAAGCCGCATTGCGGCCATCATCTGATTTTTCTGAAAGGTAAGTTTAAAATATATGTGTTCAGTGATTCCTTTTACTACGTGAATGATTATTTACTTTGCACTGGGTATCTCCACGATAGATAATCATATCGATCGTGGTCGTTTTATTAGTGCTATATTAAATATGCTCACCCATTCGAAAACACAAGTATTTCTCTGTTTTCGTCAGTTACGAGCATTACATTTATTTGGCAAATCAATGCCTAAATGCGTTGTATTATGGAACCCGTGTTATACCATAATTTTACTTTCAGGTGTAGGATAAGTCGCGAAGATGCATCTCTACAATTTGACTTTGCAAGGCTCATCGACTATTACACATGCTGTACACGGAAATTTCTCCGGCACTAAGCAACAGGAGATAGTGATATCACGTGGGAAGACATTGGAACTTCTTCGGCCGGATCCTAACACCGGCAAAGTGCATACGCTGATGAAAGTAGAAATATTCGGCGTTATCAGATCTATGATGTCATTTCGCCTCACCGGAGGCACAAAAGGTAATCGAACTTCCTTAACCACGTGCTTGGCCGTGTTATAACCATAAAACTTCGGGGAGGTCGGCGTCGTGTGGCTATAATTACTGTAGTAGTTCAATGAATTTATATTTTTGATTAGTACTGTTGCATTGTCTTGCTCCATGCATCTTATACATAAGGTGCATGGGATAACAAGATGCATAGAGTATGGCCAATGCGTCGCTCTTTGCAATCAATATGGTCGCCGAGATGTACCGCAATGGCACATTTAAAATTGAAATAGCTTTGTTATGTAGTAGTTCAGTAAAGGACTTGGTTGTATCCTAACCTGCTAACAATGCTTAACATACTGCTCTGTATTTAAGAAAGCTACAGTCTTTTGCATTTGTTCCAGATTATATTGTAATTGGTTCTGACTCTGGCCGCATTGTGATATTGGAGTATATCCCAAAGAAGAACATTCTGGATAAAGTGCATCAAGAAACATTTGGCAAATCGGGATGCCGGAGGATTGTGCCTGGTCAATATTTAGCTATAGATCCCAAGGGGAGAGCTGTAATGATTGGTAAGATCTTAACTTATTTACAGGTGTTTCACTATTTAATTGACCTCGTAACTAATATGTGTCAACAAACTTAAAACTGGAGTCTCAGCTGCAGATGTTCAGGTTTTAAATATTTATATGATCAGTAATTACAGGACTTAAATCAAAAACATATTTGCTAGTTGTACTTGCAAATATAATATATAAATACTTGCCATGCTCCACTGCATACCCTCTAAGCCTGTTGATTACTGGTAGCTATTAGCATATTGGATTTTTAATTACGTCTGGTGTTGTGACAGTTAATAAGATAATTATGCTCAATACTGTAAATAGCCTGAGGGCCAATTCTCATAATTTACAAATGTAAAGTACTGATCTACTCTCATGTTGTAAATCTCTAATTTATTGTATTCTCCTAAACAACCAGCAATGTTACTGCAAACTTATCTCTGTTGGCTCAGCTGTTGTAATAGATACAGAACAGATAGCCTCTCTCATAGATTTCCACAATTGTTGCCAATTTGGGGGTAATTGTCAGTACTCACCACACTTAGCTTGGTAGGCTGGTGTCCTGCGTGTTGTTCTCCCCACTGGTGTCAGCTTAGTCTGTTATGCTAATGACACTCTTGTGTTGGCCAGTGGGGAGTCCTTAGAGGGAACCATCTGGCTTGCTGAGCAAGCGGTGGCAATTGTCGTGGCCACAATCCACGCACTGGGTTTGCAAATAGCGCCTCACAAAACTGAGGTGCTATGGTTCCACAAACTACCGTGGACCAGGGAGCCTCCCAGTTCGTGAATACGCGTTGGTGACGCGCCAATCAGGGTGCGCCGGTACATTGAGTGCCTAGGCCTCACCCTGGACAGTTGCTGGGGGTTCAAGAAGCACTTAGTGTCTTGTCCCCTGGGTCGAAAGGATAGTGGGTGCCTTGCACCGGCTACTGCCCAATCTCAGGGTACCGAGGGAAGAAGTTCGCTGCCTCTACTGGGGAGTCGTGCGGTCCGTGACCCTCTATGGGGCGCCTGTTTGGTCATCTCGACTCGCGGCTATAGGGATCGCACGAGGATACCGAATAGTATCCTTTAAGGCGGCAATTCTTCCGCGCGCTTTCCGCCTTTTGATATCCTGGCGTAGATGGATTGCCATTAGTAGTGTTGGCTATGCTGGCAGAGCATGAAAATTGGAGTGCGGTGGTCTCCTTCTGTGAGAGCGTCATGCTCCAGGAGGCGGGATCGGCCTTCGCCCGATGAGCGAGATCGGGAGACGGCAGATTCCGCTCGGAGAAATAGGACACAGAGCCGAGGTAACCGCCGCGGCGCCCGTGTCCCACACGCCTGAGCCCCTGTCGTCTTTATATGGCGGGGGCTTTGGGGGTCGTGAGTGCGCTAGAGGGAAACCTGCGTACTCATACTGAGTGACCCCCGGGATGACGGCGATGTGCATTTGGTCACGCGCCGCCGTGTGTCACAGCGCATAGCGAGGCTTCGAGGGAATCCTTTACAATCCCCCCGAGAAGTGCCTAAAGGCGTAACACCAATGGGTGGCTCTAGAAGGGAGATCTTTTGAGTTCCTGGAGCCTCCCTACGGTGCCGAAGATGACCACTCTGGTGGTTTTAGCCGGCTAGGTTTTAGTCTGGCATACCCCTCCGCTCCTTTCCCGGGGCGGAGGAACTACATGAGGTATTTCCACTGGATCAATAAAGAAGGGCTGGTTGGTGACTGCAGTATGGCTACTGTTTCTCTGAAGGGATGCTAGTGCCCATCCCTAAGGTCCTAGTCCTTTAGTCGCCTTTTGCGTTATTCATGGGAGGAGATGTAATAGTGCTATATTCTTAACACCACACAAAATAAATTACAAGAACTGGCCCTCTATTTCAATACTGGTGACAAATTTATTTATTGTCTTGTCTTTTATTTTGTGTAGACTTACTTTTTAGCTATAATATTATCTTAAATAAAAGCAATATTTGGTGAAATGAAATAAAATGAAATGGTCATTGTATAAACCTACATACATCATATATATTGAATCTGTATGTCCCTCGTTAAGGCCAGGCCTCACCAACTTCTCCAGTTTCAGTGCAGGCCAACTGTCCCATGTTTGAATTGCCTTCCATATTTTTTGTGTCCATGAAATGTTTCTATACTTTCTTCTCTCCATAATGTGTTCGGATATCTCAAGTTTGTGGCTCACAAAGTATGATGGTAAAAACATGCTCAAGTTTTATTTGCAGGTGCCATTGAAAAACAGAAGCTTGTCTATATCTTGAATAGAGATGCTGAAGCCAGACTTACTATTTCTTCTCCTCTGGAGGCTCATAAGTCTAACACTCTGGTCTACCACATGGTTGGAGTTGATGTTGGCTTTGAGAACCCAATGTTTGCTTGCCTGGAAATAGACTATGAAGAGGCAGACGCCGATCCTTCAGGTATTTTTTTATATTATAATAACTTCCGATAGTTATTACTATGATTTATTTGAGGTCCGTGTTTCTGACTGACAGTGACGTCAAATCCTCATTGTATGAGTTAGGTTTTATCATCAAATATAACCCACTTTGTGTACTTCACAATCTAACATTTCTCACTTTTCAGGTGAAGCAGCGCAAAAGACTCAACAAACCTTAACATTTTATGAATTAGATTTAGGTTTGAACCATGTTGTAAGAAAATATTCAGAACCACTTGAAGAGCATGCAAACTTCCTTATAACAGTTCCTGGAGGCAATGATGGCCCATCAGGAGTACTTATTTGCTCAGAAAACTATCTGACTTACAAAAACTTAGGTGACCAACATGACATTAGATGTCCAATCCCTCGAAGGCGAAATGACTTGGATGATCCCGAGAGGGGCATGATCTTTGTCTGTTCAGCAACACATAAAACCAAGTCTATGTTCTTCTTCTTAGCACAAACAGAGCAAGGAGACATATTTAAGATAACTATTGAGACTGAGGATGACATGGTCACTGAGATAAAACTAAAGTACTTTGATACTGTTCCTGTGGCTACTGCAATGTGTGTCTTAAAAACGGGCTTCTTGTTTGTGGCATGTGAATTTGGCAACCAGTAAGTATTCATTAATTTAATTCATTATGCATAATGTTAATAAAAAGAGAGATATTAATGCTCCCTCTTTTATACTACTATGCTAGATAAAGTTAATCTCCGAACCAAGGTCCTCCCTTATATTTTTGGGGGAGAGCACACTGATGCGAGATTCACAAACTAGTTCTTATCTTGAAATGATTATAGTTCTTGGAAGAAAAAAACTTATGTTGTATATTAGATGCCTTGTACTAACATATCTTCATATTTCCAGTTACTTGTACCAAATTGCGCACTTGGGTGATGAAGACGATGAACCAGAATTTAGTTCCGCCATGCCTTTGGAGGAGGGAGATACCTTCTTCTTTGCTCCAAGACCACTAAGAAACCTTGTGCTTGTTGATGAATTGGATTCACTGTCACCTATATTAGGTAGGATATTTATAATTAAAGTTTCAATTGAATTTGATAATGATTACCAACCTTGGCATTCCAAAAACCCGCCATCCATAGATTGCGAAAGCAACGGCGTCAACGGAACGGCTTGGTAATACAAAGTTGTTTTTGCTGCTGCTCCACGTTTGCAATGTAGTGCACTATGTGTTATTGAAACACAAAGGAAGTAGTGATCTTTATAAATTAATTTGAAACGAACTACACTACCATCATTTAATATTTTCTTTATCTCTAATATAAATAATAACATACCAATGATGTCAACTATTTCGCTCCGTGTTTCATCTGAAAGACATTGACGATTACTTAACCAGATCTGAGGTTTTAAATATTTCCAAACTAAATATTTTGGTATTTTAGCTTGCATTTTTAATCTCCAATAATATATTCTAGCATGTCGCGTGGCTGATTTGGCTGCTGAAGATACTCCTCAAGTATATCTAGCATGTGGCCGTGGACCAAGATCTTCACTGAGAGCTCTAAGACATGGTTTAGAAGTTGCTGAAATGGCTGTCTCTGAGTTGCCCGGTTCACCAAATGCTGTATGGACTGTTAGAAGACACAAGGATGGTAAGTGACAATTTATTTCTTTTAGGAATGGGATTTTTATCACACATGACACAAACATGTTTCAATTACAAGCCAAGATAATTTTAGAAGAATGTTACAACTACTAATTTAAAAACTAAGAAGGATACAAGGAGCATAATGATTATATATATTTTTGGTCCGTGTTACCGACATACTGTGACGCTACAACTAACCACTTATGAATGCTCCTCTTTATCAACAAGTTACTAATAAAACCCTGGCTGTTTGTTATACATAAACACCAGTGGTTTTTCTTTTCAGGATCTACTTTCGGCTGATGAATGAATAGAGATGGTTTCAACAAACACTCAAAGGTAGGCATCCAAGGCTCCATAAAACGCAACGAGAAGCTGCTGCAAAAAGAAGACTGCTATATATTGACATATGCTGTTAGATCATATTTTACCTTCGAATTTTTCTTTTGGTTGCAGAGGAGTATGATTCTTACATCATTGTGTCGTTCGTAAATGCCACACTTGTGCTGTCTATCGGTGAAACCGTCGAGGAAGTAACGGATTCCGGTTTCCTGGGCACAACGCCGACGCTCAGCTGTCACGCACTAGGCGCCGACGCCCTCGTTCAAGTGTACCCAGATGGCATCAGGCACATTCGGGCTGATAAACGTGTAAACGAATGGAAAGCGCCAGGGAAAAAGTCTATCGTCAAATGTGCCGTCAATCAGAGACAAGTAGTGATTGCTTTGACAGGAGGCGAATTAGTCTATTTTGAAATGGACCCTGTAAGTTTAACTCTAAATCGTGATCGTTTTGTCCCGACGTGTTTGCGTGACTGTGCCTTCGGGTGTAGTCATGTGAGAGTGGTGCGTAGCTGCCTTATGCAGTGACAAGCCCACAACGTCGCAGAGCAGGTCGCTCTCCCGCTTGCGGTAGAGAGCAGCACTCGGCATATTCCATAGCCAAGCTGGAGTCGTTCAGACAATGAAGGCGGCAAAACCATGCTGTGGACAAACATACAACATAAATTATTTACTAACATTTTGTGTAACTGTATCATTAATCTAATCAATTTTACAGACTGGGCAACTAAATGAATATACTGAAAGGAAAAAATTGTCATCAGATGTATCATGTATGGCATTGGGATCTGTAGCTACTGGTGAACAAAGGGCTTGGTTTTTAGCCGTTGGACTGAATGATAATACTGTCAGGATCATCTCTTTGGACCCATCGGTAATAATAACTTATTTATTATTAACCTATTAATTTTATATGCCATTTTTTATGATGATAAAAGGACACCATTGACATTACATGATAACAACAACCCAAAAATGCGTTATTCTTAAACTGCTGATCAAACTTACATTACATATTAGGTCACAAGTTAAAATGATCAAAAATAAGTTACGAGTATTATTTTCAGGATTGTTTGGCGCCACGTTCCATGCAAGCTTTGCCGGCCGGCGCAGAGTCTCTCTGCATTGTTGAACAACCATTCGAATCTGGAGCTAAATCTGCATTACAGTTAAACATTGGTTTAAGCAATGGAGTATTACTCAGAACTACACTGGACTCTGTCAGTGGTGACCTAGCCGATACAAGGACTAGGTAATTTGCTTAAATATGTTGTCATTTTTTATTTAAGTCTAGCACCTGCCAATGATGAAAAAACCTTTCGCTCCTTTTATAATCCGAATTCTTTTGAGGATTACTTAACCAGATCTGAGGTTCCAAACTTTTACCTGTTTTGTACCAACGTACATATTTTTGTTTGATAACGAACCTGTTGCACATGTTTAGGTACTTAGGATCGAGGCCAGTAAAATTGTTCAAAGTACGCGTGCAAGCTGCCGAGGCTGTGTTGGCTGTGTCATCAAGAACTTGGTTGGGTTACCACTATCAGAATCGATTTCACCTCACACCACTATCTTACGAATGCTTGGAATATGCGGCCGGGTTCAGTTCTGGTAAGTAACAATATTAATATAATTTTATTATAGTCGTAGATCTGCGTAACAATAGTGCTGGGTTGAAAATTAAGTAAGGTTCTTACGTGAACGAGCATTCACGCAACATCTTATTATTTAGAGTAGTTTTTTTATACCAATCAATTGGCAAACAAGCATACAGCCTACCTGATGGTAAGTGGTTAATGTAACCTATGAACGCTAACACCAGAGGTAGTAAGTTCCTCTGAAACCGCACGAGACCATTTAATACAATAAACCAATCCGGTCGAGCTTTTCTATACAGATTTGTCATGCAAACTAGATACGACGTCCTATAAAAATCAGGATCCAGTTTTAATTGCGCTATATTCCTATGAACGTCTTCACATACTGTTTTTAATGGATAAAGTGCGGGCAAATGAGGGCCCTGCGCACAGCACGCTCAGTCGCGGATAAAAATCGGGACATGTTTATGTGTGAATACACCAGTAGTTTTCAGGATGCAGGAAAAAACAGTTCCTGCTGAACTGGACGGCCGTGACAACGGGCCCTTACCAGTGTCAGGATATAATTATATTAGTAATTGAGCTTAAGATATTCGCTGCAGAAAAAAACCCCGAAGTGTTTTTTTTTTTATATACATGCTACACTATAATGATTTCGATAAATGGATTGATGATTTTCCGCAGCCAATGTGTAAAGCTCTTATATCGACGTGCTTGCGTGGCTCTGCCTTCGGGTATGGTCACGTGACAGTGGTGCGTAGCTGCCTCATGCAGTGATAAGCCCACAACGTCGTACAGCATGTTGCTCTCCCGCTTGCGGTAGAGAGTAGCACTCGGCATATTCCATAGCCAAGCTGGAGTCGTTAAGGCGATGAAGGCGGCAAAACCATGCCGTGGACACAAAAACCTACAAAGAGACTGCTGTTTTTAGGCTTCTTATATTATGTTAAGGATGTTCCTTATTATTATTTTTCAGAACAATGCGCCGAAGGTATCGTTGCAATCTCTTCAAATACGCTTAGGATTTTGGCGCTAGAAAAACTTGGTGCTGTCTTCAATCAAACTTACCTGCCTCTAGAATACACACCTAGAAAATTCATCATCAACTCTGATAACAATAACATTATTATACTTGAGACTGATCACAACTCTTACACAGAAGATATGAAAAACCAGAGAAGGTAAATATGGCTCAATATTATATAAAATAGGCACATATTTTAGTACCTTCGTTTTCTATGATGACATAAACACACAAGTAACCGAATTCTATGTGGATACTCCTGCAGTACTGACTAAACCCAAAAATTATTAGATCACACTATACCCATATCAACATTCTGACTATGAATCTTCAAATTCAGAGTACAAATGGCGCAAGAGATGCGAGAAGCGGCGGCAGGTGGCGGTCCAGAGGAACAACAGCTCGCAAATGAAATGGCGGATGCTTTTCTCTCTGATACTCTGCCTGAGAATATATTCTCTTCACCTAAAGCTGGAGCAGGTACATATCATATTGTGTTTCGTCCTATCTAATGGCCGAAATTAATAATATTATCTTAACCACAAATATAGACCTCTGTTCGAAAATTAAAGATTTGCGCGTTTCAGTAACCTGTGCGTTTTTTTGAAGATTGCTGCGATCTGTATAAACAATCTTATCCTAGCAAAAAACGAGCTAAAGATAATCCTCTTAACACACGCGATAGTGATAGGTTAGTTCTAGATAATTCACCTAGAAATGCACTATTTCAAAAAAAATTGCTATGTGATGCATGTTAAATAAAATCTTTAAACAACTGCTATCAACCATTAAAGAGCTTCCAATGGTACAATTTATATGTACTTAATAATGCAATTAGAAACCTGGTCAATTATTGTATACTTAACATTTTATTTTTATTACTATCAAATTTTAATGCAATAAATTAAGTACCTGCCCGCACGGGCAGGTACATGCAAACCCGATTGCAGTGAAACCTACCGGGTCCAATCAATCCAGTCAACTAATTACCTTATACCGCCATCTGTTTAGAATCTTATCAAACTAACAGATAATTATGACTCTTTGTCAGATAATAAACAAATAATTCGCAATAAAATATTATTGCGATTATAAATTGAGATATAAACTATCCTACCTTTTAAGTTTGATAAAACTGCACACTGCAAAATTTTATTAAAATTGGTTCAGTAGTTAAGGAGTCCATAGCGGACAAACAACGTGACACGTTATTTATATTAGGATTCTAAAACAATAGTAATTTAAACTAACTTTAATCTAATGCAAACAATTCACCTACCTACTGGCAAAATATTCGGCGGATTTAAGTTCGTTGCCGTTGCTTTTGGTGTCTTGCTAAAAAAGGCAATTCCATAAATTAATATTACTAGTACCCAGAGGTTCGAAATTCGACCGTAATTCATATGTTTTTTAAATTAATGTATTTGTAACACATTATTATACATTTAAATTTTCTGCACTCCTCCATATAAATTTTAACCATGCCAAATCCCACACTCTTCCGTGCGCGCAATAAGTAAGTATAAGATTTTTCTTCACCTATTAATATCTTCTAATATATAAATATCTCGTGTCACGGTGTTTGTGGTCACACTCCTCAGAAACAGCTCGACCGATTTTATTGTTTTTTATTTTGTATATTATGTAGTTATGAGGTAATATATATAATAGGTCGTAAAGTATTTTTCACCCTCCTACCCCCCGGTAACCCCCCATTTTTTTTATCGCAATTTTAGTATTTTTGTATGAACAAACCACAATGTAGATTTCCAAATTCTACGCGTGCGAAGCCGCGGACAAAAGCTAGTATAGATATATAAATAAGCAAATAAATATGTTAGATATACATAAATAAGGTAATTAAAACAATCATGGGGCAACTTTTTTATCTGTAGTATAATTTTTTACGACAGAAAGATTTTGGCGGATATATCAATTTATTATTCGGATTGCCGCTTTTTATAGTTGAGATGCAGTTTGTGATCGAACCCCCGATCGATTGGAATATATACTCTAATCGCAGATATTTAAATATATTATTAATTTCGGCCGTAAGCCACATTCTCTGGGCAAGAGCAGAATATGTCATCAAGCATACTCACTCTAATCGAATGTGGCAATATTAAATCCCAACGTTAATCCCAAATGATCTTTCTATAAGACATTTGATTCAAGTGTGGGATACATATGAATTTTTATTCCCAAATTTACATTTATCATTTTTATATTTTTCTATAACAATGTTTTCGTTTGTCAGGTATGTGGGCATCGCAAATCCGCGTGGTTGATATGGGAGTAGGTGGCAGTCAGCCGACCACATTGTTCAAGCTGCCACTGGAACAAAACGAAGCAGCTGTGTCCGGTTGTATCGTGCGATGGGCGGTTCATGCCGAACACGCACAGCCTCACTTGGTCGTAGGAGTCGCTAAAGACATGATTTTGTCGCCTCGGTCCTGCACGGAAGGTAGTTTACACGTCTATAAGATTTACGGCAGCACAGGAAAGTTAGAGCTGGTTCACAAAACACCTATAGATGAATATCCCGGCGCAATAGCACCTTTCAACGGTAGACTGTTGGCAGGAGTTGGACGAATGTTAAGATTATATGACATTGGTAGACGAAAATTGTTGCGCAAATGCGAAAACCGACACATTCCAAACCTCATCGCAGACATCAAAACTATTGGCCAGAGAATATTCGCATCAGACGTGCAAGAGTCCGTATTTTGTTTGAAGTACAAAAAGAGGGAGAATCAGCTGATAATATTTGCTGATGACACAAATCCCAGGTGGATCACAAATAGCTGTATACTAGATTACGATACAGTCGCCATGTCTGATAAATTCGGCAACGTAGCTGTCATGAGACTGCCACAGTCTGTCTCTGACGATGTTGATGAAGACCCAACAGGCAATAAAGCCCTCTGGGATAGAGGTAAGCAAGCACCGAAAACTCCATACCATTTATTTAGTATTCATTCCTATCACTTATGATGAAACAAAATTATATACATGCTAGACTAATGAAAGCAATGATTATTTATTTCAATCTGATGTTTATTCATATATACAAATAATACATAATAGTAATTGCATAGTTTAATTAATCGTCTTATTCCTTAGGTCTTTTGAATGGAGCTTCACAGAAAGGTGATGTGGTCGTAAATTTCCATGTCGGAGAGACAGTCACGACTTTACAAAGGGCAACCCTCATTCCTGGCGGTTCTGAAGCTCTTCTCTACGCGACCGTCAGTGGCTCCCTCGGTGTGTTGCTTCCGTTCACGTCGAGAGAAGACCACGATTTCTTCCAGCATTTGGAAATGCATATGAGGAGTGAAAACTCGCCACTGTGTGGGCGGGACCACTTATCGTTTAGGAGCTATTATTATCCAGTAAAGGTTGGTACTAAAACAATGTTAATTAAATTTGAATTTGAAAACATATCGAATATGATATAAATATAAAAATATATATGATACATAGTATAAATATACCTACTTCTTTCATTATATGTTCTAAAATGTAACTAGGCACGGTTATGATTAGTATTTAATTGTTGTAACGGTTTCGGTGTTCCGCCAGTTAGTCAGCAGTTTACTTCACCAGAAGTCTTCTGTGTTACACTGTCGGTAGATTACGTCGGGCGCTCTGTGGCACGTGCGCTTGTCGTTGTGACTGCGCCTTGTCCCTACCGTCCGACGAGTTCCGGGAGAGTTAGACGCGTTTCTCATAGCGCTACTGTAGTTTTGGAACAGACATTTTCCTATAAATACAAAATCTACAATTTAGAAAGTAGGAAAAATGAAGGACTAAAATTGTATTTTTTATCTACCCATCTTGTGCTACTACTATCTGAACAAACAAGGCGTCCAAATTTGCACTCAAACATCAGATTATTTCGGGCCTTATCCCTTTTGACGCTATTCCTCAGTCACACTAAATTAACTCTTTTATTTTTATAGAATGTGATAGACGGTGACTTATGCGAACAGTTCAACTCTTTGGAGCCAGCGAAACAAAAGGCGATTGCTGGTGACTTGGAAAGAACGCCCGCCGAAGTGTCCAAGAAATTGGAAGATATTAGAACTAGATATGCATTTTAAGTTAGTGATGGTGATTTCATTGTATTCATTTAGAGTAAGGAATAAAAATAAGAATTTAATATCGGACTTGTATTTATGCTGCAAACTTGAAAGATGTCGCTTTTCAAAAATCGACATTCACATCATGACATTGTATTTACCAAGCATTGTAAATTTAGTGCCAGGATCTACTAAAAAAATATCCGAAGTGACTTGCCTGATTCGCTATTAATTCACATGTGTGCGTATGCACTGGGGACCACACAAAGTAAATACCTAAGGATTTTAGCAGTAGACTTAAGTCAATTGTAGAACTAATCTAGGAATATATAAACAAGTATATATATGTAAATCTACAGCCCTTAAATTGTGGTCCCTCAGTCCTCGCAGACCATCAGCCAGATCTCTTAAAAATGAAGGTTATGTGATTATAGACATTTAGTAGAGGATTTGTAAAGCTTAACACGCTATAAAAAACGTCTAAACTGTGGCCCCCTCAGTTTACAAAAGAGTTTATTGAAAAGTACTGAATTAAATCAATAAAACCGTACTTATTTTCAGTTGTGATTTAATAAAAGTCTTAACTATTTGTAAAAAAGAAATGAAGCCAAAATACTGGCGCAATTTCAAGATGGCGATTATCAAAACTGGAGGCCTACAATGACCTTTTAGCTAGCGAACCAATTCCGACACTAATCAGTTAAAGATTCCTAAAGTGAAACGGTTTTTTCCTACCCTGATCAACTTAATCAGTCTAAGTAGATTCAGAGCAAATTGGCTGTCAGACAGACAGACACACGAGTGATCTTATAAGGGCTCCGCCGTTTTTTCCTTCTGGCGTAAAAATGAACTTAGATTATGTATTTTCTAAGTATCGTGATAATATATGGAACAGAGACGTGGGCCTCATAAGAAAGCTCAAGGTCATTCAGCAAGCTATGCTTGGTATTTCTCTACGAGATTTGATAATGATAATGATGATAACTTTATTTATTTTTATTTTATTTTCTCACCACTATAATGAAACAGTATAGTATTGTACAAATTTACTGTGGGAGACTGGTGCCTAAACTAGGCCGAAGCCTGTATCTTAGGTCACCAGGCCTTCCACCCCAGAAGTCCAATTTTGCTCTTTCATAAACTGATTGAATCAGAAATGAGGAGATCCGTAGAAGAACTAAAGTTGCCGACATAGCTGAAAGGATTAATAAACTGAAGTGGCAATAGGCGGGGATAGAACGTAGAACTGATGGCCGTTGGGGCAAAAGGTTCTCGAGTGGAGACCGCGCACTGAAAAACGCAGCGTGGGATAAGCTCCAACGAGGTGGACAGACGACCTGGTGAAGGACGCTGGAAGTCGTTGGATGAGGACGGCATGTAAATCCTGTGGCTAATATGATAAAGTATCGTAACAACCAAAAATTGTGACACTTATATTTCCTGTTAGGTATCAATTCCATTTGCTTCTTTTGTACTATGATGCCATGTGTACTAGATACGCTTGCTCTCGTTTTTGGGCTGGCTTTAATTTTGGAGTTATCGATAGGTACTCAGTATTAAGTGTATAATCTATAATAGGTGCCGTCTCTTATGTATTATCGAATTCTTGTTAAACGGCTTAGCAGGTCAACCAAATTCAATTTACGTTTAGTCTTCATTAATGTAAAGTTCCAGGCTTCACTAAAATTGTTTGTACGATGCTTCGCGCCAAATACAGACCACTGAGTGATAAATTCGTCGTTTGAGCCAAATTTCTTAAAATATTTTTGGAATGTGCATATTAAATTCTAATATTTGTGACTCAATAAAAGTCCACCCTTCACGATTTTTTTCGCTAGGTATCAAAGGTAATGTTGCTGTCAGGGCTACGATTCTTTTCTTATCCTTGTATGTCTTGTCACGATACTTAGGTAATACACAATCTAAGTTCTAAGTACTTAAATGAATTATAGTTTTGTTTAAAATACTTGTTGTGACAATTGATTGGCACAAGAAAAAAAACACATAGTAATGGTAAAATAAATAACAATAATATTTATTTAAATTATTTTTATAGTGAGGATAAGTGAACTTAGTTCCACCTATCACAACCGGTAGATCTAAGTTAATTTTTCCCACTTAGTAGGGATAGGTGTACTAGGCGCCCGAGTCGCCTTTTACAATATACATTTTTAATCCGGACACCACACGGCATGATCATATTTTCAGCCGCAACAAAGATTTAAATGATGATTACGATTTAACGTTGCGGTTACTATCTTTTGCCATGAGAAGCGATTATACCTACAGCCTTGGCCAATAAATTAGACACCCTACAATATACTTAACGATCAGTGTTTGAGAGAAAGATAAAACTACTTACGTTTTGTAAAATCGTAAGTATATTTATTGAGGAAATATAAAATAAATATTTGATGGGCCCCCCTTAGATTTAATTACGGCAGCAATGCTTTGGGGCATGCTGCGTATGTACCAGCCTAGTGCATTCAGTCTTACTTATGGCATCCCACTCATTCATTAAATCGCTTACCGCTGTTTATTATGCTATGCTCCCGTATCTTGCGCTTCCGAATACCTCAAAGGTGCTCGGTGGGGTTCAGATCTGGAGACTGCGCTGGCCAATCTAACGAGACGGTTATTGTCTCAAAACCAGCGCATCGTAGCCGCATGATTTCTTAAAAATGCGCGGTAGCGACGGCATCAGTACAATGTCTATGTATGCCTGTCTGTCTATGCACATTTATGTACTTCTGGCTGTTCATGAGGCCATCACGAACGAACATTTCACCGACCCCATCAGCAGTCATGCAACCCCAGATCATAATACTGCCTCCTCCGTGCTTGATAGTAGGTACCAGGCCATCAGGATGGTATTTCTCACCGACACGCTGCCTCACGAACGTGACTGTTGGCGTTCCGAATATCCATAAAAATATCAAAAACCGGATAAGTGCTACTTGAACTCGCGTGGAGAGGGTTCCGTATGATGAATATGTTATCTGCCGTGAGTTTTCTTTAATCTCCCAAATGTACCAGATTGTAGAGGGAAATTGCTGAATATATTCTCAATTGTTGAATTAGGTCTTGTACCGATAACTTACCCAAGAACAATCTTAACACCGTAGTTGAAAAACGTGTTCTCCCATATTCCGACAGCAAACTTAAGTTTGTACGTGTAATATTGAAAGATTTATCATGTTATTGTAAGACCAGTGTGTCTACTCTTGAATCCAATTCCGATCGATTGGCATTGGGATTAGGACGTTTGGTAATCTTGAATTCGAAACTAGCGCCAAATTGTTTTAATATTGCGTGTCCATTTGGAGGAACTAAATGAAATTGGAATTGAGTTTTGGGGAGCGCAAAACGCTACTCTTCATAGTATTTTGACAGCTGTATATTGCGGCTGGATTGTATTGGGATTGTTTGTTTATTGGGATTTTTCTAATAACGAAAGTGTAACTTTTTAGAAATTGGTTTGCGTTTTAAGTGATTTTTATTAAGTGATAAGCTTGTAATATGGCGAGTTTAGCAATAATATACGATATTGTACGTAAACCTTATAAAAAGTAAATAAAACAAAGGCGAAATAAGCGTCGAATGATGCGCTGTACAGGATAAAGCGTTTTCAATGAATGAAGACGCATTTAGAGCAAATTATAGAGTGACCAAGGATTTCTTTGATGAAATATATGAAAACACTAAGCCTTTTATACCAACTCGTAAGCGCAAGTGATAGATCGCCTAAGTATAAGGTATGCAGTCTTTTATGCATGACTTATAAGAATGTAAATTTTCTTTGGGAAACTACTTAATATTTATATAATTTTACTTGCAGACTTTAGTGGCATTATCATTTTATGCGACTGGGCCTTTAATTCGGCCCGTTACGTTGCTCACTTCATGCGTCTTAATATAATCGGGGAGCAATCCCAATTTCAATCCAATGTTGACAATATTGTTTTCAAGAGTACGAAATCACGTGACTTTGAAATTGATATTGGAATCGTATTGGTATTGGATTAGAATTAAAATTAGTTTGGAGAGTAGACCTACGGGTTTTCCTGTAATGTAAAATGTAAGGTAGCAGTATACAGTAGCAGATATATATATAATTTCAGACCCAGTAGTTTCGGAGATAAGGGGGAGAATGGTAAATTTTCGTCTATCTTCTTAAATAACTTTAACAATATATTATAAAATTATCAAAAGAAAAAATTGAGACCCTCGCAACAAGTCCTTCCCTTTCCTAGCCTTTAGTTGATACAGTTGCTGCTGCGCTCTGGGTCGCGGGTTCGATTCCCGCACGGGACAAATATTTGTATGATCTGCAGGTAGTTGTTCCGGGTCTGGGTGTGTAGTGTGTGGAATTTATGTATGTAAACGTACCCACGACACAGGAGACATCCTAGTGTGGGCCAATGTTTAAAAAGAAAAAGATTTCACAGCGCTGCGTTGCCGAAGCCAGGCTCTACTCCAACGTGTGCTGCGCCGTGTCCTGCGGGTAGTCTCCACAGTTATTATATATATATATATAGAGATAGGACCCAGTTTTACACAGTTGCTAAACATTGCCGTTATAATAACTAAGTTAAGCATGGTGAATATAATTTGTTATACTTCTATTCCAAAATAGCTGCATCCCATCTCCAAAACGAAATTCTGCCATTTCGGATAAAACTTTAAAAACAATACCTGTAAAGATATTTAATTGTTTTTGATAGGAAGATAATATTCATCATCATCATCATCATCATATCAGCCACAGGATGTCCACTGCTGAACAAAGGCCTCCCCCTTAGATTTCCACAACGAGCGGTTACATGCCGCCCTCATCCAACGACTCCCAGCGACCTTCACCAGGTCGTCTGTCCACCTCGTTGGAGGTCGTCCCACGCTGCGTTTTCCGGTGCGCGGTCTCCATTCTAGAACCTTCGTGCCCCAGCGGCTATCAGTTCTACGAGCAATGTGCCCTGCCCATTGCCACTTCAGTTTACTAATCCTTTCAGCTATGTCGACAACTTTAGTTCTTCTACGGATCTCCTCATTTCTGATTCGATCTCGTAGAGAAATACCAAGCATAGCTCTCTCCATAGCTCGCTGAGTGACCTTGAGCTTTCTTATGAGGCCTATTGTGAGTGACCACGTCTCTGTTCCATATGTCATCACTGGTAACACACACTGGTTAAAGACTTGCGTCTTGAGGCATTGCGGTATTGTCGACGAAAAGATGTTGCGAAGTTTCCCAAACGCTGCCCAGCCGAGTCGGATTCGACGATTGATCTCTTTCTCGAAGTTGGACCTACCTAACTGGACAGTTTGTCCCAGGTAGACATACTTGTCAACAACTTCGAGAACAAAGCTCCCAACGGATATTGGGATGGGCACGACATGGGCATTTGACATGACTTTTGTCTTGCCCATGTTCATCTTAAGGCCTTGTTGGGAAACTCTGTTGAGATCATCGAGCATTGTGCTGAGCTCTTGCAGCGATTCTGCCATGACTACGATGTCATCGGCAAATCGAAGGTGAGTGATATGCTCGCCATTGATGTTAATGCCGAATCCTTTCCACTCCAGTAGTTTGAAGGTCCTCCATTGCAGCGGTAAACAGTTTCGGGGAAATGACGTCCCCCTGTCTCACACCTCTCTGCAATGGAATTGCCCCCGTGCTCTGTTCATGTACTCGGACCGACATGGTGGCGTTTCTGTATAAGCACTTCAACACTTCAATGTACCGATAGTCGATCTGGCACCGCTGCAGAGATTGCAGCACTGCCCAGGTTTCGATCGAATCGAAGGCTTTCTCATAGTCCACAAACGCCAAGCATTTATACTCCTCGGTCTTCTGTATAACCTGCCGCAGCGTATGGATGTGGTCTATGGTACTGAAACCTTTTCGGAAACCGGCTTGTTCGGGAGGCTGGAAGTCATCAAACCTGCGCTCGAGACGATTCGTGATAACCCTTGAAAACAGCTTATAAACATGGCTCAGAAGTGAGATGGGTCTATAATTCTTCAATAGGGTGTTATCACCCTTTTTGAAGAAGAGCACCACCTCACCTCTGTTCCACGCTTCCGGCGTTGTGCCCTCGAGTAAGACGGAATTGAATAGCTTCTGAAGGACTTTAAGTACCGGTATGCCACCCGCTTTCAGAAGCTCTGTCGTAATTCCGTCCGCACCCGGCGCCTTGTTATTTTTAAGCTGTTTCAAGGCCATCCTAATCTCGTACAGGCTGATGTCCGGGATATCCTCGGTATAGTGTCGGGTTAGTTTGGCTCGAGGGTCTTTGTCAGAGCCAATGGTAGGTATAGTAACCGAGGTGTATAACTGCCGGTAGAAATTCTCAATCTCTCTCAAAACCTCTGGCTTAGTCGACGCTACACTGCCGTCCTCGGTCTTCAGCTTCATAATACGACTTTGCCCAATAGACTTGTCTCTTGCGAACACTTTGGAGCCTTGATTGCGCTCAATCGCCTCTTTAACACTATTAGTGTTAAAGGTGCGGATATCGTGACGCAAGGACTTCCATATCCGTCTATTGAGCAGTCTGTATGCTTCAGCATCACCGGAGGACTGCAGCGTCATGGCGCGTCTTTCTGCCATGAGGTCGAGAGTGTGATCGGAGAACTTTTTTGGTCTACCTTTACGGTGGGTTTTAAAGAACTTAGACCCAACCGTTTGGACAGTTTCTACAAACCTACCATTTAGATCGTCCACAGATACGCAATGTTCTAGGTACTCGAAGCGGTTTTGGAGTTCGAGTTGAAAGCTCTCGGGGTTTTGGATATGAGCACTAGAGGGCCGGAGCGTAGACCTCATCAGACGAGACCTCTCAACTTTGAGATTAATATTCAATGTGCCTCTTACCATTCGGTGATCACTACCGGTTTTCACCCTGTGGATCACAGAGACATCATTGAATATTTGTCTTTTATTGGTCATGATGAAGTCAATCTCATTCCTCGTGGAACCATCGGGACTCATCCAGGTCCATTTCCTGTGAGGCGGCATTTGGAAAAAGGAGTTCATCACGAAGAGTCCCTCCTTTTCCAAAAAGTCGGCCAGCCTCTGTCCCCTGGGGTTCCGATGCCCATATCCAAATTGCCCCACTCTCAACTCACCATCGCATCGAGTGCCCAGCTTTGCGTTGAAGTCCCCCATCACAACAGTGAAGTGTGTCTTCGAGGTACGTATAGCCCTACTTACGTCCTCATACATACTCTCTACTTCATCATCTGGGTGTGTCGAGGTCGGTGCGTAGACCTGTATGACCTTCAACGAATACCTCTTGGATATTCTGAGTATAAGGTACGCTACCCTGCTCGACACACTTTCGATGGCCACTATGCTGTTAATGAGGGACCTGCGGACGAGAAACCCGACACCACCTTGAGACAGATGTTCGCCTTCCCGGTAGTAGAATAAGTTGCCGGATTTCAGGGTTATCGTGTTCTCCCCCTCTCTTCGGACTTCTGATAGTCCCATGATATCCCAGTGCAACTTATCTATTTCTTCTTCCAGCTCAACAATCTTTTCGTCTGCCCTCAGTGTTCGTGTGTTGTAAGTCACCAGGGCCAGTTTCCGTTTAGGGTGGTAGCCGGATCCCATCCGGAGATTCTTAGCACCCCCTGCCCCGCCATTACCATGGCCGCTACCATGACCAGGAATAGCGGGGCTGCCGGGAACTGGGGGCCGGTGCTTGAATTGTGTTGTCATTTTGGGGGGAATTTGCCGATACTCACCACGCTTGGCAAACGGGTTGGTGAGCGCAGAATTGCTATTGCTCAGCAAAAGGGACGCTGCTGCCCATCCCTCTGGTTAAGAGTCCCTTAGTCGACTTTTACGACTTCCACGGGAGGAGATGGATACGGAGTAGATAATATTGCTTCAATTTAATGAAGGTTTTACTTTCTAAGGAACTCACGGAAAAAAAGTTGCTGGCCTAAAACAAAATGGTATTTCAAATTACCTTCCTTTCCTCTACTTTAATAAATAGATATAAATAATACTTGACATAAACTGTAATTAGAAAAGTCATCTATCGCCTTATGGCAACCAAGAGAACTAACTAGTAAAAACTTGCTTATTCACCATAATCAAGATTATAGGTACCTACAGGTAGTCTCAATATTGCGAGATGGTATGCTAGTGTGGGAAAATTCTACAGAAATCAAAAATGTATTTATTGCACAACATAAATGCATACGACCCATTTGCGGTGTTCGCACCCACAGAATGACGCAGGCAATTTTTTACCGACTTCAAAAAGGAGGAGGTTCTTAATTCGATGCGTATTTTTTTTTATGTATGTACACCGATTACTCGACTTGTCGACCGATTTGAGCAATTCCTTTTTTAACTGGTGCAGAATGCTTTCGAGTTGGTCCCATTTAAATTTCATTATATTTGATTGAGTAGTTTTTTAACCAGCTTCAATAAACAGGTTAATTTGACTGCGCTTATCTAGATGATGTCCTAATAGTTTCGATTCCTGTCGGATCAGAGAACCGATTTGAGTCATTCTTATTTTTAGTGTTAAATACTGATACCATTTGGAAAAATTGGAAAAAGTTCTTACATTTATTCACACTAAAAAGAAACAAATAAAACTTTTCAACAAAAAAAAATACCGACTTCAAAAACCCTACACGATATAAAAATATATTAAAACTACTGAAAATGAAAACAATAACTTTATTTATGAAGTTGGGCGGGGCCAGGTGTGCCCCAACTACGGTTCATGCAGACCAACGAGAAGTTATATTTTAAACCTGGCCCCGCCCAACTTCATAGATAAAGTTTCTTTTCCTTTTCAGTGGTCTTATTTTTATATCGTGTAGGGTTTTTGAAGTGAAAGTTTTATTAAGAAATATATACCTACTGTAATATTTTGCCTCAATCTATGTTCGCGAAATAAGTCATCATCAAATCAGCCATAGGACGTTCACTGAACCGAACAAAGGCCTCCCATAGATTTCCACAAACATGTCGTCATTTTGGGGAAATTTGCCAGTACTCACTACGCTTGGCAGACAGGTTTGTAAGCGCAGTATGGCTTCTCTTCCATAAAAGTGACGCTGCTGCCTATCTCTCTGGTTTTCACAACATCTACGATTCCACGGGAGGAGATGGAGATCCACACGGAAATTCGTGACCCTATTTAATACTGTCTCTTATCTGTCATCAGCCCGTGAACGTTGAATACTCAACATCAGCCTCCTAATAAACGGAACTAGGGATATTGCCAAGCTTGGCTGGCACATTTGCGATCGCAGTATGTTATTACTCAGAAATTCAGAATACAGAAAGAACCGTTGTTATTAGCACACGGGAGATGCCCACCCCTTGATCAACAAATGCACCATTTAAATATTCTATCTAAATAGTGCCAATTTACATTGTATTTACAAGGTACATATCGCACTAGCAATATTCGTTATCGCAAAATAGGTCACCGAAGAAACCTCAAATTGCAAAATCGCATAACTAATAAATAATCACTGTAGCTTCTATTACTAAAACATTGCACATAAAAACTCGTGAGTGGCTACCTACATATGTTGGTATGTATGCAGCACAGCCGCTTATCAACGCAACCGCATTCATCATCATCATATCAGTCACAGGACGTCCACTGCTGAACAAAGGCCTCCCCCGTAGATTTCCACAACGAGATGTCACATGCCGCTTTCATCCAACGACTCCCAGCGACCTTAACCAGGTCGTCTGTCCACCTCTTTGGAGGTCGTCCCATACTGCGTTTTCCGGTGCGCGTTCTCCATTCGAGAACCTTTTTGCCCCAACGGCCATCAGTTCTACGAGCAATGTGCCCCGCCCATTGCCACTTCAGTTTAATAATCCTTTCAGCTATTTCGACAACTTTAGTTCTTCTACGGACCTCCTCATTTCTAAATTCGATCTCGTAGGGAAATACCAAGCATAGCTCTCTCCAAAGCTCGCAAAGTGACATTGAGCTTTCTTATGAGGCCCATTGTGAGTGACCGTCTCTGTTCCATATGTCATCACTGTCACACTGGTTAAAGACTTATGCCTTGAGGCATTGCGGTATTGTTGACGAAAAGACGTTGCGAAGTTTCCCGAACGCTGCCCAGCCGAGTCGGATTCGACGATTGACCTCTTTCTCGAAGTTGGACCTACCTAACTGGACAGTTTGTCCTAGGTAGACATACTCGTCAACAACTTCGAGAACAGAGCTCCCGACGGATATTGGGATGGGCACGACATGGGCATTTGACATGACTTTTGTCTTGCCCATGTTCATTTTTAGGCCCACCTGTTGGGAAACTGTTGAGATCATCGAGCATTGTGCTGAGCTCTTGCAGCGATTCTGCCATGACTACGATGCCGTCGGAAAATCGAAGGTGAGTGATATACTCGCCACTGATGTTAACGCCGAATCCTTTCCACTCCAGTAGCTTGAAGGCATCCTCCATTGCAGCGGTGAACAGTTTCGGGGAAATGACGTCCCCCTGTCTCACACCTCTCTGCAATGGAATTTCCCCCGTACTCTGTTCATGTATTCGGACCGCCATGATGGCGTTTCTGTATAAGAACTTCAACACTTTAATGTACCGATATTCAATTTGGCACCGCTGCAGAGATTGCAGCACTGCCCAGGTCTCGATCGAATCGAAGGCTTTCTCATAGTCCACAAACGCCAAGCATAGTGGTTGATTATACTCCTCGGTCTTCTGTATAACCTACCGCAGCGTATGGATGTGGTCTATGGTACTGCAACCTTTTCGGAAACCGGCTTGTTCGGGAGGCTGGAAGTCATCAAACCTGCGCTCGAGACGATTCGTGATGACCCTTGAAAACAGCTTATAAACATGGCTCAGAAGTGAGATGGGTCTATAAGCCTTCAATAGGGTGTTATCACCCTTTTTGAAGAAGAGCACCATCTCACATCTGTTCCACGCTTGTCGGCGTTGTGCCCTCGAGTAAGACGGAATGGAATAACTTCTGAAGGACATTCTGTACTGGTGTGCCACCCGCTTTCAGAAGCTCTGTCGTAAATCCGTCCCCACCCGGTGCCTTGTTATTTTTAAGCTGTTTCAAGGCCATCCTAATCTCGTGCAGGCTGATGTCCGGGATATCCTCGGTATAGTGTCAGGTTAGTTTGGCTCGCGGGTATTTGTCAGAGCCAATGGTAGGTATAGTTACCGCTCGGGGGTCACGGGCGCGCAGATTGGGGAGTCTTACCGAGTGACCCCCGAGAAGACGGTGGCGCGCACGTGGTCATGTGCCGCCGTGTGCGCAGCAGAGCGCACAGCACAAAGACTTGAGGGGATCCTTTACAATCCCCCCCCGAGAAGTGACTGCGGGGTGGTCGTTTTACGGCCGCCTGCCCTCCGCTAGAGGGGGTGACCGCTTTACAGTCATTCCCTGCGAGATGTGCCTCAAGGAGTGGCACCAATGGGCGGCTCTAGTGTCTTATCTTAAGAGGACCTGGAGCCACCTTCGGTGCCGAAGATGACCGCTCCAGTGGTTTTAGCCGGTAGGAGCCGGCATACCCCTTCGCCCTTCCCCGGGTTGGAGGAAGTTCCATGTAGAATTTCCACTAGACACCAATAAAAATAAAATTAAACAAAGGTATTGTTACCGAGGTGTATAGCTGCCGGTAGAAGTTCTCAATCTCTCTCAAAACCTCTGGCTTAGTCGACGCTACACTGCCGGCTTCGTTCTTCAACTTCATAATACGACTTTGCCCAATAGACTTGTCTCTTGAGAACACTTTGGAGCCTTGATTCCTCTCAATCGCCTTTTTAACACCGTTGGTGTTAAAGGTGCGGATATTGTGACGCGAGGACTTCCATATCCGTCTATTGAGCAGTCGGTATGCTTCAGCATCACCGGAGGACTGCAGCGTCATGGCGCGTCTTTCTGCCATGGTCGAGAGTGTGATCGGACAACTTTTTTGGTCTACTTTTACGGTGGGACCGTTTAGACCGTTGGGTCTAAGTTCTTTAAAACAATTTGGACAGTTGCTACAAACCTTTTTTTTTTTTTTTTTTTTATTGATGCCCAGTGGAAATTCTACATGGAACTTCCTTCACCCCGGGGAAGGGCGAAGGGGTGTGCCGGACTCCTACCGGCTAAAACCACTGGAGCGGTCATCTTCGGCACCGAAGGGGGGCTCCAGGTCCTCGTAAGATCACACTAGAGCCGCCCATTGGTGCCACGCCTTTAGGCACATCTTGGAAGGGGTGAATGTAAAGGGTCACCCCCTCTAGTGGAGGGAAGGCGACTGTAAAAAGGTCGCCCCCCAGGCACCTCTCGGGGAGGATTGTAAAGGATCCCCCCAAGCCTCGCTTTGCGCTGTGCTGCGCACACGGCGGCACGTGACCACGTGCGCGCCACCGTCTTCCCGGGGGTCGCTCGGTGTGAGCACGCAGACTCCCCAATCTGCGCACCCGCGACCCCCGAGGCCCCCCACCATGAATTGACGGCAGGGGGCTCAGGCGTGTTGGACTTGGGAGCCGGGACGGTTGTTGCCCCGGCGCCGTCTCGTCCTTCTCCGTGCGGGATCGGCCCTCTCCCGATCCCGCTCTGCAGTCTCCTTCTGCAGCATGACGCTCTCGCAGAAGGAGACCACTGCACTCCAATTTTCGTGCTCTGCCAACATAGCCGACACTACTGCTGGCAGAGAGAGATCTTGCCCGATCCGATCGACCAGGATCCGCCGCTCGGCGGCCCACGCAGGGCACGCCTCGAGCGTGTGCTGTGCGGTGTCCTGGTCGCTATCACAATGGTGGCACTGTGCCGTAACCTCGCGTCCTATTCTGTGCAGGTATGCACCGAAACAACCGTGACCGGTGAATACCTGCGTCAGACGGTAGGTGACGCGCTCGCTCCTTCTGAGCCAGGCTCCGAAGAGCGGCAGGATGGCCTCGACGACGCGCTTGGTCACGAACTGCGACCGTAGGCGATGTCGCCACATCTCGAGTGCGCGCCGTCGAGCCTGCCGCCTAAGTCTATCGAACGCCCCTGAAGGCACGCCTTCCCCACTTTGAGTTGCTACAAACCTACCATTTAAATCGTCCACAGATACGCAGTGTTCTAGGCACTCGGAGCGGTTTTGGAGTTCGAGTTGAAAAATCTCGGGGTTTTGGATATGGAACTAGATTTGGAGCGTAGACCCCATCAGACGTGACCTCTCAACTTTGAGATTAAATTCAATGTGCCTCTTACTATTCGGTGATCACTACCGGTTTTCACCCTATGGATCACAGAGACATCATTGAATATTTGTCTTTTATCGGTCATGATGAGGTCAATCTCATTCCTCGTGGAACCATCGGGACTCATCCAGGTCCATTTCCTATGAGGCGGGTTTTGGAAAAAGGAGTTCATCATGAAGAGTCCCTCCTTTTCCAAAATGTTTAGCCAGCTTCTGTCCCCTGGGGTTCCGTTGCCCATATCCAAATTGCCCCACTCTCAACTCGCCATCGCATCGGGTGCCCAGCTTTGCGTTGAAGTCGGCTATCACAACAGTGAAGTGTGTCTTCGAGGTATGTATGGCCCTACTTAGTCCTCATACATACTCTCTATCATCATCTGCTTGTGTTGACAACGAATACCTGTTGGATATTCTAAGTATAAGGTACGCTACCCTGCTCGACACACTTTCGATGGTCACCACCTTGAGATAGATTTTCGCCTTCCCGGTAGTAGAATAAGTTGCCGGATTTATCGTGTCCTCGCCCTCTCTTCGGACTTCTGATAGACCCGTGATATCCCAGTGCAACTTATTTATTTCTTCTTCCAGCTCAACGATCTTTTCGTCTGCCCTCAGTGTGCGTGCGTTGTATGTTAGCACCCCTGCTCCGCCGTTACCGTGGCTGCTACCATAACCAGGAATAGCGGGGCTCCCGGGAACTGGAGGCCGATGTTTAGGTTGAGTCGTCATGTTGGGGGGAATTTGCCGATACTCACCACGCTTGGCAGGCGGGTTGGTGAGCGCAAAAATGCTACTGCTCAGCAAAAGGGACACTGCTGCCCATCCCTCTGGTCCCTTAGTCGACTTTTACGGCCTCCACGGGAGGAGATGGAGTGGTGCTATATTCTTAATCCGGACACCACACATAACAACCGCATTATCAAAATCTAATTACCGAATATATAAATGTAAACATAAATTTCTATACTAAAAGTATAAACGTGTATAAAATGACAAAAAAGAGAATAGATCTGGAATAGTAGATCACACTGCAGAAATACATCAAGACTAGAGTAATAAATTATTACTCCACTAGCCACTTGGTCCTTATATACTTAATGATTATTTGAATATTTCTATTGTAATGCCACGTTTGTTACTGTAATACTATTTTACGGCTAATGACCGTTACCTCATTTTAATGTTTTGCCATTTTCTTAACTGCTTTCACAATTTTATCACATTTCGGATTAATTATATCCAACATAGTGACTTGTATAATGTAGCTTGGCGAATTATAAGTGTGATATAATTATAATTAACAGGCAAGGCAAATTATATTCGGTTTTATATTTATGTATCACGCCATCACGTACTTTTTCCTAAGTGCTGCTTTAGGTCATGATAAAAACAATGTTACTTTTGGTGATCATCATGTCATATCAGCCAAAGGACGTCCACTGCTGAACAAAGGTGTCCCCCTTAGATTTCCACAACGAGCGGTCACATGCCGCTTTCATCGAACGACTCCCAGCGACCTTAACCAGGTCGTCTGTTTACCTCTTTGGAGGTCGTCCCACACTGCATTTTCCGGTGCGCGGTCTCCATTCGAGAACCTTTTTGCCCCAACGGCCATCAGTTCTACTAGCAATATGTCTCGCCCATTGCCACTTTAGTTTACTAATCCTTTCAGCTATGTCGACAACTTTAGTTTTTCTACGAATCTGCTCATTTCTGATTAGATCTCGTAGAGAACTACCTAGCATATCTCTCTCCATAGCTCGCTGAGTGACCTTAAGCTTGGTGACAACAACAAAAATAAAAACCAGTCCACAGGAACATCGTAAGATTCTTCCAAAGACACAGATTTTACAGATAGCATGACGTGGAGGAGAAGGACAGCGTAGGTATAGCCAGAAAATCGTTTTCCTCACAAGTACAGCGGATGCGGTGGATGGTCAAAACAACTAAGCATTCCCCATCTTAAAGTAAAGTAAAGTAAATTTATTTAAACACTTCAAGTACAATAGTTACAAAAAACCCAGTAGTACATAAAAGTAAACGTATGCGCTACAGTTTTACAATCTGTCTTGATGATCTATATATCTATATATATGATCTATATATATATATATATACTTACTTACTTTTATAAAATCATATACCTAGGTTTTCTCCGAACGATGTCATAAAAGCAACTGGCAGTGCAGAGCTATCATCTATATTCAACGTTAAATTTAACTACTTATATTATAAAAATAAAGATTAATCTTCATTGAAATCCAAAAAGTCAACGCAATAACTTCTTTATCATTCATTTACCAGTACCAAGTAGGTAAAAAATTTACTACTATCAGTTAAATAATCGTCAGATTTTTTAGGTAGTAGTTGACTATCTGCAAATTACAACGACGTGATTTCCTGAGATGATGTCATTACAAAATGGCTCTCTCCTCGTCACTATGTAACATGAAATGAATACTAAGCTGCAACTTTCAAGTAAACGTTCCAAGAGCACGCCGTACTAATAACATATTATACCTACTTGCATAGGTTAGTAGATATTCAATAGTTAGTTAGCCCGGGGTGTTTCTCTGTGTACCGGACGCCCTGTACTTAAATACAAGCACGATTTAAAACTATTTTAATAGCCCTGTGCATAATGAAATCGTCCTACATAACAATAGTCGCGTCAACTCATGGCCTAAAATGCAAATAAGAGAAAAATGCCACGACTCCTTGCGAGCATGTGAAACAAACGTTACCATGACAATTTTATCGACCGGTGGCTTTTCCGAGGCTTTTCCCTGAAATTCTCATTCGCGTGTCGCCTTCTGAAACAATAAGGTACCAAAGTCTAGGCACACAGTTCTATAGCCGGCGGGTGGTTTCCGGTCTGAGCCTTATAGAATCGTGTTTGTAATGGGTTCAAAATGAATAGGTAATTCGTGCGTGTTCATACCGTTAATTTTTAAAAAGCTGTCTGCCTGCGATTGAATCGTAGTCGGTAGTGCGAGTCCAGCAGCCGTGGACAATGAGTGCACGTGCCAAGCGGACCGAGACACGCGCTCACCGCGGGCAATGCGCGAGCTTCCGTTTTTGAAAAGAACTCCGCAGCTCTCATTAGCCGGTGCACCGTAACTGCGCTGTGGTTGTGCCAAACGCAACGTGTGTGCAATACGAGGCATTAGAAAGTGTAATGATTATTGTGGTGCGATGCTGTCAGTGAGCAAGCCGGCGTCGTTAGTCCAGCAGAAGAAGCAGCAGTGGGCGCGGGAGAGAGGTGCGTACTACGTAGTGTGGTGCGTCCGCGCGTGTTGTAAGCCGAACTACCCGCCACAGCGCGCCCCTGTCCTCGATAGCACCAGTCCGTGGCTCAGAGCTGTATGTTTGCATCTCTATTACGCTCCTTAACTATTTTGCAACATATTCGCGGTCGAGGTTTCATCAAGGATATTAATTAGCATTCGCGGCTTTCCGACACGTTGGTCTCACAAAAGTTATTTTGGATTACGACAGCTTTAGACGGTACGTATAACTAAAACGATAAATCATAATAATATGTAACATTTCAACAGTGATTTGTTTACATTAAATATACTCGTATTGCCTCGGAGCCAATGCTCTTTGCTCGGAGCGTATTGCCTCGAAATGACAATTCAGAACTCCAATTTCACTTTCTGTGATAAAAGTTGAAAGTTAAAAAAAAGAAAATTATCCACATTGCAGAGGTTAGCAGGAGGGTGTATTGCTCGTTCCAGTCACTCAAGCGTCTCCAGAAGTTCCTGCCATTTCAAACAAAAATTACTCTTGCCCAATCTCTTCTTCTTCCACTTCTAGACTATGCTGATGTCTGCTTCCTTGATGCAACGGAGAATCTTCTAAATAAACTCGAACGTCTGCAGAATTTGTGTATCCGCTTCATTTTCGGCCTTCGAAAGTACGACCATGTGTCCGAATTCCGGACGCGATTGAAGTGGTTACCCGTTCGGCGACGTCGAGATACTCACATACTTACTTTTCTCTTTTCTGTACTTCATAATCCTAATTCTCCTGCATATCTTCGGGATCGCTTTGAGTACCTTATCCCCAGAGGGAAACCTTGCCGCACGGCCTCTTCTCTTCTCCTTCATACTCCTCGTCACACTTCAACTTGTTATGATGAGTCATTCACTGTACGTGCAGTGCGCCTTTGGAATTCACTTCCACATTCCTTGCGTGATAGCTCTTCGTCTGATGTTTTCAAGAAAAGAATTAAGGAACATTTTCTTTCAATATGACTTGGTAGTATGTATGTATTATTAGATATTGGTATATGTATGTATGTACGTAGGTATGTATATATTATTATTATTGTTGTATATATTTGTATGTGACTTATTTTCTAAGTATATATTTATTTATATACCTAATATGTTATGCATTTTAATGAACTTTTATATTTATAAATATCTGGTCATGCTTCATTCTTGTTGTACACGTAATTAGATCCTCATATTAACATTACTCTATCACTCAAAGGTTTGCTGTAAGAGAACTCAATATTGAGTTAAGCTCGCCTATGTACATCAACTTTTCTTTAGTATTGTTTTAATCTGTAAATATTGTGTGCAATAAAGAATAATAACCAATCACACGTACCCATTTATAATTTCCACTTTTCCAATGAATTACAACAAAAAGGTTACAAATATAGGTACTTACAACATACAATTTCCTCAGCAGTTTGGTGATAATACCCACAGTGCCTAGCTCATAACTCATAAGGTATCTTTGGCACAGACGATGTGAGAAATCCTCATAAATAATTATTTAAACACCTGAAAAATGCTGATTAAATTGAGCTAATATAACATTGTAACAGACGTATTCGATATCACGCTATACTATTTAAATACATTTTTATTTAAGTATTCAAAAATTGGTGCGGGTAATGCCTAAAAGGTTGGTCAGCGCTTATTATTAATTTAATACTCAAGGTTTACTTAAGCTTAGTAGCTATACCTTTTTATTACGAAAGTAGTTTGTACCCAAATAAACGTTGAAGTGTATTATGTACCTTATTCATGCAAACAAAACACCCTAATTCATAAATTAAAACCCTAATTAGGCCATCAAATAGGGTTTCCGGTGACAGGAAGTATTACAATTGACGACAGCTGAATTGCCATCAATTACAACATAGCGTTACCAAATAACAATAGTTGAGATAAAACGATTGTTAACTATTGACGATGTCGGGGGCAGCAGTCGATGAAACAGTCGGCTTTCAAGGTTGAGGAAAGCAATGACCTTTGTGCTTTCAACATACGAATGCAACTTACCCTACATATTGAAATTGTCTCTACAACGAAATCATTAGGCTTTACTTTCAGTACATATCTAGAATTGATTGGTATCAACTTCTATTTCGTCGGTAAACTGTCATTTCGACTAATCACGAAGTGAAACTAAATCTACCTATTTCCCGTGACATGAATTCATCAGAGTGGAAATTATGACAATTTAGTAGCTGAGTAGGTACTTCAAATTACTGCCAGCTATGCCACCTATAATTGAATACCCGATTATTTATTTATTTAATAGCCTTTATTTCAGACATTTACAAAATCGCTTAGTGTACACTGCTTAAGATATATATTTATTGATGTCCGTTCGTCCCGCGACGAAGGCCTCCTCTAATTCCCTCCATTTCGTCCTATCCTGTGCCGTCCTAGTCCAAATTCTTCCCGCTACCGCTATGATTTCATCTTCCCATCTTCTAAATTGTCGTCCTCGTTTTCTTTTTCTATCCCTTGGGTACCACGTCATCATAGTTTTGCTCCATTTATCCTGCCCTCTTGCCGTATGTCCTGCCCATTTCCATTTTAGTTCCTTTATCTTTACTGTGACGTCCTTTATTTTGGTTATCTTCCTAATTAGTTTGTTCCTCATTCTGTCACTTTTACTTTTCCCCATCATACTTCTTTCCATAGCATGCTGGCATGTTTCTAATTTTGTAGCATGGGCTTTTGTAAGAGCCCATGTTTGGGAACCATATGTGAGAATCGGCAGCACACAAGTATCGTATAGTTTTCTCTTTATTGTTATTTTTGTTTGTTTGTTTTTCATAATTTCCTTGCAAGACCAATATCTCTTCCATGCATTTCCAATCCGTTTTTCTATTTCCTTTGTTGTTAAATCCTTTGGGGAGATTACTTGGCCTAGATATTCATATTCTTGAACATTGTCTATGCTATTGTTATCTACTCTGATGGGTTCTTCTATGCTGTTTGTCATAGCTTTTGTTTTCTGAGCGTTCATCGTCAAGCCAACAAGTTTGCTTTCCCTGTCCAAGTCTTCCAGCATTTGTTGGAGGTCCCTTGACGTTTGTGCGAAGATTATCAAATCATCGGCAAATCGTAGGTGGGTAAGGTTTTCTCCATTGATGTTAAGACCGTATTTTTCCCAGTTGAGTTGACGAAAAACATCTTCTAGAACCGCGGTAAATAGCTTTGGCGATAAGGGGTCACCTTGGCGCACTCCTCTTCGAATTGGTAATGCTTGCCCTTCTCGTTCGAGCTTCACCTTTTCTGTACTATTAGCGTATATGTTTTTAATAATTTTAATGTACTTGCTGTCGACCCCTTGATTTTTTAGTGCCTTCCATATTTTTTCGTGATCCAGAGAGTCAAATGCTTTGCGATAGTCCACGAAACAGCAATAGAAAAGTATGTTAAACTCTTTGCTTTTCTCAAAGACTTGTTTAACGACGTGGATGTTGTCTAGCACCGAAAAATTGCTTCTAAATCCCGCTTGTTCCTTAGTTTGGTTTTCGTCAAGTAGTGATGATTAACTGTGTACAGCCGAGTCTGTGCAATACACCTACACTAATGTCCCCAGGAGAATCAATTAATTAGTTTATAACGTCCACAAGTGAACAAAGCCCCTTTATGAAACCACGACTGCTACAAGGAAGAAAGAAAGAAAATATTATGCCCATAGAGCGGGCGCGGTAAAGGTATAAAAATAAAAGAATACTAGAAATTATCATAAAAATTTACAATTATTTTTTTACTCTTGAGCATACATCTTTATTTTCGGTTGGCAAACATGGCAAGAGAGTTTTTAAAACCATTTATAGGTGTAAATATTTAGATTACAAACAGAAGATATTAGCCTCTCGAAAAAATATTAAAAGCGTGCGCCGCAAGAGAAATAATTAAGTTGAGCGCAGCACATTGCTGAGGCTTTGAGATAAACAACGCCAACAGTGCTTGTACAACAAACGATCGTGCTAAAAGAAAATCGAATCACCGCGTTTTGTACAAGGATTTAATTATCGCAGTAGTTGACATATTGTTATAAACGCTAGGGAAGATGCAGCTGCCTGGCGACACCCACTTAAAGAGATTTCTACAGTGTATAATTTCTAGTAGATACTTAATATCTTCTTATAGTCGGACACATTAAACAATTACAGTTTCGATCTACGTTAGACAGGTAACGTCTTGGCGTTAAATAATGTAAAAGAAACACTCTAGAGACTGTCTACGCTCCACGAGAGCGTGACGGCTCAAACAAAATATACCATTAGTAGCTGGAACACTTGTTTTTATTTACCAATCCGTTATTTGCCTTCATTGTTAGACAACTTCACTCATTGAAAAAGAAAATAGAAAAAAGTCTTTACATCATCTTTTTGAATCTGTCATGAGTTCATGACAAAAAATTGTAGAAGTCTGTAAATGATAATAACAGCTGTAATCGATCCGTCGCAATTAAATTGTGGATTATTCAGGCCGTAACTAAAGAATGGCGCATTTCACTTTCCTCTAAAGTTCAACAAATTGTAACTAACTTGACCCACTCCCTTAACCATCCGCTTTTGGATAACTAGGTAAGTATTTACCTAGGCACATAGATTATTCGATCTCTATGAGTAGCGGCCAGCGGCTGACAAACTAGGGGTAGTCGGTCGCCCGCACAGAAACAGTTTTGTTCTGTGCCTCTCTGAAGAGATGTGTGACTGGTCAGGTCGGACAGAGACGGGTCCCGTCAGACCAAGTTTAAGTCTGATACGTGCCAGGGGTGCGGTATAATGCTGACAAGGCGATCACCTCACCCCTACCCATAGGTAAGTAGTGCAAGGACACCGTGGGGTTTTAGCCGGTAAGAGTTCGGCCCCACCATGTTCAGATGCCGGTCGCGCCTCGTCCGCAGTTACTCTTTCGAATTCTAAAAGTTAAGTTTGAAAATAGATGGTCTTTGCCTCCCCTGTATGTAAAAGCACTAAGTACCTAACCTGCCTTTTTATTTTTTACCTTTTTTTCTCCAGTTGAAGCGAAGGGGTATTCCGGACTCCTACCAGCTAAAACCACTGGAGCGGTCATCTTCGGCACCGAAGAGGGGCTCCAGGTCCTCGTAAGATCACACTAAACCACCCATAGGTGCCACTCCTAGGCACATCACGGAGGGGATGACTGTAAAGCGATCAGCGGCCGCCCGGGGGGATTGTAATGGATCCCCCGAGCGTCCCCGTGCGCTGTGCTGTGCTGCGCACACGGCGGCGCGTGACCACATGCGTGCGACCGCCTCAGCCTGTCGAACGCCCCTGGAGGCGCGCCTGCGCTGCTCTGGCGAAGGGAGCGTGTCTGATCGTAGACGCACGCATCCATCTCCGCCAGGATATTGAAAGTCGGAAAACGCGCCAGCAGTGTTGCCGCTTCGTAGGACACTGTTCGGTATCCTCGTGCGATTCGCATAGCCACTCTGCGCTGTAGACTGTGAATTCTGGTGGTTCTGCAGCGCTGGGCGCCTGACCTAGTGCACCCACTACCCTCTCGACTCGGAACGAGGCGCTGAAAGTGCTCTTTGAATCCCCAAGGACTGTCCAGTCCTGTCCCGATTCGCGCGCCACCAATGCGTATCCATCCACGAACTGGGTGGTTCTCTAATTGGCAGTTTGTGGAACCATAGCGCCTCGGTTTTTTAAGGAACTATACACAGACCCAGGTCTAACACAAGAGTGTCGTCAGCGTAACAGATCAAGCTGACGCCAGCAGGGAGAACGACACGCAGGACCGCGTCATAGGCGAGGTTCCATAAAAAGGGGCCGAGAACCGACCCCTGCGGAACCCCGCACATAATCTCCCTCCGCTTTACGCTACCGTCCCTGCCCACGTAGCGAATGTGGCTATCGAGATAGGCCTCTATGATGCCTTGCAGGTACGGGGGGCATCGATGATGGACTAGTGCCCCCCTAATCGCGCCCCACGATATGGAGTTGAAAGCGTTGACGATGTCTAGACTGATAACCAACGCCACCCCACCCCGCTGGGACACTGCCTGTTCCGACAGTGAGTGGACGCGAAGAATCCTGTCGATTGTGGACCGCCGCTGCCGGAAGCCATACTGACTTTCGGCCAGGTGCGACCCACTTGCGACAGGTGCTCAACGAGTCTGGTGCCATGCCTATAGGCAAACCTCGGAGATAGTAAAGGAACCCCCCGAAGCCTCATTGTGCGCTGTACTATGTAGCGCACACGGCGGCGCGTTACCACATACGCGCCGGCGTCTCGTCGTGGGTCGCTCGGTGTGGGCACGCAACTTAATTGATTTACCTACCACCCGCCGCGCGCTCTTAAAGCTGTTTCTCTGTTCTACTATCTACTCGGTGCCTGCGTTCTGTGTAGCGGAGCCTGCACTACAGATTCAAATCTGGAAGCTTTAATTTAGCATGTTAATAGGATTACTGTGCCAGTTAAAATTACAAACTATTTTGGATGATGATATAATGTATCATGTTTGTTAATACTAGGTACTTTAGACACTTTGATCTGGTTTTTTGTGTTATTCAAGCTTCCTTACAACATCGATTTCATATATTATCTTGTCACAGCTTTGCGTGTTAATGAATCACAAGTAAAATATAATAGATATAACATTCTGTTTGGAGAGCGGCACCGCTAACGGTAATGAACCTACTAGAGTAAATTGAAATACGCGCCATAGTAAGAACAATGCTATTGTTTTATATACTTACGATTACCTTCATTACACGAACAAACGAAAGCGACATCCATTGCAATACAACTCGATGTTTACGTACCTAATAGAAGTATTTAACATCTTGTAGTCTGGGAAATAAATAATAGTTTATGTTCATCTACATATTATTATGTAGATGATACGGATACTTACCCCTAATAGCTATAATTTATACTATGTCAGTGCCCGTAACAAACGCGTCAGTTTTAAATGCTTTAAACGTGCCATCTTTGAATTACCCGGTAGTAATCACTACGACAATGCAATTGACGTTTTGAAACTTAATTTTTATAGCCATAATAAATTCAGATAATATCAAAGCTTTTCAATGTTTGCGTGTCCTCCGTACTAAAATAAAGCAACGGTGGTTTATAACACTTATACACTATAACATTATATAATGCATGAATGACTTACCGTTTTCAGCCTGCGCTATCGATAAAACTAAAAACCCTTTGGACATAAAGGGGAAGCATTTCGTTTTTACTCTTCGAATAAAAGAATGTACGGTTAATTCAGAAACGGCTGTTGACATGGAAGGTAGCAATCAAGTTTTCTTGCCAATAAAAATAGAAAGTAGTCTATAAAAGATGTTTTTAGTGTTTATTCTGTTTATTTTATGTGCTTTGTTTTGTGTTTACGTAATCATTGTGTTTTAAGAAGAGTGTGCAAAAATCTGTTTTGTTGTTTTCAGAAGAAATGTCTCACCTCTACCTGCCTTGGGGCTCCGGTGAACGGTATACGAATCGGTTGCAAGTGCGTAATCAATTTGCTAGTACACTTGAACTACATAAGCAGTCCTCATATGAGTACCAAGAACCGGTGCAACGGCAACGGAGCCCCAGTCTACCACCGATACATAACATCGAAGATAGATCCATTAAGGATGACAGAAGGAGCAACGTACTTAACCGAAACATGACGAGTGCTAAGAGGTTCGCATTTTACGATGAAGACGGAGAAGGGGACACTTCCGGCTACGGCAGTGAAACCCTCAACCATATAAACAGAAGTGGGCATAAAGGAGTCAACAACGTCAGTGATCACAGCCCTGTTGTAGCGTGGCAACAAGAAGGAAAAGAGGACATGTAAGATTTATTTTTAAATCAACATAATGAAACTTGAATTGACTTCGCATTCGCGTTTGTCAATCATTTTCTGTATTTCATCATTTTCCGATGGTCAGGGCTCTTTATAGCACTTCTTCTTCTTTCTAGCACTACTTGTCACACGTGTACTACTTTTCGTTGACGACGACGACAGGCGAAACAATCACATTAAAAACGAGTCGATATCAACTGCGTACGCACCTAAAAGCTGGAAAATTATCACATTTTCAGCATAAACAATATAAATGACACGAGAAATGTTTTAATAATTAATACATTTGACTGCACAATTCATTATGTTTCTAAGGTTAAAAACAATGAAATAAGTTGGTTTTAGCTGCGCATATGAGGGTTAACTGGTTACATATTTGTTGCAAGCTTTTGTAATCGTAATTTATCAAATTGGACAGAGCGGACCTATTATGTATCTCAAAACAGCAAAAAACACTTCTGTCTGGTGTAAATTGATATAAGATTTTTTTAATTAAAATACTGAGATATACAATATAGAATATCACTTCGGCCATTGTAATTCATAACTATTGACTGTAAAATATATTTACCGCTGGCGATATTTATTTCTTAAACAGTGACTCAGCTATTACTCAAGCACTGTAATCGCGTAGTTTTTCTCTGTCCGTAACGCTATAGCGTGTAGATACGTAAGTGAAATTACTACTAAACTTACTAAATGTAAGATATTCCGTCGCCGTTTAGCCAATCATTTGCTTTATTATCATATTTCTTCAAGAATTGAAGTCTGATTGGATTGAACAGAACTGTCAATTCGATTAGATACGGAAAGTAGCGCATAAGTCTACTTACATCATCATATCGGCTATACAACGTCCACTACTGAACTAAGGCCTCCCCATAGATTTCCACAATGGTTTCATCATATTGGGAGGAATTTGCCAGTACTCACCACGCTTGGCAGGCGGATTCATGAGCGCAGAATGACTGCTGTTCCACAAAAGGGACACTGCTGCCCATCCCTTTAATTTAGAGTTTGAAATATTATTTATAATGATATAACGTCTTAGAGTGTTTGAAATACTGACATATTATTTCATCATTTCGGCCAAATAAAGTCCACTGCTGGACACAGGGCTCCCTCAAATATCACCACAACAACCGATATCGGTGTGTTGTGTGCTCATTGGGGGGTTTTTGCCATAATCGCCACGCTTGGCAGGCGGGTTGGCGATCGCAGTTGGTTGGTAATGTATTCGAAGGACGCTGCTGCCCAACCTCCGGCTAATCCCATAGTCGCCTTTTACGACACCCACGAGATGAGATGGGTTGCTATTCGTAGCCAGCACCGCACAGTGCACGGTGCGGTCTTAGTTCAGCTCGTTGCAAAACCTCCACTAGATTGACACAAAACAGGTAAGGATGACGTAGAAGGTGTTGTCCTCTTTCCTTTTTATACTGCCTGGCACACAATCATGATTATAATAACAAGGGAACCATGTGTGAAATCTGTTATACAATCGGCGGTCTTGTCGCTAATAGCGAGATGGAAAAAACAACAGTGTCGTAGGGCCTGTGCGTGTTGGACCCTTGTCCCCCATTATATCGGCCATTTATACGTCCACTGCTGAAAGGCCTCCCCCATAGATTCCACAACTGTGCTATTTTAAATACGTTCCAACTACAAGCTTTTATTATTATTTTTACTTGCTTTCCTGTCTCTCTGTGGGAGACGAATCTGGCGATAGAATTTTCGACCACTTCCCGATAACCGATCATGCTGAAAATTCAGAGGAGTTTAGAGATATATAGATGAGGTACCAACCCAAACATCGACTACAAAAAAGAACAGGAAAAATATTTGATTTGAAAAAATCTAGTTTTCTTTTGCCCATAACATTGTTTATTCTCCCGGTGGAAATACATCATGTACTTCCTCTCCGCCCCGGGGAATGAATGGTTTGTACCGGCTAAAATCACCGGAAAAGTCATCGTCGGTACTGAAAGCGGGCTCCAGGGACTTGCAAACCATCAACTGAAGCCACCCATAGGCGCCACGCCTTTAGACGCATCTAAGAAGGGATGACTGGAAAACAGAGGTCACCTATCTAGTGGAGGGAAGGCCACTGTAAAAAGGCCGCCCTCCCATGCACGTCTCGCTGGGGGTTGTAATAAAGGTTCCCTGCATAGCTTCATAGTGAGCTGTGCTACACACATGGCAGCACGTGACCACGAGCGCACCGCCGTCTTCCCGTGGTCGCTCGGTATGATCATGCAGATTCCCCCATCCGCGCGACCACCGAGTGTCACCCGCCGTGCAATGCTGAAAGAAGGCTCAAGTGCTTTGGGCAACAACCGCCTCGGCGCCCTCGCCTCCTTCATCGTGCGGGATCAGCCCTCCCCCGATCCCGCTCTGCGGTCTCCTTCTGGAGCATTACGCTCTCTCAGAAGGAGACAACCGCACTGCAATATTCATAGTACTGTCAGCAGAGATAGATCTTACTCGATCCGATCGACCAGGATCAGCCGCTCGGCAGCTCACACAGAGCCATTCTCGAGCGTGTGCTGTGCGGTATTCTGGTCGCTTCCACAGTGGTGACACTGTGCCGTGGCCTCGCTTCCTATGACGGCCGTGGCCCGGGGCATGGATGCGTAATCGCAATGCGCAAATCGACCTCATCGACTCTTGGAACCAAGACGCTTCCTCCTCTGGATTAAGCAAGATTCCTTGGGCGACCTCTAACCACGTCGTGACAAATTCTCATACATACTATGAATGAGGCCAGGTGATGATGAGTTCTCCTTAAGAAGTAGTGGCATTGTTACTATTAGGTCAGTTTTGAGAGGGCGTGGTTCCTCTGGCCAATCCCCCCCGGATCCGCTCTTAAAGAAATACACAATTAAAACTAACTTTTATCAGATGAATGAACAAAATATTTTTGTTCTCATAGCCCCCTGTGGCTGTAATGAAAAGTTTGGGGCGCCCAGGTTTTAGTTCATTTATTAACATATGAATTATTACAAAGTTAACACTGCCCACTTTGCCCCACAAAACCGTGTTTTTGGTTTGACTGTGGGATCGAGTCTCCGTACATTTCGCTACTCGATAATCAATTATTAATACTACATAATATATTATTATATACTCATATCTAACACTTATCTAGGTAATTTTTTTTTGCTTACGTTTAAAAATGCGTTTGTTACTTTCATGCCTTATAGTTATAACCTTCAGATATAACGAGAATGCAAGAAATAAATCAATAATAACATTATAAAATGCTTTATTTACTTTAAACATTCTTTAATAAATACGCAAATTACTTAGAATATAATTTGACGAAACCACTTTTTATTATTAAATAACTTTTATATGAGAGAATAGTAAAAAAAATAAACCTTAATTTAATTTTATAGCCCGTGGATAATAATAAAAAGCTATTCATTGTTTCCCGAAAATATGAAACTATGAATGAGTTCGCAGCAAACAGTATGCAGATAAATAGAATAGGTTTATTTCAGGAAAAGGGTATCCAGCGGCGGCAAGTCTGGCCTCTCAGACGGTGCATGGTCAGCTCGCAGCCCTCGCACATCTGACGAAGGCCGGCTGCGGTGGGGCGACCGCGGTGTTGCCACTGGCCGGCTTTGGGAACCCACGGCTCCAAACGCTAGACTGCCCCAGGTATCTAATTCATGGACGACGGTTGACGCTGTGTTGAAACAATTGGCTTTGAGCACTACGTGTCGCGGGTTTTATCACCGCACAGAATAATTGGTTAAAAAAAGACTGTCAATTGCGAGTAAAACTCGCGCTCTGAGAGAGTTCCGCACTCGGGATCCCCCACGTGTATTTAAGAGACTTTTATTTTATTTTGCGGGCATTCTTTTTTAGTAAGCTATAAACCGCAAATAAAAGTTTGGCACGTGATAATTCCACACGGGATTATGTGACATTATACTGGGTTAGTCGGAAAGGCGGCACGGTTGGTGCAGTGGCTGATACAGTCGGCTGTTGCGCACCGGGCGTGGGTTCGATTCCCGCACGGAATAAATATTTGTACGATCTGTGTTTGTAAACGCACCTACGACGCAGGAGAATTACTAGTGAGGGGCAACGTCTTCTTTAAAAGAAAGAAAAGAAAAGGGTGTACTAAGCCGCGGCCAATTTAAAGTGTCACTGATGACTGTTCACAGCAAATGCCTCATTTTTTTAAACGTATATTTTTATATTCATACAAAAGACGGATAGTATTATGTTGTTTAAAAAAATGCGCTAATTCTACCCATGACAAAATACCTGTTTTTATTCGTGACTTTACGTCGAATGGATCTTATGGCAATCGCTTAAGGCTTACATTGCAATAGTTCATGCTCGTGACTCGAACAACTATACCTTTTTATCTGTATTTTGATCGTTATCTGGGAACTTACCCATTTCTGGTTCTAAACAATGTTCGTCTCTTCCAAGTATCAACAGACACATCACTTATGCAATCCTCCACTTTAGATTGAAACACTAGGAGCGCTTAATTGCCAAGGTATTATTTATGTAGGTACCTACTACGACACCAAAACTATGACGCACGAAATTTATGAGTGCTATTAAGTCTGTCACTCTCACTCATGACTCAGCCCACTAGTAGGTACCGAATTAAGTTTAGGTAGGTTATATACGTTTTCTCAGACACGCTCCCTCCGTCAGAGAGGCGAAGACGCGCCTCCAGGGGCGTTGGAGAGGCTGAGGCGGCTAGCTCGGCGGCGCGCACTTGGAAAGTGGCGTCACCGCCTGCGGATGCAGTACGCGACCAAGCGCGTCGTGGAGGCCGTCCTGCCGCTCTTTGGAGCCTGGCTCAGAAGGAGCGAGCGCGTCACCTACCGCCTGACGCAGGTGCTCACCGGGCACGGTTGTTTCGGTGCGTACCTGCACAGGATTGGACGTGAGGCCACCATTGTGAAAGCGACCAAGACACCGCGCAGCACACGCTCGAGGCGTGCCCCGCGTGGGCCGCCGAGCGGCGGATCCTGGTCGATCGGATCGGGCAAGATCTCTCTCTGCCAGCAGTAGTGTCGGCTATGTTGGCAGAGCACGAAAACTGGAATGCAGTGGTCTCCTTCTGTGAGAGCGTCGTGGTCCAGAAGGAGACCGCAGAGCGGGATCGGGAGAGGGCCGACCCGCTCGAAGAAGGAGGAGACGGCGCCGGGGTAACAACCGCCCTGGCGCCTAATTCCCACACGCCTGAAACCCCCTTCCGTTGCTGTGAGGCAGGGGGGGACCTCTGGGTTCGCGGGTGCGTAGATTGGGGAATCTGCGTGCCCACACCGAGCGACCCAAGAGAAGACGGTAGAACGCATGTGGTCACGCGCTGCCATGGGACGCTTTGGCGGATCCTTTACAATCCCCCGAGGGGGTGACCGCTTTACAGTCACCCTCTCAGGGATGTGCCTATAGGCGTGGCACCAGTGGGTGGCTCTAGTGTGATCATACGAGGACCTGGAGCCTCCCTTAGGTGCCGAAGATGACCGCTCCAGTGGTTTTAGCCGGTAGGAGGCCGGCATACCCCTTCGCCCTTCCCCGGGGCGAAGGAAGTTCATGAAGAATTTCCACTGGGCACCAATAAAAAAAAATAAAAAAAAAGTTTATTTACGTTTATCGCCACCAAAGGAAGGGCTCAACTTGCCGCCGTTGCCGCTCGAATTTCGAGTCACAGAAGCGCGTCGATAAACAGATCCGATGTCTTTGCGTAACATCTGCGCCTCTGCAGAAAGTTCCTGAAGCTCCCAAACCAGATGCAAATCTTTGCCTACACACAATATCAGGTCGTAGTACTCCGCATTCGTGAGCATTTTTAACCGACTTCAAAAAGGAGGAGGTTCTCAGTTCGGTGCGATTTTTTTTTATGTATTTACACCTATTACTCCGTGATTTGTAGACAAATTTGAGCAGTTCTTTTTTTAACTGGTGCAGAATGCTTTCGAGTTGGTCCCGTATAAATTACAGGTGACTTGACTGCGCTTATCTAGATGACATCTTAATAGTTTCGATTCCTCTCAGATCAAGAACCGGTTTGAGTCATTCTTATTTTTAGTGTTAAATACTGATACTAATTGGAAAAAGTTCTTACATTTATTTACACTACAAAGAAACAAATATAACTTTTCAACAAAAAGAAATACCGACTTCATAAACCCTACACGATATAAAAATATTAAAACCACTGAAAAGGAAAAAAAAAACTTTATTAAGTCGGGCGGGGCCAGATATGCCCCAACCATGGTTCATGCAGACCAACGAGAAGTTATATTTTATACCTGGCCCCGTCAAAAGTACTTTTTTTTCCTTTTCAGTGGTTTTAATATTTTTATGGAAGGTTTTTTGAAGTCGGTATTTCTTTTTGTTTTAAACTATATTACTTGCACTCAGTACCAGTAACGTAAATAACGATACGCAACTCGCGTAAATCGACTTAATGCCAGGATACTCCGTAACATACTGCAATGATTTTTCCTACAAAAAGTATTAAAGCGGCTACACAAAGCGGATCTCAAAGAACGCCGAGAGAGAGTAGGCAATACGTGGCGGCATCTTTGGCAAAATTTGTAAATTTGAAATGTGAACCTGAAACTGCGCATATTACGAAAGAAATTTAAAATTCATCAAATTGTAGTCAAAGATAGCGGTCAGGCTAGTATGTCTGTGATCCAAATATGCCTATTACCAATGATATTTTATACCATAGATATGTTACGTCCATATTAAATGGCGCGCAAAACTCAGTCTCGCTGCATGTTTATACCCATAAAACTACACACCTATGCTCTTAGAAAGAAGATACAAAAACGACGAGAGTAAAAGCGATAGCTATCTAAAACCTTATCGCTCGTCATTCATTTTTCCGTCATAGATTACAAAATTATTTACATTCCTCAACAGAACGACCACTTAAAAAATTAGGCAGAAACTAAAACAAAACATGTGATGTCAATTTGAAATTACTATGTTTATTTAATGAAAGTATTCAATATTATAGATAAAAAATAACATGCATGAACTCAAACTCAATATTTGAAGATACACCTTATACACCTTCAAAAAGATTCAATTTGTTTCTTTTCTGTCTTTTTGACAACCTTTTGATTTCGGGGTTATTTTTATGAGCATAATGCAGACGAACATTTGTGTATTTGTTTATTATGGCTTTAATTAAATGGATGCGATGGTTAAAACTAGGAGCTTGCTGTTTTGAATATTCATATAGTGATTTGAATACATTTGAGGCAACAAAAGATTTCAGTATTCGATTTTGCAGTACGTCAATATCGCGATTATGCACAAAATGTACCCCTCTTTCATTAATGTAAGACTTGATCATATTTTCTGATTTTAGACACACACTATACACACTTTCTGATGAATAACATAAGCCACCCATGTCTCTAAGAGCGATTCGTTTATGGTACCATTGTTTTTCATTCGTATATAACGCATCAACGCAGGGTTCACATTTTATGGTCTTAGTTAATTTTCTGGCTACCCAGCCTGAAATATAGCCCGTAATTTGTTTGATTGAGTCAGTACAATGTTCGTCACTGAGAATATCAGTCATTATATTTACATTGTCGTCAGAACGTTGGTCACTAGGTGTGATCTCTTCCGGGAAGACGGTGGCGCGCACGGGAAGACGGTGGCGCGCACGTGGTCACGTGCCGTCGTGTGCGCAGCACAGCGCAAAGCGAGGCTTGGGGGGATCCTTTACAATCCTCCCCGAGAAGTGCCTGAGGGGGCGACCTTTTTACAGTCGCCTTCCCTCCGCTAGAGGGGGTGACCGCTTTACAGTCATCCCTTCCGTGATGTGCCTAAAGGCGTGGCACCAATGGGCGACTCTAGTGTGATCTTACGAGGACCTGGAGCCTCCCTTCGGTGCCGAAGATGACCGCTCCAGTGGTTTTAGCCGGTAGGAGTCCGGCATACCCCTTCGCCCTTCCCCGGGGTGAAGGAAGTTCCATGTAGAATTTCCACTGGACATCAATAAAAAAAAAAAAAAAAAAAAAAGGTGTGATCTCTTCATCTTCGTTGAGTGCACGAAGTCCTGATGACGAATTAATATTTGTAATGCTTGATGACGAACATGTAAGAATGGGGATGTGTTCCAAGGGAATAGAATTGCCACTGAATGAACTACGTAACTCCAAATGATTACATATTTTTTTGTATATCCCTTTAAATTGAATTGCGTTCGGATTATTGTTATAACCACCTTGTCTCCGGATAAGACCAAATAAATTCTCATGCTCAATCTGTATGTTGCAATATATTTCAGTAAAGGAGTATCTCCAATAATATATGTTGTGTAAAGGTATTTTAAACTTTCAAACTTTTCTTTCAACTTCAAATTCATTATTATCCGTCCTCTTACTATCCGCCTAGTTCGAAAACGTACAATTTATTTCTTTTTCTGTGACCTATGATAAATATATAAAATATTACTAGCGCATAATGAAACGTCTCGTTTGTGTTTAATGTTTCCATTTTTACTCATCCAAGTCAAAGTCATTCATTAGGACGGTATAATTAATTCCGCGAGCAATGTAGGCATAAACCCAAATGACCAATTTGTTCTTTTAATCTATGTCAATAGTACAACATGTGTACTCGACGTCTTTGTCGCACCTATGATAGAATATATGTGTTGTCTCTTTTCTTTGCTTGGCCCAAGTTTTCTTCGAGAATATTGATCTTTATTGTATTTTTATTCAAAAAAAATATATAGTTTGTTACTCACGTGTGGTATGAGATCCCTTGTTCCTTATTTATTTTTGCTTGATAGTTTCTGCATGTTTTGTATACGCACGACGGCATTGTTATTATTTAATGAATAAAACGATACAGATTGTGACAGCGTGTACTCGCTGTCCTGTATTGGTCGAACTGATAGCGAAGTGCTACAATTGGGGGAGTTTTGGTTCTTCCTTTTGGCGCGCATGTAACATATCTATAGTATAAAATATCATTGCCTATTACTATAAATGTAAGACAAAACTGATGATAGGGTTATGTCAGCGTATTTTTCGTTTAAGTTTGAACAGCTATAACTCTGTAACTATTGACTTTCTGGGTAAGTTTTAGAACAAAAGTTGCTCATTACCACCCTTAATAACCCTTTCGGCTTAGTACACCCTTTCCGAGTTTCCGACTAACCTCGTATATGGCCGTAACTTGCATTTTGCAGATTGCATTTGACTTAGAAGCTTAATTAAAAAGATAAAGAACACTGTTAAGGAAAATAAACCGTAGATTCACATATGGGGGCCTCCATAGTAAAGGGAGGATCCTCCAACCAGGCGGATGGTATGTCTGACGGGCCGAAGCCTAACGGTTGTCTTTTTTTTTATGATGGGCTTCTCACACTCATCCCAAGAGGGATATAGCTGCTTAACCGGGCAAATCTAACGGTTGTCGTTGGGCCACTGTATTTATGCAGCGTTGCGCGAATACTTTACAAGCGTGATTCAGGATTCTTTGACGTCATCGAGGAGTTGCAATTTGTATTCAAGTAGATGTCGCTGTAAGTTGCAATTGTATGCTGGCGATGTAGGTGTCACCACCACCACATCACTCCCCCCCGAAGACCGGAGGGCGATCGTGGTTGTTGAATCAGCTGTTCTTGCGTCTTAGAATTTGCCAATGTGCCAGTGAAGGGTTCTCGACTGACGGAACTGAATGCCGTAGAGTCCCAGTGAGTCGGAACTGCTTACGGCGAATATCTCCAGTGCGTCGGAGCTGATGCTGCGTATTCTCCAGTGAGTCGGAACTGCTTACGGCGAATATCTCCAGTGCGTCGGAGCTGATGCTGCGTATTCTCCAGTGAGTCGGACTGGTGCAGTGAAGCGTAGTGGCTGGCTGCTTCATGAACCAGGAGAAGTTGCTCTGCTTGGATCAGCCGTAGGTGCCGTGAGCTGTGCCATGCTGAAGAGAAGGGGCCGATGTGGTTAAGGACCAGGCTTGCATTTGCTGCAGCGTGTGGCCGAGATTGCTGGCTGGCAGTATGACTTGCTGCTTGCTGCTTCTTGCGAATGGTGGAGGAGTGATAGCGATGATGCGTAGTAATTACTTCTCTGCAGGGTCTTAACAGAAAAATGGACAACAAAGTAATCCCATAAGGGTCCCGGTTTTACCGAAAACATATATAAAAACATATCTTCTTCATAAATAATCATTAAACCACACAAAATGTGTAGCGTCTGGCTATTTCTTAGGCAATTGGCATAATTACAATCAAACCAAAGTAAACTTTTACCCCACTTAGAACTCGAAGCCAATACGGTTCATGTCATGCTTGTGACGATTAGACAAAATTAGAATATTAATTGCCTAGTAAACATCCAATGCACCTATTACACATTTATTTATTAAACTTCTGCATTTATTATTATCGTATCGATTTAAATCTTTAATAGCTAATTAATATGAATGGCTACAACAACCTTTTTTATGATGTAGATGCCAAATCAGAAGAAAGGTACACCGTCATGGGTGGAACGTGGATTAAATATGATCGAAAACACAGCTGAAGTTCTCGTCATAGACCAAAGAAGTTCAAGCAATAGTACTGGGATAGACTGCGACAGATCATCGTGCAACGGGAGCGATGAAGGAAGGTAAGACAAACAAAAACTGTGTAGGAACATTATAATTATGATTATAATCTAAATGCTTTAATTGAACACATGACTAATACTTTTTAGAACATTTATAAGAGGGCAAAATGTCCCAATTGAGCCAGAAATTAAAGCTCAGCGAGAAAATAAACGCTTAAAAGCATTAGAATTGCAATCAGCTATATTAAGTCAGCTAGAAGATAGAGAGAAACGCCGACAAGAAGAAAGGGAACGGCAATTAAGGGAAGAACGGTTAGAAGAGCTGCGCGTACAGAGACAACAAGAAGAAGACAGAAAAAGGATGGAAGATGAGAGAAGAAAATTAGAGGAAAAACAAATTAAGGAACAAAAGAAATTAGAGACATTAAAGAGAGCTCTTGAAGATGCTGAAAGAAAAGCCAAGCAAGACAAAGAAAAAAGGTTTAGTTTCCACAAAATTAATACAAGCACTAAAGTCGACAATGTTACGACACTCAAAGTTCAAGAAAATCCAATTACAGAAACAACACATCTTGTGGAACCTACGAGTCCAACAAAAACAAGCAGAACGTACGATATTCATTCAGCAAAAAGTCAAAAAAGGGAATTTAATTCTCATCAAACCACTGAATTCAATTCGCCGAGGTCGGTAGGCCCTGGAAATTTAAATTTGTTTATTCATAGCGTACCTCCATTAGCTCTAGCAGATGGTCAATTTAATATTGTGCCAATTGGGTGTGAAGTTAACAATACACCGCCCAATAATATACAACTTGCGGTATTAGTTCCCCAAAATGTGTCCAATAACCTGTATAGTGTATCATTAAATTCCTTAAACAATACAACTGAACTAACAGATATTAGCAAATTATTAACACCAAACAAATATCGTACATTAAGAATGAAAGATGCATCAACGCAAACTGATTCAATATTTAAATTAACTACCGATAAAATTATAGAAACTGACGAACCCGAAAGAAATATAGACAAAGATTATCCGAACATTGATGAAAATGCACCACAGGACAGTCATCACAATACACTGAAAAAAGATAGACGTTTCCGATCCGAGGAAAGGTATAAGAAGGATTTAGAAAATAGACCAAAGTGGGGGGTTAACAGACCAGCAGCTCAGTACAAGAAACAAAGTGAAAAAGATCCATTTTACAGCCAAAAAAGGAAAATTCGGCAAAAATACAGACCTCAAGTAAGACAATATTTATCACATTCTAGTGAAGATAGCCGATCTCCAAGTCCACCTACCAGGTCAGAAAAAACGCTAGAGCATGAAAATAAACACCGCAACTCCTTAAGCCAATCGTATTGGAGAAGTAAGAGGTCTAGTCAAGACTTAACAATATCTAAAAATGTTTCCGAAAACAATTTGCAATCAGATTTGAATGCCTTAGGACAATTAACAGTTAATGAACTTAACGAACATAAGAAGTCACCGAAGTCACCTAAAACGTCTCCTATAAAAAGAATAACCTTATCACAGAAATTTATTAACGATAAATACGGAAATCGGAAATTATGGATAGACGATGTAAACGAAAGAAATGGTAAAACTAATTTGTTTGACGTTGAAAATAGAAAGAAAATTATAGACCAAATAAATACTGCCAAGAGAGAGTTGTTTGAAAAGCACGAAGACCAAGCAAATTCTGTAAAAACCAAATTTTAGATTTAGATTTGTTCCTTATGGAAGTAACACAATGTAGCTAGTCATACAACACGTAGTGGAAAATTAGGTTACTAAGGAGACTACATCGATCCAACGGTTTCCAAGTTCGGAACAAAGTTGGATCGATATTCCATATTATAGTATTCAAGTTAGCTGTATTTCAAACACTTTATCTTGCTAACATGTCTAAAATAGACGACTTATTTGATAAAAAGAAAGATGAGGCTCCTATGTTGGATTTATCTAAAACGGTGATAAATACTGCAGAGGAATACAGAGCAGTTTTAGACAAAGTCCCTGACTTTAAAACTCGACCAGAAAAGGTAAATGTTGAATTGTAAACAATAAACTGAAGATACCTATATATTCATAAACACTGATAATGAAATTCGTTAGGTAAGAACAGAAGACATCAAAATTAAAGAAGACAATAAAACTAAGACACCACGAAAAGAAATTAAAGCTTACGAAACGTTAGGAACCAGAGGATACGATGAAAAGCATTTCACATTCATGGATCCCATACCTGTAGAAATGAAAGGGCTGAAGTTTGAAGAATTGTGTATTGTGCCAATTGAATGGCGGATGCTTACTTCTATCAGACCTAAGTCTAAGATGGACGAAGAATATTTTAACAGGTAAGTACATATCAAAAGGTTTTCTTAAAAGTTGGAGGTGGTGTCAGAGAATTAAATATATACCGACCCAGTTTAAAAAAAAATAGTCTCCATAATTTACTTTTATAACGTTTAATCATAATGGAATTTATATTAAATATCTCTTTTAATATTAAGAACGTAATTATTTGCTAGCTTTAAAGGTTTTAGTTCCTATTTCGGCAACTGTTAATAAAAGTTTCTGGGCTATAAGTATTGTGTTCAGGTTCTCGCCAACCCAAACAATACATGGTACCTTATGCAATATTTGAAGAACATGTCCGTCTTACTTAACTAACACCACAGGAGCTTTTCTTTTCGGGCATTGAATATAAAGGATTTATTGGCCAATGTGTTAAGCGCTGGAAGGGCAACGCTCGAAAACAAGGCCATAACTCAATCATGAATCAGAATCTATCGCTGTCCACAGCACACTCACAGTATAATTGTGTATGTATATACATTAGGAACTATCATAATGAAGCATGTATTTCAGTTCAAATAACTTTTCAGGTTAGTAGAACTAGGCAAGTCCGAGCTCAGAACCAAAGCAAAAGATAAAAGAGAATATGCTAAAAATACTATGTATCGAAAAACGAAAAATCGGTCGGGGGTAACCGAAACGAGAATAATATCCTGTGCAGAGTGCGGTGAGGAATACTGTAACGGTGAGTCAAATAGGTAGTTAACACATCATCATCATCATCATCATATCAGCCACAGGACGTCCACTGCTGAACAAAGGCCTCCCTCTTAGATTTCCACAACGACCGGTTACATGCCGCCCTCATCCAACGACTGCCAGCGACCTTCACCGGGTCCTCTGTCCACCTCGTTGGAGGTCGTCCTACGCTGCGTTTGCAGGTGCGCGGTCTCCATTCTAGAACCTTTGTGCCCCAGCGGCCATCAGTTCTACGAGCAATGTGCCCTGCCCATTGCCACTTCAGTTTACTTATCCTTTCAGCTACGTCGACAACTTTAGTTCTTCTACGGATCTCCTCATTTCTGATTCGATCTCGTAGAGAAATACCAAGCATAGCTCTCTCCATAGCTCGCTGAGTGACCTTGAGCTTTCTTATGAGGCCTATTGTGAGTGACCACGTCTCTGTTCCATATGTCATCACTGGTAACACACACTGGCTAAAGACTTGCGTCTTGAGGCATTGCGGTATTGTTGACGAAAAGACGTTGCGAAATTTCCCAAACGCTGCCCAGCCGAGTCGGATTCGACGATTAACCTCTTTCTCGAAGTTGGACCTACCTAACTGGACAGTTTGTCCGAGGTCGGTAGTACTCGTCAACAACTTCGAGAACAGAGCTCCCAACGGATATTGGGATGGGCACGACATGGGCATTTGACATGACTTTTGTCTTGCCCGTGTTCATTTTAAGGCCCACCTGTTGGGAAACTCTGTTGAGATTATCGAGCATTGTGCTGAGCTCTTGCAGCGATTCTGCCATTACTACGACGTCATCGGCAAATCGAAGGTGAGTGATATACTCGCCACTGATGTTAATGCCGAATCCTTTCCACTCCAGTAGCTTGAAGGCATCGTCCATTGCAGCGGTGTACAGTTTCGGGGAAATTACGTCCCCCTGTCTCACACCTCTCTGCAATGGTATTGCCCCCGTGCTCTGTTCATGTACTCGGACCGACATGGTGGCGTTTCTGTATAAGCACTTCAACACTTCAATGTACCGATAGTCAATCTGGCACCGCTGCAGAGATTGCAGCGCTGCCCAGGTTTCGATCGAATCGAAGGCTTTCTCATAGTCCACAAACGCCAAGCATAGTGACAGATTATACTCCTCGGTCTTCTGATAACCTGCCGCAGCGTATGGATGTGGTCTATGGTACTGAAACCTTTTCGGAAACCGGCTTGTTCGGGAGGCTGGAAGTCATCAAACCTGCGCTCGAGACGATTCGTTATGGCCCTTGAAAACAGCTTATAAACATGGCTCAGAAGTGAGATGGGTCTATAATTCTTCAATAGGGTGTTATCACCCTTTTTGGAGAAGAGCACCACCTCACCTCTTTTCCACGCTTCCGGCGTTGTGAAATGAAATGAAAATTTAATTATTTTTTTGCATAGAAACTAAATAATTATTGTCAGTTAATAATAAACACATCATTAATGAGCTAGTGTTCGGCAAAAGGTTTTGAAATTATTACTCAGGTAATAGTAAAATTGGTTAGCTCGAAAAAAAATATCCATAAGCTTTAACTGCCACTGTGGGATAAAGTGCAGCTGGGGTGGCCCTTGGGGCACCCCAGTATTAGGAACATGTAACGTACCTACTCACACAAAGCTTGTCAAAATTTTATTTACGCTGAGGTACGGTTTGCCTCTGTACCTATTACTAATATTGCCGAAAATATATTTAATTGGCTATATTCAACTAACCGTTTACTTTAAATGATATCCATTCTATCCTAGCTTCCGCCATTCTGATCATAATTCCGAAGGCTTGCCAGAGGGACTTAAACTGAAGAAAGTCAAAGTTTTAAAGTTTCCCTGTATAGTTAAATGAAAATTTAATATTTTTACTTACAGGTAAAATGTGCTCAATCACAAACTACGACATGTTCGCTCGTTTGAAGGTGGAAGTGGAAACAAAAGTATCGCGGGTGCAGGCGCTGCCAACGCAGGGTGCTGGTAAGATGAAGAAACTTCGGCGACGCCCGCGACGCAAAACGCGCAGCAAGAGCGCTGCCCCCGAACTCAATAAGGCGCACGTGAATAAATCAGGAGCCAAAAGTGATTCAGAACTTTAACTCTTTAGTCTAACTCGTCACACAAAACCATGTAAATGCACTAGTAAAACCGCCTATTCTGAATCTAAGAAATCTGAGCGGTAACATTTATGTTACGAACGATGCAATGAAAGTCTAACAGCCGGTTTTAAATGCCGAATTAGCTGAGAATCTGTCATAATTACCCGCCCTTTAACAGTCCATGACAATCAGTGGGTTTCCGAAAAGCAAATTATCGAAATATTTGCTAATTGACTGTTAACGCGTGTTGTACTGCGAATGTTTTTTGTTTTCGTCTAGCGCATATCGTAGTCGTTTGGACGAGACGACATTGCGCAACTTCCCGAACGCTGCCCAGCCGTGTTGGATTCGACGGTTGACCTCTTTCTCGAAGTTGGATTTACCTAAATGGACTGTTTGTCCCAGGTATACATAATCGGCAACAACTTCGATCGTAGACTCTCCGATCTTAACGAAAGTTGGTACTACGTGGACATTCGACATGATCTTCGTCTTGTTCATGTTCATTTTAAGACCAACTTTTTCGGAGGCTCCACTATATGGCCATGGAGTATGGAGGTCCTCCGTGGTCTCAGCTATGTCCACTATGTCATCAGCAAACCGAAGGTGAGTGATATACTCGCCGTTTATGGTGATGCCTAACCCTTCCCAGTCCAGAACCTTGAAAACGTCTTCCAGTGCGACGGAGAACAGTTTTGGAGATAAAATCTCCCTGTCTGACTCCCCGCCGCGGTACTTTGCCTCGGTTTTGAGTTCTGGTCCTGTAGTCAGACTGACATAGTAGCGTTTTCGTACAAACATTTCAGCACTTCCATGTACCGGTAGTCGACTTGGCACCGCTGAAGGGACTGCAATACAGCCCAGGAGTCGATCGAATCAAAGGCTTTCTTGGAGTTCACAAACGCTAAGCAAACAGGTGCCGTGTGGTGCCGGCTCAGAATGCCACCACCCTATCTCCTCCCATGGGTGTCGTAAAAGTCGACTAAGGGATTAGCCGGAGGATGGGCAGCAGCGTCCTTCGAGTACATTAACAACTCAACTGCGATCGCCAACCCGCCTGCCCAGCGTGGCGATTATGACAAAACCCTCCAATGAGCCCACAACACATCCATATCGGTGGTTGTGGTGATCTTTGGGGGAGGCCTGTGTGCCAGCAGTGGACTTCATTCGGCCGAAATGATGAAGCAAACAGGCAGATTATACTCTTCGGTCTTCTGTATAACCTGCCGTGGCGTATGTATGTGGTCTATATGGTACTGAAACCTTTTCGGAAACCGGCTTATTCGAGAGGCTAGAAGTCAAAACTCAATCCGACAATATCACACCGCAACCTGCTCAATTCTTCTATAAGTTCCGCGATCTTCTGATCAGTTCGCAGTGTACGCGTGTTATATGTTGCCAGGTTCAGGCATTGTAATGACCCCCGTGACCCCCCCCCCCCCTCCTCCTGGATCCGCACTTGCCGCTCCAGTGGTTTTAGCCAGTACTAGTCCGACATACCCCTTCGCCCTATCCGGGGCGAAATTCGTATAGGATTCCCATTGAACAATAAATAAAAATGTTACTACGGTTACAAAACGATGGTAGATAATGCTAGCAAATAAATAAATTACACATTTTAGAATTAAAACTGCAGTTTGAAAGGTTAAGGTAAGGTTTAATAACTTTAATATTAGGTAAGCATTTTGACGTGACGTTTGATTTGTTTTAGCATTTAGGCTTTTAATATAAAAAAATACGTGCCTTAGAAAATAAACAGAGCTTTATAAACCGAGATAGATCATAATGTTAATTTATAGTCGTGAGTTATATAGGTAAAGTAGAAGAATATCATAATATTTCACATATGTTGCCATATGAGAATCACATGAGAATATAGTTTTAATCAAATTCCTTTGTCGATTTCCTTTTTTCCATTTCCATTATCCCGTCAATTTACATATTACGGCAAATAGACAAAAATATAAGCATTTTTTCATTTTTTTCCGCTGGTGAGCCTATTTTGGCCGATGTTCTTTAGATGGCGAAGAGCAACAGAAATACCACATAAATCGGATTGTGACTGACTGTTAACGGGTGGGTAGTTGTGACAGATTGTCAGAAAATTCGGCATTTGACATGCCTTTCAGAAACCGGCTGTTAGTCATAACTTCATAAGTTTTAAAGTTAAGCTAAAAAAAAACTAATCGGGCCTCCCGCCGGAAATGCCAGAACAACGTTCGGTCGTTCAACGGGCCAAGTAGTTCTTTAATAAAATTAGTAATTAATAAAAATCAGGGATTCCCAAACTATTTTGGGCAAGATACGCCTTTCCAAAATGAACTGATACCTCAGACCCCCATAGCCAAATTACTTTAAAAATCCTATCCCTATTTTTCCTATTGATCTGATACAATATACTTAATCCTCCTATTCCTACTAAATTATTAGTCATTTTTATAACAAGTGGGTACAGGTAACGCAACTTATACAGTATCTTGAAATTTTCAAATAAGAACTTGTGATAATTAATAGTGGTTGATTTTTAGACCTCGTAGCCGTGACGACCCCTGGGAAACCCTGATTTCAGCCTTGAACTGATAAAATTATGTGGTAATTTACCTATTTTGTGTTTATTTAAAAACATATTCCCTATAACTATGATATACTTACTTGTTTTAAAGTAAGTACCTACGTATGCGTGTTCAATTTAATCGTCGGTTGCACACAAGCTATTAACACATTGTACTACGGTTACATCAATCTGTATGTACCTATGCATTGCACAAACACACCTGTGCTATGAACAATTAAGTACATTTAATTATTTTTACAGATTATTTAATGGGTGCACTTATTTCGTTTCTCTATATAGCAGCAAAGTTCAATTAAGCGAAAAGCTGGCCAGTTCGGAGGTATCTACAACCGTTTGTTTCATCAAATAACTAATAAAACCCTAAACTATTTTATATAGTGCGTTCAAAGTTACCAGATGTGCGTCTGGTCATTTTTGAGCAAATAAAAAATCAACATCCAGCCAAGTATGCGATAGACTAGGCACAGAATATAGGGTTCCGTAGTCTTTAATTGAGCGGTAGGAAACCCTACTGCTCAGGTAGGGTTGCCAGGATTTATCTGGATTCTATTAATATGATATTCAGACGCCCGAAGAAATTACAAAATATCCCAATAAACAGCTTATTGTAAAGTTGTATGCACAGTTTTATAAATATAAAGTATTTTCTTAATATTCCTAAAGGACCCAAATTAGTGCACTCTGAAAACAAATGCAAAATACATGTGGCAATGTAGAAAAATTGAAATGGTATTTTGTAATTTTGTCCAGATATTTCAAGTTTTTAATCTGGTAACACAACTCCTTATTTTTGGGCGGAGAAAGTGCCTTAAGCACACCACGAAGTCCGTGGAAACAACGTGGTTATGAGGGGCTTGCACCCAATAAAAACTTCCACAGTGTGACCTGCATCTGCTTTTTAATGGACCGCGAATACTGTGCGAATACTACTTTCACGGCCAATCAACCGTTGGCCCGTGTTCGACCTATCTGTCACGAATGCGATGTGTCCACAGCATCGCCGTAACTCCAGAGTGGTGCAATACGGACGGCAGACTCTGATGGAGATCTACCGCCCGCTGGCTCCTATTAGGGTGGCATCAGGCGTGCGATACTGGCAACCCAACTCCTAGTACAAGCATGATTGGAAAGGGTTAACAAGAATATTAGTCACAGAACACAATTATAGCTTTTACCTTACTTTTTAGTTACCTACTGCGTAATCACTGACTTGTGTAACTCACATTACTAGTAATCTTTGAAAAATACATTAATTTACATCTACTGATGACTGTTATGATAATATGGAGATTAGATATTATTCCTATCGATGTGAATCATGGTTTTATATAATTAAATTAGTGCATATAAATACACTAGCCTTAAGATATAATATACTTACATTAGAGTACTTTGAATCTCAATTTTTGTACTGTAATTTTATTATACGATTAACATGTGAAACACAATTTGAATTTTATTTGTTAAGTTCTCATATAAGTACTTAAAGTCAGTATAAAACTAGCAATATAGTTTTGATTTCATAATGGTTAGTTAGTTACGAATTCTTTGGCCTCCGGGTCAGGACTGTAGAAATAATTTGGTATTTTCCATTTATAAAGCCTTAAGTTTTATCATCTATGCCAATTATTGTATACACACAAGATATTATTAATGATCAAGCATTTAATCCAAGCTGGAGACTTTTGGGTAGCTTGAACAAGTGTTACACAAGGTTGACAATTAACAATGCCGTAACAAAGAATAATTTGATTAGTGTATCAACACCAGCCAAAGCTATAGGCCAGCAAATTCGTTCGTGACACTCCCATGGTCCATTTGTGACGAGGGACGAAATTTGACGAAATACTGCAGGCAGGGAGTGGCAAGAGCACGGGCGCTGGCGAAGCCGCTCGGCAGGAGCGTCAGCGTGTCCGTATGACGTCGTTTCTAGCGGCAACTCGTACATACGTGTGCGATCGCACATAACAAAACACACACGATATTGCTACACGAAGATGAGTCCGGCGATAGGCAAAGTTGTTGAACGTCAAGCCAGAGAAATCCCTCGTAAAGTATATCAATCAATATTTAAAAATATCGCAAGGGAGATTTAGGTTCGTTTGAACACCAAAATGATGTATATTTGGCAAACTTGGAGGCTAATATTACAGGTTTGTCAAATACTACCGTCAGAAATATTTATTTATTTATTTACACTTTCATGTACAATGGTGGTACACAAGGCGGACTTAATGCCATGTGGAATTCTCTACCAGTCAACCTTTGGGTTAAAAAAGAAATACATTGAAAGAGGTACAAAAAACAAATATTTCAATAATAACAATACATACAATTTTACATACTATAAATACGGTAAATATATACATAAGCTAAATGCATCAAATGAAAGATACTACATACAGTACGTATTATATCTTATTAATCATAATAACGATGCCCGAAATTGTCAGTTAGGAGTGCAGCGATTTCAGGTAGTATTCCCAAATGAATACAAATTTACTAGAAGCTTTTTTAAATCAACAGGAAGCACATTCCATAGTTTGATTGCTGAGACCGAGAAGGAATTGGAAATATAGCCTGTACGGTAAGAAGGAATCTGAAGAATCAAATTATCAGCAGCACGCAAGTTACGGCTGTGAGGACTACCCAAAACTTGGAAATATTGTTTAAGATACTTAGGAGTACAAGGATCATTAATAATGGAGAAGAGGAGACAAAGAGATCTGAGGGATCTTCTCTGACGGATAGGCAGCCATTTGAGCTGAGAACAGTAAAAAGATATGTGGCCGTATTTACGGAGTCCAAAAATGAAGCGAATGCAGTTGTTCAGGCGATCCAATTTGTTTAGAAGGTTTTGAGATAAATCCGAGTAACAAACATCCACATAATCAATAACAGGAAGCACAAGGGACTGGACCAGAAGGGGTTTAGCGCTAGATGGGAGGAAATGTTTAAATCTGTAGAGAGATCGCAGTATGGCTGTGAAATTTCGGTTAACCTGACAGACTTGGTTATCCCAACTTAGCATACAGTCAATATGTAAACCCAAATCCTTTACATTGGGTGAAAAAAGAATAACAGCATTGTTGAACATAATCGGAGACAGGTGATCATAATTTAGGTTTATTACGTGGAACGAGCTGCCCGTAAGGATAGCTTGACATTTATCGACATTTACAGTAATTCCGAATTAACGAGACCAGTCTTCGATGGTATTTAGGTCAGCGTTGAGGCTAGAAATACAGTTATTCAAATTCACTATGTCTGTTTGAGCGTATAGTTGCAAGTCATCGGCATAGAGATGGTAAGAGCATTTGAGGATGTTAGTAATGGAATTAATAAATAAATAACAAAATGGGAGAGAGTATACCACCTTGTGGTACACCAGTTGCCAGGTTCCCACCACCAATCCACCAATCGGATAATTCCTGATCAACACGCACTGCTTGCTGGCGACCACGAAGATATGATGAGAACCAACCTTGAGATGACGACGAGAATCCGATTTGTGACAGAATGGTAAGGAGAATATCGTGGTCAACGGTATTAATAGCGATGGAAAAGTCTATTAAAATTAAGACCGTTAGTTTCGAATTCTCCATACCACACCTAATATCTTCTGTGACTTTAAGTAGAGCTGTGGATATGCTGTGGCCAAATCCGAGATTCGAAATCCGGATTGGTATTGGGATAGCAAGTTAAATATTATTCGCTAAAGAAAATTACTACCTATGTGAAAATTATGGGTATGCAATATTCAAATACAAAGAAAACAAAAAATGCAGAGAAACAAATTGAAAATATACCAGTAACTAAGAAGTCCCTAATTTAAGTAAAGGCCGAAATGTAGCAAGATGAAACATTAGACTATTCTGGTGAGTACTTAAGGCATCCCTTATATGGGTTGGGTTTAAACATATTAAAAATGCCAATCCAGACGAAAACTGCTGCTAATTGCGCTCGCTAACACTATTTCTTTAAGGTGGCACTACCTTCGAACTATAAAAAGATTTCGAAATGAAATAGACCAATATTTTTCCTCGACGAGACATTTGTTAATCCAGTCTCCAAACTACGACCCGCGGCCAAATCCGGCCACCAGTGCCATCAATCCGCCTGCGACAGCTTAAGACTAGTGTCATTAATCTGGTCCGCGACAGCTTAACTCACTAAGCCATAGAGTTCAAAATTGCTTGATCCACCATATACTACGTAATACTTTTTTTATCATCATTTCGGCGGAATGAAGTCCACTGCTGGACACAGGCCTCCGCCAAAGATCACCACAACGACCGATATGGGTGTGTTGTGGGCTCGTTGGGGGGTTTTGCCATAATCGCCACGCTTGGCAGACGGGTTGGCGATCACAGTTGAGTTGTTAATGTACTCGAAGGACGCTGCTGCCCATCCTCCGGCCAATCCCTTAGTCGACTTTTACGACACCCACGGGAGGAGATAGCGTGGTGGCATTCTGAGCCAGCACCACACTTTTTTATATCACCTACCTATTAAAAATTTCTATTTATTTGAGTTGCAAGGTTGTTTTTAATCAATTTGGTGACAAGATTACTTAATTATCCTACATTTAATTTACATTGGCATGGTGGTAAGCGTCATACCTGCCTTTAAAAATTGTAATGCTACCCAGAACTAATCACACTACTCTCGATACCTCAAAACGTGAAGTTATTTAAACTCATAAGCCCAGTAATTTCACTACAGTGCCCTTCGAACCGGAGCACAGTAATGTGTTTCTTTTTCATGTTAGCTTTCAATTTACAATGCTACTCACGGCATCTAACTTTTTCGTAAACACCAACAAAAGAATCAAACCAGTAAAAAGACTGCCTTTGTGAATAAGAAACAATGAATCAAATGAATCAAAGGATCCAAAAGAATCGAAAGATCCAAAAGAATCAAATGAATCGAGAGATCCAAAAGAATCAAATGAATCGAGAGATCCAAAAGAATCAAATGAATTAAAGGATCCAATAGAATCAAATGAATCGAAAGATCAAAAAGAACCAATGAATGAAAGGATGCAACGATCCAAAGGATCCAAATGAATCTTTAAGGTGAATCATAACCGCAGACGGAACCGGAATAAGTGAATCGTTTCACTTTAAGGGATAAATATCTGTCACCAACCGTTCCTCCAGTCGCCCGCGGACTATGGCAGTGTCACAACCCTTGAGGTAGGTATAATGTACTACGTACTAGAGGCGACGCGACAAACAAATTCCGTGCACCACACACGGGGAGGGGCGCGAGCGCAGCCAGAAAGCGTAAAGATGTCTGAGAAGTCGCGGTCTACTGGACCGCAAAGCGGGGGACAAAGGCTTTCATCGCGGTGTCTGCACTAGTTAGTTAGTACACACGGCTACACATCAGGCTATAAAAAACCAGTATAAGCTGATCTCGCATTGTATAGGCTTTCGGTATGATGAGCGACCAGGGTATACTGGATTTGTATAGCTTGATGTGTAGCCGTGTGTACATAGTACATTATACCTCCATGGTCACAACACAGGCCATAAACGAATTTGCCGGCCTATATGTACAAGTACAATAATGTTTATAACGTAGATAAGACAGGGGAAAGACCTACATATTTTATAAGGTTATTCAACATTACTGCCGTCAGATGGCAAAACGCAGTAAGTAGGTAACTGCAATGCGGCATTGCAATTACAGCGATCTGCCAACCGACAGCAGATTCGTTTTTTGTCCCAGCAGATAAAAAATAATACAATTTTATCAATATCACTCTTTATTGATTTTAAAAAAATATTTATATTACACATTCATTATATCAATAACTTTAGAGCCTATAAAACAACAACATTATCAAGAATGTCTCTATGCGTTGGCATCATCCAGACTTGGCTCGCGCTGGCGCTGGGAAACCCTCACTACAAACTACATGTGAATACGAAGCCAAAAATATATTTTACATCATTATACCTATATCGATATACGAATTTAATTCATCTTCGACGGTTCACTAGACGATAAATTCTTATAAATGTAGGCCCTAAGTACTGAATTAAACTATAAGGAAACTCAAAAAGATATGGAAACATAACTGGGAAAAACTCTTATGATAATCCTTAATTATAAAACAACAATATTTATGGTAAAATTTTAGTGTAATGAAAGAAATCGGATTAAAAATATATTACCAACTATTGCAACGAAATATACTACAGACCCTTGCCGTGGCAATAATGGATATCACAAAGTAATATCAAAAACATGCATAAATAAATAAATTATACAGGTAGATGAAACAATGGTATAAAGATCAGTACGCGGGAAGTAGAAATAGACTTCTTTTCAGATACATCGGCATATAAGTCACAGAAGCTGTAAGTATCTGCTAATAAAAATATTTCACAGCCGATGTTCAAGACAAATAAGTAGTAGGTATTGTAGTAGAATTATTTATGTGGTTACACAGATTTGTATATGTCAGCAGCATATTACTAAATCGTTGAATCATTCTCGCAGTTACACCTATTATTTAATAATAATAATAAATTATTTGCATTCAGAGACGTTTCAAATTTAAAAATCTTTGTTTAGCAGGCGCTTCACTAGAATTATTCTTAAAACTAAGTTTACAAAATAGGAATCTGCAATAAAACAGTAATTTGTAACAAATTATGTCAGCATCTCGATATTTTACGATAGGATATACACTATTTAATTTAATCTTAGTAACATGGATATGTAGTATTGATTCAATTAATATTATGTCGTGTGAGTATCCAGGTTGATTGTGCTAAGCTTTAGAATAAGCACAATTCGGACCACAATTCCGGACGGAAAATATCCACAAGTCTATCTAATATGCACACAAACAGAATATAGACTTAACATTATAATATTACACTACTGTTCAAAAATATAAAACAAATTCATCATTAAAATTTTTTATGTTAATATTTAATACATTACGATGTTAAACCGCGTCTTTACTAGTATTGGTCCAATTTCAGGTCTCATCACATATTTTGTCATGGGTATATCACAACACCAATTATATTGACAAAAATAATAAATTAATGAATGGAACCTATTGTCCAACTTAATTACATAATTAAACAATATGATGTCATCAAAGCAATTTGTATTCATATTAGCAGCAGGAATAACTCCTATGTCAAGTGTTAGTGAAGGATGAAATGCACACAAATGGAATGAAAGGAGAAAAGACTTATTACTACAAGCACCAGAAGATCTCAAATGTATTATTACCGGATATACAGTTCTACAACTAGGGATATAATAAAAGACTACATTAGGGATGGAAACATACCATACGATAATTATAATACACGCGCGCGACCAGAGACGTAAGAACTCATTTTCAGATTATAAGAGTTTTTCAGAAAACAATAAAATTTACAATTTCCTATAGCAATAAATAAACATTTACGGTCACCGAACACAGTAACATTTCGTTGTAAATGGTAATAGGTTGATGAGATTTGGAATTATTGTGTTCATCTATCACATTAGAAAAACATCGCGTGCGTAGGTAACATGTATTTTTAACAGAATACGAGTTCCATCATAGGTATTTAGAATTCGCATTCAATATAATAACAAAATATATAGCACACAACATATTGCAGATTCCATAAATTCACATTAAAAGTTCTCCAAATACATCATGAATTATGACTCAAAAAAATATTATGCTCTATTATTGAAAACAATAATTAAATTATTATGAAAAACAAGTCAACGAGCTAAATGTACAATAAAATATGAAACTAAAAACATGGACGAAAGTTAACTGAATGTGTAAGAAAAGTTAAGGTATTAGAACTTAATTGTAAACAACTTTCACACCCTGTAAAACTACAACCCTGAACTGAGTGATAATTTAGACTTTATACTTTTAAAAACTGAGGTTTATATGAATGGCAACAGAATAGTATGTTAACTTCGAGTATGTTAGCAGAGCAGGTAGATAATTTTATCAGGTGTGAGTGGCATTGAGCTAACAACGGGGCGAATCGCCCAGCTGGACCCTGGGTCTACGACTCATCCCTCACTGGTCCTTGCGAGCCTTCTTTTTGCCCTTTTTGGCCACTTTTGCGTCAGTCCAAGAGTCTGAAACAATTATCTTATAATCATAAATTTGTTTAAAATAATGTAATAACATTGATGACACAGTATGTATGATATAACAGTGATGACTATTGAATACTCACACAAGATGTTAATAAAATTGGGTGAAAAAGATACGTTATTATTATGCTTATATGCATTGCGTTTGTTATTACATATTTAATGACAGGTTACTATAAGTAAGTTATAAAATAAATCCACTAGCAATAGATTGTTTGACTTACCGCCTAGCTCATCAAAGGCTGGTGAGTTTAGGTTATCTTGTTTCTCAGAGTCAGAATTGTCCTTCTCAGCGGGCTCTGGTTTGAGCGCACTCTTGGCTGCGGTAGTCTGTAACACAAAATTAACAACGCCCTTAAGAAAGTCACGTAGTACACGGGAAACTCGCCGACTGATCGTGTGACATGCAGTCTTATTTTGCTATTTCGCCTTGAGCATCATGCCTGGACGCGTTAAGAGCGAGAAAGAGCACATCAAGCCGACCAAGGAATTTTGTAGCTCTCCAGTCCCCGCATTGCAGGCTACCAGCGCTGATCTACCAGCGCTTATCGGAACCGGTCCGCGCAGGTCACGCGCAGGCAGTGTCTATACTTTGTGCCGAACCAGCACCGATAAGTGCCGGACGTTACCGCTGGTAAGGGCTGGAGGGCCATTTGTTGCTTTCATGTCTTGTAAAAATAAATAATGATATTCTCCGTAAATTTTCCTTCTTCTATTATAATACTATATATTTGTATTTTTTTTAAAACATTGCCCTAGGCTATGATTTCTCCTGTGTCGTGGGTGCGTTTACAGACAGAAATTCCACACACAATACACCCAGACCCGGAACAACTATCTGCAGATCGTACAAATATTTGTTCCGTGCGGGAATCGAACCCGCGACCCGGAGCGCAGCAGTCGACTATATCAACCACTGCACCAACCGTTTCTTAGAACAGAAAAAAATCTTCGTCTGATGAGCTCGAGATTTTGCACGCAATTAAGATAGTTAGCCCCTACTTTATGTAGTACCCTCTTGCTGTATGTAGCGGTTATCTGAGCAGACCAGTTCCATTAAGCGCTGGTAGCCTGCTTCCTACGTGTATTCTTCCTAAAACAAGTTCTACCACTGTCTTAAAAAAGTGCGCGCCGGCCGCGTCGCTCCTCTGTGTAAATTGACCCTTAGTATAATTATTTTGTATATAGAACTACATAATTATCTATTTCCATCTGCGATACAATTGGAGTAATTTTCACTTTCAAAATAGGTGCCGTAAAAGGCTACTATGTGATTAGCCGGAGGATGGGCAGCAGCGTCCTTCGAGAACATTAACAACTCAACTGCGACATTTAACCAACCTGCCAAGCGTGACGATTATAGCAAAAATTACGATAATGAGCATACAACAAACCCAGACAGGTAGTAGTGGCGATCTTTGGTGGAGGCCTGTATCCAGCAGTGGACTTTGTTCGGATGAAATGATGAACATTCAAAATGGCTGTTCGTGTGTGACTTATGGTCAGAATTACCGGCCTGTAGAGTCCTTAATTCCGTGTCTAAGCAAGAATTTAATATCGGTTCAATCAACCCGTGGACTGCAACAAACCGCAGTCACTGTTGGTGTGTATTTTTGTCGTAAGTCATCACCGGCACAAACTTTTTAAAAATGAGCAAGAACCTAATGATGATGATATGGAGAATAGTTATCCGGTTTTAGAATGACAGGGCCACGTGCCACACTGCGTACGCAACAATGGACATCCTGCACAAGATGTTAACCAGGTTCCATTATCTCGCGAGAAATCTGAACACCGAGGTCGTATAACCCACGCATTAACACTTCTTGTGGATTTTCGTGAAATCCCTAGTGTATGGAAATTGACCGCAGACCATTGAGTGCCCTTAAGGGCATTACATTGCCCAACGACCTTGACGATTTGGCCCCTGTACCAGTATTTGCTACTTTACCGTCTTCTACCGATAAACGACCATACTACATCAAAAGGATCTGAAGATTACATAAAAACACAGATGTGTCGCAGTGTTGTCATTGTTTTTATTATTATATTAGCTCTATATATCACCTATTTTATTCGCTCTGTGACCTAATACATTTTTTAATAATAAAATAGTTACGATGATAAGTTCCACCAGTTATCTTATTTAGCATTAAGTGTTACAATATTATACATAATATATTCTGACGGTCTGATGATGACCAGTTAAATGCATACCGGATCGAACCGAAGAGTGGTATTTATTTAAATGTTCTGTTTAAAAAAGATATAGGAAGCGTAGTATATGGTGTCACGATAATTGCAAGGAAAGAAAGGTGCTTGCTGAATTTGAGATGCATTTAAAGATTTATTAGATGATTTTTTTGATGTGATAAGAAATCAATAACAATAAAAATGCCAACGAATTACCTGAGATGTTCTTATAAGTTATTGTCGATGTCGACGGCACGGTTCGTGCAGTTGTTAAGCGATTGGGTTTCTATTGGCGCTACGTGTCGCAAGTTCGGTCCCCACACGAAACAGCGCGGGGTGTCAGTTTATTTTGTTGGCCGCACCGCAACGCAAAACAGCGTCAGCCAAATATGCCTAGTAAGCGATCCGCCCGGTGCGGTCCGCCTGTAGTAAGCGTTGGTTTAAAGTGTACAAAAACGATGTAGGAGGATTCTTGCAATGAAATGCGTTGCGTTGCGGCGCCGTGCGTTCTAATGTGCGTAAAGACCCACATCACAGGTGTCATTATGAAGAAGAATCCAATTTATACGTTAGAGAAAATTGCAGATCCAGATTCTGCGCCACTTGACGCGGCCATTTGCCGCGATATCATATTCCATATTTAATGCTATCGAGTGACCATCAAAATTTTAAATATAATGATATTGATGATTAAAATACTTGTATTTATATTTAAAACAAGACGGCAGATATTGAAAGAACCTATATAATTGTAGTTTAGCCAATGTGCGTCACGAAATCTCCCAGGGCTGCAGATTAGGAAATTTACTCTAGCTACATGCACATATTAAGCCTATCAATCTGGAATAGCTTCCTACACATAAGTTACTACCAACATGTAAGAATTTTTCAGAATCTGTTCAATAGATGTCCGAAATATAAACAAACAATATCAAACTCTCTTTATACCATTCTTATAGATGTAAAGACAATATGCATCACCTCATGGATTAGGGTGCTTGCCTATTATCTGAACTTATCCATACTGGCGATGACCTCATAGTTTCAAATGACGCAAATACGGGTTAGAATTTATTGGTACCAGGAATTTGTACCGATCTTCCATTACCCATTTTCATTTCTATTTGAGACTTTCTTATTCCAATGAGCTAGATATCATTACCCATGTAACATCTAAATTAAGAATATAGCACCATTCCAACTCGTCCCGTCGATGTCGTAAAAGGCGACTAAAGGACTCTAAACCAGATGGACGGGCAGGAGCATCCCTTCAGTGGAACAGAAGCCATCCAGTGCTCACAAACCCGTCTGCCAAGCATGGTGAGCATTGGCAAATTTCCCCCAAAATAACAAATTTTAATGTCACTTATGACGTTTTCTATGCGTGTCAACCTTTAAAGGCCTACCTAGATCTAGTTATCACACTAGCTGCCTGTAAGCACGTTTTCTATAGACAATGGCTGTTGTCTTTATAAAACTACCCTTAGAAAAAGTGCATAGTTTGCCGCACCAGTCTGTTGGAATCGTAAGTCTGCGGTGATCTAAAGATACTTATATGGAGTCTTACCAACACACAGTATAGTGCTACTGCTGTTGCACCATACTGTGTGTTGTTGTGTTGTAAATGGTCAATTATATACATTTTATGCTTGTCAATCCTCAGAACACACTTGATTTAGATTTTAAGAATATAAGCACTTCATTCATATTACTTCATGCATCTGCTCTGCATATAAAAACAAGAAGAAATGAATGAAGAGTGAGTCAAGAATGTGCAAGAAGCAAAAGGGGTATGTAATGATGCACATTACATTCTGGATTTGAAATAACCTATTATGCATCATGCCAATAAAAAATATCTCACCTCAACTGTTTTCTTCTTAATCTGCTTTTCCTTGTTTTCCTTCTTCTTGTTGCTCCTGAGATCCTTCACATCAGTCAGCTCCTCGTCAGGGGATTCCTCATCCTCAATGCTTCCAAGGGCAGCCTGCTCACGACGTTCTGCCTAGTTAGTTAAAATACGAAATGTTAGTCAATCTGTGGAAATTCTAACGTTATAACAAAAAAGTGAGTTACATGGCTTTTAATTTCACAAGTCCTTTATGTGGCTGGTACTGGTCTACTATAAATTGGTTATATTATCTAAAGCCCACAATGGCAGTTGCTGAATACTCAGCCAGATAAGATACTTATGGGTCATTGCTAGGATATACCTGTACCACAACCAACCATATCACTAAACTTGAGTGGGATATACCAGGGATTCCCAAATTATTTTGAGCAAGAGACCTTTTCACAAAATTAACTGATACCTCAGACTCCCATAGCCAAATTACTTTAAAAATCCTATTTCTAGTTTTTTTTCCTATTGATACAAAATACTTACCAATTCCTAATCCTAAAATAATTCCTACTAAAATATTAGTAATTGTTATAACAAGTTGATACATGTAATACAACTTATACATTGTCTTGAAAGTTTCAAATATGAACTTGTGTTAACTAATACGGGTTGATCTTTAGAGCTCATCAACCCCCAAAATCAGTTTTCAAATATGGGAAACCCAAAGTGGTCGATATTGACCCCAAGGGGAACACTTTGGGAATCCCTGATCTAGACAAATATATCAAATCTACTAAAATATTGTTAAATAATATAAAAAAAAATATTTTTTTTTTTTTAATAATTTGCTTTTATGACTTTATACCTGAATGCCATATATCAAAGGGAGACACATTTAGAGACTATTACAATAACTCAACTGGTACAACATGTAACTAAATTATTACAGTACCAGTTTACCTCTTTCAGTACACGCTGGAGCTCTTCAACTTGTGCCTGTAGTGCACGGGCTTCATCCTCATCTACTTGCGGACCTTCAGCACTGATAGCCTTCATAGTCTCCTCTGTAGGCTGCTCCACAGGATGAGCAGCTTCAACATCAGAATCCTTCACTTTCTTGCTCTTCTTAACAGGGCTTTCCTTTTTCTTTTCTTTTTCCTCAACAGGCTTTCTTTCTTTCTTTTTGTCACTTTTCTTTGGCACTTCTTGCCAGCCTCCATCATCAAAGTCAGCAGGTTTATCAACCTCAACATTCTTGTTTTTCTTACTCTTCTTAGCATCAGTCACTGCATCCTTCTTCACATGCTTTGGCTCAGATGGTCTTTCTTTAGGTTTAAGTTTCTCTGCATCTTTCACCTTTTCCTCTTTTTTCTCCTTAACTGGAGACTTTTTAGAGCTTTCAGACTTTGCCTTTACCTCATCTGTCACAGTGCGGTTGGGTGAAGACTTCTGATAAACAGAAAATAAGATAAATAGATATTACTATACTCATCTGTAATGCTTGTACTAAACAGATTAAAAAACTAGGACTTATGAGAATCTAAAACACTATTATGTTATGTAAATAGGGATGATATTTGTAACAAATATCCCTTTGTATTGACGAGCATATGCTTACAGGTTAAAAATAAAATGAGCATGCATTGATGACAACGGCGGTCTGACAACAGTGTTTGTACTCACCTTGTCCTTCTTTTTGTTCTTCTTATTGGACGATTTCCGATCGTCCAAGACCAGGGGCAGCTTATCAAACTGCGGCTGTTCTGCTGAGCGGAACCCGAATACGAATACGAGCGCTGCACATACTAAAACAACAGCCACAGCTGCAGCGGTGAACATAAACTGCGTGTTAGACACTTGACTCAAAATTTCCATCATAAGCCTCTAAATCAAACACCGCCAAAAATTATAGTTCACATATAAAGTTGTCGATAAGGTATGATACTGGTCAACAAATTAATTCCAAAGTGATAAAAGCAGACACGGAGACATGATGACGCGGCTGTGACGTGCCAAATATTGCGATTTAGAACAAGTCTGGGTTACCACTTAATACCAAGTTTACCAACACTAGATATATTTATAAAACTAATAAAATATTATTGTAAAATGTAAATAGGTACGAAATCACGGTTATTACAATATGCTTAGGTGACCTATAGACGTTCCAAGCTATTAAAATAGTATAGGTTACTACTAAGTAAGAAAACCAAATCGACCATCCATCATAATGTATGTTATGTTTTTCAAGTTGTTCAGTTTACAGAGTAACCGAATAGTTGGAACTTACAATATTAACAGTTCATAATTATTAGTGGTGATTAAAACAATTAACAAATGGAGACGTTGGTTGTTTATTTGTAAATTATTCACAAAATATTATAATAAGGTACATAATATGTTTTATTGTAACGGTAGTTGGTATCAGTGACAATGAAGATTGAAGTGAAGACCACAAAGTACTACTAGTCACACTCACACTGTCACAGTTGCGACAATTTCTTTGCGCACGTTTAAAATTGCACAAGTCTGGTGTTAGTGATAAGTATGTAGGAAGAATTTGCACAAGTGTCTTGGCATGTGCAAGTCTGAATATGTATTATGATTTTCGATTCCAAAACTTGTGCGATTTGCATTTGCACAAATTTATTTGAAAGTGTGTGGTGTCAATCAAGTCAAAAAACGTTCAGCTAAGCCGGAAACGTATTATCGGGCACGTTCGATGAGTGTGCACGGATGGTTCGGACGCCTTATTTGGACAAATCGACGGTTAACTACCAAGACCTCCTAACTGACATTTTTGACAAAACGCTTTTTTTACGAATTCTCAACGTAAACATTCTATCTTACCTAATAGAAAAACCTCTTATAAAGAATTCACAGTATTTCGAGTATTTTTACAATCGTAGCAATATCTACTAAATATGCGAATGCAAAATTTGGCGGCAATTACTGCTAACTTCAGCGTGTACATACAATTTGTATGAACTAGAGGCGTCTTTCGCACCCTCTCCGCTTTAAAAGTAAGTTGAATTGTTTTTTTCTTATATTGTACCAATATATTGTTGGTAGAAATATGTATTAGTATAATTCTAACGTTTTTTGTGTAATGGTGATTGTTTATTATGAATAAATTTGCCGTAAACAGGATATCTGTAGATAGAAGTAATCAGTTGTAACATTTTTGCGCGATGGCTCACTATACGAACTCTGCGTGGTAGCACTTAGGAGTTATTATACTCTAATGTAGAGTAGGTGTTTTATTAATTTCATAATTAGTTCTCATAGATCAAGAAACTTGGTCCAGCTCTGTCTGAAGCCTGAAAAACAAAATGCTGACACAGAACAAAATTAAAGCCAAAGACACAATATTCCTCCGATTTCTATGCAGATGTGTTTTTAGACCAATACTTCTGATTCACTACAGATCTTTAACATTGAGAGAGTATTCAGTCATCAACAGCATGTCTTTAATTGATTCTTCACAAATACACGCAGTCTTCCAAGAAATAATAGAATTTACGTTAGAGCATAGTGCTGCCGAATTTACAAAAATATCGAATGTAGATGATGAAATGCTTATCTCCCCTAAGACAAAAAGAAAGTCAGGTAGTTCAGAACCTTCTACAGAAGTCTATAGAAGTGTCCTCAGCAATTGATCCGACACTGATTCAGCCTTCAGAGTTAGGATTTAATAATATGTTCAGTCAACATTGCTGCAAAGAGCCGACGACAATGTTGGTATGTCACCCAAGGAAGATAGTGAATATTTGCCTAAAGAATCTGATAGTTCGTCTTCTGAAAGTTTCCTGAGTGATGTAAAAAATACATAACCAGACATGCAAAGTAGCCGTAACTTAGAATTCGGAAATAGAGAAGATACAGAAGCAATTGATAAGAATTGTAGTCAATTTTACAGAAAAAAGTCTGACGTAGTTTTCTCCTATAAAAAAACATTGCAATATACAAATTAAAAAAAAGTCATGTAACACCTGTTTGACCTATCAGAAAGGAAACTTAAATGTAGATGATTAGCAGCAGCATATTTCGATTATGGATTGATACGAGTAAACTTGGTTATAACTCTAAATGGATTGAGATTCCTCAGAGACCAAAAAGACTTCCATTATGTATCCTTACATACCATGATGCTAAACTAAAATATCTTCAAGAATTGAAATCTTTACTGCCGGAAGATTATCAGCCATTATGATTCTTTACCTCGTATTTTAATTGTATTAAGCTCTAATATAACAAAATAAAACCTAGGATCTCAATTAAATACTAGGTACTAGACTGATTATACTAGCCATACTATAGGAAAGAGTGGTGTCCGGATTAAGAATATAGCACCACTCCATCTCCTCCCGTGGATGTCGTAAAAGGCGATTAAGGGCGTATTCTAGCCGATACGATGACGATGACTATGGGAAGTATTAAGTAATGATTGTATTGTGATTTATCTTTTTTTTTTTTTTTAAAACACTAGGATTTCTCCTGTGTCGTGGGTGCGTTTACAGACATGAATTCCACAGACAATACACCCAGACCCGGAACAACTACCTGCAGATCGAACCCACGACCCGGAGCGCAGCAGCCGACTATCAGCTGAAATTTTAATACTTAATTAATATTATTATTTTCCAGTTATAATATCTTTCACTAGTTGAATTATTGTAAAATCCACATCAATGTTAGGACTACTTCCTCCCAAATGAAATAACAAATACTGCTATCTAGATATTCGGTCGTAAAAAAGTGTGAAAATTTCTTCTATCTTACCTACTTATTTAATTTATTGAAACAAAATAATAATTTTGTCCTATTATTGTAAATAGTTATATTTTAAACCAACTATATATTTTTTTTAATTATATATGCACTCACATCAAAGGCAGAAGATTTTTTGTGGCTACTGCAAACTTTTAATATATTGAGTTAGGAGGTCTTGATGGTTAACCGTCGAAATATGTCCCATGGACATATCACCTGCCATTCATTGCACAATAATTATCAATGGGGAAACATGCCAACTGGTGACAGTGAGGACGATTTTTTTAAGCTAGTGGCATGCAATGATATTTTACAAATAGACGCGCCATACACGAACATGATTGCAGTTCTGGGGGCCTAAAAAGGCCGCTTTAGGTGAATCATAATATGAATCAGATTAAATATCACCAAATGGTCCAGAAGGCCTAAAAAGACCGTATTAGGTTATATTTATAAGGCATAATAATGATCTCAATACGATGCACATTAGAAATCACAAAATGGTCACTTAATCATAACTATTAACGTGACCATTTTGAGATTTCTTATGTAATTCATATTATGATTCACCTAAAGCGGCCTTTTTAGGCCGGCGCACCGGCCGCCATTAGACCGCGTCATACAAAATAAAACAAAATACTATTTTTGGAGTTTACTCCTAAGAAACAATTTGAGTTATAAGGCCCGGTACGGAAATTTTATGAGGAGTTAAATAGAAAGAGACAAACATATATATCTGTAGGATTGAACGTGCAAAAGGATGAGATGGAATACATTACACAGCGTATCTTAATTTGTTATGTCAAATTATTTTTATTGCCTATAAGCAAACGTAAATCTCAATTCTCATAGAGAAAAAGGTAATTAAGAAATAAAAAATGTAAGTAATCATTCTATACATAGTTTACTGCTTACAACCACACTAAAGAAAAGCAAGAGGTCAGTGACACTGCATTCGTAATAAGTTTTGTTCGAAAAAACTGAACAAACCTTTAAATGTAAATATTAGCGCATAAAATTACTTAAATAAAATCTCAGATAACAAAGTTTTAGTACAACACATTTTTAAAATCTCAAATAACAAAGTTTTAGTGCAACACATTTTTATTGCACATACCTATGTCTTGGTTTTTAATTTTATGTAATCGCCTTTAATTTCCGTTTTGTAACTTTGACAGTCCACTAATATGTAACCAAACAAAACGGAGGTAACGTTTTCATGTTTACCAATCTAAAACTGCGTGTAGTTCAACAATAGAAGAAAGAATTTTACACAAACACTGAAGCACGTATTACTTTATTTTCAATCAAATAGCCAAATATCATTTTGCACAGATCTGACCTCAAAACACGGATTGTTTTTTAACACAATTTTTCTTCCCTTGTTTTACCCCCGTATACATAAGTTTATTTTTCAAATACGTCTGTCCTAATTTTGCACTGAGAAGGCGAATACCGAGTTAGAATAATTAATCTATCCCAAACTCTTTACATTAAAACATTTGAACTTGATCTTTTTTTGTGTTAAGATCACATTTAACACAAATCCTCAATCCCAAAGCCAAACATTTCGGATTAGATTGATTATTAATTTCGGCCGTATCTATGTATTTATAAGCGGTATTCGATTTTGATTCGCGCCAATCTTGCGTTCACGCTCAGCAAGCGCAAACTCGCAAAGTGGTACTTACACGACTATTAGCGGAATGGTCACCCCGTGACTGGAGTGGCTTATCCTAGAATCAGCACGGGAGCAAGTGAGGCGCGCAGCTGCAAAATCAAATTTGAAATCATGCGAACAATTATTATTCACAATGAACAACGGGTGCAACATAATATTAACTAGATGTTTGACCGAGCTTTGCTCGGTATTTTTTTATTTTTAAATTGTGTTTTCTGGAAATTATATTTAAGTACGAATTACTAATAAAATAATGAAATATGAATAATATTTTTCGATCTTACCGATAGAATAATAAAAAATATGAACTGGTTATTTAAAGAAAAAAATCATGAGTGCAATTAGTTTAATCTTATATTAGAAACAAATACTTAATTCTTTACAGTTTATCAATCAATTACGTAAGTATATATATATAGTATTATTATTCGCCAATAGATGTCTGGAAGAGTCATATTTTTCAGTTGAGACTACTCAAATTTAAAGATATAAGATTAAGAAAACTTGAACTTCAATATTTTGAGTTTAGCGCCATCTATGGAAGTTGGATGGTCCTAATCAGGATTGGACGGAGTTTCAGCGGCGTAAACTAAGGAATAGGCATGAAGGTGTTAAAGGCAATGCATCTTTCAGGCCAGAGGATAGATTTAAATCCGCTGAAATTAAAATCTCTTTATTTTTGTCAAATGTCCATAAGGATACTTCTGAGACCGACATCGTAGAATACGTATTTACTAAAACAAAGGAAAAGATATTGCTTCAAAAGATTAATATGAAAACAGAAAAATCATACAACGCCTATAAAATAATAGTAAATAGGGATGCATTAAACACATTTTTAAATAATGAGCTTTGGCCGAACGGTGTTACGTGCCGGCGGTTTAGGCCTTACAGAAGTACCGTTCTCGGTAGCGAATAGATACGAATAAAAATGGACATGTACAACACACACTTCGTATCGTTTAATTGTAAAAGCGTTAAGCGTTCTATATATGGAATTAAGCAACTGTGTGGTTTTGCCGATATCATTGCCTTACAGGAAACATGGCTTATGCCGGATGACTTAGCATACCTTGATACGATTCATGGCGACTTTGGGAGCACTGGGACGTCTGCGGTAGATACGGCGGCTGGTATTCTGAGAGGCAGACCATATGGCGGTGTAGCGCTCCTATGGCGCAAAACGGCGTTTCAGAGCGTGTCAATGATATCGTGTGCGAATCCAAGAATCGCGGCAATACGTGTCACGACCAATGACCGGCCTATACTAGTGCTAAGTGTATACATGCCCATTGACTGCAGTGAAAACTTACCAGAATTCACTGACTGTTTAGGTGCTATCAGTGCGATTATACAGGAAAACATTGTAGAGTCAGTATTTGTGTTGGGCGATTTTAATGCACATCCTGGTGAACGTTTCTGTGATGAACTTCTAGACTTTGCACGAGAACAAAAGTGGATTTGTGCCGATTTAAATCGCCTACATTCGGCAGGTACCTTCACGTTTATTAGTGAGGCACATACCAGTAGGAGGTGGTTAGATCACTGCGTTGTCACCCAGGCAGCCGCCCTATGTATAGCAGACATTTTTGTGAAGCATGACGTATATTGGTCTGACCACTTTCCGCTAGTAATAAGATGCAATCTAAAAATAGTTATACATAAAACGGAGGTAAAGAGCTCACCCCGTAATAAAGTAAGATGGGGAGACAGAAACGCATCTCAGATTAGTGCATATCAAAATGTGTGTAACTCTAAATTAAAATGTATTGATTTTCCCTCAGAGTTACAATTTTGTAGTGGTAAGTATTGTAATGTAGATAAACATAAAAATATTATAAATAATTTGTACATAAATATCGTGAAAATTTTGAGTGATGCAGCAAGCACTACGTGTTATGTAAAAAGAGACAGGCATAGGAAATTATTAGCTGGATGGAACAAGCATGTGAGTGAGGCTTACAGGAATGCAAGGTTGAAGTTCAGAACATGGTTAGCGAATGGTAAACCAGGTAACGGTAAACTTTTCGATGACATGATACAGACACGTAAAGTATATAAGGGAAAGCTAAAATGGTGTCAAAAACATCAGGAACAAATAAAAATGGATGTAATGGCCAAACACCATACAAAATCCGACTTTAAAAACTTTTGGAAAAGTACAAATATCTCAAATACTAAGCCGAGTATTCCTGTTAGCGTCGATGGTGTTTCCAGTCCCAGGGAGATTGCCAATGTCTTCAAGGACTATTTTTCAGTAAAGTCACCGCTGGGTCCACCACATCGGGAGTTTTACGCTGAAACTTCGAGAGAGATTTCAACTGTCATTCTTGCGAAAGATATTAAAATAGTCATTAGAAAAATGACAACAGGCAAATCTCCTGGACATGACGGAATCAGCGTCGAGCACCTAAGACATGCTGGTGTTCATCTACCTCGAGTGCTCGCAATGTTACTTAATTTATGTGTGAGCCATGTGCATCTGCCTCCCGAGCTGGTACGCACTCTGGTTGTACCTATTGCCAAAAACAGGACAGGAAACATGGCAGACAAGTCCAATTATAGACCCATTTCCTTGGCGACCATCGTAGCCAAAGTACTTGACAGTGTGTTTAACTCATATTTTGACAAGTATGTGCAATTACACGACGCACAGTTTGGATTCCGGCATGGATTGTCGGCTGAGACTGCTATCTTTAGCTTGAAACATACTGTTAAGTATTATACCGATAAACATACTCCAGTTTACGCGTGTTTCCTGGACCTGAGTAAGGCCTTCGATTTGGTCTCTTACGACATTCTGTGGCAGAAATTAGCAGAGACAGGTATACCATCGGAGTTGATATCACTTCTGAGGTACTGGTATCTCAACCAAGAGAATCGTGTGAGGTGGGCGGGTGAACTCTCAGATGCAAGCAGGTTGGAGTGCGGGGTTCGGCAGGGGGGGTTGAGCTCACCCTTGCTCTTTAACCTGTACGTTAACGCACTGGTTGAGAGGCTCAGCAGCATGCATGTTGGCTGCTATGTTGATGGTGTTTGTTGCAACAACCTCAGCTACGCGGATGACATGGTGCTGCTGGCCCCCTCAATCGGAGCTCTCCGAAAGCTACTCGCAGTATGCGAATCATACGTTGCTTCACACGGTCTGATGTACAATGTTCAAAAGACTGAATACATGGTCTTTAAATCGGGTCCCATGTGTCCTTCCATCCTTCCAGTTTACCTCAATGGTGTGTCCCTAAAAAGGGTTCACCAGTTCAAATACCTTGGACACTGGGTAACTGACGATCTAAAAGACGATGTTGACATGGAACGAGAACGCAGAGCATTGTCAGTTCGGGCGAACATGCTGGCACGCAGATTTTCTCGATGTACAGACGCAGTTAAAGTTACATTATTTAAAGCTTATTGTACGTCGCTGTATACGGGAGGCCTGTGGTTCAACTATACCCAAAGAGCTCACAATGCTCTGCGAGTCCAATTTAACAATGCGTTCAGGGCGCTGTTGCGGCTTCCACGTTTTTGTAGTGCATCAGTGATGTTTGCTGATGCGCGCACAGATGGCTTTGCAGCTATCTGGCGCAAAAATACTGCATCGCTTCTCAGTCGGTTGCGTGGAAGTAGCCACAGCATCTTGAATACTATAGCGGCTAAGCACGACTGTCCACTGGTGTGGAAACTTATACAAAGGACCAAGTCGCTATTTACAATTAGATAAAACATTTTTATAACTGTATTACTACAAATCTGGATCTCTGTTGTCTGAATAAATAAATTATATTATTATTATTATTATGCGGCAGTAGTGGTACCACTAAGCACTCCATTGTCTCAAAATTAGACTACATAGCTAACCTCATAAAATAGTTCTTAGAGTATGTAACAGATGCTACTTCTCCAAATTAATTTTTTTGGACAAAGTATTTAATATTGAATGTCAGTGGTACCTAAACAAAATTATAATACTTCCATTATAATTAACTTTTATACTATAATGTGAAATAATACTTGACATTATAGTATAAAATGAACATGGTGTTATGCTCGATTATTAATATACCTGGATGACGGAGCTTTGCTCGGTATTTTCGTGTTACTTAACAACGCCATCTGCTGTTGTGTCGTTAAAGCAATTAGTTGCTCACAAAAAATAGTATTATTATTCGCCAATAGATGTCAGGAAGAGTCATATTTTTCAGTTGAGACTACTCAAACGCCTATAAAATGACATTTTCTAAAAATGATTCCTAGCTAGATCGATTTATCGCCCCCGAAACCCCCTATATACAAAATTTTATGAAAATGTTGGAGCCGATTCCGAGATTCTAATTACAAGAATTGCTCATTTAAAGAGATAAGATTACTAACAGCACAGGGTCCTATTTGTGCATATCGTCGTACGCGTGTTTGTGTGAGGCCTGACCAGTCATCATACTACACAGTTTTTTAAATCCAAATCAATGAGGTTACAAATATTATTAGTGGTAGTCCTAGGCCCAGGGGGGGGCGGGGTCATGACCATGATTAAAAGTATATATGTAAAGGATTTAGATTTTAATAATAATGAAACAACCTATTACCGTTCCACTGCTGGGCACGAGCCTTTTCTCAGGATGAGTAAGGTTACGCCACCACGCTGGCCTAGTGTGGGTTGGCAGACTAAACACACCATTGAGAACACTATTGGAGCCCTCTTAAGTGTGCAGGATTCCTCACGATGCTTTCCTCCACCGTTAACTTAAATGATAATCAAATTCTGATCCGCACATGAATCCGAAAAGTCAGAGGTGCGGGTGGAGATCGAACACAGACCCTCCTCTGTGGAAAGCAAGCGTTCAAGTACTAGGCTATTACAGCTAAACCGAGGCGCTATGGTTCCACAAACTGCCGCGGTGCAGAGAACCACCTAGTTCATGGACTAGTATATGAAGTACCTGGGGCTCACCCTGGACAGTCGTTGGCTTCGAAGAGCACTTCGCACGCCTCGTCATTACATTAAACGTACATTACACCAGGTGCTGCCCAATTCAAAGGGACCGAGCGAGGAAGTTCGCCGTCTCTACGGGGGGTGAGTCGTGCGGTACATGGCCCTCTACGCTTTCCGCCTTTCGACATCCAGGCGGAGACTGATGCGTGGGTCTGTGATCAGAAAAATGCTCCCAGCTGTGGCGCAAGTGGCTCATTCTGCCGCAGTACACGCAAAAAGCGCATCGTTGAGGCTCTCTTGCCGCTCTTCGGAGCAGCCCTGGCTCCAAAGGAGCGAGCGCGTCACGTTCCGCCTGACGCAGGTATTCACCGGTCACAGTTATTTAGGTGCGTACAGAATAGAACGCGAGGATACGGCACAGTGCCACCATTGTGGAAGCGATCAGGATACGGCACAGCAAACGCTTGGGCTGCCAAGTGGTGGATCCTGGTTGATTGGATCAGGCAAGATCTTTCTCCGCCGGCAGTTGTGTCGGCTATGTCGGCAGAGCATGAAAATTTTAGTGCAGTGGTTTCCTGTGAAAGCATCATGCTCCAGAAGGAGACTGCAGAGTGGGGAGCCTCCGGGGTCGCGGGTGCACAGATTGGGGAGTCTGCTTCCTGATATCAAGTGACTCCCGGGTAAATGGTGGCGCGCACGCGATCACGTGCCACCGTGTGCTCAGGACAGCGCACAGAGAGGCTTGAGGGGATCCTTTACAATCCTCCCCGAGAAGAGCCTGGGTGGGTGACCTTTTTACAGTCAACTTCCCTCCACTAGAGGGAGTGACCACTTGACAGCATCCCCTCCGAGATGTGTCTAAAGGCGTGGCATCAATGGGGGGCTCTAGTGTGATCTTACGAGGACCTGGAGCCCCCTTCGGTGCCAAAGATGACCGCTCCAGTGGTTTTAGCTGGTAGGATTCCGGGATTCCCCTTCACCTTCCCCGGGGTGGAAGAAGTTCATGTAGAATTTTCACCGGATACCAATAAAAAAAGGCTATCACTGCTAAATATATTAAATATTATAATTGCGAAAGTGTCGCTGTCTGTCAGTATGTTATGTTGTCAAGGCTAAAGCCCTGATCCGATTTTGAAGAATTTTGTGTGAGATCACTTGAACCCTGAGGAAGGACATAGGCATAGCGCTATTTACTGAATAAATAAAATAAATACTTAATTAAGTTAAACGGGGTGTTGAAGTTGGTATGGGAAATTCTTAATTCCAAGTGAATTCGCGGGCTAGTTATTGAATAAATACTTAATTAATTAAATGATTAACGTTATACATTTTTTTCTTCCATGCCCACTGGTACCGTCCACTGCGAAGTTTTACATTAGTTAGGTATAGTTTACGATAAAACAGGTAGTCGTTTAATAAAAAAATGCAGAGAAGGGATTTCAGTTTTAACATTTAGTTCCGTATTTTGATTCGTGCCGACAAACGTGTAGTCAACTGCGATCATCAACCCACCTGCCAAGCGTGGTGATTATGGTATAACCCTCCAAGGAGCACACAACACGCAGTTGTGGCGATCTTTGGAGGAGGCTTGTGTCCAGCAGTGAACTTTATTTGGCTGAAACGACAAAATAGATAGCTAAGGATCTAACTAGAAAGTGTTATGTGCATAATATACGGGCGATTATACTTTTATGAAGTTTGATGTGTATTAGATGTTAGAGTAAGATAAGATCCGCATTGCGCAATCACATCAGAGCAATGTATCAACGTGATTTTGCACAGACATCGGAAGCTTGGGAAAATATTTCCAATGGAAATACCATAATAATATTAAAACATTTATCTATCTGTTAAATATATCTGTTCGATACATTTATACAGCAAAACTACTGAAATGATTAGAGGTAGTTTGGACCCAAAGCTAAAGGCTTATTAAGATATAAGCGATTTTCGCTACCACTGTGGGTGGTGAAAATACCGAGTGGTATGCCGCTGAGTAGGTATTTGTATTCTGATTTCGCGCTAGTCGTGGAAGTTCATGCAAATTCCCTGCGGAATACTTAGGTAGCGCTCGGAATATTTACCTATCCATAGCGAAGATCAATTATATCTGAATAGACCTTAGACCGTACAATGTGATATGACTATTTTCGAGAACTGGGTCGGGCATATACTTGTAGTATGGTACCTCAAAGGCCACAAGTTTATATTTCAGCGCAAGTTGCTGGTGTAGCCCCTGGCTACTTGGTTGTGCCTGTGCAAGTACTAAATTATTATCTACATGTCTCTCTTTTCACGGGTTTATATCCCCTGTAAGGGGGAACCCGGTCTTTTGACAGGCTTACGCGGGGACATAGGTCCAACACGCAGAGGCCCTTTAGAGAATTTTAATCTAAAATGTAATGGGACACCAACCGGGGACTCTCCATAGCTGCACTATAAAATGAAGTCATGGATTGTCCCCGGTGGTGTATGGTATGAGATGGGAACTATAACGATAAGGTCTATTGCAATGGGTGTTACATGGAATAAAAAGACTAATAAATACGGGAACAACGGCGTCTGCCTTTCAACTTTGATCGTGAAATTCTGTGGCAGACGGTGACTCGCCACTCACAAGATGGGCCCCCTAAATGGCCACCACTACAGGCGACAAGGAGCAACACCGGTGTGAGCGGCTAGGGGTGTAGAGAGGTGCGGCACCGGTTTCACCATCGCTCGTCTCGAAGACTTGGAGCGGGTTTCCCCGTTATTACGCCATTAGACACTTCCACCCCCGAGCATATAGCTCTGGCGGCCCCCCTCTGATCGGCCAACTAAGGCAAGCCAGAGTTGAAAATCCTGCGGGCACTCATGGGGTTCCACTCCAACCAACCAATAAAGGCAAGCGGAGACGAGGCCCTGACCGACTCTCTGGAGCATTCGGGTACGCAGTGTCGCCACTCACATTCAGCTCGCCACAAACTGCCCTGCGTTCTAAATTATTATTCCTTTATTTTAAATATATACATATAAATTACATTTTTAAATACATATAAAAAAAACAATATATATTTAAAAATATAAAAAATAGTAGCCCACCGGCATCGGGAACAAGGTCCAAGCTACCGGTGGTTAGGGCTCCAGAGAGAGGAACCTCCTAACAATACGAGCCGTGTCCAGGAGTACCGCTTTCTGTATCAAGCCCTTGACCCAGCTGCCTAACGAGAGCCTCTTAAGGTGTTGGTCGAGGCTCTTGGCCATAAGGCCATTGGCCGTGACAACTATCGGCACAATGATTGCAGAGTCTACCTCCCACATGTCGACAACCTCGTGCGCCAAGTCAAGATACTTAATTTGCTTATCTTTCTCGGCCTTCACGAGATTCTCGTCATGCGGGATAGTTATATCAACAATCATTGTGCGGCGCTCTACTCGATCTATCACCACTATATCAGGCTTATTGGCTACAATAGTCCTGTCAGTAATGATAGATCGATCCCAGTACATTGTGACATGGTCATTCTCGAGAACTGGGTCGGGCACATACCTGTAGTATGGCACTTCTGAACTCAAAAGGTTGTATTGCAGTGCAAGTTGCTGGTGGATAATCGTGGCTACTTGGTTATGCCTGTGCAAGTACTCGCCGTTAGCAAGACGAGAACAACCGGAAATAATGTGACGTATAGACTCGCCTGGACGGTGGCATGCCCGACAGATGTCAACCGTGCCGTCCTTCACAATATATTTTCGGTAATTATTCGTCATGATAACTTCATCCATAATTGCACAGATAAAACCTTCGGTTTCCCCAAACAGGTCACCGAAGCGTAGCCAAGACACGGACGCTACTAAGTTTACATCAGGCCCATGAAGGACCCGGTAAAAGCGTCCGTGAAGCTCCTTGTTCTGCCATACCTCCATACGGTCATTAGTGTCAAGCACTACGGGTTTATGCCAGTTCTCTTTAGCCAAGGAGAGCGGGGTGAGTCCCTTGTCCATCGCAACCACATCTCGGTGCATCCCCCCTTCGGCATGGAGAAAGTACTCCCTGAGGCTGCACACCTCACGATTGTGGAGGGTCTTAGCATTTAAAAAGCCTCGACCCCCACACTTTCGTGGGATGTATAGCCTCATTACCGACGATCGTGGGTGATGCATCCGATTTGTGGTCAACAACGAACGGACTCTTCTATCCAGAGCGTCTAATTCCGTCTGAGTCCACTTGAGTATGCCGAAAGAATAGACTAAGACTGGCATGACCCAACCGTTAAAGGCGCGTACCTTGTTACCGCCTGACAAAAGACTTTTCAGTACTTTTTTCAGGCGGCCAAAGAATCGCCCCTGTAACGATTGTTTCATGTCAGCTGCGTTGACACCTAACGCCTCCGACATACCCAAGTACTTGTAGGTTTCAGATGAGGAAAGGGATCTGATTTGTATGAAATCCGAAAGTTGTAATCCCTCGGATTCCATAATCTTCCCTCGTTTTACATGCATGACTGCACATTTGTCCACACCAAATTCCATCCTAATTGAGTTACTAAAAGTTTCAGTTACCTTCAGTAACTCTATTAGCCGCAAATTGTTGGGGGCAAAGAGTTTCAAATCATCCATGTATAAGAGGTGAGATATGATCTGACCACCTCTTCTCATCTGGTAGCCTAGCCCCGAACTCTCCAGCAGTGTGCTCAGAGGGTTCAAGGCTAAACAGAACCACAGGGGACTCAGGCTATCGCCCTGAAATATTCCACGCTCGATCCTGATCGGTTCAACGTTTCCTTGAATCTGTCTACATCCCGGATAGTGAAGTACCGTCCTCCATTGCCCCATACATGTGAACAGGAAGGTGCGTAGGGTTGCATTTATTTTATATAACTCTAGCACCCTCATGAGCCATGTATGTGGCATCGAGTCGTAGGCCTTCTTATAATCTATCCAGCATGTAGACAGATCCTTGCGGTTACGTTTAACCTGTTGGCTAATGGCCATGTCAATAAGGAGCAGCTCCTTAGTACCACGGGACCCATTCCTACATCCATTCTGAGAAGTAGACATGATGCAATTGTTATCAATATGTGTGTTAATTTTGACTCTCAGGATGGATGTAAGAAGTTTATAGACCGTCGGTAAACAAGTGATCGGTCTATAATTTTTGGGTTCCGTGGTACTACCTGATTTATGGAGCAGGTGGGTAATTCCTATTGTAAATAACTGTGGTAGCGAGCCCGACTCTAAGCATGACTGGAACTGAGAGGCCAAGCGAGCATGTGAACTACATATCCATTTGAGCCAAAAATTGTGCAGCCCGTCCGGTCCCGGAGATTTCCAGTTAGGCAACGGACGGACTGCACTGGCTACGTCTTGGGGGCTAATTACTATTGCCCCCATTTCTGATATTGGTTCACAAGCTCGTTCAACCTCTCGTATCCAATCACCTTCGGTATGGCTGACGGGCACCGACCATATGCTGCGCCAGAATGCATTCATGGCATCATCATCTGGTCGGTGGACTTCATCCATACCTTGGTCAGGTTGCTCCCAAGTTCTATATACCCACCTTTGGTCACTCTGGAATATGCGATTCAGGGTATACCGCTCCATTCGCCTTCTGTATCTACGAATACGGTTCGCCCATGCATAAACTTTCTGCTTCAGGTAGTCGATGCGCTCTGTGACACGAGACATATATTCTAGAGGGCTGATATCAGTCCCCGAAAATGCTCGTCTCACAAAGCGCATCACTCTTGGGCGGGTATTACCCTCCCTGAAGCAGATTAGCTTGCCAATAAGTGCCCTAGCCTCATTAATACGATGTTCAATCCTGTACTGCCAAGCTGGTACGGCAGATTTTGGTTGTGTAGCTCTGTCAATATTTGGAAATTTGACATTGGCTACACGACATGCCGCAACAGCCGAACAGTACAGAATCGAATGCGTATCGCCGAGGTCTTCGCTGCTGTCAAAATAATCTAACAGCAGCGAATCCAGGGCACACACTAGCGCTCTATTCTTTTTATGCATAGGCAAACGTGGTAGACGTGGCCTATGGGTAGGTGGAGTGTATCTATACTCTCGAATCGCACAGTCCAAAGCGCTCCTTAAAGTTTCAATGCACTGGTTACCTGCAGTAATAGCCCCATCATCTTCTTCTTCATCAACGAGGTTGGACCGCGGTGGAACCGCAAAAGTTGCTTGCGGTTGCACCGTGGTTTGTGATGTAGGAGAGATGACACGGTTAGTCTGCACCTCAGAGCGTAGCCGATCAAGTGCAGCATCATCTAACCTATGATTACGTTGTATGACCCGCACTTGATCCGATAGTCGTTGTGCCGATACGTTGACAGCCGGTTCAAGTACCTGAAACAGAGAGAGCATCCGACCACGGTACGCAGTCAGGTTAGTTCCCCCCTCTGTCGCTCCAAAGTATGCGCGCATGACATTTTCATTAATGGCTGTGGTCCATCGCATGCGCTGCACACTTCCACCGGGAGCGGGGACCCTGTCAGAGGCAGGTGGGCCTCGAAGTCCCAAACTGGCCGGTGGTCGGCCTCTTCCACGTCGACAAGCTGGTGGTGGTGACGTCGGTGGAGAATAATACTCGTCGCTCGAGCTCGACGCAACTGCAACTGCCGGTGGCGCTGTACATACGACGGGGCTGGATTCCGGCGGTTGCGAGGCGGAGCTGAGTGACGAGGCCGAAGATGTAGGGCGTGCGTTTTGCATTCTGGCACGATTTCGAGTAATCATGATTTGTTTTATGTTAATTTCATGTTCATTTATACTCGGTCGGTCATGTCATCATCTGTCAGATACATCGTTCTTATTTATAATTTTCCGTATTTGTGGTCTAATCTTCTTGTAGGTAATATATATATTTCTTCATATAATTTATCCATTGTAGTTTTGTTGTTTATATTTGGTGCTTATAGTTGATATTATTATATGTTATTTAAATTATTTAAAAATCCAGAGAAAATTTTCTGACGTACTTCAGATGTGTTGCCAGTATTATTATTATTATATCCTTTATTTACTTAACTAACATATTAATTACATTTTTAAATATATATATATAAAGCAAAAACAAAAACACATACATTTAAAAATATAAAAAATAGTGACCAACCGGCAACGGGCACAGGGTCCAAGCTACCGGTGGTTAGGGCTCCAGAGAAAGGAACCTCCTCACTATGCGTGCCGTGTCAAGGAGAACTGCTTTCTGTAGCAAGCCCTTGATCCAACCACCTAACGAGAGCCTCTTTAGATGTTGGTCGAGGCTCTTGGCTATGAGGCCATTGGCTGTAACAACTATCGGCACAATATTATTATATTATTATTATTTCTTTTATATTATTATTATAGTGGTTGAACGTTTCACTTCCATATTGGAGAGTCTGAGTTCGATTCCCGGCCGCACCTCTGACTTTTCGGATTAATGTGCGGATCATATTGAATATCACTTGCGTTAACAGTGAAGGAAAACATCGTCATCGCCAGCGTGGTGGACTAAGGCCTAACGTTTCCCATCGTGAGAAAAAGCCCTTGCCCAGTGGTGGGACGGTAACGGGCTGATTATCTATACATCTATACAAGTAAATAAAATTGAAGTGTCTGTTTGTAATGTCAAAATAACTGCTTTTTACTAAATGCATATGAACGTATATACGTTACCTATAACAAAAAAGCAATTTTAATTTTTTTGTCTGTCTGTCTGTCTGTTTGTTCCGGGTAATCTCCGAAACGGCTGGACGGATTTTGACGGGACTTTCACTGGCAGATAGCTGATGTTATGAGGAATAACTTTGGCTACTTTTATTTTAGAAACATAATTAGGGATCCGCGCAAAAAAATTAAACCCTTGAAATCCAATACATATATTCCATGTCAAGTGTCTATGTCGAAATACTCTAAATTTCTTTTAAATTAAACGCGGGTGAAACCGCGGGACCCAGCTAGTGTATACTATAACAGACTATCAAAATGAACATAGGCTATGTGTGTTACCTCGGGATTCAACAATAGTAACAGATTTAAAATTGACAATATAAATAAAATCGAAGTTGCTTAGCAATTAGATCAATAAAATTATGACATCATATTCGAACGTTCACGTTGGGATCCTAACGGCTAGTGTTGTTTTTTTTCAATTAAAGTGCGTCTGTGTGCGTAAAGCAACAAATGGTGTGATTGGCTGACGCCACGATAGTCCCTATCGCACGATTTTGTGCATCGCTTATAGCATAGTTATGGTTATATAGGGTGTCTTGACGTGTAGCCGTATACAGTACACATGTACCTGACTTATATAGATTTATTGCATTATTTTTATGTATTTCTTGCCTTACTCCGTATGAATCTGCATCTATATCCATAACCAACCTTTCAAACTATATAGCCATGTAAATATCTAAAATTAAAATGAAAACAGAATAGGCTCGATTGTGATGGCGGTTGCCATATTGAAAAAAGAAGAAGAAGTACATAGAGCCCCGGCTTACGGACGTGTGACTTACACAGAGTACATTTGGTTTATGTGTTTCCAGCTTTATTAGTTGTCATTTTAATTTATTAGATGTACACCTACAGCGAAAAGCCAAGAGAAGAAAATGTTCGCGAAAAATGTAAATATATTAGTTCGCAATGCGATTTCATTAAAATCGTCGCTAATTATTAGGAACTTTACTGTTACATCAGTAAAATATGATATAGTAAAAATTCAAAGTACGGATGATTTCAAAGCTAAGGTCATCAATAGCAAAGTACCAGTCGTTGTTGATTTCTTCGCTACGTAAGTACAATTATTTTTAATTATTGGCTTAATATTCACGGACTAAATAGATAAAAGAGCACAGAACTTATGTCATTAGATATATTGCTAGGGAAATGAGTTCTATTGAACTCGAACGTTGATTTGTGTGGTTTGATAAAAAAAAAAACGTAACTGTTATTAGTTTGACGTGATATTACGGTGCAGTTACTAACATCAAGTGACCGCTTTACCGATAGGGAAAGCAGTAATCATGGGTAATGTTTATTCCTTAATTAAACAGAAATTTTTAATAGACAGTATAAAAATAGTATGTTGTGATCAAGCAATTTTGAACTCTATTATCCTAGTAGACATAAGACCATACTGTATGGAATGTGTTAATAGAAAAGAGGTTATTAATCATCATTATTTTGGCCGAATGAAGTCCACTGCTGAACACTGGCATCCCTCGAAGATCACCACAGTGACCAATATTAGTGTGTTATGTGCTCATTGATGGGTTTTGCCATAATCACCATGGCAGGCGGGTTGGCGATCACAGTTGAGTTGAGTCTATTAGAATCAAATACCGCAATGTCCATAAAAAAGCAAAAATGCGTTTTCTATGCCGTATGAATCTACAGATTAAAAGGAATCTATTTGAATATTCAAAATGCAACCAAAGCTGCAATGTCATGTAGAAAACTGGCATTAAAAATTAAAGTATGCTACAAATATAGCATTATCCATTGGTGTATGTATATAAAAAATATGAATTATGGCCAGAACACGAAAATGGACATTGCGGTATTTGATTCTAATAGACTCAGTTGTTAATGTATTCGAAGGATGCTGCTGCACATCCTCCCGCTAATCCCTTAGTCGTCTTTTACGACACCTATGGGATGAGATGGGTTTTTAAAAAGGTGATTGTGTTGTGTTATTCTCGCTTGCACTCATACATGGCTGCATGCGGTCGTCTCAGTTGGTTTCAACCTGGCTCATTGATTCACTGGCTCACCCTGCTGAAAGGAATAAATTAATGCCTAGACTATAAGAAATTGATGGAATAATTAAGTGTTTCAGCACTGGGTCCGGTTCCAATTCGTTTTATTCAGTGTGTCTGGCGATACCCATGCCTAGCTAACAGCTCTGTATAGTGAAAGGTATCAGTTGCACCTAATTATCAGCTGCAAGCCAACAATGATGCATGCAAAAAGATAAAAGATGTGTGTTTTAGTTTCTTTTTTATAGTTATTTATGGGTAGTGAAAATCATATGATTTTGACTACCCATAAATATTATAATAAAACACTTTTAAACGGATTCTATCACATATCTTTAGATTTTTGTTTTTCCTGACGTTTCGAACACTTTGCAGGGTTCGTGGTCGCAGGATGACTAAGGTGACAGGCGTCGTTACAGATTTTAAAAAGTTATTTTATTTTATCTACCGTATAATTTTAATCAAAAATTATTTCGATGCACGCAGTAATCACTCACAGTGTCTTGATGTTTTTTAGTGTGGTATTAGGTTTGGGACTTTATTATTTTAATAACAGGATTGATCGATCAACCTCAAGTCCTCGCGAAAGAGAACCGATATGTACCAAGAATGTTTAGTGAGGCTATTGAAATTAAAAAACATCCTAATTTTAATAGAGAAGATGGCTGGCAGGTACCACCAGTTTGGAATCCTGTTATTAAAATAATAAAGTCCCAAACCAAATACCACACTAAAAAACATCAAGACACTGTGAGTGATTACTGCGTGCATCGAAATAATTTTTGACTAAAATTGTACGGTAGATAAAATAAAATAACTTTTTAAAATCTGTAACGACACCTGTCACCTTAGTCATCCTGCGACCACGAACCCTGCAAAGTGTTCGGAACGTCAGGATAAACAAAAATCTAAAATATACGCAATAGAATCCGTTTAAAAGTGTTTTATTATAATGTGTAATACTCGCGAAAACCTAAGACATTTATTACCCATAAATAACTCATATTGTAATTTAAAGGTGTGATATAATTATTTGCAATAAAAGTGTGTAACATTGGTTAGAAAAATCAAATAAATCGATAAAAAATTTGCTGATATCAATTAAAACTTATTTAAAGGAACATATGGTGCCGGTTCAGAATACCACCACCCCATCTCCTCTCGTGGGTGTCGTAAAAGTCGACTAAGAGATTAGCCGGAGGATGGGCAGCAGCGTCCTTCCAGTAAATTAACAACCCAACTGCGATCGCCAACCCGTCTGCCAAGCGTGGCGATTATGGCAAAACCCCCCAATGAGCCCACAACACACCCACATCGGTCGTTCTGGTGATTTTTGGGGGAGGCCTGTGTCCAGCAGTGGACTTCATTCGGCCGAAACGACGAACACAGGCTATTTATAATACAGATAACAATCAATATAGTTTTATTCATCAAATTATATGGTTTATACTGTATTAATATGCAATGTTAATTGCATTATATCATTGTTGGACAAAAACACCTCCCCTTGAGTACTCTTACTTATCTCTGTTAATGACCTCTTGTCACCACTGTTGATTGAAGGCGTCAAGTTTGTCTCACCTTCTATGCCATGTCGTTTTTTCGCAGTTATATGGGTTAACAAGCTGTTGTTATTTTGGCACATAAGTTATCTGGCATGCAACAAACATGGTCAGCCCAGTACCACTTCAGCAGCAGTAACCGTAGCAATGGCTAATTTTCATTTAAGAGCACTGTGTAGTTTTCTAATTTGATTAGTTTAAAACCTAAGATGCTGCACTGTATAGTTCGCAGGCTAATCTTGAGATTAATGTTAGACCAATTTTGAGCAGTGTAAGTGAGTATGGGAAGAATCCATGTGCAAATGAGACAGCAGTTAAGTTTTATAGGAAGGCCAACCATTCATTGACCAATAGTCCATTTTGTTTCTTCTCCTACATTACATATTTTTCCTTGAGAGATAAATATTCTCAAACAATTGGTTTTACCAACTTGTATTTTTTTTACAGATGGTGCAACCCCTGTCGACTTCTGACACCTCGTCTTGAATCAATAATTTCTGAAAACAAGGGAAAAGTGGTACTTGCAAAAGTTGACATTGATGAACAGACTGACTTAGCTTTGGACTATGAAGTGAGCTCTGTGCCTGTTCTGGTTGCTATAAAGAATGGAAAAGTTCTACACCGCCTGGTTGGTTTGCAAGACACTGACAAGCTACGCAAATGGATTGAACAATTTACGTCTGATGAAACAAAACAAGAAATTAAAGCTTAAGATGCAATCTTAAGTGCATATTAAATTATTGTTGTTACCAATATGTAGTTGATTTTAAATAAAAGCAAAATGAAACTATGGTCTATTCTTCTAAACATTGTATTAAATCCCTAGCTCTTTTATACACATTGTCATCTGGTTTCTTGGTTTTTGAGTCTGCTTCACTATCTTCATTATTTTCGATTTCCTCTTCTTTGTTCTTATCTTCAGTCTGACCATTCTGTGACTCAGTCCATTCATCCATTTGTTGGATTACTTTCTTTGCATCATTTAACAGCATGTTGCGAATGTTACCTACTGCAGACTCAAAGTATTCTAAGAGTACTGGCCATGATGACTCTGGGAGTAAGTGTGTTGAAAATTTATTCTTATACAGCCAAACTTGCTTTGCTTTCATGAATTTCCAGTTTTGTCTGTTATGTTTCCACTGTGACAGATAATTGAGACATTGACCTTTAAGTTGATCCTTTGCCACAGCTTGTGTTTCAGCTTGACGCTGCGCAAATTTTTCCCTCTTCATTTGTCTAATAGATTTCTTTCCTTTCTTATCTGATATCTCTGTAAATACAGGCTGCTTTTTCTTTTTCTTTTTTTGGGGTTTTTCTTCAACATCCGAGTCCTCATCTTCCTCGTGCTGTCTCTTTGTAGGACTACTTTTAGATGTATTTACCACATTTTTTGTAAGAGTGTCTGTTTCATCTTCCTGATTATCCATTAGCTCCTTTTTTTCTTCTGGGTGCTCAACGCTATAACCAACTTCTCTTGCTCTTTGATGTCGTTTCTTTTTATTCTTATTCTTCTTTTTATTGCTAACCATTTTTAAAAAACACGAAGAAATAACGTAAAAATGTGTTTTTATTTAGAACTTACTTTTAGGTTATAATAAGTTTGTGTCGTAATTATCTAATTAGGTTTGGCCTGGATTCTAAGTCCTTTGGCCATAACTGCTTAAGCCATAAGATGGTGTCACAGAACCGGTGTTTCCAACTGGAGATGAGTAATTGAGTAGTTCCGGATCGAAATAGTTCCAGGAACTACAGATGGGTGACAAACTCAGTTCACTGAGCCCTTAGACTATATAACCAATGGACGAGTAACGCGCACAATTCTACGAACAAAATATTCTGTCCATTTTGAAGGGGGACGAGGTAAACACTACATAGATATTGTCGCACCCTTACTCAAAAATATATATTTTGTGTCTATATAAACGCAAACATATAGAAATCTTCAACACTAGAACATTTTATGCACACTAATAGAACAAATATGTCAACATACAAAAAATCACGACTATAACTTTTATGCAGCCGGAAAAATAGGGAAGAGACTAATATCGATTTCTTTTAATAAGATATATTGATAGTTTCAGTTACTCTTGGGAATTGGGAAGTATTCAATAAAATAATAAGTAAGTTTTTTTGCGAGTTTCTGATGTTAGCTAGTTGAGTGGTGAGAGAGTGGTGCATGCTCTAGTGATGTGTTGTATTGTTTCAGGTTTAGCGTGACATTTCCTACATAAATCATTTCTAAATCTTCTATCTTTCAGGAGGTATTTTTTGTAATTTTTCGTGTTAATGACTTGATCTTGAATGGCTAAAATAAAGCCCTCCGTTTCGGGAAACAGACCACTCAGCTCAAGCCATTTGTTGGATGCTTCTTTATCTATATGTGCTTGGTGTAAATCATTAGGATGTATGTATCTCTTCTATATGTTTTATTTTATCTATTGTTTCGTAGTTCTTTTCTTTCAGGTTTAGTGGTGTATATTTATCATCTATTTCCATTATGGTTTTGTGTAATTGGCTACTCCTCTTCTTCTGTATAAAAAAATTGTTTTAAGTGTATTATTTGTCTCTTGTGTGGGTGTGTTATTTCTATTAAACCTCTTCCACCTTCTTTTCTGGAAATAATCACTCTTTCTATTGCCGATTTGGGATGGTGGTATCTATGTTGTAAGGATGGTTCTTGTTTTTATTTCTAAACCATGTTATTCTGTGTTAGACCATTTAATAACACCGAAAGAGTATGTGAGTATAGGAATCGCGTATGTGTTTATCGCTTTAAATATTTTTTTACTCCAGAGATGCATTTTACATAATAAATGAATTCTATTGTAATATTCCTGTTTGAGTTTATCTTTAATAGTCTTATGTTCTAACAGTCTTGCTTGATTATATCCTAAATATTTATATAGTTCTTCATTTTTCATCGCCTCTATTGCTTCTTCTGTGCTTAAAGAGTAGTTTCCTTTTACAATCTTACCTTTCGCTATATTTAATATACGGCATTTGTCTAGGCCGAAGTCCATTCTTATGTCTTTTGAAAATTTTGTAGTTATGCCTAATAACTTAATAAGCTATGTAGCCTTGTATTTTTATTAGAATATAGTTTTAAGTCATCCATATATAGTAAATGTGTTATTTGGTGTAGCATTGATCAATTATTTTTAATGTCAAAGCCTAATTTGGATTCAGTTAACGTGCGGGAGAGTGGATTTAGGGCTAGATAAAACCATAAAGGGCTTAACGAGTCCCCTTGAAATATGCCTTTCTTAATCGCTATTTCGTCGATAGATATAGCTGTTGTATTTGTTTGTAATTTAATGTTGTTTTCCAGTATACCATAGTATTTTCAAGAAACTTTATAATTAATGGGTTAATTTTATATATATTTAATACTTCAATCAGCCATGAATGGGGTACGCTGTCAAAAGCTTTCTTATAATCTATATACGCGACATATAATTTTTGCTTACTTTTTGCACATGTTTTAAGATAGCAGAATCAACAATTAACTGTTCTTTACAGCCCATGTGACCTCTCCTACAGCCTTTCTGTTCTTCCGTTAGAATATTATACTTATCGGTATGATTAATTATTTGATTAGTAATATAGGATGTTATAATTTTAAACATGGTTGGGAGACAAGTAATTGGTCTATATTGTGAAGGACCCTGAGTTTGGTCTGATTTTGGTATCATATATGTGATTCCTTTTGTCAAACATTCTGGGAGATTCTGGTTGCCTTTTAAGATATCGCTATTCCCGCTGCTTTCCAGTTATGTGTTTTATTTATGATCAATGTAATTTCAAGTGGATCTACGTCTACGAAAGGCATTTCTTCTATTCTTTCTGATCTAGTAAGTTCGTCTTTTATCCATTGTGCATTTTTATCATGTTCAGTGCTGTCTGACTAAATATTCTTCCAGAATTCCTTCAAGGACTCTTCAGCCGGGGGGTTTAAGATATCGGTATCATTATTTTTAAGTTTTCTAATAAATTGCTTTTCACTTGCTATAGATAATTTATTGTTATCCCTTCTGACTTTAGATTTTTTATATCTTGCAAGTCTATGGCTTTTTACTAAAAGTTTTTGTTTTAGTGTATCCAAATGATCTTCTACTCTTTTATTAAAATGTTCATGAGCACTGTGTTGTTTAGTTTTTTCTATTACATATTGAACTTTATCTGCAAGTTTTTTTGAAGTATTTCCATTTTTAAACTGTGTTAATCTGCCTATATCTGTTCGTAGTAAATTTACATCTTTGTCTAATATTTTTTTCCATGGTGGTTCATTTTAAATTCGATTACAGTAAGACCTATCAGTATTTATTTTTAACTTGAAATGTGTTATAACAGTCAGAGCTATGCAATAAATTAATGCATGTGTATCACAAATATCTTCCAGATATGGTAATTTGGCTGGGATAATTATTCGGTTAAATATACTTATTATGTCTGATAACTGACGCGAGGACTTAACTTTTGGCAATAAGGGTCTAAGACAAGGATCAGTTCCACTGTATTTTAGTAAAAAAAAATCTAGCTCATTACTTAGTACATCTATGAGAGAAGGCTCGAACTGATTTTGTATCGGCATAGATTTGTTAGAATCTAATACGAAATTACTATTATGTTGCGTGTGTGCGTCAGTGTGCTGTGTGTGAGCATTGGAGTGCTGTGTGAATATTTCAGTATGCTGTGTAGTAAAATTGGCGATCATGTCATCACGTGCTGATAAGGAGGGATTATATGATGTGGGTCTATTGCATATTTGCGTCAACTGTAAGTTGTCTGTGTGTTGTGTGTAACTAAAGTTCTACTCTTCTTCCTTTTTGAGTTCTTCTGCTACTTCAGTCTTAATTCTATTTAAGGTGTCCTCTGATAAGTTTCTGTTCCTTATAATGACTCGTCTTTGGTCTGCTATACGTTGTTCTGTTACATTAAATTGTGGGTATTTCAGTTTGAAATTTTCGTATAATTGTGTGCAGTACATGGTTCTGTCCTCTTCAAGTTTGGTAATGTGATAGTATGTGCGCGTGATGAATATGTTCATATCATCGTTCCATTTCATGCGTACTCTTGATTTCCCGGCTTTGGTGGTCGCAGGCTGAGTGGCTGACGCCGCCTGCGAAGCATCCTCAGTCGGAGTAACTGCTCTAACTCTATTGTCTGATCTGTCCGTCGTTTTGGCTGTAACAATTTTATCGGCAGGAACCCGCCTGTACAGTTCCTCAACGCCGATGGTTCGCACATGAGACACCCAGCATCGGCCCCAGGTGTGCCCCGACGATCGCCCTCGTGTAGCGGTCCTATACGTTTTCTCTTTGATCTAGTCTCCATGTTAAATGGGTCACCTCCTTGTTAGCCACGTAAGTTTTTCGTACGTGAACGTACTATGTGTGTCCGCCCCCCACGTGGTCAGATCTTCGACTCGGACGTAAGGTAGGATTTTAGGGGGCTTATTATTATGTCTCTCTATTACACGGGTTTATATCCCCTGTAAGGGGGAACCCGGTCCTTTGATAGGCTTACGCGGGGACATGGGTCCAACACGCAGAGGCCCTTTAGAGAATTTTAATCTAAAATGTAATGGGACACTAACCGGGAACTGTCCATGGCTACACTATAAAATGCAGTCTCGGATTGTCCCCGGAGGTGTAAAACTATTGTATAAGATGGAAACTACAATCAAAGGTCTATTGTAATGGATGCTAAATGGATTATATACTTCTAAAAACGGAAACAACGGCGTCTGCCTTTCAACCTTTAAAGTAAAATTCTGTGGCAGACGGTGACTCGCCGCTCACAATCATAGGCCCCCTAAATGGCCACCACTACAGGCAACAAGGAGCCACACCGGTGTGAGCGGCTAGGGGTGTAGAGAGGTGCGGCACCGGTTCCACCATCCCGCGTCTCGAAGACTCGGAGCGGGTTTCCCCGTTATTACGCCATTAGACACTTCCACCCCCGAGCATATAGCTCTGGCGGCCCCTCTCTGATCGGCCAACTAAGGCAAGCCAGAGTTGAAAATCCTACGGGCACTCATGGGGTACCACTCCAACCAACCAATAAAGGCAAGCCGGAGACGAGGCCCTGACCAACTCTCTGGAGCATTCGGGTACGCAGTGTCGCCACTCACATTCAGCTCGCCACAAGATATCCTGCGTTCTGTAAGCTACTTAATATACTTTTTTTTTCTTTCTTATGATGTACTTTTTTTTATATCAGAAGGTAGGAAGAAATCAAGCCGCTACTTTAATCTGCCCTCCAGGATTATCTTATCCCATGGTGAGATAACGTTTGCCCAGAGGGGTAATTTATTTATTATTATTATTTCCTTTATTAAATACAACATATATAAATTACATTTTTAAATACATATAAAACATAATATATATTTAAAAATATAAAAAATGTCGATAGTCGTTACGGCCAATGGTCTAATGCCCAAGAGCCTCTCGTTGGGCGGTTGGGTCAAGGGCTTGATACAGAAAGCGGTACTCCTTGACACGGCTCGAATTGTCAGGAGGTTCGTCTCTCTGGAGCCCTAACCACCGGTGACTTGGACCTTGTTTCCGACGCCGGTCGGCTACTATTTTTTATATTTTTAAATATATATTATGTTTTATATGTATTTAAAAATGTAATTTATATATGTTGTATTTAATAAAGGAAATAATAATAATAAATAAATTACCCCTCTGCGCAAACGTTATCTCACCATGGGATAAGATAATCCTGGAGGGCAGATTAAAGTAGCGGCTTGATTTCTTCCTACCTTCTGATATAAAAATAAAGTATATCATAAGAAAGAAAAATAAAAGTATATTAAGTAGTTTACAGAACGCAGGATAGTTTGTGGCGAGCTGAATGTGAGTGGCGACACTGCGTACCCGAATGCTCCAGAGAGTTGGTCAGGGCCTCGTCTCCGGCACAATGATTGCAGAGTCTACCTCCCACATGTCGACAATCTCGTGGGCCAAGTCAAGATACTTAATTTGTTTATCTTTCTCGGCTTTCACGAGATTCTCGTCATGTGGAATAGTTATATCCACAATCATTGTGCGTCGCTCTGTTCGATCTATCACCACTATATCAGGCTTATTGGCTACAATAGTCCTGTCAGAATGATAGATCGATCCCAGTACAGTGTGACATGGTCATTTTCTAGAACTGGGTCGGGCACATACTTGTAGTATGGTACTTCTGAAGTCACAAGGTTGTACTGCAGTGCAAGTTGCTGGTGGATAATCTTGGCCACTCGGTTATGCCTATGCAAGTACTCGCCGTTAGCAAGACGAGAACAACCGGAAATAATGTGACGGATAGACTCGCCCGGACGGTGGCATGCCCGACAGATGTCCACCGTGCCGTCCTTCACAATATATTTCCGGTAGTTATTCGTCATGATAACTTCATCCATAATTGCACAGACAAAACCTTCGGTTTCCCCAAAGAGGTCGCCAAAACGTAACCAGGATACTGATGCTGGAAAATCTACATCGGGACCATGAAGGGCCCGATAAAAACGACCATGCAGCTCCTTGCTCTGCCATACTTCCTTGCGGTCATTGGTACTGATTACTACAGGTTTGCGCCAGTTCTCTTTTGCCAGACCAAGCGGGGTGAGCCCGTTGTCCACTGCCACTACATCTCGATGAATCCCCACGTGAGTATGGAAAAAATACTCCCTAAGGCTGTACACCTCACGGTTGTGAAGGGTCTTGACATTTAAAAAGCCACTACCCCCACATTTCCGTGGGATGTACAGCCTCATTACCAAGGATCGTGGGTGATGCATCCGATTTGCAGTCAGCAATGTACGGGCTCGCCTATCCAAGGCATCCAGTTCAGTCTGAGTCCACTTGAGTATGCCGAAGGAGTAAATGAGAACTGGCATGACCCAGCCATTGAAGGCACGCACCTTGTTACCGCCTGATAAAAGACTTTAGTACTTTTTTCAGGCGGCTGAAGAAGCGCTCCTTCAACGTCTGCCTCATGTCAGCCCCATTGATACCCAACGCCTCCGACATTCCCCCAAGTATTTGTAGGTCTCGATTGAGGAGAGAGACCGAAGGTTTACAGAATCCGAGAGTTCAATTCCCTCGGATTCCATAAATTCCCCTTGGTTTACATGCATGACTGCACATTTTTCCACACCAAATTACATCTTGATAGAGTTACTGAATGTTTCAGTTACCTTCAGTAACTCTATCAGTTGCAACTTGGTGGGAGAAAACAATTTTAAGTCATCCATGTAAAGCAAGTGGGAAATAACCTGACCATCTCTCCGCAACTGATAGCCCAGCCTTGACCCCTCTAGCAGGTTGCTAAGAGGGTTCAAAGCTAAACAAAACCACAGTGGACTGAGGCTGTCACCCTGGAATATACCACGCTTGATAAAAATTGCCTCACCGTCTCCAAGAATCTGGTGACAACCCGGATAGCGAAGAACTGTCTTCTATTGCCCCATACATGACATCAAGAAGGTGCACAGGGTTGTATTTATTTTGTACAACATCAGCACGCTCTTGAGCCATGTATGTGGCACGGAGTCGTAGGCCTTCTTATAATCTATCCAACATTTCGACAGATTCTTTCGGTCACGGCGGACTTGTTGACAGATAGTCATATCTATGAGGAGCAGCTCCTTATTGTTATTATTATTATCCGACCACTTTGGCAGCACAACACTAGCTGACTAGCTGTGGTAGTTATACAAATGTACTCTGTGGGTAAGGGTAGTGGCGTAGACAGAGAACAGTTTATGGGTAATGGAGTGGTTACTTGCTCTCTCGGTCTCTCCTTTGACTATTATTACGAGTATTCGTAAATGGAGTTAATACTCAGTCTACGCGAGTATTATATTCCTTGCTTGCTCTGCTGCTGTGTCAGTGACTCAGTGTCACAGAGTACAATCTACCTATATTAGTATATTATCTATGGTACAATCATTGCTCATGCTCAGTGTCGTAGTATCTCTAATTAGTCTGTGCTCAGTGTGTAGAAGACAGCGTTTTCGTGGAGAAAGATTTTAATTTTCAATTCGTTTGAACTTTTTATTAGTTCTTTGTTAGGCAACAAAATGTATTCTAGTGACGATTATACAGAGGTATTTAGTAACTTTTAACAAAATATTAATCCTTTCTTGATTAATAAATAATATAACCTCTTACTGGTATAAACGTAAGCATTTGTTGTTCTTTAGGTGATTTAGATTTTTCTGTATTTTTAGCCGGGATATGAATCCTATGGTGATTACGAACCTCACACTGGAGATCCGCAATACGACCTGGAGTATGACAGATCTTCTTTTTATAAAATGCCTGACATGGTAAGTTACCAAATGATTCTGTAAGGTTACTACATACCTACCGTTTTCGTGATTTATATTGATCATAAGAGATCCTTGTCTTCAATAACATGCATCTAAAACTTAAGAGTTTTAGATGCATGTTTTTGAAGATAAGGATTTATTAGATACACGAGAAAAGTATTTATTAGATCACATTTCTTGTGTATATTTAATAAAATGTTGCTGCCCTATGCTGAGCTTAAATTTAGAATCTATGAGAAATAGCAGAAAATTCTTTATTGAAGTGTGGCAAAATTAACATAATTTAAGCCAACCATTCATTAAATAAACCAAGCCAGACAAAAAATTCGTGTGGTGCCTGGCAAAGAATAAACCAGTACTCTACACCAATTGGTGTTGACAAACGCGACAGAGCTTGACATTAAGTGGACAGCCAGCAGTATCTTCCAGTCTACTGCAGGCGGCACGGTTGGTGCAGTGACTGATACAGTCGGCTGCTGCGCTCCGGGTCGTGGATTTGATTCCCGCACGGAATAAATATTTGTATGATCTGCAGGTAGTTGTTCTGGGTCTGGGTGTATTGTATGTGGAATTCATGTCTGTAAACACACCCAAGAGACTGAAGAAATCCTAGGGTGGGGCCAACATAAAAAAATACAAATACTGTGATCACCAATCAACTTGTGCCAGTCATAGTGATACTGGCAATATGACTGCTTACTATAGTGGTCACTGGCCCTAGATCAGCAGTGGATATTTATGGGCTGATGTGAGACTATAAATAACTACTATCAGCTTAACTGCTGCATTCAAGACACAAATTAAAATTGCATTGTGTCTTGCAGCCAGCGAATATTATCATGTAATATTTCACATAGAACAGATGAATAGAAAAGTATTTCTAGGTCAAGAAATTCCTGGTTTACTTCCGTAACATGATCAATGAAGGAGTAACATATGAGATCCTGAATCTCTATGAGAATACGTTCCCAAAACTTACTGAACAGTATTTTGAAAATACTCCATGGCCTGATGAGAATGAAGTATCACCAGTTGTAGATAGTGACCATGTAAGTATACAAGAAATATTTCAATTTATGTATCTATATTTATTGAATACTTGTTTTATATCTTCTTTTTCATTTCAGTAGATTGGTACTTTATTTTCATTATATCTATCTTATATATAATATATTAATAAAATCTTCTATATAAATGAATAAAAAACTAATTAAGACAAGTAACATGTAAATGTTTTATTAATGTAGAAACTATATTTTTATTGCTTTCATTTCAGGTATTCATGATTCTATACAAAGAGCTCTACTATCGCGATATTTACGCACGTGTGCCAGGTGGCCCCAAGCCTGAACAAAGGTTCCACTCATTCTACAATTACTGCGACCTTTTTAATTATATCCTGTCTGCAGAGACACCAGTGCCCCTAGAGTTGCCAGACCAGTGGTTGTGGGAATTGATTGATGAGTTTGTCTATCAGTTCCAGTCATTCGCACAATACAGGTACATTTTATTCTAAAATATTTAATTTAATATACCTCTTAAGGCTGCTATGTTAGTTAGTCAAAAACAAATTTGGTTTGGCTGATTTTGGTTTTAATACAAATTTGCAGGTCTCGGACATCTAAATTAAGCCCAGCTGAGATAGATGCCCTCAATACTGAAAATAAGGCATGGAATGTACTGTGTATTCTTAATGTGTTGCACTCCCTTGTGGATAAGTCAAACATCAAACGCCAACTTGAGGTAAGAATTTTACTAACATAGTGATATTATCATATCAGGCATAGTACAATACTGCATAGCTATTAGTAAAGAATACTGCTTAAGTGACGAAAGTAGTCAAATTGAGATTTCTTGCCAGCACACTGTTAATGGAGAACCTAAAAAAAATGTATTTGCTGCTTAAGCGGTGCCCTACTATCCCTGTCAATATGAAGGACATGAAGTTGTAAATCATTATTTTATCTGTTGATGTAATGCTTTTCACAGCAATTGCTGAACCTTCAATGTTCTTTGGAAATAGCAGTTAATAAACAGAAACAGCATTCCATAACAAACAGATCAAGCATGAATTTTCCTCAAAAAGCCTGTTATTTATACATTTGTAGCAAGTATTATTATTAGCATTATGTTTTTATTTATTTTGGTAATATTGTCTTATTTGTATATTTTCTTACCCATAAAGTGGACATGGGTGTTATTGCTTTTACACTGCAGGTTTCTTTTTTGTCTGTCTGTTTGATCCGATTAATCTCTGAAACGACCGTACCGATTTCTATGGCACTTACACTGGCAGATAGCTGATGTTATAAGGAATAACTTAGGCTACTTTTATTTTAGAATAATAATAAGGGCTCCGCGCAAATAAATTAAAACCCATGAAATCCAATATGTATACTCTATGTCAAATGTCTATGCCGAAGTACAGTCAGCATCATATATAAAGTGGCAGCCACGGTAACCAAATATTTAGAAACATCCAAAGTGATCACTAATATCCTGTCAACCATGGTTGTCTAATTGTTCAGTGCTCCAATAGTGATCAAATATATATAGATATATAGAACAACAAACACGTCATTATATGAGGTCATTCAAACCGTCATTATTATGGTAACAATCACAACGGCAGTAGTTTGCAAGCAGCTAAGGTATTCAAAAATATGAAACACGCTAGTGAACTAAACTTTATCTTAACCACAAAGGGTCAATTTGCAATGGTTTTAAATTAACACACTGAACCAGGTGCACATTACAATCTAGGTATGTTTTGTATAAAATCGACATGGTTTGTCTAGGCTAGAGACATCCTGCGTGTATATAGGTACCATTGTATCGAATTTAAAGTGTCTAGGATCGTAAAATAATATTGTTTACAATCCTGTTTAGTTCACCAGGCTAACTATAAACATTGCCTGATTGCCGATTATTATAAATTCTGTGTTGTGTGACCCTTTCATGCTTTCGAACTATCAAACTAAATATATTATAATAATGGGATAAAATTAATTCTTTAAACTCATTTTTAATTTGATTGATAAAGTAAATTACAATCTCTTTGCTTCGTGCCTTGCTTCTTAGCAGGCATTCTATGGTGTAAACCATTTTCACGAAGCCGTCGTCGATCTCGTATTTAATATCTATTATCTATAATTCACACAGAACAAATTAAGGAACAAACAGATAATTCATAAAAGCATCTTCTTTTAGATTATGGCTTTTGTGCAGTATCTTTCACAATTTCGCCAATGTCAAGTGTAAGGCAACGTTGTACGGTGTTCAGATTATTGAATCTTTACATATAAAATATTTCTCTAAAATGAAAGAATGCTAGAATAATGTCCATAAAAGCGTCGTAGAACGACATGACATTATGCAGTTGACATGTGTGAATTTAATCATCAACTATTATACATACTGATAATAAAATGAGGTTCACTTAGCATCTAAACATATTACGTAGACTCAAACTCGCTCGTTTTAAGAAAGAGTGTGTAACGGACGGGCGAACCTCAGTGATGAGTAGCTGACGTCCTGTACCTATAGGTTCCGGAAGTACTTTTAAACTTGCCAAACAATCGAACGTGTTGATTCGGTATGTGCACTTATACTTTTAGCGGAGATAACGTTGATAAAATAAAAACACAACTTTCACTGTAACTTATGGCAGAGAGCAATTTCAGACTGTATCGCACCACTATTTACTATCAAGAACTAATTACTAATTAAAAACTTGGATCTATTTCTGTTCTTGTTCCTGAAGGGACGGGTGCGCTTAGCTACCTCCGATCTGTACGTACACGAGAGCCGTGAAATTGCTTCCCCTTTTCATTGTTTATTTTCGCTATTGTCATACAGGTATTGTCTACGTTTTTTCTCGTATATAATAAAAAATAAGCTCTATTGTGTGTGTCTGTTATTCCTTAAAGTGTGTGCTTTTCAGGTATACAAAGGGAAAGGGTTAAATAATATGTGTTGGCTGTGTATTTACAGTTATATCCTTAGTTGTAAGGGTGTTGAAGCTGAGTGACTTAACAAATTTCGTTTATTGTCGTAATTATATAACTATACTTATGACTCTAAGTTTAAGGGTGTAAGCAGTGGTCTTGGCCAACTGTTGTTTATATTTTCTTATAAGTTATGCTTATGCAGTTAATACAGACCGTAGTTTAGGCCTAGTGGCTAAACACAGTAGTGATGCTAGTTTTCTACGATTATACATTATCTGTGGGCCGAGGGCGTTAACTAAGGGGAATCCCCTTTTTTGGCTTACATTAGTCTAAATCTAGTACATAGGGTTAGTTTTAACAAAATCTAAGTACTAATCATTGTTGTATAGGGTGTCTAGGACTAATAGGCAAAAGTTACTTTTTTACAAATTTTCGAAAATGCACATGTTTGATTTATCTAAATATTGTATATGTATATATTCTAATACTATATAAACTACGTATGTACATCGCGAGTTATGTCGCGAGCGCTATTGCTATGTGTGTAAACATCATATCGTGGGTTTTGTGGTTGCGTCGCGAACAGAGTGTTTATTTCTCATTAAAAATAAAACAATTGGGACTGATGGGAACAGGTCTTTATAGTCTTGCATGAATTTATTTACCAATTTGAAAATATAATCATAAAACAAAACACATGCCAATGACGTCACGCATGAAAGAGATGGGTGGTATAAGAAATATTTTTTATGCCTACAATATTGTTGTGTAATGTAAGTTCAATGTTGTTACGTAGGTTCAATGTTGTGTTTAGATAAATGAGACGCTATGAGGTTAAGATAAAGTTTATAGTTCATTTTACTAGCGTGTTACATATTTTTGAATACCTTGGCTGCTTGGAAACTACTGGCGTTGTGATTGTTACCATAATAATGACGGTTTGAATGACCTCATATAATGACGTTTTTGTTGTTCCGATATATTTGATTACGATTGGTGCGCTGAACAATTAGACGACCATGGTTGACAGGATATCAGTGATCACTTTGGATGTATCTAAATATCGGTCCAGCCGTTTCGGAGATTACCCGGAACAAACAGACAGACAGACAAAAAATTTAAAAATAGTTTTTTTGTTATATGTCTCGTATATACTTTCATATGCATTTAGTAAAAAACTGTTATTTTGACATTACAAACAGACACTTCAATTTTATTTATTTGTATAGATGTATATATATAATTTATGATTCCATCTTGTAGAGAAATACCAAGCATAGCTCTCTTCAATACAACAATAAAAAAATGTATTATTATCTAAAATCAATGGATTCCTAATGTAAGGTTGTGTCAAATACTTTTCCTTTTTACAGCAGCTATCCATATCTTCTTTGCTTCTATTTCCAGGCCCATTTTTGAAATGTGTAAAACTGTACACAGCATATATTTTTTAATATTTGTGCAGTTCACTACACAAGTATTGTGTCCCATTTCCTTCTTTAGCTCATAAACAGCGAACAAAAAAGAGCGAAACTACTGGGGAGATAATACATATTGGCCAGTCCCCATATGTTTCACATTTCTGCCACAGCGTGCGCTGTCATCGATTTGACCATCCTTGACATGTAGTGCATGTCGTGCACTTAGCACATAGCGAATAGAATGATCTCCAAAAGGCCACATTAGATTAGATACTCCCTCGCCGAGACTCTAGTAATAAAACATCCCCTGTTGTATTTGTTGTTACCCGGTAACGCCCTAATCTAACGCCCGAGGGCCCGTGACCCTTAGGTGCAGTTACTTATATTTTTAAGCCTGGCTGAAGGTTATTCAACTGTCCAATTAAGCAACCACATCTCCCTTGAGATCTATGCGAAAAAACCAAATTTTAAAAAAATGTATTTGATTAATCAGCACAGTGTAAAGTACTTATATAAAAAAAAATGTCAAATCATATTTGCCAGTTTTCCAAAATAACAAAAGCAGGAGGAAACTGCTTTATTATGTTTGCACGAAATGGACGTCCCGTGTCATGCGCATTAATTGTTTGATGTTATAATAAGTCTTTACCTATGAAATTGCAGCTCTGCAATACTGGCCGGCGGAGGAGCTTTTTTGTTTGGCTATGAACTCTAATTGATTTTATTTTATAAACATGGTTTTCATTAATCAAAATCTCTTCGTTCGTCTTATGTGTATTGATTAGTGTTATGTTTTCATCACATTTGAATATTTTTCATCATCGTGGATACGTTGAAAATTCGAGTAATTATGGAATATGAGTACCGTCGTGGCAGCAACGCGGCACAAGCGGCATGCAACATCAACGACGTTTACGGAGTGAACATTTCAAACGAACGCACAACCCGTTATTGGTTTGCCCGCCTCCGTTCTGGAAATTTCGATCTGAAAAATAAACCCCATGGTCGTCCGAAAACTTAGGTCGACAATGACAAATTAAAGGCGATCGTGGAAGCTGATGATACTCAATCTACGGCTGAATTAGCAGCAGCTTTCGACGTTAGAATCAAAATAATATTGGCCCATTTGAGTCAAATTGGCAAGGTAAAAAGCTTGACAAATGGGTGCCCTACGAAATTAACGACCATCAGCGCAACGTGCCTGTCGAGGTCTGCCTTGCGCTTCTCAACAGGCACGGAAACGTAGGAATTTTGAACCGCATTGTTACCTGCGACGAAATATGGATTCTGTTTGACAATCGCAAGCGCTCAGCAAGTTAGTTCATGTTATTTTAAGACCATAGACTGCTTATAGGGTTTCCTGTAATCTGAAAGTAAAGAGCTACTAACTATATTTTTTTTCAAAATTTTAGGCTCAGTAGATAGGGGAAATGGTAAATTTTCGTATATTATCTTAAATAACTTTAAAACTATATATTTTAAAATTATAAAATAAATACACGAAGTCCTTACAACAAGTCCTTCCATTTCATATGTTACACGGTACAGTTTGCAAAACTTTATTCTTAAATTTTTTATATATAATTTTCTATATTACCCCCCAAAAGTAACCCCCATATTCAAAATTCATTTATTTAAGTGACGCACGGGTTTGGGTTACAGAAAACCATACGTGTACCAAATTTCAAGTTAATCGGTCCAGTAGATTCGGAGCAAATTGGCTGTGACAAACACACGAGTAATCCTATAAGGGTCCGGCGTTTTTCCTTCGGCCGTTCGGAACCCTAAAAATGACCCCTAGGAAAGTGATGGTCACTGTTTGGTAGTCTAGTGATTCATCACAGCTTCATACCTATCTGGATGAGCATTACTGTAGATGTGTACTGTGAAGAATTGAACACTATGATGGAGAAGCTGGGGTGTGCTGCACGACATCGCGCGACTCTATACTGCACAACAAACGATCTCTAAGCTCCATGAGCTAGGGTTGGAAGCTCACCGTCATCCACCGTACTCACCAGACTTTGCGTCTACAGACTTCTATTATTCCAGAATTTTATAACTTTTGGCGGGAAAAAAAAATCAATACTCGAGAGGCAATACAAAATGCCTTTTGCAGAGTTTGTCGCCTCCCGTCCATCTGGTTTCTTCAAGAAGTGCATCGATAAACTGCGTTGGCAAAGATGCATCGTTTGGATAGGAGATTACTTTGATTAAAATAAATAAAATATACTTAAAAAAAATACATACAATAATTTCGTACAAAACGGCAATATCAGGTAAAGACGATTGCGAGTACGGAGTGCTCTAATAATATAATTCTAATTATAGCTATATGCTCATAGAGCTTTACAAGCAAAAACCCAGACTGTGATACCGAATATAAAATAGTCAAAGTCCATTAGTTGGGTTCTATCATACAACAACCTGCTTTTATCGATTTTAAGACGTCACCCACCAAAGCAGTTTTCTTCTATACCAAGTACTTTCGTTTAACACAGTGAATGCTCTCGCTATTACTAGATCTTCGTCGTCCGTGATTAATGAAATATAACTTGGGGACGCTTCCCGTGGTTTGCCGTTAGTCCAGGATTTAACCCGCGTTCACTTACGGTGGCAATTAATAATGTATCTAATATCTGCGATTTGAGTATATCCGAGATATATTCCAACCGAGATCTGCATCTACATGTGCCTCCTTATAACAAAAAGCGGCAATCCGACTAACAAATATCCGCTAATTACGCTTACCATAGATGATATTTTTTTATATTACAAATAAAGCAAGTTGTAAGGCATGATGTATAAATTTTTTTCAGATATAAATAGTGGAATATTTCGCAATTAAACTATTTTACAATATTAGAACTGCAATTATTTTTAATTAAATATGTTTTTGTTTGTCCGTGTGGTGTCTGGATTAAGAATATAGCACCACTCCATCTCCTCCCGTGGATGTCGTAAAAGGCGACTAAGGTAATCTAAACCAGAGGGATGGGCAGCAACGTCCCTTCTTTGAAGCGGTGGCCATACTGCGCTCACCAACCCGCCTGCCAAGCGTGGTGAGTATTGGCAAATGCCCCCCAAAATGATGACACAATTGTGGTATATATGGGGGAGGCCTTTGTTCAGCAGTGGATGTATAAATGGCCGATGTGATGATGTTTTTGCTGTAATGGAGCGGGACCTACTACCTACAATTAATTCGTTTTAACGAACCTTGGTACCGTGCCGGCCCCCGGATTCAAACAGATGCGGACTTTTTTGTACCATCCGGTCATCGGATTCAAACATATCAAACGCCAGGATGATAATTTTATTTGTTAATTTATTTATTTAATATTGATTTACTGAATAATTTATGTTTGTTACTGTATATTCTACTTTACATAAATTTCTTAGTTATTTCCAGTTTATTGATTAATTAAACTATTTATATACATAAATATTTAACAATATATCTATTTATATATATATATTAATATTTAAGAATGTATTTATTTATGTATTTATAAATATATATCTATTTAAATAAATGTAAAGTAAATAAATAATCAATATTATTGTAAATATTTAAAAATGTAAATCTATAGAAATAAAACTATTAAAAAAAATCTTGTTCTATATTGTACAATCAAAAACAGAAAAATAAAACGTGATGTATACACGGCTACACATTAAGCTCGACACCCAGAACTATGCTACGTGCAATGTAGAAAATTGTAGGAAAGGGACTGCGTATCGTGGCATCGGCCAATCACAGCATTTGTTGCGTTGCACTTACACAGGTTGAGGTTCATTTTTGAAGAAATAAAATTGCCCTGTTAGTGGGACGCGAGGATAACAGCTGCAAGCTCTCGCGTCCCATAGACAGCTTGATATTATAAATGTACAATACACGACTTAAAGCCCTAATTTAAATGACGAAATGAGCGGTGTAGTAATCGGACTGTAAATACAGGGTGGCAAAAGGGCAAACTACAGTTTACTACTACGTTTTCAATCAAATGACAAATAGCGCGCGGTCTGGCACTCGGCTGGTTGGGCTGGATGCAATATGCGGCTGGCCTATGGGTCGTAGCGCAGGTCATTATCCCATGTTTTTAAGAACATGATGTAGATTTCCAAATTCCACGTGTGCGAATCCGCGGGCAAAAGCTAGTACTCAAATAAATATATAAGTCACTAAATAAATATAAATAAATCATGTTAAAAGAAATGTTGTCAAATAAATGAATAAGTACATTAAATATATTACATTTATTGAATACTTAGCACAACATAACGTTACCATTACTGCCATTTCGTTTGAGCAAACCACAGAATCAAATTAAATTGGAAGATCAAACCTAAATCCGCCATATTGCTAGGATTACTATTAAGATTGTTTATACAGACCGAAGTAATCGCCAAAAGATACGGATAGGTTATTATGTTAACACGCGCGAACTGTTATTTGTGAATACAGGTCAAGCTGTAATCTAAATCCGTCCGCGAAATGATTGCAATCTCAATCGTTGGATAGGTTATTTAGCACACTTCTAACACAAACTGATAACATTTTCAACCTTAAATCCAAAGATTTTGGATTAGATCTATTATTAATTTCGGCCGCTAGTGTGGAAACAACAGCAAAAGCTAGCAAACGTGCGGTACCAGCCGCCAAATCCCACTCGTTTGCTCTCAGGATCGGAAGTGAAGTTTTACTCAAAACAGATCGGAACTCCGTAGTCGCATTGGGTCGCGTTATCGCTTACCTACGACGATAAAAAAATTACGGAACATTCAATCATCAACCCTAGTTACTCTATTATATTGCACGCGTCTGCAATTCCTAGATGAACTTTCAGTCTAACTGTAATTTCAGGTATATGCTGCTGGCGGTGACCCTGACTCAGTTGCGGGAGAATTCGGCCGTCATTCCCTCTATAAAATGTTGGGCTACTTTTCTCTAGTAGGCCTCCTCCGTCTTCACTCATTGCTTGGAGATTATTATCAGGCTATCAAGGTTAGAGTATTTCTAATGAATTAAGGATATAAGCTTTAGGTATTTCGGTGCTTTATTTTATCATACATTGGAGATGGCATTAACTTAAGTAATAAACATTGGCTGACGAGTTTGGAACGACGAATCGCAGTGGCAAACGTGTGGTGGTAGTGGTGGTGCCGGCTTCGCCGTGTGGTGCCGGCTCAGAATGCCACCACCCCATCTCCTCCCATGGGTGTCGTAAAAGTCGACTAAGGGATTGGCCGGAGGATGGGCAGCAGCGTCCTTCGAGTACATTATCAACTGCGATCGCCAACCCGCCTGCCAAGCGTGGCGATTATGGCAAAACCCCTCAATGAGCCCAAAACACATCCATATTGGTCGTTGTGGTGATCTTTGGGGGAGGCCTGTGTCCAGCAGTGGACTTCATTCGGCCGAAATGATGAAACGTGGCACGCGCTTACGTTTCGAGTGTGAAAATAAACTCACATTCGGTCCTCAGAAATTATTGAGATTAGAGGACATGTATTTTTTTCATTGATAGTGTAGGATGATGGTTTAGTGCTTTATTCTGATTTTACTACCGTAGATTATTTTTTATTCTGCTCAGTGATACTGGATACAAGAGTGAACTCTTGATATAGTACAAAAAAAAATGCAAATTAAATGTTATGCAATTTATGTTTGTTCTAGGTCTTGGAGAACATTGAGCTTCACAAGAAGTCTCAATACTCGCACGTTCCTGCGTGTCAGATATCCACTTCTTACTACGTGGGCTTTGCGTACATGATGATGCGTCGATACGCCGACGCCATACGTACCCTTTCGTCGGCTCTGCTGTACATGCAACGCACTAAACAGCTGTTCTCCTCTCGTTCGTATCAGAACGATCAGATCAATAAGCAGACGGAGCAAATGTACCATCTGCTAGCTATCTGCCTGGTTCTTCACCCGCAGTGTGTTGATGAGTCCATCCAGCAGGTATACTACATTCGAAATATTTTACAATTTTTGGCATTTTATGCCTTGCTCACATGTTATAACTTGTTATTCGTAGGTGCTCCGTGAAAAGAATTATCATGAGAAGATGTTCAAGATGCAGTATGGAGACTTGGGAGAATTCGAGAGCTGCTTTACTTTCGCTTGTCCTAAATTCCTGTCACCTTGTCCGCCGCCCATCGAACCAGGCTCCAACTATGGACGCGACGCTGTCAAGCACCAGACTCAGGTGTTCATGGATGAGGTGAGTTTATATTATATGATACTCGACACATGGGCATGCAATTCCTGACATCCGCCAAATTACAAGAGATATGATTATGTTTAGACACCGACATGCTATGTCCTTGTCTAGCGATGAAAATAAAGCAAATTATTATTATTGTTACAAAAAGTTTGCCCCGTGTCAAGGTTTAAAAGTTTGCCTCTTGACTCGAATTTTATAATAAAACTAAATACTTCGCAGATAGTCTAGAAAAATATTCAAGCATGAATTTGGACTCAAAACTTAGATTTTAGTAGCGATTTGACCTTTGAATTTCAAGGAAACGAAAAAAATTCAAAAGTCAAAGTTCAATGGTCGTAGATGGATCGTCGGTCAGCCGCAAATTTGTACTTATCTAACGGCCGAAATTAATAATCAATCTAATCCAAAATCCTTGGGATTTCGGATTAAGGATATGTGTGTTTAATGTGAGCATAACACAAAAGCGGATGAAATTCTAAATCTTAAATCAAAATATTTTGGATTAGATTGATTATTTACTTCGGCCGTAAATGGCTATGGTTTTATTGGCATGGATATTTTTGATGGTATCAGTTATCATGATCGAAGACTGTTCACTCGGCGCGTTCTATTTTGCTGCTGGGACGATACGCAGCCCTTCGGGCGACTCCGCGGGCCTTCTCTCCTTCTTAATGAGAACCAATACAACTTCCTTCCGGCCGGACGCTGTGACGGAGACAGCTACGGAACAGCCACCTCGAGCAATCCCCCGCAGTTTATTCAGCCACCTGAGACTTGTAATGCCACCCGGGCCCGGTGCAGGGCCGCAAGCGTTCGGGTGCCCAACGGCCCAACTCTCTTTCCGAAACCCACAACTCCTCGGCCCAGTCCGAGGCAGTCATAGGGTAAGAGGGACCGGGACTGAACCGAGCCGCTGGAAAGAGCTTGGAAACCCCCCGGAGCCATGGTTTCGGTCACCTGAAGGACCCTCGTACATAACTTGCCTACTAATACGGTAGGGTTTCGGTCACCTGAAGGACCCTCGGACATAACTTGCCTACTAATACGGTAGGGTCTTCCCACGATCCCTGTCCAGTCGATCCAGGAACTCGCTGTAAGTCCAACCGCTCGCCTGATGGCGCGTTGCAGCATCATTGGGGCCGCCCTGCAGGCCCAATAGGCCACGGTAATCACTGGTTGTAGCACTACTCAGTCAGTTTCGGGATAACCGGCAGCGGGATGCCAGGGAGGCAGCGCGCAACTGCGCGATTTTTTCGACCACCAGTACACCGCCGTAAGACGCGAGCGCCTGACCCCGGACGGGGTCTTTGTTACGCGAAATAGATAAACTAAAATATTAATAGTTAATGTCTTCGAGTTTCGCGATTTCTTACTCATTATAATAAAACATTTTTAAACGGATTACATTGCGTATATTATAGATTTAACTGTTAGGAATTATATATTGGGAAGAACAAGAATCTATAATATAAATAAAATGTAAGTAAATAAATGTTTTAGGCGAATATGAATCAAGCATAAACAAAATAAAATCTTAAAAACTTACTTTTTAGAATTTTATGTGTTATACCAGGGGGGTCAAACTGCGGCCCGTGGGCCAAATCTGGCCCGCCAGTGCCATCAATCGGGCCCGCGACAGCCATTGTCTTATTGTTGTTACTATTGCTCTGATAAGTTGAAAAAGAAAACTGAATGATAATGACTTGGTTTTATTTACTTGCAAGGTAAAACTTAACGACAGAAATGATGACGCAGAAAACTAAACTTAAGTATCTAAGCTTAAGCATATTAATAACTGAATTGAATCCCACTAATGACAGTAAACCAAAAAACACTAATGAGATTTATGTAATTGTGATTTTCCACCGACAATAGTTTGTAGTTGTGGATCAATTTTACTTGTACCAATTATTAATAATAAATAAAGGTTTATTTCTCTCTACACAAAGGTACATAAAATCTTAAAGTATATGGAGTACTAATATGATCCTTTGCGAAAGACTGGAGTCCATACTAGGGGAACGAGAGAGAGCATCTTAAAGAGATTTAAGATGCTCATCGGTTAATTTTATATCTGTAAACAAACAAACTGTTTGGCACTTGGAACATTCTGAAAAAATTAATATGGCCTTATGGCTAAGGCTTCAAAGTTTGGAGATCCCTGTGTTATGCTAAGTAAATGTCTTAGGCTAATATGATTCATCCTGCTTCACTATCTAAATTGACAATGTATGTAAATGGGAACAATCCCCGACCTGACCCAACTGAAACAAAAGGTTAATCGTTACTTAAAGATAAATAATATAGTACTATTCCGTAATATTTTTAACCGACTTCGACTTTCAAGTTCTCAATTCGAAAAGATTCTTTTTGAATTTATTTACGCCAGGTGCTCAGAGTTTTGTAGACCGATTTCAGCAATTCCTTTTTTAATAGGTGTCGAATGCTTTAGAATTGGTCGCATATACATTTCGAGACATTGACTGAGTAGTTTTTAAACAGCTTCAATAAACAGGTTTAATTTGCCTGCTCTTATTTAGATGATTGTTACGCTACGGTGTAACATAAGGATTGCTGATAATACGCGACGGTGTAACTTTAGGATTGTGACTACTACTACTACTGACTATTTGTTTCCACGATTGTTCATTCTTGGTTTAACTTTTATATATATGTTTATAAATAAAACGCGAAGCTTAACATATTTTTATTATATATTTTTTTTTAAATAAATAGTATACAAAGAAAAATCGCATATTATGTTTTAAACCTATATTATGGAAGAGATGAAAAGTGAAAAGTGGCGGTTAACCAATAAAGTGCGCGCCGAGTCACAGTTCACAGTATAGCAATGTACCTACTTGAGCTGACCTGCGAGCCGGCTCGCAGCTCCGGTTCAAGTGCTTGAACCGTGATCTGACCTGCAGCTCATGCTGATTTGTTGAGTTACCCATGTCTAGTTAAATACTCGTGAACTGGTTTCATATAAATATAATTTTATATATGGTTAAGTGTTTCTTTGGACATCAGCTATGTCATCCGTGAGTTGTGACTGTTTACTAACTAACTTAGATAAGTATGTATCTCGGGTTGGTTAAGATTTTATGGGGAACAAGGTGTGGTGTTCCTCCATAGAAAAGGGAGGATTCTCCAGCCAGGCGGATGGTATGCCTGGCGGGCCGAAGCCCAACGATTGATGTTGGGCGACTGTATATATGCTGCGTTGCGCGAATACTTTAATAGCGTGATTCAGGATTCCTTGACGTCATCGGAGAGTTGCATTTAATAGCCAAGTAGATGTCGTTGTAAGTTGTAGGTGTATTGCTGGCGATGTAGGTGTCACCACAATTTAAAACTGATACCTAACTTGGATAAAGTTCTTACATTTCTTTACACTAAAAAGAAACATATAAATCTTAAAAAAGAAAATACCGACTTTAAAAGACGTACACGATATAAAAATATTAAATCATTAAAAAGAAAGAAACAATAAAGCTTAAGAAGTATAGACGTCGGACGTATAATAATAATACGCAGACCAACAAGAAATTATAGTTATACCTGGCAACGGCCGACTTCTCAAGTTTATTTTTCTCTCTATTTTGTGTTTTTTTTATATTATTATATCGTGTACGTATTTTGTATCGGTATTTTTTAATTAGAAATGTATGTCTGCAAAATGTAGATGGTATGCCAGAAAAGAAATCTAATACTTCACCACTACTTACTATTCATAAAATAAATATGGTTGTGCATAATGTATGATAACCACCGTAAAAAACGAATACCAAACATGCTACAACCTGCATCATATTTTTTTTTTCACATCGGCCATTTATACTATACGTCCACTGCTGAACAAAGGCCTCCCCCATAGATTTTCACAACTGTGTCATCATTTTAGGGCGTATTTGCCGATACTCAACACGCTTGGCAAGCGGGTTGGTGAGCGCAGTATGGCTACCGTTTCACAGAAGGGACGCTGCTGCCCATCCCACTGGTTTAGATTCCCTTATTCGCCTTTTACGACATCCACGGGAGGAGATGGAGTGGTGCTATATTCTTAATCCGGACACCACACGGAATAATTATCCTTAATAACCTGCATATATCCATGTAAAGCATGAAACTTAAATTGTAACAGGTCCGACAGCAAAAGATGTTGCCAACTATCCGTTCGTACTTGAAACTGTACACAACATTGCCCTTGGCGAAGCTTGCGGCGTTCATGTCGGCTGCACGCGGCGGTGACAGGGACGCGGCGCGAGAACACGCCGCCCTCGCCATCCATCTGCTGTGCTTCAAGCACAAGATGAAGAATGTTGTCTGGACTAAGGGGCCTAGCGGTCTTGATGGAAAATTTCAGAGTGGATCTGAGGTAAGAATATTCGTCCACAACTTATCACAACTCATTGGCAGTAATGCTGTTCCACACGTTTCCTATACGCCTACTTATTAAGCCACGTACAGACATTGAGAGATATGCGCTGCGAATAGCCCCATACACTTGCTCACTGTGAACATTCACCTGATTTAAGAGCTTTGCCCAAGTGGGTCTGTTCAATACCCTGAGTTTATTCAGTAGCTTCTCTAAACTCTTCTCGGTTTACTAAGGAGTACCAGAGCTAGCTAGCTTGATAGGTATGTGTATAAGTGTTGCACATGACACATGTATACTGTGTACTGATTTACAAAAGTGGAACGTACATGGTCTATGTGGTCATGAAACATATCAACAATAGTTTAAAATTTAGAAGGGATGCGTATTATATTTTAATGTAAATGTTATGTTATATACACAACCTGTAACAGAATAAACGCGAACAAAAAGTCGGTAGCTGAGAGAGAGAAAGGGTAACTAGTAAACTTTAAAAAAAACTTTTTTCTGCAGATTTGGGTTTCTAAATGTGTACTCTAGGATGTGGTAAAAAATAATAAGTCCTGTCAGCAATACTTACATTACTCAGACTTAAACTTATATAGAGCTAAATCGTAATACTAACCCATAACATAGTTTACCTATTGTGACAGAACTCGATACAACGGTAAGTAACATACCAAGCGCGCTAGTCGCAGCGTCACTCAATATGTACTTATTATTGTTGACCCGGCGAATGGTTGAATTCGGGCGAATTTTATTAAAGTGTCCGAGACATTATTCATTTGGAATTCGAAGAAGACAGTTGCGTACAATTATTTAATTAGGTAGTTAAAGGTGTAAAAATGAATAAATCACGAGCCATAAAATTACTAACATGTGTGAAAGAAAAAGTAACAGAAAGACAGAGAATTCGTTCCGAAGATGATTTGGCTAAAAAAAAGACAAAACAAGACTTTACCACATTTCTTTTGATAATGATTCAAAAACGCGGTTTTATTTTTTTCTTGAATGCACATAGAATTTCAGATACTTTTATCACAAATTCAGTGCTTGACTCTTGCTCGCGCCGGCCCGTGTTGAGGTATTGAGCCTGTAGTATAGTATAAATGATATTATTTACGTATATGTATGGACAGCTATGAGCTAACTGCAAATTCGGTCGTGCATTTATGTAGGCTTCATTGCCAGATAATGCTTAAATTCCCATAAATGGAACATTGTTTAACTTGTTATGAAGCTGTGGTTTTAATTTATTATATGTTACTATTTTTCGGGAAAGTTTAATAATACATAAATAATGGCGGAAATCCATTCAGAAGCCGATTCTGAAAAAACTACTTTCAGGTGTATCGTTTATTCTGTTACAGGTTGTATTATGTTGAATACTTAATTATTAGGTAGTGATAAAATCAATACATAGCATATTTGATTCAACAATAAGAAAGATATATTTTTATCTTCCAGCTGGACTTCTACATCGACAATGACATGATCCACATTGCTGACACAAAGGTGGCCCACCGGTTCGGCGATTTCTTCATTCGAAAACTCCTTAAGTTTGAGGAGCTCAACCGCAAGCTACACCTTATTAAAATCTAGTGTCTCAAATAAGTTGGATGCTGTAACTGTATAAATAAAGTTACTGAAATATTACTAATTTATCTTTAATTTACTATCCTTGGAGTATATGGTATATATTTTTTGTTTCTTTTATAAAACTTCTTTGGCTGTTTAATTTGGACTCCATCTCGCTGAAATGTATCTGGATAATTTTGCCTGAACTGCTGCCATGGATGTTCTGGTTTTAATGCTTCTTCAATGTTTATTTCCTTCAACCAGGTAGTGTAATATTTAGAGAAAATTTCATAAGCCTTCTTGTATATTTCTGAAGTCCCATCCTGCAAAAAATAATATAAATATTTATCATAAACATCACTTTCAAAATATATCACAAAGGATAACTATTAAGAAAATAAATTAACATGCCTTTTTAATAATATCAACACACTTGCTATTAAACCCTTCCAGGTGTTTAAGAAATATATCATTGACTTGTATATTTTCTTTTTTTACTACATTCATAATGTACAAGACATAGCCAAATTGGCTTTTTACAGTTCCTTGCCTCAACAAAGTTCCCAGAATAGCTATGTTAACCCTGGAAAAAAGATAATACTGAATGAGTAGGTCATAAATTATTTTTTAACATTTATCCAGCAGGGCTTGCACATTCATGCAGGATACTATTTCATATACAGAAACAGTCAATAAATTGGGTGACTGCTTGACAATTGATTTTTGATGCTTCGCTATAAAGCATTATCTCACTAGTGCTCTGATCAAATATTTGTATCACAAAACTCTGCTAAATCTCTTGTTATGGGCTTTTGCTAGGCCTACTATGGTTTACTTTCATACTCATTTCCGCTGAGGCCTCGCCCGCATTAGCGCTTCTCGATCGTGCGCGTTTTTCGAACGTGTGATAGGGGCGAACGCTGTATTTTGTACTGACAGATGCGAAAGTATTTTCTCTCCACAGAACACAAAAGCATAAAGTATAACTAGCCTAAGTAATGCGCAGTCAGTCCTAATATGACTTCAATGTGGAATCTTTTATACAAGAAGTACAAAGTTATGTTGTACCAAAGTCTTTAAGATTTTCTTTAGTTTCTGTAATTTCCATTTCAGAAGTAAAGCTTCCCTATTAGAATCCAATTTGATACCGATTACGAATGCGACGTGCACGCGGCGCTCACGTCGTGTTCATAAAAAGATAAAATATGTTTTTGGACAAAGCATATTTAATTTGTGGGGCGCAAAGGTTCTCGAATGGAGACCGCGCACCGGAAAACGCAGCGTGGGACGACCTCCAACGAGGTGGACAGACGACCTGGTGAAGGTCGCTGGGAGTCGTTGGATGAGAGCGGCATGTGACCGCTCGTTGTGGAAATCTAAGGGGGAGGCCTTTGTTCAGCAGTGGACGTCCTGTGGCTGATATGATGATGATGATATTTAATTTTGCCCTTATGTTCAAAAACCAATATTGCGTGTGAGAGCCTAGCTTCAGTCATCGGTTGACCAGAGCGCATAACCGGGATGGCTCGACCAGGGACTACTTAAGTAAGTTACTTTTAGGTGATACTAACCACAGGCAAATTTCTATAGCACGCATTTACACACATTAGTCAGTAGGAGCCATGCCCGTTCGCCCTTCCACAGGGTGGAGGAAGTACATGATGAATTTCCACACATTTCGTGAAATAGCAATATTGCTGTGTTTCAGAATGGTAATTGACAAATACAGGAAACCCAACCCCCAAAAAATATGGCAGGCATGGGGACCTTCCAGGAAATAGTACAAGTCTGCCCTCAAGGTCTGCAACACATCAGCAGCTCCTCTGGTGTTGTGGCTGCTGTGATCACTTATGTGCCTGCATGCCAGAATATGACTCGCTGATGTTATAAAAAGCTACCATAACACCTAAATCAAATAGAAAACATATAATAACAAAATCCGTACTTAAGTTGTTTTTCCTCCATTTCACTGAGAAGTCTCTCTGCACTCTCTTTGGTTTTACATGCCATCGCTAGCACACCATATGTCATAATATTAACCTTTAATTTAAACTTTTTAGAAAAAGGATAGCGTTTCTTGCGAAACTCATTTTCCTTGAGAATAATTTCTTTTACAGCCTGTAACAAACATTGCTTATTGTAATATATTTCAAAAATGGTGTCCATAAAATGTTCTAATAATCAACAAGTGGAAACTTACAAATGCAGCATCATAATCTGACCTTAAACATCTCTTCTTTATTAGCATATTGTAAAAATCAATATCTGCTTTGATTTCCAGAGATTTCATTGTTTGAAGTAATTTCACTTCAGCTTCTGATGTGTTATCCAACAATGGTAACATTTGTGTGAATGTTTTAACATCAGGTTTTATAGCATATTTCTGCATTTCTTTCAAAAAGTCTTCTTGACCTCCTATTACAGAAAACTTTTCTTGTAATGTGTGGACCTCTTGCAACTGCAATACTTCCTCCATATTTAAGACTTTAGATAATAAGTTTGGCAGAGCTCTTTCATATGTCACTACTTTTTCCAATTTGTTTACAAATTCTATAGTAATATTATCTTTGTTGTCAATTACAGTTAAGTCATTCAAAGATTCACATGTATCCTTATTTTTATTATCTAAATCAGTTACAGCTTTTGATGACCCAATCATTATGGCTCTTACTGGTTCAACTGTCAAACTCTTAGTTGGGCTAGTCAATTTCAGTTGTTTCTTGTCTTTATTTTGCAATTGTATTTGAGCTTGAATAATAGTAATAAGTTCTTCAATATCCTGCTTGCTACCTAAGTTGCAATCTTTAACACATTTCAGAAGCAAATTGAAAGTATAAATATTTGGCTTTTCCCTAATCTTAAAAATTTTCCTCCAAACAATCAAAGCATAACGCAAACCATTTTGTTTATCAGAAATACAAGCTTGTAAGAGATGATTTAAAGTATGTACTCTAACCTTTAACTTTTTAGATTTCATTTCATCAACAATTTTGAAAGCTGCGGGTAAGTCACCGCATCTGCCAAATGCTTTGATCATTGAATTATAATTAGTCAAGTTAGGTTCAAATCCCTTCTCAATCATTAGTTCCCTCAAGTGCTGAGCATGTTTTAATCCATCTACTGGCCAAGGGCTATTTGCACAAGCATGAAAAAGGCAAGTATATGTATCTCCAGTTGGTAGTAGAGCTCTTCTTTTCATGTCATTGAATAGTTTAAAAGCTTTCTTGGTGTACCCTACATCAGCACAAGCACCAATCAATATGTTATATATATAGTTTTCAGGATTAACTCTATCTTCTTTTAACATTCTCACTTCTAGAACGTCAATTGCCTCTTTTAATCTCTTGTGATTAAGGAATTGCTTTATTAAATCGGCATATTGCTTGGTAGTAAGCCTTCGGGAACGTAATGGTTTATTTTGCAAAAAATTCTGCTCTTTTATGTCCCCTTCATCTTCTAGCTCATCCGACTGTGCGTTAGCTGTTCCGGAGAGAGTTCCAAAGTTATCTGGATCTTCTATATAAACCAAATTATTTTCGGTTTTGTATTCTTTTGGCTTACGGAATTTAACTTCTTCTGGAAGAGCAACAGAAGTTGTGATAAAGTTGGAACGAATCACACTAGTGCTTCTGAGTATCCTCAAGAATTTTGTACACCAAAAAGCCATTTCAGTAGGATTCTTAATGATAAATTTCGGATCATGACATTACCAGAAAATAACCTAAATCTTCCGATACAATTTCTTTTTATGTAAATACGGAACTGACCATCTGACCTATCCAGTATACTATTGTAGTCTTTGGAACTGACTTTAAAATTACCTTACCTGCATCAAAGAAATTGAAATAACAATAAATAACACTAATTAACAGTGTTTACGTAAGGACACGATGTCATGATGACAATTGACGGATTGAATTGACAATGACAGAATGACTCGCATTCTGTATGCGAGTATCAAGAATAGGATTAAGGACTACATGAAACATTTGATTCGATTAAAACTACAGTCTACGGATTAACTAGAATAATAAAAAATAAAAAACTAGAATAACCTAGGAATAACTGTTTTAACTCGTTTATTCGAATAACAATTCTTCAAAGTCGAGTTGATTCGTTTTACGCATTCATCATGCGGACTCGTGAAATCGTCATGATTCATCATGAAGTTAGAGTCAAAAGTGGAGCAAACACTGTCAATAGCTAACTGAAGACGGCTTTGGAAATACTATCTCACTCATATTGAAGAACCTGTCTCTTTATAACTTATAAGGGATTGGGTTATTGTCATAGTTAATAATAACAGGGGGAGATAATCTTTTTCTAGTAAAAAGAACAACAGTACTTTTGGCAGAAGATAACTGTAAGCCATGTTGATCTAATCAATTTTTGAGAAGTACTAGTGAAGAAGATATTGATGCAGAAGTTTTATCTATTATTACACTTGAGTGATACAATAGCAAGTCATCGGCGTATTGTAGAACCTTTACTTCATTATTAAGAAAAGGTTCCAAGTTATGAGCGTATATATTATATAACACCGGACTGAGAACCGAGCCTTGTGGCATCCGTTACAGGAAAAATAAGTTCTTACATCAGTGATAAGGTTGCTAATGCAATCGATGGTACCTCTACCTCTTCTAAAGCGGTATTGACTTTGGGATAACAAACTACTATTTAACTATTCGATAAACCCGTTTTCGGTAGGAAACCGGGCGGCTCACATTAAAGCGGGACTTAATATTAAGTGGAGATTCAGTATTTGGCCGTATGATTTTAAATTAACCATTCAAGGCGAATTTTATTAAGTGTTCTGCAATTTTACTGACGAAAGAGCTATAAGACGATAAGATGCATCATAGGGTGATTTACCAGTTTTCAAAATAGGTATAAAAGTCTGGGCCTTCCAAAATTTTAAAAAATTACCCGTTATCAACATCGAATTTAATATATAACATAGATACTTAGCGTATTAACGGAAATATGAGTGAAAAAGGAATACGGAATACCAACGTCACCTCGAGCAGATAGCCGTTTAAATTTGATGTTACACCTTTTAGTTCAGAAAGAGAAAATGGAGAGTTTAGTATAGTATTAGAACACGAAACAGAAGAATACAACGGGGAAATAAATAATGGTTTTGGGGGAGCAGTTAGGGGTCAAGTATGTCTATAAATGTATCGGTATAATGTATAAATGTATTGGTTAAAGAAAGAGAAATAGTGGAAATTCATTAAATGCAGATCTAAATCTGCTAATATTACGCCAAACTATTGATGGGCTTATCTTTGGCGAAATAGAAGAACAAAAGGTCTTCCATCCTTCTGTTTTTTTTTTCTTTAGGAAGCTATGTGTTTCTTTGATAACTTTCGTAAGTTGATCAAAATTTTCATTTGTGGTTTCTTTACAATAAGGTTTTCCAGCCACTTTTCGTTTTTGAATAGCTACACTACAGTCGCTGTCCCACCAAGGTGGAGATGGAAGCCAGTTTACAGCACTTTTTTCATAGGAAAAACCTCATCAGCAGATTCGATCAAGATCTTCGAAAAAGCTTCGGCACATAGCGGTTCATTGCCAAGGGACAGTATTGGTAACGACGGGATCTTACGGTCAACGCAACTTTTAAATTTATCCTAATAGTCATCATTAATCAGGCAATCTATACTTAAGGTGCGGATTTCGCCTCACTAGCGATTTATTTTTAAAAGGAAAAGTAATTACTATCGGGTAGTGATCACTGCCACAAGTACAATAGAAATTTGTCCATGATAAAGTGGATGCTAAGTTGGGAGTACAGAAAGAAAGGTCAATTGCACTAACTCTAGGGCTGTTGTGGCGTGTAGGTTCACCAGTATTCAAAATGTATAGGTTATTGTGATCTTTAATCTCAAGCAATTCTTCACCTAAGTAGATACTTGAGGAACAAGCCCAAGATATATGATGACAATTGAAGTCTGATTGAGGTTTAGGTAAAGTAGACAGAATTCTATTTATTTTTGAAAGAGTATCACATGAAGGGTGAGGAATATATACAGAAACATAACAAATACAATTGATACAAGCAGCAATAATTGATAAATTGCTGCTGTGAGAAGGAAGAGGAAGAGAACGAAAAATATATTTTGATGAGTATAGCTACTCCACCATACCCATCGGATGTATCCTCTCGAAGGCAGGCATAACCAGAAATCTTATCGTCTCCTAAATTTTATTCGATGCCTCGCTGGAGGTTGTTGGGGCTCCCATTCGTTTTCCCTTATACTAATCTTTAACACATTAATTAGAAGCGTCATAGATTACAGATTATATGTACTGGAGCCCTGCAACAGAAGTGCCCTTTCAAAACTAGATTGAAGTCCAAAGCTTACTAGTCAAAGTCAAATGATTACAGGAGGGATGAAATCTAGTCCAATAAATGCTTTACAGGTTGAATGTGGTGAACCTCCACTATACTTCCAAAGACAGTTCCTATCCGACAAATTTATGTTTCGTATTTTTCAATTTCAAAACCAACCTTCATTTCCATTTATTCAGTTTCTCTCAGATCTTGTTGATAGTTCTAGTTATTGGGCCTATACCGGTTTAGTGATAAGCTTCCGCTGTCTCTTCAAGCACCCACTCACTGTTCTATAGTTCAACCCTTATTCACCACAAACTACGAATCTTTGGTAAGGATGCCAAATATAATTTTAAACTTATAACACGTCAAGTACATATTAATTTTACTATCGAACAAAACTGGCGTGATTGGTATCATATTTATACTGATGCATCTAAAATTACATCGTATAGCGCCTATAGTTACTATCAATCCGCGCGCCTCTAGAAACCGCCGTCCGCCCGCTCGCCTACTCTCGTAAGCGGTCACGCCGGCTGGACTGTTCGCCAGTCAATCCAGAAGTCTTTGTTCCGGAACCCCTAAAACCTATAATCGGTTAGTTGTGTGGGAGTTGGAGTATTTCAAATTCCAAAAGATTAAGTTTCCAGTGGAGACATCAGTCTTTACTGGAGAATTTTATGGAATTTTAAAAGCTACTAGATGTTTGACCGAGCTTTGCTCGGTATTTTTTTATTTTTAAATTGTGTTTTCTGGAAATTATATTTAAGTACGAATTACTAATAAAATAATGAAATATGAATAATATTTTTCGATCTTACCGATAGAATAATAAAAAATATGAACTGGTTATTTAAAGAAAAAAATCATGAGTGCAATTAGTTTAATCTTATATTAGAAACAAATACTTAATTTTTTACAGTTTATCAATCAATTACGTAAGTATATATATATAGTATTATTATTCGCCAATAGATGTCTGGAAGAGTCATATTTTTCAGTTGAGACTACTCAAATTTAAAGATATAAGATTAAGAAAACTTGAACTTCAATATTTTGAGTTTAGCGCCATCTATGCGGCAGTAGTGGTAGTGGTAGTAGTGGTACCACTAAGCACTCCATTGTCTCAAAATTAGACTACATAGCTAACCTCATAAAATAGTTCTTAGAGTATGTAACAGATGCTACTTCTCCAAATTAATTTTTTTGGACAAAGTATTTAATATTGAATGTCAGTGGTACCTAAACAAAATTATAATACTTCCATTATAATTAACTTTTATACTATAATGTGAAATAATACTTGACGTTATAGTATAAAATGAACATGGTGTTATGCTCGATTATTAATATACCTGGATGACCGAGCTTTGCTCGGTATTTTCGTGTTACTTAACAACGCCATCTGCTGTTGTGTCGTTAAAGCAATTAGTTGCTCACAAAAAATAGTATTATTATTCGCCAATAGATGTCAGGAAGAGTCATATTTTTCAGTTGAGACTACTCAAACGCCTATAAAATGACATTTTCTAAAAATGATTCCTAGCTAGATCGATTTATCGCCCCCGAAACCCCCTATATACAAAATTTTATGAAAATCGTTGGAGCCGATTCCGAGATTCTAATTACAAGAATTGCTCATTTAAAGAGATTGAAGTCCAAAGCTTACTAGTCAAAGTCAAATGATTACAGGAGGGATGAAATCTAGTCCAATAAATGCTTTACAGGTTGAATGTGGTGAACCTCCACTATACTTCCAAAGACAGTTCCTATCCGACAAATTTATGTTTCGTATTTTTCAATTTCAAAACCAACCTTCATTTCCATTTATTCAGTTTCTCTCAGATCTTGTTGATAGTTCTAGTTATTGGGCCTATACCGGTTTAGTGATAAGCTTCCGCTGTCTCTTCAAGCACCCACTGTTCTATAGTTCAACCCTTATTCACCACAAACTACGAATCTTTGGTAAGGATGCCAAGTATAATTTTAAACTTATAACACGTCAAGTACATATTAATTTTACTATCGAACAAAACTGGCGTGATTGGTATCATATTTATACTGATGCATCTAAAATTACATCGTATAGCGCCTATAGTTACTATCAATCCGCGCGCCTCTAGAAACCGCCGTCCGCCCGCTCGCCTACTCTCGTAAGCGGTCACGCCGGCTGGACTGTTCGCCAGTCAATCCAGAAGTCTTTGTTCCGGAATCCCTAAAACCTATAATCGGTTAGTTGTGTGGGAGTTGGAGTATTTCAAATTCCAAAAGATTAAGTTTCCAGTGGAGACATCAGTCTTTACTGGAGAATTTTATGGAATTTTAAAAGCTATAGAGTACATTATTTTAATAAAGTTAAAGAGAACCGTAGTTTTTTCAGATGCATTGAGTGTTTTACAAACTCTGACCAGATTTCCTTTTAAAAGTCGGTCGCATTCCCCATTAAATTATAATAACAATTACATGAGTGTAATATAAAAGAATACAGTGTATCTTTCGCATGGATTCCGGGCCATGCTGGGGTGCAATTCTCTAAGCACAAACATCCATACATCATTGAATACAGAATTGAGACATTACGTTGACAACTCAGTTTGGTATTCCCTAAGACTCATTACCATGGCTCGCCGTCTGCAACGTGTCCTTGAATAGCTTCAATCATGACAGTATACATACGTATACCAAATTGGGTTTTCACCGTCATTTTAATTCTGTATTGAAGGATGTATGGATGTTTGACCTTAAGGAATTTCACCCCAGGTATCAGGGGAAACGAAAGAGCAGATCGTCTTGCGAAGGAAGCGATTGAGTGTGGTGATCTGTTTCCGTATAAAAACTTCTGCCATGACTTGGCCGCTCTGCCACGCATTTATCTAAAGGAATTCTAGGATGATGCTTGGACAATCAGTGATGAGGTAGAAGGTAGAAGCTACTTCCAACCTTTTATAACCTTGTAAACCATGGTTTTATAAAGCTAATCTTAATAAATTAGTAACGAGCATTTTAACCCGTATGAGGATCGGTCATGTTTGTACTCCTGCTTACCTGGATAAACTTGGTATTATCGACAATGCCGCTTGTGATTGTTGGTGTGGAGCCGAGGTTGGAGATCTGAATCATATATTTTTTGCTTGTCCACAGTATGACTATTCATTACTTTTCAATAGTCTGGTTTCTCTCAATGTGAATTTATCCCTATTATTATCTATACAAATAAATAAAATTGGAGTGTCTGTTTGTAATGTCAAAATAACAGCTTTTTACTAACTGCATATGAAAGTACGTACGTTACATATAACAAAAAACTATTTTTAAATGTTTTGTCTGTCTGTCCGTCTGTCTGTCTGTCTGTTTGTTCCGGGTAATCTCCGAAACGGCTTGACCGATTTTGACGGGACCTTCACTGGCAGATAGCTGATGTTATAAGGAATAACTTAAGCTACTTTTACTTTAGAAAAAATATTCGGGTTTCGCGTAAACAAATAAAACCCTTGAAATCCAATATATATATTCTATGTCAAGTGTCTATGTCGAAGTACTCTAAATTTCTTTTAAATTAAACGCGGGTGAAACCGCGGGTCCCAGCTAGTTTCAAATAAAAAAAGATATAACTTGAATTTTTTTGTAAATTTGTGTTGATTTAAAATCTTAATATTAAGTAGTATATACATTACTGTAAAATAAACTTTACCGATTACAATATTTCGATCAATTTACAATCATAGTACTTGTTTCCCTAACTTTTACATTGCTAAAAACTTGTCCTTGGCGAATTGGCTTTGGCTACAAATTGCCATAAAAGTTGAAAAAAACCTTAAAGTCAGAATTTCAGTTTTCAGAATAGTTTTAAGGGGTTGCACGGGTTTGCACATAATTGCTTAGAGCATTATTTGCATCTTATTTTTTTTGTTCTTTCGCCCGTTGGGTAGGCTATAGTCTATTGACCATACTGCCTGTTGCATCTCTAGATGATACATATATATACAGGTTGTTTGGTGCATCGTGTGCCAAACCGTGTTACTAGAAATAAAAAAAATGCATTTTTAACATTTATTTAATATTTTTTACATATTCTGCTCAAATTGTTGGCCTCTATTGCGAATGCAGGCCCGACATCTATTTCATATTTCCACTGTTGTGGTACGAAGTCGCATTTCCTACTTAATTGTATTGAACGCCGTTTCAATGCGTTGTAGTAATACCTCCCTAGTCGGAACCTCCGTGGCGTATACCAGCTCTTTGGCACGTCCCTAGACATAAAAGTCTAGCGGAGTTAGGACTGGGGAACGTGCCGGCCATGCAATAGGGCCATCGCGACCAATCCACGCATTGGGGAACACATCGTCGAGATATTCCCTCACAGTCAAACGCCAATGCGCGGGACAGCCGTCATGCTGGAGTACCTTGGGTACATTTTCATTAAATACAGGTACCTCGGACAGTAATACGGGCCGGTCATTTTGAAGGAACTCCAAATAGTTGTCGCCATTGAGATTATCGGGCAGGTAATGCGGTCCAACTACCTGATTCCCAATCATTCCTGCCCAAACGTTTAGACCAGGGGTTCCCAACCTTTTTTTGTCTACTGCCCACTTTAAGAATAAATTATTTTTTAACGCCCCCCTTTTTAAATATACTTAAAAACCGCTAAGTACTTATAACTGATTATTGAAACGCAAATTTATAGTATTCGGACAGAGTATCTTTTATTGAAAATAAAACAAACATAATCAATTCTTATATAAAAACTAATGTGAAGGTTGAATCTGATGCTGTTCAATAAGTTTGTTGATATCAGGTTCCAATTTACTCAAAACAGCCGCAAGTCGCCACGTTCGGTAACACGCAAACGATTTCTCTTTTTAGTAAGCAGCGTTGCCACAGCACTAAATCCACGTTCACACAAATATGACGATGGGAATGCTATCAAAAATCGTTGAACAATTGACCACAATCCAGGGTACAATTGCGGGATCGGTTTTTGTAGCCAAAATTCTTGATATCCATTTTTGAACTTGATTATTATTTCTTCGTTTGTTGTCAATTCTATAAGTTCTTCTTCCAGCTGAGGTGACATTGCTGTGTATCGTTCGGTGAAGTCAATGTGGAGGTTTTCCAAATGTTGGCAGTAGGCAAACAAGTCGTCGTTACTGCAGTATACTGATAAATTCGGAAAATTGTGAAACTCACGTCTGCCCATATTCTTTTTGTGCAGAAGCAGTTTGGCTGCTAAAGCAGCAACGACATTTTTTGTTTTAATTAAATTTAGTTCATCGCCTTGCAGTTGGAGGTTCATGTCGTTGAACATTTTATACAGGTCTGTCATGTAAGCTATATCATTCTTTGATGCTATGAGCTTGTTGCGCAGTTCTGTATCTTTAGTTTCCAAGAACTCTATCATAGAGTCAAACAGGTTGTAAAATCGAATCTGACAATTGCCTCTTGACAGCCAACGAACTTCAGTATGAAGCAACAAACGGTTGAAATCTTCGTCATTAGTAACACAAAGCTGATGAAATAATCTATCATTCAAAGAGCTGCTACGGATTTTATTGACTGCTTTGATGACATATTGCAGTGATTGAAATAGTCGGTCACTTAAGTTTCTAGCAACCAAATGTTGTCTATGAATAACGCAATGTATAGCAAGGACATCTGGAATTTTATTCTTTAAGTATGCTATGAAGCCTTTATGGCGCCCTGTCATAGCCGGAGCGCCATCCGTAGCAACTGATATAATATTTTTCAAAGGAATCTCTTTCTCTTCACAAAACTTTTCCAATGTATTGAATATGGTTTCGCCTTTTGTATCTGTCTCCAAATTTCTGGCAAACAATAGTTCTTCACGTATTTTCTCATCTTTAATAAACCTCACGTAAGATAGCAACAACGCTTCATTAGTTGGTAAAGTGGACTCATCGAGCTGAATTGAAAATTGACTAGTCCTCCGATGATTGCACAATGATTCTTCAATGTTTTCAGCCATTTCATCAATTCGTCTTTGCACAGAATTATTACTCAAAGGAATTTTTCGGATAATATCTGCGGCCGGTTTATGAAGCACAGTAGTTATTACTTCCTTTATTGCTGGCAAAATTAACTCTTCTCCGATGTTGTGTGGTTTGCCTTTTTGAGCAATTAACAAAGAGATATTGTACGAAGCTCGAAGTCCGTCGTCATCTTGCTTAGCAGCCGCCGAAAATAGTTTTGATACACTTGGCTGAGTGTTATGCTTCTTCTCTAGGTCTTGAAAATATGCTACATTCTTTTCTGTCTTATCTGGATGCATTTTATTCAAATGATCTTACAGTCTTGAAGGCTTCATTGCTTTGTTCGAAAATGTTTTTAGACATAGAAGACACAAAGGCGACGACGGGTTTGTGGGATTTTCAATAAATCCGAATTTAATATATTCCGCAGAGTATTGCCGTCTCTTCTTTTTTACTTCCGACATTGTTTTGTTTTAAGAAATACGTAAGTGTTGAAATCAAGTACTGCTTATCTATTATGCGCGAAACCGCAAATGAAAATAAAATAAATTTACGTCGTTTATATAGGATTGCATAAGCAGCACGCACCAACAGGAATAAGACAAACGTGCATAAACTCGTTTAACTCATTCGACGCCCAATCGTACTCGACAAGCAAGAAAAAGTATTATAGAACCAGCCGATTGGTATAGGAATGTACAATTCGGATTATTTAACAAAAACTGCCGTGTGGTGCCGGCTCAGAATGCCACCACCCCTTCTCCTCCCATGGGTGTCGTAAAAGTCGACTAAGGGATTAGCCGGAGAATGGGCAGCAGCGTCCTTCGAGTACATTAACAACTCAACTGCGATCGCCAACCCGCCTGCCAAGCGTGGCGATTATGGCAAAACCCCCCAATGAGCGAGAACAAATCCATATCGGTGGTTGTAGTGATCTTTGGGGGAGGCCTGTGTCCAGCAGTGGACTTCACTCGGCCGAAATGATGAACAAAAACTTGTTAAAACATGATTGCCCGCGGTCTTTTAATACGAACCGAGTTTGAGCTATATCTTAATTAATATTAGTTGATGTTCACAAGATGTAGTCGAGAGTCGAGAGCTCAGTCGGTGTCTAAGAGTCTTCCTAGCTAGGTAGATGAAATTATAAATCGACCCCAAAGCCCTACACAATGCCCCCTTTTTTTTTCTGGGTCTCTTACCGCCCCCCTTTAGGCCTGCAGCGCCCACATGGGGGCGTTATCGCCCACGTTGGGAAAGACTGGTTTAGACTAAACCTCCTTTGAAAAGATTTCTGTTTTCCCGTGGTAACACGTGGGTTTTCGGGTTTAAAGTTGTTTAAAATTACGTACCTTGCACCGGAGTGTAGTGGAATGGATGCTTTTCGTTTTGCTGAAAAACTTTCCACACTTTCCGTATTGAAATATCAAGATGTGCTGCCACATTTCTAATGCTTCTTGTAGGGTCTTCCTCAAAAAGTGCCAGTATTCTCTCGTCCACTTGAACATTATGTCGCACAATATGGCCCCTTGGTTCATGAAAAGTGACACTGCCAGTCTCGCGTATGCGTCGGTATGTCTCTTGGAAGACTCTGCGGCCAGGTAATCGTCTGCCAGGAAAGCGTTCCTTTTTTTTTTGTTTTTTAATCTTTTTTTTTTTTATTACAAGGGATTTTTGTACATAGGAATGACGATGACAATCCCATCGTACCTTATTCTAATAATAACGGTGATTGTAAATTGACTCCTGTGTTTACTGTGTATAAACATTAATTAAATTTAAAAGAATATAGCATTCTAGCCGCAACCGAGTTTGGTTCTGCTAGAATGCTATGAAAAGCACCGACATCTAAAACATTTAATTCAAAGAGCATTATCATTTGTTCTCTTTTATTAGCATTACGGACACACTCCGTTAGCATGTGTTGCACGTCATCTAATTTTCCACATATCTCACAATTAGGTGAGTTAACTTTTTTCATTAAGAAGGCAAAACTTCTACTAGGGATGTGTCCGGAACGCAACCTACATGCGGTAACAATTTGCTGCCTATTTAACCGAGTACTAAAAAACCATGGGACATGAGGAGGTTCGCATTGGATACTTTTATACCATATACCCTTGGTTTTAGATCTTGCATCGAAGTATTCTTTAAAGTTTTTGTAACATATGGATTTATATTTATTAAGGACTTCAGAATAGTTCGGCAAAATATTTATTTCAATACCATCAGATGCGGCTTTCTTAGCAAAATTGTCAGCCTCCTCATTTCCTCCTAGACCGATATGAGACGGAACCCATTGCAGCGTCACAGATACATTCTTACCATTAGCTAAATTTATTTGATCCAAAATTTTATATGCTATCGATACACCTCTGATGCCTGAGGCGCACCGACCAATATGGAGTAGAGCACTTTGACTGTCTGTTAATATCACTATTTTATGTACATCTAAGTTGGAAGCGTAAGATAAAGCCTGTGACACCGCAAATAGTTCCGCCGTCATTATACAGATATAATTATTCAATTTATACATATTATGATATTTCGTGACAGGGTCATAATACGCAGCACCAAGACGTTCGAAGAAAAGAGAAGACGTTCGCTGTCTCAACACAGCGCGCTATCTGTCCAACGACATTTAGCGTGATTCAAGAATATTCACCGCGTTTTTATTCGTTTTTATTACGTTATTCGCGTACGCCCAGTTCGTTATAACTATAGCGTTTAAATAGCGCGCTATTTTATTATGTATAGCAAATAGTCTGTAGCGCGCTATTGCCATTTAGCGTTTTTGAACACCACCATCTATGGTTTTGCATTATAAATAACCTAAATAGCGCATGTCGTGTTATTGTCTTGTTGACGATATTATTTTGACACAAATTGTGACTGCTGTACAGGACTGCTGTTTAGAAGCATCATGTCCAATGAAGCAGAAGAGCAGATGGACGATAGTTCGTCTGAAAGTGAGGAAGAAGTTATGGAAGAAGGAGAAGAGGGAAATGATGACGAACGTCCGAAGACTTACCTACCAGGTCAACCGTTGGAAGAGGACGAGCAGCTAGTGTGTGATCAGTCTGCCTATGTCATGCTTCATCAAGCTCAGACTGGAGCTCCTTGCTTGAGTTTTGATATCGTACCTGATAACCTTGGTAACGACAGAAACGAGTTTCCGATGACAGCTTATTTAGTAGCTGGAACTCAAGCTTCCAGCGCCCATTTAAATAAGTATGTTGAATATAAATTTGTCTTCTTTCTACGTTTATTTCTATACTAATGATATGCAACACACATTATTATTCTTGTTAACTCATGTATCTATGGTAAATATAGTTGAACTAGCAATTTATTCACTACAAAAGTCCATTAGGCAGCAATGAAGGCCATAACCTCCATGATGGCATGGTTGGTGCAGTTGCTAAGCAATTGGCTTTGTGCCCAACATATTGCGGGTTCAATCCCCACATGGAACAAATATTTTAATTATCTACAGATAGTAGTTTCGGGTTTCGGTGTTTGGGCATGTGAGATTTATGTCTATAAACTGTAACCATGACACAGGAGAAATTTAAATTTAGCATGGGTTAACATTAAATATATATTTTGTCTAGGTCATTTGGATTGTTTACATCTGGATTGGTTATAAGTATGCAATGTATATGTGCAATACACATGCATATTTACAGAATGCAAGTTTTTATATTCAGTATTTTGCAAATTGTTACAGCATATCTCAGAATTAAATAAATATCTTGCATTTTCTGCAAAAAAGAGTGTATTGGGATTTTAATGTTACCTCCACATGCTTCTCACAAATCACTCACTCGCCAAATATTTGTACAAATGGTACTTGGTGAATGCAAGCCAAGCATTGACATTCACATGCTTGCAAGTGCTCTAGTAAGTAGTCTTCAAACATGGTGGATCTTAAAGTAACTACAATGGCTGATATGTTCATGCTGTTTATTATTAGCTAGACCTGTATGTATATAACTATGTGTGAATGTAATGGAGTCTCGCAATTCAATTTTTATCTAGAATCAATGATACTACAATCTTTTGACATGACTATGATATAGTACTGTGACCAGGATCACTAATAATTAAAAATATTTTTTACGCTACACATGTAAATACCAGTGATGTCATGTGACAGATACATGGTCACGCGCTATGGGCCTCATAAAAAAGCCAAGGTTACTCAGCAAGCTATGGAGAGAGTAATGCTTAGTTTTTCTTACCATTTCAAATACTTTGCAGCATTTGTGGTTGCAGTACAACTAAGGTTACAGGCATTGTTACAGTTTTTTTAAGTTATTAATTTTATCTACCATACAATTTTAATCAAAAATTGTTTTGATGCAGGCAGTAGTCCCTCACAGTGTCTAGATGTTTTTTTAGTGTGGTGTGAAGTATGACACTTATTATTTTAATAACAGGGTTGCAAACTGGCAGTACCTGCCAAACATCTTCTCTATTATTAAATTAGGGTGTTTTTAATTTCAATAGCCTCACGAAACATTTGCAGTGCATCATTCATCATTTTCATTCAGTTGATATTGGTTCTCATTCACGAGGACTTGAGTTGGATCAAAACATAGAAAGTGGGGGTAATTTGCCTGATCCACATGCTCAAACAGTGAACGCTGATCAAGGCTTTGCAAGCATGTGGAGGCCGAATAAGAATATTATTTAATGTGTGTTGATGAAGTGTTACCTTTTTTACCGTTAGTGTAACCTTAATTAGTTTATTGAAGTATTTAAAAACAGAATTTATTTTTATGTATATATTTAGTCTTTTAGTTATTAAAATGTCCAATTTGCATCAAACATCTAAATTGGAAGAAGATGAAGAATCAGATGAGGATGATGATGATGATGATGATGAGGAAGAGGATGAAGAGAAAAAGCCACAGATGTCCTTCTCCTTTATCAAACATCAGGGCTGTGTCAATAGAGTAAGGGTAAGTGATCACTGAGTAAAGGTGTCTGTCCGTTATGCCCTACCATACTATGACCATGCTACGAATGAGTGGCTTGAACTCTGAAGAAGAAACTCTGGTCTTAGGTCCGTATAAAAGAACGTAACTCAAGCTTTGATCTCAGTAAAAAACTAGTTTTGAGTTGAGTTTTAATTTTAAAACATTCCTCAATCATAGATTTATAGAACATAGTTCAACTGAGTCCTGGCTTTATTTTAAATCGTCACTCAGTTATAGGTATGTATTTGAGCAGAGATTTGAACTGTGATCATGTGAGTGTGGTCCGGATAGCCATTTTTTATGGACTCTGAATGTTAAAAGAGAATTCTTTTTTTCATACAGGCAACCAGTTTTCGAAATTCAGTTCTAGCTGCAAGTTGGTCTGAATTGGGTAGAGTAGACATTTGGAATATAACACAACAACTACAAGCAGTAGATGATCCAACATTGCTAGAACGTTATAACCTGGATGTCGTGAATAATCCTGTCAAGCCTGTCTATTCATTCAATGGACATCAGCAAGAAGGATTTGGAATTGATTGGTGTCCTACAGAACTTGGTGTAAGTTAATAATTCCTACAATAAAAAATAAATGCTTATAATTGCTAATTATATTGTTAGTTCAAGAGCATTGACACTAGCAAATGGCAATCGCCCATTTTTTTTAGTTACTGAAAAATATTGTAAATATTTAATGTCTCAAAATGCATTGTATAGGTTTTCCGTACAATCCGATATCAGTGTTCAATCAATTCAATCATGTTTAATATTGATCTTATAATCAGAATCGCGCGTACAAATAATTATTCTAAAAATGATAGTTTCCCGATCCGTATCGATGGGTCATCTTAAGTTGGATAGTTATGGCTTAGTTGGGTTGATATGTTTGAAAAGATTTGTGGTTTTTGTTAAAATAAGAATCCTCTTTTATAGGTTCTAGCAACAGGTGACTGCAGAAGAGACATTCACATATGGACACCAAATCAGGCCGGTACATGGGATGTTGACCAGCGTCCTCTGGTAGGCCATACTAGTTCTGTTGAAGATATACAGTGGTCACCTAATGAAAGGCATGTATTTGAAAATGTGGCAATATTAACAGCCTAGGCTACTGATGATGTGTGTGAATTGCCAAGCTTTATATAATTTTTAAGAGAAATTTAAAGCTAACATTTTTATTTAATTAAAAAATGTAAGCTGTAAGATGTTTTACAGTAAAAACGCGTTATTAGTTAGAATGCGTTTTCTCTAGTTTATACTGAATGCCTTTTGGTTACAGCTGCAATTTACTGGTAGTGCAAAATAAAAATCACAGAGGTCAAGGCTTCTAATCTAACCTGACCGAGTTGGATCCGCCTTAGTATTGTTTGGTTAAAACCTGTTTTATCTAACATTAAGTAACGAAGGCATTCAGTATAAACTAGGTTTGATTAAAGCAAACGTCTAACTAAAAACGGGTTTTCACTGTGACGTAACAATTTACAGAAAGGTGTTAGCGTCATGTTCTGTAGATAAATCAATAAGAATATGGGACACAAGAGCAGCCCCCCAGAGAGCTTGCATGCTGTCAGTTGAAAATGCCCATCAAAGTGACGTCAATGTTATATCATGGAACAGTAAAGAGCCTTTCATTGCTAGTGGTAAGTTTGTACTATAATCATATATCATCATATAAGCCGAAGGACGGCCACTGCCGAACAAAAGCCATAGATTTCCACAACTACCGGCAACATGCCGTGTCGTAATGTGGGGGGAATTTGCCAGTACTCACCACGCTAGGTAGCGTTTATAGAATGTATACTGTATATGTAGGTACCCATACTGCGCTGTATACTTTGAAGACCAAAAGTAAAATATATGTCTTGAAAGTATACTCGACTTTTGCGTAATACTCGAATATAGTTTCTGCCTAATCTGCCTAATACCATAATGTGTAGGTAGTACTGTTTTCTGGCACTCGCCGACTGCTACCGGGGTACGCTCATTCGCGAGCAGCTCGGCTCGTGTTATTGATCACTGTGCTAACCTAACCAAAACGATTTTTATAATTAACCTATTTGAACAGAAATTCTATGCATGAGAAGAGGAGGCCTTTGTCCAGCAGTGGGAAAGTTACAGGCTGATTTATTTATTCATCATTTTAAAGCAATAAATTGATTGATTTTTATACTTAATTTAACCTATTTTAGGTTAACTTAAGTATAAAAATTGGTTAGGTTAAAACAGTGGCTCGGGCTGTGGCGACGCCGCCTCCGGTCGCAGTTTGCGACCAAGCGCGTTGTCGGGGCCGTTCTGTCGCTCTTCGGTGCCTGCGAGCAAGCGCGCCACCCCCTGACGCTGATATTTACCGGGCACGATTGTTTCGCTGCGTACCTGCACAGGATAGGACGTGAGTTCATGGCTCACAATGCCACTGATGTGGTAGCGACCGTGATATCACACAGCACACGCTCAAGGCGTGCCCTGCCTGATCCTGGTCGATCAGATAGGGCATATTCTCTATCTGCCGGCAGTAGTGTCTAGTGGAATCTACGTGCTCACACCGAGCACACACGCACAACAGTATAGCTACCAGAATTAAAGAACACATAGCTGACGTCAAGCATGCACGCTCCACAAAGTCTGCAGTGTGTGAACATGCCTTAGGCAAACCCAATCATTTTCTTTGATTTGATCATCTTAAAGTCCTCGCGAAAGAGAACCGTTATGTACCAATAATGTTTCGTGAGCCTAGTGAAATTAAAATACATCCTAATTTTCACTTGTTTGGAATCCGGTTATTTAAATAATTAAGTCCCAAACAACACACCACACCAAGACTGTGAGTGATTAATAGATTATTGCGTTCATCGAAACAATTTTTTTATTATTATTTTCGTTAGATAAAATAACTTTTTAAATCTGAAACGATGCTTGGCATCTTAGTCACCCAGCTACCACGAACCCTGCAAAGTGTTCGAAACGTCAGGAAAACCAAAAATCTATATATACGCTATGTAATCCGTTTAAAAAATATTTTATTATAATGTTTAATAATCGCGAAAACCATAACTAGATATTACTTTATACATAGGCTGCACTAAAAGTATCGGGAATGGAATATTTCCACTGTTCCTGTCATATTAAAATCTTTTTAATTGAAAACTCCTTGGTTTTACAAATCGAATACCATTTATTTATTTTAAAAAAGATTCACGGTCTTGTCACAAGGTTTTGTCAAACTTGTTTAGTCGTTGAGAAAATGGAATTGACTCGAGAAAATTCAAGAGCGATGATTTATTATGACTTTCGAAGTGGTTTAGCACAAAAACAGTGTGTTGACCGGATGATTTCTGCATTTGGTGATGAAGCCCCATCCAAAACCACAATTTATCGGTGGTTTGCTGAATTTCAACGTGGACGTGTCAAGCTCAGTGATGATCCTCGTCAAGGTCGTCCAAAAACTGCAGTCACCCAAGAAAACGTTGATGCTGTGCGTAAGCTGATTGAGGAAGATCGACATGTGACATACCGCGAAATTCAGGCAACTTTAGACATTGGCATGAGTCAAATACAAATAATCTTGCATGAACAATTAGGTGTAAAAAAGTTGTTTTCCCGATGGATACCGCATTTGCTATGTGAAGAGCAAAAAGCGGCTCGCGTTACTTGGTGCGTCAGAACTCTCGAAAGATTCAACGCAGGATCCTCAAATGCTGTATACAACATCGTATCAGGTAGTGTTGAGTAGGACACGATTTAAAAATGAGTTTGTAAGAGTAGCCTCTTTTTTGTACTGCACCAGTACAATGTCCCACTTCAAATGAGGCGAGGCGTCATGACGTGGTGACGCCTCGCCTCATTTGCAGCTTCATGAAGCTTGGCGGTACATTTGAAAGAACGAGTATGTCATGACGTTGTGACGCCTCGCCTCATTTGCAGCTTCATGAAGCTTGGCGGTACATTTGAAAGAACGAGTATGTCATGACGTGGTGACGCCTCGCCTCATTTGCAGCTTCATGAAGCTTGGCGGTACATTTGAAAGAACGAGTATTTCATGTACTGTTGCTGTATTTGTACTGCCCTGTCTTACAAAGTGTGATTGAGGTAATACTTAAAGCAAAGTAATAAAAAGCGATTGATTTTAGACGAATGACGATTGTATCGACGTTTCTACTTATTAGCCACTGTAGCATTATTGTGCAAGCGACTTATTAGTAAAACATGATTTTGATTTAAAATACACCTAATACACAGACATAAACAAGCAAAACAAATAGGTATTTAACAGACATTCATGAAATCATTTTTTTCTAAAACTGTCGCGTCTCGTACTTTGTACTAGTACATTTGTAATAGAGTGAATAAAAGCATCATGTTGTCTCTTGCAGTCACGATAATGTCCGTTGAATAAAAAGACGTGCTTTTCAAGCATGTGCCTCATTCTCTCTCTCTCTCTCACCCTACAGTTCACATGCGAAGAGTAAAGTAACGCGACATAAAATTTGAAGTGGTACATGTTATAATGTTGAGCCGCTCTTACAATATTGTGTCATGTACGGGACAAATGTACCGCCTCTTGTATGTCCTACTCAGCACTAGTATCAGGTGACGAATCCTGGATATATGCGTACGAACCCGAAACAAAAAACCAGTCACGAGTTTGGGTGTTCGAAAATGAGTTAAAGCCAACAAAAATTGTTCGTTCACGGAGTGTTGCAAAAAAAATGGTGGCCACGTTTGTCTCCAAAACCGGCCATGTTACGACTATTCCTCTTGAGGGACAAAGAACGGTTAATGCAGAATGGTATGCTAGCATTTGTTTGCCATAGGTCGTTTCTGAACTCCGTAGAGAGAACTGCAACCGCCGCATCATCCTCCATCACGACAATGCGAGTTCTCACACCGCGCACAGAACAAAAGAGTTTTTAGAGCAAGAAAACATAGAATTATTAGACCATCCGCCGTACAGCCCCGACCTAAGCCCTAATGATTTCTATACTTTCCCTAAAATAAAGAATAAATTGCGTGGACAGAGATTTTCATCACCTAAAGAAGCTGTGGACGCCTACAAAACGGCCATTTTGGAGACCCCAACTTCCGAATGGAATGGTTGCTTCAATGATTGGTTCCATCGTATGGAAAAATGTGTCAAATTTCGCGGAGAATACTTCGAAAAGCAATAAATACATTTTTAAATGGTAATGTTGTGTCACTTCCTTGATTCCCGAAATTTTCAGTGCCGCCCTCGTAGTACGCCTAAATAAATCGAATTATTTTTTGTATTTTAGGTGGAGATGATGGGTTCCTTCATATTTGGGATTTAAGACAATTATCAAACAAAACACCAGTGGGCACTTTCAAGCACCACACAGCGCCCGTTACTTCTATAGAATGGCATTGGACGGAACCAAGTGTGTTGGCGTCTTCCGGCGAAGATCATCAAGTTGCGCTTTGGGACTTGGCGGTCGAGCGAGATGATGACGATGTTGTTGATGACGAATTAAAGGTATAATTATATAAGTTATTCGTTCTATTTATAATTACATTAAGGCAACAGAGTATGTAGTTATGAACGAATGGAAGTTAGGACACTTATGTTAGTTATCATTGGCCATGACATATCTATAATATATACACATATATATACACACACACACTCACGCGCGCGCGCCCACACATATATATATATATATATATATATATATATATATGCGTGTGTGTGTGTGTATATATATCGTTGCAGTACAAGCAGCACGACTATGGAGTACCTTACCCAATACAGTTCAATCATTACAAGTATTTAAGAAAATGGTACACCCAAGATATTGATTCCGTATTGATTAGTCGATGTATTATTGTGTATCAAGTAGCACAACTAATAAAAATGTCCATATCCAAATCCCCACTCAAATATACCTATATCGATAGATAGCTCAAAAGATAAAATAAATAAATCGGCTTTGATAACCCTACAGAACTAGATATTAGGAAAGTACTATTATCTATTTTATTTTTATTCAAGTGACGAGATGAGCAGTGTTGGCTACAGAGTTGTTGCCACACCTATCTGTAACAGTATCACCTAGAATACCCCGGTCCCTACCATAGCCATAGAGCTGTATCTACACACTATGGATACAAATCAAGCTATAAGAATCCACTTTACAATGATCTCTCATCATACAGAACGCCAGGAATACAATGCGATATCAGCTTATACTGGAAATGAATAGCTTGATATGTAGCCATACATACTACTGTTACGTTGTGTAGCTGTATGTAAGGAGCAGACATCACAAATTATATACCTATTTGCTAAATGATCGAAGTACAGATGAAATGGAATACTTTTATATACGTATATTTTGACCTCTTTAATGTTTTGTATGTATTTTTTACAACTAGAGACGGCATTTTGAAATATTATTTCACCATGAATTAGATATGATCGCATCGCAGTAAGTGTATAGGTGACCGTCTGGGCGCTGCAAAAAATCTATTTGCGGCAGCTGCTCTATACGTAGTAATATTAATTAGTGTGTATGGCACTATGCTTGTCACCCTGAGATATCTGATTTTAACCTAAACCTAAGCACATTTAGTATATAACTATATTAAAACAAAACATGATTTGAGTAGAACCTATGTATATATATATATATATATATATACTTAGCGACTGCCTATCGAATAATGATTGTTATTATGATTTTCATTTTAATGAAACGTGTGTCTAACTGGTTAAAGTTGTCTTTTGAAACGCGCAGATGCTCAAAATCTAAATTAGTAAGACTTGATTGTTTAGGCGATCACCAGTAGGCACTAACTGACCACCTGAATTTGCACTGCTACACACTTTACGCAATTGTACTTAAAAGGCCCAAAGCTGACCTGTAAACCCATTCATCTTTCATTACCTTTTTAATCGAGTTTGTAGGCGAACCTAACTTCAAAATAATATTTTATTTGTGTAAAAGATCTCTGAAATGCTGTTGTATTTTATTTCGATTTTTTTGAGGAAGTATTTAGACATGTCATAGAGTAGAATTATGATGATTTGATGAAGACACAATTTTTTTTAATTGAGTACATTTGTCTATAATGCAATGGGCATTCTCCTTTATGTTTCATTAAATATTTTTAAATGAGGTCGAATGTCGACCTGTGGGCCACCGCTAGTATTTATAATCACGTAACGCCAAATATATTTTTCAGAACCTTCCACCCCAGCTATTATTCATCCATCAAGGGCAAAGTGATATAAAGGAATTGCACTGGCACAAACAATTACCTGGAGTCATGGTAACTACTGCTCACACAGGATTTAATATATTCAAATCTATAAGTGTATGAAATAAAATAATAAAACAGTATTAAGATTTTTGATTTAATATAGTTTTCTTACCCAATAAATAATAGTTTCATGATTGAAATTTGTATCAGGAAAAAAAGTTCAGGTATCAGATCTATCTTTGGTGTGGACCATAGCTAAATTGACTAAATGCCGAATTGTAGGTCTACCATGTGGACAATTCTGTAAAGAAAATTACAATTAGGGAGACAACATTATTTTATATCCATTCTTAAATTAGCTAAGACAGTTTCTTTCTTTTCCATAATTTGTATTAAGATAGCTTAAAGCTGTATATATTTAACCCTATTTCATTTTCTTTCCTTTATTTAAATAAATACATAAAAATACGATTTTGAAATATATACAAATGAATATATATATTTATAAATTAAAAAATTAGTAGCCCACTGGCGTCCAGATCATTTTATTGTTAATACAAGTATTGATACAGTTAAGGATTACGTCAGTATTATTAATTGGTTTTTTGCTTTACAAGAATTATAATAAATAAGAAGATATTCTATAGCTAAAGAAAGAGAGAACATATTATATATTGGATTTTACAAAATGACAATGAAAGCTTAATATTAACGAAATAAAATATATATGACTACAATAGTACTGCACGAGACCAAAAAAAGGTCCCTATCTCAGATTAAGAAGCAACAATTTATCAGTGCTGGCAGTAGGTGGGTAGTGTTTGTTTAAGGTACCTTAAAAAAACGTGTATAATGTAAGATAAATTACCCATGGTTTGTCTATTTCAGCCATATGGTCAACTAGCTTTTTCATATCGGCTTTGCTAAGGGCCATGCCTATCATCACTGATTTTCGACAAGCTCTTGATGCGAACATTGCCCTTACTCTACTCGGCCTGCAGTATTCAGAAGGAGATTCCTGAAATTGTTATGAAATAATTATAAGAAAAGCTACACAACTGCTGTTGTGAACTTTCAGATGGAACAATGTTGCTATCTGCAAATTACGTGTTTCTTTTTGATCCTTCCTTCCTCCGATCTGTGGTTGGCTATAGATAACAAATAGTTTTTTCAACTTTTTTCTTTCATCACATTTATCTTATCAGCCAAAATACCTCCACTGCCGACCAAAGGCCTATAGATTTACACAAGTGTCAGCATTTTAGGGAGAATTTGGCAGTACTCACCACTTTTGGTTGGTAAATGCAATATGGTTACTGTTCAACAGAAGGGATACTGCTGCCCATCCATCTGGTTTAGAGTCCCTCTCATCTGTCGGTAACCGCCGTCCGCGAGACAATAGATTTTTAATTATGTCTGGCATTGCGACAGTTAAAAGGGCGCCTTTTACGACACTGACGGGAGGCAATGGAGTGGTGTCATATCCTTTCCAATGTAGTAAAAAAGTCTGGTGACTTTTTTTACCAGAGTGCATGGACTTTCGCAGAGGAGTGTCCAATGGAGCTATTATAAACACGTGAGAACTTTTCGTGTTGAGAACGTGTCTACAGAGATCAGCATTAAAAATCTACCAACTATAATTGATGCTTACAAAAACATATTTTTTATAATCAACATGTAAAACGATTAAATTTTATCTATTAATATTTTCTACCCTTTTATTATTAGAAGGTTTTAATACCGCATCTTCGTAGGCACGGTCTCAACACGGAAAATTTCACGCGTTTAGAATAGCTCCACTGGATTCTTACAGGTTAAAATCATCCATGAGGTCATCTACGGCACCAAAGAGCAACCTAAAGCTGTCCAAGTTCTCGAGAACGAACTCACCGGATGCGGGCATTGGTGCCACGCCTTTAGGTACGTCTACGCTACGGAGCGGGCGACTGTGAAGCGGTCACCGCCATAGCGGAGGGCAGATTACTGTTAAGAGAACTCCATAGGCACATCTTGGAGGGGAGGCGGGAGGATTGTAAAGGATCCCCTGGAAGCTTCGCTGTGCAGTGCTGTGCGGCACGTGTCTCCACATAGGTGCCGGCGTGTTCCCGGGCAGTCCCAACTCTGCCAGGGCGGTTGTTGCCCTACTCTCCTTCTCTGAGATGGATCGGCCCTCTCCCGACACCACTCTGTGATCTCCACAAGGAAACCACAGCACTCGAATTTTCATACTCTGCTAGTATAGCCGACTCATAGAAAACAAACATACCCTTAACATAAACAAAAGTTCTTCTATATCGTCCTTGCCGAAAATCCAATTTTTTGACATTGGTAATGTTAGCAGTTTTACTCTCTTTGTTGGCAATTCTTCTTCATTTATTTCAAACGTAAAGCCGTTTCTTTTAAAAACGTCTAAGTTATCCATTAAGATTTGTTCGTTTACTCCTGTTAGTTCAAGTTGTTGAGGACTGGAAATTGTTTTAATTTTTATTACAAAGCTATGATGTAATAATAAAATGAAGTGGAAATATTACTCACATGACTAATTTTTGGCTAGTTAGCTCTGTAGTACTCTGTAAAGTTTCAAAATTATAAATCTCATCAGTAGCATGTTGATCTATAATAAAAAGATCATACTCCAATTGTGTTATTATAAAACCTAAATTGAACTGCCCAATAACTTTCATATTTTTAAAAGAGTCTTTACATATTTCTCTGCTCAGTTCTTCTTCACATTTCTTGTTAAATACTGGATTAATTTCGCTTTTAAATTTTACCTTTGTAGGTGCAGATTCATTTTTATCTTTAATATAAATACTTGCCAAAGCTTTAACAAGTTCCAATGATGTCTTTAAGGTCACCGATTTTCTGTTATTCTTACCCAAATCTTCCTTATCTGTTAAAATTCTATGCTTTTTAGGTGTTTTTTCTCTAATTTCAGTGGAGGTACTTAATTCTGTCTTTATGGATTTCGTTTTGCAGTATATGGTATGGGAATTCCCTAAAATAATTTCACTAACATCTCTTATTTGGGTAGTTGGTAAATTATTAGTAAAATCTAAATACATTACATCACTTTTAACATCTTCGGAATGTGTAGAATCAGTCAATTTATCGTTTTCACTGTATTTGTGTATATTGCTTTCATCAAACTGAAATGGATTCTTTTTACCATCTAATTCATCATCTTTAGCAGCATTATAATCATGTGGTTTATTTTTTACTTCTTTCTCTTTGGCAAACTTTTCTTCAAAGTAATTATCTTCCTCTATAACAACTTCAGTTTTCTTAGATTTTGAAGAAATAAAATCTAACATTGATGTTGATTTTCGTTTTAGTTCAACTTTTGATGGTTCTTTAGCAACTGTAGAATTACTATCAGGAAGTTGCATTGTTTTATTATGAAACTGTTGCAAAAACGAATTCATAACTATTGGTTGCTTTGAGTCTGATTTCTCATCATTTGTTTCCTTATAAAAACTAAGAGATGATTCCACTTTCAATATTTTAGGTATACTTTCAAACAGTTTTAGTAAGGAGTTCTTCAGTATGTCTAAGATAATTTTCTCTTTTGTTAAGAATATTTTGCGTTTATCTGGCGTTACATTTACGTCAATAGCAGTTCTTTCCAAATCAACGGTGAGGAATACAAAAGGAAATTGATTTGAATTGTATTGCCTGTATATTTCATTAATCATTTTCATTATCTTGGTGGGCTCACAAGGCCTAGAATTAATATAATAGAACTGCCTGTCAGCAGAAGAACGTCCACTACCATGTGCACAGGAAGAAATATAACCTGTTAACTCAATTGGTTTTGCAACATTTTTGTAGCCCTGTGATCTTTGGGAACCATAAATATTACTATATTTTGCATCATGTTCTGCATCATTCGAGTCTTCAGATAAATCTATTTCAACATCTTCTATATCAACACTTTCACCTATTTCCTGAAGTTCTCCTAACAAACCCTTAAATATATTATCTTTAATATTAGTGACATACTCTGGTTTTATTTCAAGTAATGTTTGTAGTTGTTTTACACCAAAAACACTGGCTATATTATCTTTATAAGATTTTGTTCCTTGAGTTGCCACTACTACAGATCTTGAGCTAGAGCTTGTTTGATTGCTGCAAGTTATTCTGAAACACATTAATTATTAAGAATTAGATACACATAAATTGCCTTACCTGTTCCACACAAATGATAAAACTTACTTTACTCCAAGAGAAATCAAACAATATGCATACAATAAGTGAGTCATTTTGTTGAATTCTCTTTTAGCATTTTTATGAAATTCTTTTTGTCTAACAGGCAATGAAGAAAATAGATTAGCTAAGCTGACAGTTGTGCCAACCTGTCTTGAACATGGTGTCTGTTTTGTTATATTGCCTTTATGGTCATATTCTATTTTTGTTGCTGAAACAGTTACATTACATAAATAAAAAAATCTCAATTACATGGTTACAAATAAGTTGAAACTATATTTTTGTAAACAATTTACTATAATTACCATATTCATCAGATTTATGTCTGGTAGTAATTGTGAGATTGGCTAGAGAACAAAGGGAACTCAGGGCTTCCCCTCTGAATCCAAAACTTGATACCTCAAGAAGATCTGAATACTCACTTAATTTTGAAGTATAGTACTTAAGAGCTGTAAGAGAAAAAATATTCTTTTGCTATTCAATTGTATTCAAATTATGTTCTTGTTTGAGCAAAATATAATATACCTATATCAAGATTAAAAGTTTATACCTACTTAAAGCAGGAAAATTATCTTGTGTGACACCAGTGCCATTATCTGATACTTCAATTAAGTCTACACCATAATTCTTAAATCGAATATCAATATTCGATGCACCTGCATCTAATGAGTTTTCCACCAGCTCTTTTACAGCAATCCCTAGACTTACCACAACCTGAAAAAAAGGATGGATTATGTAAATCAACACTTTTAGTTGAAACATTTATTAAGAATTTTAAAATAAGTCAGTCAACATTTCTTATTTTATTGTTTAAGGGCTTCTTTCAATTCATCAGTGTTATTGCCGAATACTGAAACACCAGTTAATATTAAGCCACTATAACTATTAGAGCCATCTGATTTCCTACCAAAAACAGGTTTCTCAAATAGTTAAAGTGAGACTTAATATTAACAGGCATATCAGTAATCGGCCATTAATTACAAAAAACTAAAATTACAATGACCAAAGATAGGGCCTTGTTGTCGATGATAATCTCTAAATAGTATAAAACAAGGTCACTATCTGCCTGTCTGTTTCTCCACTTTTTCTAAACCACACAATGGATTTTGATAAGGTTTTCATTAAGAGAAAGAGTGGTAAACGAGGAATGTTTATGTATATAATTTGTGAATATTTACAAAATGGCTGAACTGAATGACAGTGTTTTGTCAAAAAACCTGTTTTCATATGCTTACATGGCTTACACTGGTCAAATCTTAAGAGATACATTTAAATAATACACCCGAAAATGTTAAGTCTTAAAAAGGCTTACAGAAAACTCCATGATAGTATGTGTTAATCTCCTACACTCACAATATATTTTATCTATTATAGATTATTAAATACAATATTATGGTTATTTGTGAAGCTATTTTCTCTAATTTGTTATTAATCCTTAATCAGATAATTATGTTAGTCACCTTGTGCATTTAATATAGACTAAAATAGTCTTCTATACTATATCAGTCAAATGAATACTTTAGGAGATGTCACATATCGACGGTTAACCATCAAGACCTCCTAACTCAATATATTAAAAGTTTGCAGTAGCAACAAAAAATCTTCTGCCTTTGATGTGAGTGCAAATATAATAGAAAAAAAAAATAGTTGGTTTAAAATATAACTATTTACAATATTAGGGCAAAATTATTATTTTGTTTCAATAAATTAAATAAGTAGGTAAGATATAAGAAATTTTCACACTTTTTTACGACCGAATATCTAGATAGGCAGTATTTGTTATTTCATTTGGGAGGAAGTAGTCCTAACATTGATGTGGATTTTACAATAATTCAACTAGTGAAAGATATTATAACTGGAAAATAATAATATTAATTAAGTATTAAAATTTCAGCTGATACAGTCGGCTGCTGCGCTCCGGGTCGTGGGTTCGATTCCCGCACGGAACAAATATTTGTATGATCTGCAGGTAGTTGTTCCGGGTCTGGGTGTATTGTCTGTGGAATTCATGTCTGTAAACGCACCCACGACACAGGAGAAATCCTAGTGTTTAAAAAAAAAAAAGATAAATCACAATACAATCATTACTTAATACTTCCCATAGTCATCGTCATCGTATCGGCTAGAATATTAACCCTTGATGCCCTTAATCGCCTTTTACGACATCCACGGGAGGAGATGGAGTGGTGCTATATTCTTAATCCGGACACCACTCTTTCCTATAGTATGGCTAGTATAATCAGTCTAGTACCTAGTATTTAATTGAGATCCTAGGTTTTATTTTGTTATATTAGAGCTTAATACAATTAAAATACGAGGTAAAGAATCATAATGGCTGATAATCTTCCGGCAGTAAAGATTTCAATTCTTGAAGATATTTTAGTTTAGCATCATGGTATGTAAGGATACATAATGGAAGTCTTTTTGGTCTCTGAGGAATCTCAATCCATTCAGAGTTATGATCAAGTTTACTCGTATCAATCCATAATCGAAATATGCTGCTGCTAATCATCTTCATTTAAGTTTCCTTTCTGATAGGTCAAACAGGTGTTACACGTCTTTTTTTTAATTTGTGTATTGCAGTGTTTTTTTATAGGAGAAAACTACGTCAGACTTTTTTCTGTAAAATTGACTACAATTCTTATCAATTGCTTCTCTATTTCCGAATTCTAAGTTACGGCTACTTTGCATGTCTGGTTATGTATTTCTTACATCACTCAGGAAACTTTCAGAAGACGAACTATCAGATTCTTTAAGCAAATATTCACTATCTTCCTTGGGCGACATATCAACATTGTCGTCGGCTCTTTGCAGCAATGTTGACTGTAAAAACATATGATTAAATCCTAACTCTGAAGGCTGAATCAGTGTCGTTTCAATTGCTGAGGGCACTTCTATAGACTTCAGTAGAAGGTTCTGAACTACCTGACTTTCTTTTTGTCTTAGGGGAGGTAAGCATTTCATCATCTACATTCGATATTTTTGTAAATTCGGCAGCACTATGCTCTAACGTAAATTCTATTATTTCTTGGAAGACTGTGTGTATTTGTGAAGAATCAATTAAAGACATGCTGTTGATGACTGAATTCTCTCTCAATGCTAAAGATCTGTAGTGAATCAGAAGTATTGGTCTAAAAACACATCTGCATAGAAATCGGAGGAGCAGTGGGTGGTCGTGCGCTGCGATCTTGTACATCTTGTTGTGTCTTTGGCTTTCATTTTGTTCTGTGTCAACATTTTGTTTTTCAGGCTTCAGACAGAGTTTCTTGATCTATGAAAACTAATTATGAAATTAATAAAACACCTACTCTACATTAGAGTATAATAACTCCTAAGTGCTACCACACAGAGTTCGTATAGTGAGCCATCGCGCAAAAAATGTTACAACTGATTACTTCTATCTACAGATATCCCGTTTACGGCCAATTTATTAATAATAAACAATCACCATTACACAAAAAACGTTAGAATTATACTAATACATATTTCTAACAACAAGATATTGGTACAATGTAAGAAAAAAACAATAAAACTTACTTTTAAAGCGGAGAGGGCGCGAAAGACGCCACTAGTTCATACAAATTGTATGCACACGCTGAAGTTAGCAGTAATTGCCGCCAAATTTTGCATTCGCATATTTAGTAGATATTGCTACGGTTGTAAAAATACTCGAAATACTGTGAATTCTATATAAGAGATTTTTCTATTAGGTAAGATAGAATGTTTACGTTGAGAATTCGTAAAAAAGATTTTGTCAAAAATGTCAGTTAGGAGGTCTTGGTAGTTAACCGTCGATATTCTGAATTAAGTGCAACAAAAATAAAAGCAGCGAAATGCACGGTCGGCTGACACGCCACACATACTTTTTTGTAAAGCGCACTCCTCATACTGTGCGAGTGTGGTGGGGCGAGTCGGAGACAAACGCAACTTTCACCAAAATGTAAATAATGTCTAGCTACCCATCTGTCTGCCCTATATAGTAGTATATGATGAAATTTTGACTATAAACTATATTTAGGCAATTCAATGTTTTCAACTTAATCTCTATATGGTGCCCGGATTAAGGATATAGCACCACTCGCAACTCCTCCTGTGAATCTCGTAGAGGAGACTGAGGGACTTCAAACCAGAGGGATGGGCAGCATTCCTTCTGTGAAACAGCAGCCTTTGTTCAGCAAACCTCCTTTGATTGCTATGATAACCAATAATTTGGCCATTCTTTTAAATTTGACCACTTGAGGTTTCAGACTTCTCTGTTCTCGTATTCTCAAGTAATACCAATCGATAAGTAGGAGTAACGAACTTGTAAAATCGTACCCCGCGGTGTAATATTTATTCTGTGATTCGTACCTGTCCGGAACATATTTTGTGTACAGTATCAGTAGCAATAGGCTTAATAATGTTAGTTTGATCTGTTGTCGTTTGCATGATTTATATTTTTACTTCAAAATATTGATCAAAAGTAATTCGGGTTCGTGTTCATTGTTCGATTCCCGTTCCCGCCTTTCTTTTCACAGATCGTTGTTTTAAACTGTGAATTGAATTGTTTTGTTTCCTATTGCAATTTTAATTGGATGGCTCGACCGATACGTCAACGATTTTGCGAATGTCAAGGTAGAATATGATTATCAACTTAACAACAACAAATGTAACTAAAATAACCAGAATAACTTTCGTTTTGCTCAAAAATCATTATGACATTTGTGCTAGTGATGTACCGATTAAAGAAAAACATTAAAGATAACGGTTTTTATAAAAACCTATTAGGTAACGTGTATCCGAATACAATTGTATTACGAGCAGCCGTTCCGACGCTTGAGATGCGCAAAATAAATTTTATGAACGAAGATATAAATCACTCTTAGAAATCTTTAAATCACGCTTCTCAATCTATTCACTAAGAGTGAATTAAGAGCAATGTTGTCGCGGAGTGCCTCCCTCCGTGTTTCTTCCCGGTTAGCTCAACTGGGAGGCTCTCTCCACGGCAGCAAGTAACGGAGTTCAGTTATTGTGATTCAATGAAACGTAGTATATATGTTATATAGGTATATTGATATTCACAACTTCAACGCTTCATCTTCATGGTGATGTTTATATATTTCAAATATAGCTTATAAACACAATATTTAAGCTAGTTAAAAATAAGTAATTGTTATATTGCAGGAGACTATTTGTCAGAGCGACAGCTGTGTGTTGAACCACTAGCGTTCAGAATCCAATGTCTAATGATAATCATCAAAATATGAAGAGCGACTCTACGTCACATAAATTCGAATTTTGATTTGAATAAAGAATGATTCGTGAGGTGGACAGTGATGGAAATAAAAGGTATGAAGTCATGAAAGAGGTTGATTGAAATGAAGATGAAGGATGACTTCGTCACAATGTGATGTTATCACGCTCTTTAGTGAATCAGATTTCATTTGAACATATGATGAAAATAATGAATATCCTTTATTTACATCATATGTTCAAAGGGATACCCCTATCGATACCCATACTTATAAAAGTGAAACATTGCTTGTTTGTTGTACAAACAAACGCTTTCACGTTAAAACGGCTAAACTTTACATAACATTCTCGGGCCTCGTGTGTGATGTTAAGATATTCAGAGATCGTTGTTGCTACTAGGTCTTTCAATCATCATTCATTCAATCATCATTTCATCACACCACAGTTTGGGGGCATGATCAGCCTCGACGTCGCTCACGGCAGCAACTAGTGTTATTTGACTGTCTATGTCAGTCGCACATGAGATAGAATATCCATAGATGGGTTGTGTGTTATCTCGAGCAGTGGTGTTCTAAAACGCTAAATGGCAATAGCACGCTACAGACTATTTGCTAGAATTATGTGGCACGCTATTTTATACGTTAAAATTATAACGAACTGGGCGTACGTGAATGTCGCGATAAAAGTGCGGTGAATATTCCCAAATCACGCTAAATGTCATTGGACAAATAGTGCGCTGTGTTAAAAGAGCGCGCTGTTTTAGTTACATTCTTGATTTTTAATAGTTTATACTATATTCGATTCGTAAAATAATATCTATCAAAATAAAATGGAGCAGTAAAGAAAAGTTAATGAACTTTTCCTCATACTTTCCAGGCTTGGGATAATAGATTTTTATGTACCAATTAATATAGGATACGGCTATATTTCTTTTATTATTAATTTCTTACCACGATTTTCACGGAACTGAATTGTTGATGTTGATTATGCCTATTATTGACGTCATTAAATGTCATGTATGTTTCAAATTTTACGTAATTTTATTGTACGTACATTGTTGGCGCATCGAAAATAAATAAAAATTATAATCAACGCGTTAGGTAACGACTGATAACGTGCGAATTCACGCAATGACTGCCGACCGGCCCGTCACTAGGCGTGTTTTTAACGGCTATATATTGATAGCACGTTTTAACGATGCGTGATTTAAAAATCACCTATTATTTTTTACGTTATATTATATTATTAATATGATATTTATTACTTCGTCAAGGGCCGCGGTTTTGTTACCAACGTGGTCCACAACACAGAAATAGTTCCACATTTGTCCTCTTGGAGACATTACGATTTAATATAACTCTTATTCACGTAAATATCAACCTAAACATGTTCATTTTTATCGATACTAAACTAAAATACTTATATTTAAAGTTTCAAAATGCAAACTTAATAACTTCAAAGTTCATAACAAAATAATTTCAAAACTATCACGCTATCGCTCGCAGTCTCCCGTAAAATACAACTTATGACGTCAAGCGGGTCGTCCGCACTGATTTTGTTCAAATATAAACGTAGATGAAAACTACTGTCAAATAAAAATTATTATATTAGGTCCTCCAATTATTTATTAGTTTCGACTAAATATTGATAAGAATCTAGCTCTTATAACTTTGTTTTGAAAGCATAATTTTGCATGTGGCATAAAATAATATCTGATATATTAGTTTCGACTAAATATTGATAGGAATCTAGCTCTCATAACTATGTAGTGTAAGCACAATTTTGAATACAGCACTTTATGAAATATGTGACGTCGGGGAAGCTGTGGTTGTTTAGTAATAAAAATAATAGGGCAATAAAAATAACCATTACATGGTTTAATAAATAATAGGTGATATGATTATTATAAGATAATAGATTATTTATTCAGCTACCTAATATAACGAACATTCCTACCCGCCACGCCCGCGCTATGCCTTTGCTCACGCTATCCTCACTAGAGGTGGTCGTTATTTCAATAACGGATAATGTAATGCATTATTCTTACGCAATGTATGACAAATTATTGAGCAATGAATTATCGTGCTGTCGTTTTTCGTTATTGTTATCGACAACAGCGTGACCATGCGTGTACACTCGCAGCTCACGTCGCACAGCTTCGTGGTGAATAAGAAAGCATTACGCGCAACCAATATGAATAAGAGATATGGTGCTATTCAAATACGACGATAAAGGCTCTGTCTAATAGGTTAAGTTCTGTTGCATTTGCAGTCAGAAAAATTAGGCAACTAACTGACGAAGCTACTGCCAGACTTGTATATTTTGCGTATTTCCACAGCATAATGTCATATGGAATTCTATTGTGGGGAGCGGCAGCTGATGTAGATTCAATATTTATATTACAGACAAGGGCCACCCGCGCCATCTATGATATGAGTCCTTGTGAATCACTTAAACAGGTTCTTAAAAATATTAATATACTTACAGTTCCCTCCCTTTACATTTTTGAAAATATTATGTTTGTCCGTAAAAACCTGCTGATGTTTAATGTAAAGAGCGACATTTATTGTATAAATACAAGAAATAAACATAAAATATTTGTTCCTAAATTTAGATTGTCAAAAGCCAATAACTCATTCTTAGGAAACTGTACTCGATTTTATAACAAGATACCTAAAGCAATTACTAATCTCACAGATGGGAAGTTTAAAGCACACGTTAAAACAATTCTCATAAAAAATGCCTACTATAGGGTTAGGGACTAAGTTGACGATAGGGACATATGGCGTTAGCTACTTTCTGCACATGTGGCTTCCCTGGTAACCAATTATATGTGAGGTGCTCTTTGTACTGTATAGCTGCTATATTTATATTTCAGCAATGTGTTGATGAAGCCTTAAAAACATTTATCTGATATCTAATAATTTGTGTAATACCTATATAATTCAATATTGTAACCTCAATTATTTTAAAAGAGTATACATGGAGTTTCTTGCCGGTTCTTCTCCATAGGATCAACTAATTGGAACCGAGCAATTTAAATTCTGACGTTTCATAAGTGCCAGTAATTGGTTTATTTGAAATAAAAAATATTTGACTTTGACGACGTACTTCACATTGCTAACGAATTACAAATCATACGATTATAGCCCTTGAGTTCATGTCATAAAATTCACTTTTATTTTTATTGTTGTCTGTTATCTTAATGTCGCCAGTCAAATGTTATTTTATATACAACGGGTAACGAAAAAGACAATAATGAATATGTTATTGTTGTCATTGCTATCACGAACACGATTGTCATAATCCGCTGTTGCTGTCTGGTGATAGTTGAAGAGTTTTAGATTATTGTAATTACTAAATAATTTTAGTATAGTATATAGTAAGTGTGGTACCGGCTCAGAATACCACCACCCCATCTCCTCCCGTGGGTGTCATAAAAGTCGACTAAGGGATTAGCCGGAGGATGGGCAGCAGCGTCCTTCGAGTATATTAACAAGTCAACTGCGATCGCCAACCCGTCTGCCAAGCGTGGCGATTATGGCAAGACCCCCAAATGAGCCACACCCATATCGGTCGTTGTGGTGACCTTTGGGGGAGGCCTGTGTCCAGCAGTGGACTTCATTCTGTCGAAACAATGAAGTGTTTATTTTGGTATTTTAGATTATTGTAAGTAATTACTAAGTCATGTACTGTATATAAACTTTACGATATGACAAGCTACACATAATCCATAATTCATTATAATGTTGCAAAACAGTAGATCGACTCAACAGCAGGATAACAGGATAACTGACAGCAGTTTATAATAACCAGTTGTTGTAAAATAACAGCAGTGTAATTCATTATCGAAATGTAGCCGTTATTGCCATCTCTGAGCCTCACTACTCATTATTTTTTCATGGCGCGTTTTTCATAGCGTCACGTTCATAGACTGAGTATTAACTAGACGGATATCTTTTTTTATTGGCAATTGTTTAACATTTTGCCAGTAGCATAAACCATGAGATAGGGATAGTTTAGCAGGGCTACCAACCTATCAACCAATTTCTTTTAATGTCATTAGTGTTCTTGATTTATTGATTCTGTAGATAAATTGCCGAGCACAGTAAATAAAACAAAATAATTACGTCCTGTCTTTCAAACCATTTATTATTAATTATGTATATATTATCGATATTTTGAATAAGATGCAATAGTAACGTTCAACGTTGCACCAGCCAGTCGTTTAAAACGAAGTATTTGACTAGCGATGAATCGGAATGATGTTGATGAGCTTAGACCTTCGTGTTCAACATAAATGATGATGATTTATGGGATTTGCATGATAAACATGCATTACCTGTCACAAGTGGTAATAAGTTGGATTTGTAACATTGTACTCCTTTTGAAGAACATCTAACGTGTTTTTTAAAAGAACCTTTGCTTCTGAGGAATGCTGGCATTTATGATTATTAAGGTTCTAGCCCATACTTATATCTATCGGCGGCACTTAAATATTTATCTGCTCGTCCTGCTAGTGTTTGTAGTGAACAATTATTCAGCGCTGCGGGGTAAATATATGCGACAGAAAATCTACCTCGATTGGTGAAAACCTAGATAAATTACACTGGTCAACAATGATTTTGTTGCCCTTGATGTAAGAGTGGTTTCGAATACCTCTATGCCATCACTTCAGAAACTATGGATGGTTTTGGAAGCTTGGCTCTGTTTTTTTTTATATCTTCATTTTCATATTTTATTAATAAATCAGTAAAAATGAGAAGCATGAATACATGTTAAAAAAAGTTAATATTTAGGGATATATCCTTAAATATTAACTTTTTATTGAAAATTTGTACTAGTTATGTTGTTTATGTATAATTAGTTAATGTACATAGAAGTTGGATAGGACAAAAATCATAAAACATGTTAAACTGTAGAAAAACGCCTTTATTTGTAATTTTTTTGGGGACAATCTCTTTTCAAACACGAGCAGTAATTTGCCATCATGTGACGGTCCCGTCTACCCTGATACCTTTCTTCCATCACTTTTAGATCCTGGTGATAGCGCTCTCACTGTTCCTCACTTTAATTTCCTAGATTCTCAGGCAATCTAACCAGATGACTGGAGAAAGTGTATGCTCATAGTAGCTTCTAAATTTTTTAAGCTTTCCTGCATCTTTTGCACAATTTCTATATAATTTGGTACTTTATAGTGTCCTGGAAAATATTCTACGGCCAATATAAAACTTCTCCAAGCTTCACTTTCAGAATCAGTCACAACATCTATAAAGTTTAAATCTTTCATCAATGTCCGAATTTGAGGGCCATCAAATACTCTAGCTTTCAACTTTTCCATACTCAGCTTAGGAAACGTCGTACAAATGTATTTTAAAGCATTCTCCTTCCTTTTCCAATGCCTTGTTTTGTCATACCTAACTTGATAAGTAGTGACGGAAGTATGATCTTTTCTCTATTTAATGATCCATTTATGACATTGGCTTTACCAAAAATTAAGGATTCTCTCGAGGGACACATACACACACACATATTTTTCCCTGTTAACTTGCTTTGCTCTTACAACATTGATTACAAACCTTATGAGAAACCGACGGCTTGCCTAATTTTTCAATATGTAATCCGAAATAATCAGTATAAACTTCCTTCACAAAATCTGTGACATTTCGTATCTGTTTTGTTGTCATATACATACCACAAAATATATAACAAAGTACATCAGCGCTATATTTGCATTTTCTTCGCGATGAACTCATATTTCTGGGATAAAAAAGCATATTAGAATCAAAACTCAAAAAATAAAACAAAGCATTAACCTCACATTAGCAACTACCCGTATGCTTAAGTGCGTCTTGCATCCTCCAACCTTTCAGGATATTATAAAGTACTCTGTGCTCCAACCTTGTCAATTCACTGAGTTTTCGGGCAGATTCACGAGAGTGCAACAAACGCCTGGTTGTTCATGGTGAAATGAAGCACATTACTTCTGGAAATTGTGTTCCTCTCGAAGACATGAAATTTTTGACATTCAGTGAAATCCGCTATGAAAAAAAAATCAATCTTATCACCAAATTGTCTTCTATTACCGAAACAGATGAATCTTTAGCATATGATCCCATAATTGACATTGATCGTGATTATTAGAATGATCCTTCCAGGCTCACTCTTTCCTATACCTATATCCTATTACTATTATTACCTATATCGTAGCTTTTATTGCAAGAAAATTGTGTAAAGTGATTAAATGTGAGGATTGTCTTCTGGCTTTGATCACGGATCATTGCAAGGAGAGACAAAGGAGGCCTTAATTATCCTTCCTGTGACCTAAATAAAGTCTGTGAATTGGCAGAAAAGGTATTTAGAGCGCGTCCACACAAAGGTATTTCATTCTATAATGAAAAAAAATTGATGCCGAAACTTATATTATCCTGTTTCATTGAATGTACACGTACAAATGTTAATATGTTTGTCAATGACCATTTCGACCGTCAACCTTTTATAGGGAATCACAGAATACTGCTCATTAAGGCAGTTGCCATGTATTACATTGAAACACGAATTCACCATGCTACCAAACAATGTGTTGAACCTAAATTGAGAGTGAGAAACATTCATGATAAATTAGTGCTACTTCAAGGACATTTTTTTTTTACTTTTGCTTATTTATAAATATAAAACATTTCTCTTGTATCATTGCTCATGTTTTTTGTTATTCGTTATGGACCTTGAATCATCATTTAAAAATAAAAAGTTATCAATATGTTCTCTTATTTAAAGATAAATTATAGGTAACGTTTTCCTTACTTGGTAACTCTAAATAATGGATGTACTTTATTTGTTGTCCCTTTTAGTGACACGGATATCACGAGTCTATAGAATACTCAGATAACGCTTGTAAGGCTCACCTCTACAAGTGACAAGTCAAAAGTGTCACTGTCACTACTCAAAGGACGAAAATCTGTTTATTTTTTTATCGCAGCTAAGTATTAATTACGCATCCGTATTTTGCAAACGTATCCGTACCGCTTCTGAATTTCTTCTACACATCGAAATGTCTCTTAATACGGCTCATGCCGATCATGGAGTGTTGATCCATGCCAGAGAATGGTGAGTCATCTTTTTGTTTAAGTACGAATGATTACCGTGTGTATATTCACGAATGTTCTACGCTCTTTGTGATAAGTATTGATTTCTATAGTCAAATACTAATGGCTTACCTATTTTAGCCAAAAGCTCTCATTTTACATTCATAGATCAAATTTTTCTTCTTCAAATTCCACTTTCTTTAGGTAGCCTGCGGTTCCACAAAATTTCTAAAGCTTTATTATATTGTTCGATTCCAGTATCTTATTAATAGTTTAATGCCTTTACTAGTATTGAAGAAAATATATTTTTCTTCGCTTCAGACAATAGAACCAAATGAAATTCATAAACTTCAGGAGTAATAATGTAAATTATGTTATAAAAGGTTTCACTATTATGAAATGTATTGAAACAGCACTGCATGGAAGTGAACAATGACAGTTGTTAACCCAGTGGAAGGCACACCTCTATGTGCATCATGGAGTGTCTGCTAGGTAAAAATAAAAATGAATTACAGTTATTATTTTGAAAGGATGCAGGTTTTATATAATAGAGAGAAGAAAAAACAAAAACATTTATGTCATCCTTAATTTGCAAGCTCCTTCAAATAATCTCATCTTGGCACCTAAGTCTCTGCAGATGTCTATAAAAAAACAGCATAGGCTTCCTTTTCGTGATTCGGCTCACCAATTAGGTGTCACACATCCATTTCACATCTTTTCTTGGTGGTTTAAGTTATTAGTTTAATTAAGTTCTTAGTTGTCTTCCAAAGATTAATCCTCACTATCTCTTCTACAAGATGCTGCTTGATGACATCATCTAGTGCAGTCTTTCCCAACATGGGCGATAACGCCCCCTTGTAAGCGCTGCAGGCCTAAAGGGGGGCGGTAAGAGACCCAGAAAAAAAAGGGGGCATTGTGTAGGGCTTTGGGGTCGATTTATAATTACCTAGCTAGGAAGACTCTTAGACACTGAATTGTACATTCCTATACCAATGGGCTGGTTCTATTATACTTGTTCTTGCTTGTCGAGTACGATTGGGCGTCGAATGAGATAAAGGAGTTTATGCACGTTTGTCTTATTCCTGTTGGTGCGTGCTGCTTATGCAATCCTATATAAACGACGTAAATTTATTTTATTTTCATTTGCGGTTTCGCGCATAATCGATAAGCAGTACTTGATTTCAACACTTACGTATTTCTTAAAACAAAACAATGTCGGAAGTAAAAAAGAAGAGACGGCAATACTCTGCGGAATATATTAAATTCGGATTTATTGAAAATCCCACAAACCCGTCGTCGCCTTTGTGTCTTCTATGTCTAAAAACATTTTCGAACGAAGCAATGAAGCCTTCAAGACTGCAAGATCATTTGAATAAAATGCATCCAGATAAGACAGAAAAAGAATGTAGCATATTTTCAAGACCTAGAGAAGAAGCATAATACTCGGCCAAGTGTATCAAAACTATTTTCGGCGGCTGCTAAGCACGATGACGACGGACTTCGAGCTTCGTACAATATCTCTTTGTTAATTGCTCAAAAAGGCAAACCACACAACATCGGAGAAGAGTTAATTTTGCCAGCAATAAAGGAAGTAATAACTACTGTGCTTCACAAACCGGCCGCAGATATTATCCGAAAAATTCCTTTGAGTAATAATTTTGTGCAAAGACGAATTGATGAAATGGCTGAAAACATTGAAGAATCATTGTGCAATCATCTGAGGACTAGTCAATTCTCAATTCAGCTCGATGAGTCCACTTTACCAACTAATGAAGCGTTGTTGCTATCTTACGTGAGGTTTATTAAAGATGAGAAAATACGTGAAGAACTATTGTTTGCCAGAAATTTGGAGACAGATACAAAAGGCGAAACCATATTCAATACATTGGAAAAGTTTTGTGAAGAGAAAGAGATTCCTTTGAAAAATATTATATCAGTTGCTACGGATGGCGCTCCGGCTATGACAGGGCGCCATAAAGGCTTCATAGCATACTTAAAGAATAAAATTCCAGATGTCCTTGCTATACATTGCGTTATTCATAGACAACATTTGGTTGCTAGAAACTTAAGTGAACGACTATTTCAATCACTGCAATATGTCATCAAAGCAGTCAATAAAATCCGTAGCAGCTCTTTGAATGATAGATTATTTCATCAGCTTTGTGTTACTAATGACGAAGATTTCAACCGTTTGTTGCTTCATACTGAAGTTCGTTGGCTGTCAAGAGGCAATTGTCTGATTTGATTTTACAACCTGTTTGACTCTATGATAGAGCTAAAGATACAGAACTGCGCAACAAGCTCATAACATCAAAGAATGATATAGCTTACATGACAGACCTGTATAAAATGTTCAACGACATGAACCTCCAACTGCAAGGCGATGAACTAAATTTAATTAAAACAAAAAATGTCGTTGCTGCTTTCGCAGCCAAACTGCTTCTGCACAAAAAGAATATGGGCAGACGTGAGTTTCACAATTTTCCGAATTTATCAGTATACTGCAGTAACGATGACTTGTTTGCCTACTGCCAACATTTGGAAAACCTCCACATTGACTTCACCGAACGATACCAGGACATTTTAAACTTGGAAATACCAGACTGGGTGTTGGATCCGTTTTCAAATGTCAACACAGCAATGTCACCTCAGCTGGAAGAAGAACTTATAGAATTGACAACAAACGAAGAAATAAAAATCAAGTTCAAAAATGGATATCAAGAATTTTGGCAACAAAAACCGATCCCGCAATTGTACCCTGGATTGTGGTCAATTGTTCAACGATTTTTGATAGCATTCCCATCGTCATATTTGTGTGAACGTGGATTTAGTGCTGTGGCAACGCTGCTTACTAAAAAGAGAAATCGTTTGCGTGTTACCGAACGTGGCGACTTGCGGCTGTTTTTGAGTAAATTGGAACCTGATATCAACAAACTTATTGAACAGCATCAGATTCAACCTTCACATTCGTTTTTATATAAGAATTGATTGTTTGTTTTATTTTCAATAAAAGATACTGTCCTAATACTATAAATTTGCGTTTCAATGATCAGTTATAAGTACTTAGTGGTTTTTAAGTATGTTTAAAAAGGGGGGCGTTAAAAAATAATTTATTCTTAAAGTGGGCAGTAGACAAAAAAAGGTTGGGAACCCCTGATCTAGTGCATGTGAATTAGCCAAATAGTAATCTAAAACAATCAAACAAATTGAAAATATTGTAATTGTTTTTTTTTACACAGTGCTTTCATCATCATTTCGGCCGAATGAAGTCCACTGCTGGACACAGGCCTCCCCCAAAGATCACCACAACGACCGATATGGGTGTGTTGTGGGCTCATTGGGGGGTTTTGCCATAATCGCCACGCTTGGCAGACGGGTTGGCGATCGCAGTTGAGTTGTTAATGTACTCGAAGGACGCTGCTGCCCATCCTCCGGTTAATCCCTTAGTCGACTTTTACGACACCTACGGGAGGAGATGGGGTGGTGGTATTCTGAGCCGGCACCACACAATGCTTTGCTACTGGGTAATTATCACCCATACTCACCTAAAAATCTGCACTAACCAAGTCCAGCTCACATCTCGGATGACACGGGGCGTTTGCCCCAGTAACATAACCATACGAAGGTTCTTAGAGAGGTGGAAGCCTGAGCACCTACACTTGTATGTGTATTTTTTTCCTGGTAGCACCTCCTGCTGGGAATTAACTGTGAACTTTTGATAGATTTTTTGAAAAATTATGGCAATAACTATTATGACATGAGGTGATCAGAGCCACAACCTCTTTAGTTGGAAGTGGGAAAATAATGTTTTGTTAGTTAGGATCCTCTATATCTAGTTGTGTTTAAGTCATCATTATCATCACCTTATCAGCTGAAGGACTTCCACTGCTGGACAACAGTATTTGTAAGTTTTTAAACTGACATGGTCACTTACACTATTATTAGAACTGTAAACGGGATATTTACCATGTTTTTTATTTGTGTTGAGTTCCCGATATTTCGGCGCTGTTGCAAGCGCCATGTTCACGGATAAACTAAAGTTTTTGCGGGTGGATGTTTAAGAGCAGACAAAACGATCTACCCTCTTCCTTAAACGTTTTGTGCGCTGGGTGCCGCTACCACTATCACTTAAGTCACTCACAGCTCGACTTTGTTCCCGACACACGAAACGGCTCGCGAACTTTTTACGGCACTTTTTCGGTCTTTACACAATCGAATCACTGGATTCCAGGCCTTCGACAGTTGAAACCCGTCCTCCCGGTTAAAGTTATTATATTTGGTAATCTCAATGGCTTCTTGTGGCAAGTCGTATATCGGTCAGACGAAGCGCACTGTAGCTTGTAGAATCTCAGAACACATCAGAGCGGTAAAAAACAACGACATCCAAAAATCGGCCATAGCTGAACACCTCTTGGATTCGGGATCGAACCACTGGATCGAGTTACATAACCCTCAGGTAATCTCAACAGAACGCCACTATATACCTAGACTGGTAAGAGAAGCCATTGAGATTACCAAATATAATAACTTTAACCGGGAGGACGGGTTTCAACTGTCGAAGGCCTGGAATCCAGTGATTCGATTGTGTAAGGACACCAACCTGCCAAGTATTGTGAGTACTGGTAAATTCCCTCCAAAATGACGATACAATTGTGGAAATCTATGGGGAGGCCTTTGTTTACAGGAGAAGTCTTTTGGCTGACATGATTACCACACTTGGCAGACTGGTTGGTGAGCACAGTATGGCTATGGTTATATAGAGGTGTGCTGCTATCCATCCCTCACGTTTAGAAACCCTTAGGTGAGACTTCTTTTACGATATCCATGGCAGGAGATTGAGTGGTGCTACATAGGCTGCACTAAAAGTATCGGGAATGGAATATTTCCACTGTTCCTGTCATATTAAAATCTTTTTAATTGAATACTCCTTGGTTTTACAAATCGAATACCATTTATTTATTTAAAAAAAGATTCACGGTCTTGTCACAAGGTTTTGTCAAACTTGTTTAGTCGTTGAGAAAATGGAATTGACTCGAGAAAATTCAAGAGCGATGATTTATTATGACTTTCGAAGTGGTTTAGCACAAAAACAGTGTGTTGACCGGATGATTTCTGCATTTGGTGATGAAGCCCCATCCAAAACCACAATTTATCGGTGGTTTGCTGAATTTCAACGTGGACGTGTCAAGCTCAGTGATGATCCTCGTCAAGGTCGTCCAAAAACTGCAGTCACCCAAGAAAACGTTGATGCTGTGCGTAAGCTGATTGAGGAAGATCGACATGTGACATACCGCGAAATTCAGGCAACTTTAGACATTGGCATGAGTCAAATACAAATAATCTTGCATGAACAATTAGGTGTAAAAAAGTTGTTTTCCCGATGGATACCGCATTTGCTATGTGAAGAGCAAAAAGCGGCTCGCGTTACTTGGTGCGTCAGAACTCTCGAAAGATTCCACGCAGGATCCTCAAATGCTGGATATATGCGTACGAACCCGAAACAAAAAACCAGTCACGAGTTTGGGTGTTCGAAAATGAGTTAAAGCCAACAAAAATTGTTCGTTCACGGAGTGTTGCAAAAAAAATGGTGGCCACGTTTGTCTCCAAAACCGGCCATGTTACGACTATTCCTCTTGAGGGACAAAAAACGGTTAATGCAGAATGGTATGCTAGCATTTGTTGTTGTCGTTTCTGAACTCCGTAGAGAGAACTGCAACCGCCGCATCATCCTCCATCACGACAATGCGAGTTCTCACACCGCGCACAGAACAAAAGAGTTTTTAGAGCAAGAAAACATAGAATTATTAGACCATCCACCGTACAGCCCCGACCTAAGCCCTAATGATTTCTATACTTTCCCTAAAATAAAGAATAAATTGCGTGGACAGAGATTTTCATCACCTAAAGAAGCTGTGGACGCCTACAAAACGGCCATTTTGGAGACCCCAACTTCCGAATGGAATGGTTGCTTCAATGATTAAATAAAATATATATTAATAGATTTATTTTTGTTATGTAAACTGGTTTACATCCGTCACGGCCTACCTATAACAGGTTCAGTTGAAAATCAGCGTCAGGCACTAGCTGTCTGACATAATGCTGAATTGAACCTATTTGGCTCAGCTGTTGGGCACATAGCAGCTTAATTAGGTAATCATTTTAAGAAGCGTTTTTGTATATATATTTTGTTTTTTACTTATTTAATTTGTCAGTGTCCTGAGTTTGTGCCAAATAAATTATTTTCTTTCTCTTTCTTTCTTTCTGATTGGTTCCATCGTATGGAAAAATGTGTCAAATTTCGCGGAGAATACTTCGAAAAGCAATAAATACATTTTTAAATAGTAATGTTGTGTCACTTCCTTGATTCCCGAAATTTTCAGTGCCGCCCTCGTATATTTGCAATCGCTGGAGACACTGCACGGTTCTTATGTCAGTAAAAACCTATCTGAACTGGGAAATGATCAGGTTAATTTTTACTGGTGGGATGCCTTATTGCAAGAGATCGGCTAGATAGGTACAATCGAAATGAGAATAAGATCTCATTTCGTCCTCGGGATCGGGAGAGGGCTGATTCCGCACGGCCCGGCCCCCAGGTCCAACACGCCTGCCGTCAGATCATGGCGGGGGGCCTCAAGGGTCGCGGGCGCGCAGATTGGGGAGTCTGCGCACTCATACCTAGCGACCCCCAAGAAGACGGTGGCGCGCACGTGGACACGTGCTGCCGTGTGCGTAGCACAGCTCACAGCGAGGGGCGATCCTTTACAATCCTCCCCGAGAAGTGCCTGGGGGGCGGCCGTTTTACAGCCGCCTGTCCTCCGCTAGAGGGGTTGACCGCGCCTCTAGTGTGATCTTACGTGGACCTGGAGCCCCCTTCGGTTCCGAAGATGACTGCTCCAGTGGTTTTAGCCGGTAGTAGTCCGGCATACCCCTTCGCTTTTCCCCGGGGCGCGAAGGAAGTTCCATGTACAATTTCCACTGGACACCAATAAAATATAAAACGATCTCATTTTGTCCAGTCAAAAAGGTTCAATTCGTATAAGGTCCATTTCGCGGATGGTCCAATTCGCAAATAGTCCATATAATAGTCCGCTTGCTCGGCAAGCCGGATAGTTCCCTCGAAGGTCTCCCCGCTGGCCAACACAAGAGTGTCATCAGCGTAACAGACTGAGCTGACGCCAGCGGGGAGAACGACACACAGGACCGTATCGTAAGCGAGGTTCCACAAGAGTGGACCGAGAACCGATCCCTGTGGAACCCCGCACGTGATCTCCCTCCGCTTTACGCTACCGTCCCTGCCCACGTAGCGAACATGCCTGTCGCGCAGGTATGCCCCGATGATACCCTGCAGATAGGGGGAGTCCAGAGGTCCTAGCACGAATATTTTGACGTATAGTATCGCAACGTAACGCTAATGTAAGTGGATTAGGAGTCGTAACTACAACTATCCTATAGCTTTTTTGTTTAAATTTATGCGACAAACACTAATTGTATTATACAGATATGTATAAAGTTTTCAATTTAAATTAAAAATCTGTGCGAAGCAAGTATTTCCAATTCAAAATTGACTTACGTTAACGTTACTATCACGATACTACGTCTAAATATTCATGCTTGGCCCTCAGTTCGCGGGTGGTCCCATTTAAAATCACAACTGATAACTGTAAAACAGCTCACCACGCAGCTATTTTAGCCTTTGGATACAGTACTAACCTGTCCTATGCTTTGGACCAACCGCGTATTGGATTTGCGCGGTGGGTCCAAACCGCAAATTAGACTAACTGCTGATTAGATGAGTTGGACGAAATGAGAATTACACCAACTGCGCCTAAACTTCAGTAGGTAAACACGAAGTATCTGACACGATGAAAATCAATGATCGTTATATTATATTCAGTGCTACCATCAAAATTGATTGCATTTTGATAGTTCAACGATAGTCGTTGTTTCAGTTTCATTCATTGGCCGACAGGAGAGATTTTTATAACATATGGTGCAGTCTATTGCGAACATGTTTCGATTAGGCTGCGAGTCTTTAACAGGGGTGGCTAACTTAATTAGACCCAAGATCTACTGTTTACTGAAGAAACCCTGTGCGATCTACTAACTACATAATTCTTGAAATTTTAAATCAAACAGTATAGTTTAGTATACAATTATGTAGTATTTTTTATTGTATTAAGAGGGAAAACATAAAATTAAAATTCTATAGTCTATAAGATTCCTATTCGTAAGAGTTCTCACGTCTAAGTTGGCACTGTCGAGTACCTACTTTATAAAAGTCTCTACACTACATAAATATCTGAATAAGAGTAACGAATACAAAATCAATGAGGTGGGTATCGAAGCAGGTCCGTGTGGTGTCCGAGTTAAGAATATACCACCACTTCATCTCCTACCGTGGATGTCGTAGAAGGCGACTAATGGACTCGTAACCAGAGGGATGGGCACAGTGTCTCTTCTGGGGAACAACAGCCATTCTGCGCTTATCAACTCGCCTGCCAAGCGTGGTGACTACTGACAAAATGACTTGAAAACAATTGAAAACCGTATGACGTGGCCGCATATTTAAGGATGTAAGATTTATTAATCCAAACACCGTACGACGTTGCCTTATACTTGACATTGGCGAAATTGTGGAAGATACTCTACAGAAGCCGTAATCTAAGAAAAGAAGAAGACAAAATGACGACACACGTCATGTAACCGGTCTTTCATGGGGGAGGCCTTTTTGTTCAGCAGTGGACGACTTTTGGCTGATATAATGAGATCCTGAAGCAAAACTATCGATTCTATTTAAGTATCAATACGTTTTGTGGGCATCGTTGTTGTATTAATGAGCATAAACGTATTCATAGAATAGCATCGTTAGTTAGTAACGAGTTAATTACCAGTTCTTCTAATAGATACTGAATACAGTACGAACAGAGACTGTTAATTACAACCATACTAGCTGTCACGCGCGACTTCGTCCGCGAGGGAACTAATTTAAACCTACACGGGAACTTGATAAAGCTTTAAAACGTATCCTATTCCATGTCCTCTTTGCCATATTTAAGTGACTCCGTTCAACCGTTTGAGTGGACGTGAACTGGTATTTTTTTTAGTATAGAACTAACTGACTTAATTCATGTAATCAACGACTCTACTAACTACCATCAAAAAACTACCAAACACTGGAGACGTAAATGAGCCTTTGACGAGACGTATTTCGACTTGTGCGTCACTGGTTCCACCAATCGGCTGTTGTCTTAGAGTTTAAATATGGTTTCCGGTCGCCGCCGTCACCGGCACCAAATATACCGGACTTGTCTATCGCTCAAAGGAGAGAGGAAGGGAGACATCTGATCATGGCAGTTCTAGATCGGCAGAAAGCCTGGCCTTATCAGTAAACTTGACGGGCAATCTCCCAATGCTGATACGTGCATCATGCTCTCTTTTGAGACTGGTCTATATCAGCACCTTTGATAGTATATCAGTCACCTTAGATTTGCCGACGACATCGTGGTCTTGTCAAAATTGCCGACATAACTAAAAGGATTAGTAAATTGAAGTGGCAATGGGCGGGGCACATTGATCGTAGAACTGATGCCCGTGTGAGTCGAGGATTTCGAGTGGAGACCGCGCACCGGAAAACGTAGCGTAACGTACCTTCAATGAGGTGGACAGACGACCTGGTGAAGGTCGCTGGGAGTTTTTAGATGCGGGCGGCGTGTAACTGCCCGTTTGGAAATCTCTGGGGAGGCCTTTGTTCAGCAGTGGACGTCGATTAGCTGATTATTTAAAAGGAATAACCATGCAGTATCCTGCTCATTTTTCGTCAACTAAAGTGATATAAGTTTCTGCAAACGATATATAGGAATAAAAAGCTATTAAAATTTAATAAATATATGATAAAACAAATAAAATATTTAATATATATTATTCCATATGGTGTCCGGATAGAGAATGTAGCACCATTCCCTTCTGTGGAACAGCAGCCATTCTGTACTCACCAATCTGCCCGCCTGGTAAGCGTTCTCAGTACTGGCAAATTCCCTTCGTCTCTTCTTGGCATTGCTCTCACGTCCATCCTCTATTTTGGCTCCTACATCGTCATCATCATCATCATCAAAGCTCAACTGGCTGCAAGAAAGCTTGGCATCCGATCGAAGATGAGGCGCTACTTTACAGCGGAACGGCGAGTGTGCACTGGGATTGCACGATTTAATCCCCCCCCCCCAAGTCCATTCCATCATCGGACAACCAGACGGACGGCATTGCGCCATCGTTACATGGTTGATGTCCAACCCATACGTACGAGGCGTTCTGCTTCCACATTTTTCGTGCGTACTGCTAAGGAGGGAACTCATTGCCAGAGTCTGTATATCCCGACCTATTCCTCTCAAACTGACAATACGTCTATCTATCTAGGAGGCATTTGTTCAGCAGTGGACATACTTTGGCTGATATGATAAAGAACGTGAAAATATATGGTATAACTAGCTGGGACCCGCGGTTTCACCCGCGTTTAATTTTAAAGGAATTTAGAGTAGTTCAACATAGACCCTTCACATAGAATATATATATATATATATTTGGATTTCAAGGGATTTTATTTTTTTGTGCGGAACCCTAATTATTTTTCTTAAATTAAAGTAGCCTAAGTTATTCCTTATAACATCAGCTATCTGCCAGTGAAAGTCCCGTCAAAATCGGTCCAGCCGTTTCGGAGATTACCCGGAACAAACAGACAGACAGACAGACAAAAAATATAAAAATATGTTTTTTGTTATATGTCCCGTATATACTTTCATATGCATTTAGTAAAAAACTGTTATTTTGACATTACAAACAGACACTTCAATTTTATTTATTTGTATAGATTAGCGTTGACAGATAAAAATAGTTGTTAGATATTTACTAAAAATATGTATTAGAAAACATTTCTTCATTACACTCATCTATACAAATAAATAAAATTGAAGTGTCTGTTTGTAATGTCAAAATAACAACTTTTTACTAAATGCATATGAAAGTATGTACGTTACATATAACAAAAACACAATTTTTAAATTTTTTGTCTGTCTGTCTGTCTGTCCGTCTGTCGGTCTGTCTGTCTATCTGTCTGTTTGTTCCGGGTAATCTCCGGAACGGCTGGACCGATTTTGACGTGACCTTCACTGGCAGATAGCTGATGATATAAGGAATAACTTAGGCTACTTTTATTTTAGAAAAATCTAATCTAAATTTCTTTTAAATTAAACGCGGGTGAAACCGCGGGGCCCAGCTAGTATTACAGCTAGCCACCTATAATTAAGCTGGAATGAATGAACTTTAAATAGGTGTATAATTGATTAGCTAATTACTTTTTGTATTTCTATACCTAACTTGTTTTTTTCAGTATTATATTGTTTTCGGACAATGTCACTGTTGAGTTCCATGGAAATGATACAGCAGAGTTCAAGGGTGCCAAATATGGACGCATGTACTTAACAACTCACCGCATGATATTCAATTCAAAAAGCAATTCGGATCCGTTGCGGTCCTTCAGTTTTCCATTTGTGTCAATGTCAGACGTAAGTTTTTAAATCAATTACGTACATAACTAAACTTAACATTTGTTTTATTATGGTGTGCAATATAGTGGATTTATTATTATTATTTCCTTATCTATACAAATAAATAAAATTGAAGTGTCTGTTTGTAATGTCAAAATAACAGCTTTTTACTAAATGCATATGAAAGTATATACGGAACATATAACAAAAAATGCATTTTAAACATTTTTGTCTGTCTGTCGGTCTGTGTCTGTCTGTCTGTCTGTTTGTTCCGGGTAATCTCCGAAACGGCTGGACCGATTTTGACGGGACTTGCACTGGCAGATAGCTGATGTTATAAGGAATAACTTAGGCTACTTTTATTTTAGAAAAGTAATTAGGTTTCGGCACAAAAAAAAACCCTTGAAATTCAATGTATATATTCTATGTCAAGTGCCTATGTCGAAGTACTCTAAATGTATTTTAATTTAATGTTCGATGGGCAGCAGCATCCCTTCTGTGAAACGGTAGCCATACTGCGCTCACCTACCCGCCTGCCAACCGTGGCGAGTATTTGCACATACCCGCCAGAATGATGACACAGTTGTCAAAATCTATGTGGGAGGCCTTTTTTCAGCAGTGGACGTATAAATGGCCGATATGATATGATTTTAATTTAACGCGGGTGAAACCGCGGGTCCCAGCTAGTATTATATAAATATGTGATATACTACATGAATTAAGCTTGTTCCATTTTTCTGAATGCCTATTGCATAGAAGCTTCAGTAGAATCCCTCATAATATGTACATATTATACGAGCCGTCATTTTTACCGACTTCGAAAAGGAAGAGGTTCTCAATTCGATTCGTATTCTTTTTTTTTTATGTCTGTACACCGATTACTCCGAGATTTGTGGACCGATTTGAGCAATTGTTTTTTTTAACTGGTGCAGAATGCAATCCAATATAAAGTTCATTACATTTGATTGAGTATTTTTTTAACCAGCTTTAATAAACAGGTTCATTTGACTGCGCTTATCTAGATGATGTCTTAATGGTTTCGATTCCTCTCAGATCGCTGAACCGATTTGAGTCATTCTTGTTTTTAATGTTAAATACTGAACCAAATTTGAAAAAGTTCTTACATATATTTACACTAAAAAGAAACAAATAAAACTTTTAAACAAAAAAATTACCTACTTCAAAACCCCTACACGATATAAAAATATTAAAACCACTGGAAAGGAAAAAAATACTTTAGTCGGGCGGCGCCAGGTATGCCCCAACCATGGTTCATGCAGACCAACGAGATGTTATATTTTATACCTGGCCCCGCCCGACTTCATAAAGTTTTTTTTCCTTTTCAGTGGTTTTAATATTTTTATATCGTGTAGGGATTTTGAAGTCGGTATTTTTTATGTTAAAAAGTTTTATTAACCATCTGGAAAAATGGGGTGTGGTCGGCAAACGGATTAAAAGCCAAAGTTAATTTGTTTAAAAAAGAAATAACTTTGTATTCAATCATTCTGCCAACACACAGTATTAATTTAAAGGCAATTTTTCATACAAAAACATTTAACAGTAAAAACTAAAAAGAATAAAGTAATAAAAATTATTGAAACGCATAATCATATACTTAAGCGCGGCTCTTTATCAATTCAACAGCATGTTAGACGGTCCTAAGAATGTAAAGTATGAAGGATAAAACGAAATAGAGAAATAATCATTTTGAGTACAAATACTGCAACGATAGTTATTACAATGATACGTCTTGCTCGCACTGAAACAATTGCGAGTAGCATGATTTTCATTTGTGCACGATGCGTACCATTCTTAATTTGTACTATTAGGTACGCATGCGCTGTAGTATTTTTTCGGATATTATGAACTTAAACTAAATGGCATTAAACAAATACTCTCGTGAATAGCTTCTATTCCACGTACATAATACACCATATTATTTGTCACTGACAGATAATAATATGTATATACATAAATAAATATCGGATATATGTGCACCTGAAATTATAGACTGTTCTAAGAAATCAATTTTACAATTTTGTTTTATAATATCCCTCTTAAACGTTTCTCTACAGGTATCTGTTGAACAGCCTATGTTTTCTGCAAATTATATCAAAGGTAAAGTTCACGCACAACCAAATGGTAACTTTATTGGTGAAGTGAAGTTCAAAATAACTTTCAAATCTGGCGGTGCTATTGAATATGGGCAAGCTATGCTGAAAGCTGCACATCTTGGTATGTATTTTCTGTTTATCATTTAAATGATATAGCAGAGCATGTTTAGGAGCCCTTTTAATTTACGTGCCAATAATGTATTAGTCGCTTTTATAATGACAATATTCTTATACTGGTCTTTTGAAACCTTCTATAAACCCTTGATACAGCAAACTGACTTAAGTGCAGCCACTAAGGCTTTGTTGCGGCAGGGCAGCGACTAGGCGGCGTCTTCTGGTGTAGCTACAGCAACAAAGATAATTTTAATTTGTACTGGGAAAAGTACACAAATACTATAAACCGTACTGTGCAGTCGGTAGTTACCAAAGATATTGGAAGAAAGGAGATATGCCATGTAGATCAAACTGTATGCGAGCCTAGAAATCCATTTTCCCACTACCATTCTTCATAAAATCACACTAATGCACACAGTTACAAGTTCTCATCCAATGAACTGAATACATCTAATCAAGAATAAATCTATAAGATATATATAAGAATAAATTTAGCGCTAAACTACATATTTTAGATAATGCTAAGCGCCAAAAATTGTACAAACGTCTTGACTTGACGTTTGCTTGCAGTGGCGGTCGACATTGTGACGATTTCTGCCTGAGATAATATCTTGCTTGGCCTGCTGGTGTCATGGCCGAATACTGAAACGATTATTAAGTCCCGCTTTAGCTTCTCTCTTTCTTCTTCTCGAATAGATAACGCGGGACTTAATATTAACAGGCTCTTCAGTATTCGGCCGTTAGCTTATTACAAATTTTGAACAATGATTAGGTTTTTTTTTTTTTTTTAAATGTTGTCCACACTAGGATTTCTCCTGTGTCGTGGGTGCGTTTACATACACAAATTCCACACACAATACACCCAGACCCGGAACAACTACCTGCAGATCATACAAATATTTGTTCCGTGCGGGAAACGAACCCACGACCCGGTGCGCAGCAGCCGACTGTATCAGCCACTGCACCGACCGTGCCGTCATGTTGATGTTTTATCATCTTTTATTATCTTATTACAGAATAAATTGTTTTGTTTTTGATGAAGATAATTCACTTTCATCCTCTTTTTGGAGATTTTACTCGATAATCTTCATAAACATAACGCAGTCCCCACTGTTAGAATATAGGCTTTCTACCCCAGTAAATATATCGCCTAAAACATGCATATTACAAGACACATATACCAATACAGTCATACTAGGCTTAACGAGCCGAGTAAATTCTCTGTTCCCTCGTCTTGAGTACTACTACTTTACATACTTAATTATTATTTTATTACCCAGCTACACGTCATATGGACTATAATACGGAGCCGCCTCCGTATACGCCGCCGAATGGACCGTGGTACGCGGCGCCACCGCCGGCGTACGCACCACCACCACAGGGTTACTATGGATGGGTGCCGCCCTACACGGTTGGTTCCAAAATAAAGTAAATTCATTATCAATGTTTTAAGAACTTAGGTGTATTTTAAAGATTCGGTAATGAAATATTTTGCAAACATTTAGTTATATCCGTTATTATTCGTCTATTTATAGGCTTTCCCCGATCAGCCGCCACCAAATTCAGTGTTTGTGTCAAACAACCCGCCGCCGTACCCAGGTGTGTATGGTGGGACGTACCCGGCAGGCACGGGCTATTCGGGCGCCAGTTCGCAGCAATCTCCGTCGCCCACAGGTGCAGCATTTCCTATGAGCCCCTCCGCGCCGCCGCCCGGATACCCCGGTGGAGCCCCGGCTGGCATGTCCTCTAGTGGTGAGGATTAAATTCAAAATTCATTTCAGCTACTTGTATAAGTTCTCTTTAAATTATGATGTGATCTGTTTCTATTAATCCATCAACTATTGATATCATATACTTCTAGCTTACCTATTCAGTTCGACTTTCGAGAATATAATATGAATAATTCAATTGATCAAGCCGCAGCTCCACTGTGAGTAGGCTTTTGCGAATCTTATTTGTTAAATCATAATAAAAACACTGCATATTTTAGTTTTTACAAGTTGCTCTACTGTAGTATCATTAGTTAAATTGGTTTCATAAGTATTGCTAGTGTAAATATTTTAGCATAGGTTCGATATTTGTATTGGTTGTTGCAGTAGTCTCATTGTCATTTGCAGATGCAAAAGCTGCGGAGGCTGCACAGAGCGCTTATTACGATCCTAATAGGCCTCAGACAGCTTATGTGCCACCACCTTACAACGTAAGTACAAGTTAAAATAAATACAAGTAGATGGATCTAGAAGTAACACACTTATTTTTAGCTTAGCATATAATACATTTAATAAATAGTAGAAGAACAGTAAATTTATTGAGTATCATCATCATATCGGCCAAATACCGTCCACTGTTGAACAAAGGCTTCCCCATAGATTTCCCCAACGCTACGACGGCGTCATTTTAGGCGAAATTTGCCATTCCTCACCACTCTTGGCAAGCGGATTAGTGAGCACAGAATATCTGCTGTTCTACAGAAGGGCCACTGTTACCCATCCCCCTGGTTTAAAGTCCTTGAGCCGCTTTACGGCATCTACGGGAGGAGATGGAGGGGTGCTATATTATAAATCCAGACACCACACGAAATATGATCATTGATGATTAATCTGATACCGCTCTTACTTGTCATTTCCGCAGTATCGTCTCTGCGTGATACGTTAATTTTGCTAATAGAATACATTACACATTATTTCGACACTGTCTGACAATGTAGAACATATTAAAAGAATATTTTTTTTGGTTCCTTTTTATTTGATTAAGGCCTTTGAAAATACATGTTAGTCACATCGTACCTTCTAACAATCTTACAATTAATATATACACTATGGTATAGAACGAATATTTTGAATCTTTATAAATCTTTTGCTGCCTCGGATATTAGATCAGCTAGGGTTTCATGAATCATTCCTATACTGTTTGTAATGATATTGAACTTTATAGTCTGTTTCCCTATCAAACTGAAACTGGTTACATTCTGTCAATAAGTGGACTATTTCTTTCTTTATTTCTTTCACACATATCGCATTTTGGGTGTGCACCTCTTAGCCAAACTTATTGAGCCTTATGTGTCCAGAAATAATAATTATCTACAAATAAAAATAAAATTGGTCGGAACATCAGTTTCTAAAATGACGTAGTAAGTCAGAGACTAGACAGTATTATTTTTAAATAGATTACTCCTACTACAAATATGGGTTGCATAATAATTATAGGACCTATTACTAGTATTTCCGTTTACCGCTATTCATATATCAATAAATTGAACGTTTCATAAGGATCTATGATTAATTTAGTAAAACATTAACATCATTCCCAATATGAACTTAAATCCTGTAGAGTGGGGGGAGGAGAGGAATTTTATGTGTTTAAGCCATGGACCGGTAGTCTCAGTGGCGCTGACTGTTAATGCAGAATTTAGAGACACTCTCAAGAGTATGTAATTTACATCAGGGGATCATATTATACAGGTTGTTATTTTAGGGACTATGAAAACTCTTGAGTTTTTTATACCCCTTTTAAACCCAATTTTCGACGACTTTTGTTGACTGGCTGTTAGCGCACTGGTCAGTCCACCAGAGAAGTAGGAAAGGCATTTAAGATAGCAGTACATATCTCTTGAAGTCACCCACTAAAAGGGCGGAGGGGTGCTACATTACAAAATATTGTCGAAATAGTTTAAATATTAATTAAAATCCACCATTATCATGATCACCTAACATTTTTTAAGTATTTTATTTATTATCCCATTGGAATTATATCTTCTACTTCCTCCGCCTAGGAGAAAGGCGGAGGGGCATGTTGGACTCCTACTGGCTAAAACACATTCCTTAAGGCACATTTTGGAGGGGTTTACTATAATGCGGTTACCCGCTCTAGCGGAGTGGTGGTGACTGTAGAGAAGCCGCTGCCCGAGACCCCTGAAGCCCTCCGTCATATAACGACGGCAGAGTATTGGACTTGGGCGCGGCACGTCGTTTAAGTCACTCGCAAATTACATATTCTTAAGAGTGTGTCTCTAAATTCTGTATTGCTAGGCGGCGCCACTGAGACCGTCTAAGCCAGGGACACTGGCTGCCTGGCTTAGACGGTTACTGTCAAAACACATACAATTCGTCTCCTCTCCCGGTCTACAGGATTTATTTAAGTTCATATTGAAAATTATGTTCCATGTTTTACTAAACTACTCATAAATATATAGATCCTTATAGAACTTTAAATTTAAACATATTTGTGGTACTTACTACGGAACTTTTATTTTTTTAATACTTTGCCCCACACTAGGAGTTCTCCCGTGTCGTGGGTGCGTTTACAGACATACATTTCACATACAATACACCCAGACTCGGAGCAACTACCTGCAGATCATAAAAATATTTGTTCCGTGCGGGAATCGAACCCGCGACCCGGAGCGCAGCAGTCGACTGTATCAACCACTGCACCAACCGTGTCGTCAATATCATGATATGTGATGGTTCTTGTAGTTATACTTTTCGTTCTGTTTTTGTAAACAATTACGAACAACTTCGCAAGGTACTGGAAATCGACATATCACACACGAATCACAATTTTTTTTTGCGTATGTACAATTATTGCCGTGACACGTCAAGCGGTAAAGAATCTATAGGTATATTTTTTTTTATTCATAATTGTTTTTTATGTTGCAGGATCAACCGCCGACTTATCAGGAGTCTGTGTCAAAGAAGCAGAATTAATGTCTTGTCCACATTGCCATATGAATACGAAAAGGTCGTGTCTAAAAAATTACGACCGGCATCGCGACCCAAAAATGGATGAAGATGATCTAGATAGTGACTAAGTTATATTAATGTAACATTCCTTATACATATTCAGAGCTATATTCAGAAAAGAAGACTGATGCGAGATGATGGTTAACATCAGAGTATAAAAACCTGAATATAGCTGGTAAATCATTTGTATTAATCATTTAAATTAAAACGTAAAAAGGCTTACCTAAATTCCCTCTTTTCCCTAGCTGCGGTTTTGTAAGTCTTGTTATTATAATATTCGCTGTGGAGTGGATTTATTTGTGAAATATGAATTAAAATTATTAATATTAATTCGTTTTTAAAGGGGCCCATTTCGACTGAGCAGGCCAATAAACTCTAATATAACCATTTATGGCCCAATATGATCCATTCAATGCATATGGGTTCGAAATCAGACTATTAAATTAGTATTTTTGAGAAAATTAATCCTAAATCAAATTGACCCTTGCTTGAATGCTTTTACTTTACTGTTTTAATGTATAAATTTGTTAGTATTCTATTTACAGTAATTGTATGCGGTTTTTTATTAGAAAATATATATTCACACTGTTGTAGATAAGAATTTAATCGAAGTATTAGAACAATGGGCGAGTTATTTTTTATCTTAAATATTGTAGCGTTATGGCTGTATAAGCTTAAGATGTTTATTTATTATTTCCGTACAATATTCAATGACACAATAATAGAAGCTTAATAAAGGCCTTAGCTTGTTAACGTTAACGGTTTTATTATTTATTAGTGCCCTATATCGATAATGTATCGTACACTTTCTATTTTTTTGTATAACATTTATGTACGAGTTATAATTTTATGTGTAAAAACTACAAGAGTTTACGAAATTCGCTACCATTTGCTATAAACACTTCTTCAACCTTGCAATTTCTTATCAGTGTTGTAATCACTGTCCATATGCAAAAACATGCGTTGAAAGAAGACATAACTTATGTCAATCTTGAAAATAGAAGTTCAAACATGTAAAATCCGGGTGTCATCTTGTCATGTACAAAAATGAATAAAATAGCGATTTTACACGATTAAACCGACATGAAACAACAACAGTAAGCAAAACACAACTACCTATACCTTAAAATAGCATGGGTAAGTAATCATCAAATTTGAGTACCTATTTAGAATGTTTATCTTAACTTGTAGTGTCCACTATGACAGCTTTGTACAAAGAAGCCTGAAAATGTAGATTGATCATTATCCATGAAAGAAGCCAGCCTCGTGTTAATATGACTGCCACTCATAATTAATTCGTATTTTAATAGTAACAGACGTGTTAGTCTCATACAAAAGTTCAATTGCAGTGACAAATGCAAAGAGTTTCCGATTTCTATCCCCCTTGTGCATTGTTAAGATTACGTAATTAATATGAGTACATGACTGTAAATCAATTGCTATTACACAATTACGTACGGGTGACAGGCATTGAACTTTTGTACAAAGTTGTGCGCATTGCAATGAGGTGGTGAACAAGTCTTGTTAAAATGTTTGTTATTTTAGTAAAGCTATGTCGTTATACTGGTATGCTGAGAAAGTATTATTTTAAACGTCGCGTTAGTTAAATTTTCCGTAATCTAAAACCACATTATACTTTAGTTCTTCACCTCTCCGAAAAGATTAACTCTAAGAATATCTTTTTCTTTTAACTTTAGTGTAAAATTTTGAAGCCGGCGGAGAATCTATATATATCACCAGAAGTACCAATATAACATGAACAAATATTGTGAGTATCACTCATGCATGTTATACTTAGGTTATTAATGGTATAGGTTAAGATTGACGATAGGTGTTATTATTTTTAAAAGTAAAACGTATTCGTGTTTTGATAACTGCGATGTGAGTGTCTGATTACGTGCATCAATGACTGGTAAGTATTATCCATTTTTCTTTGGCGCGTAGAATGAGTGGCAGTTTATTATTTTGATGATGCTGGCTTCTCTTTGTTTATCATGTCTATGCTTATGTAATATAATTGTAATGTAGTCTGTTTTTATTTCAGATTAATAAACTGTGGTATCAATGGCTCCCTCTTTACACCCACCATGCACGCCTTCCGCCTCATGCACTCCAGTGCGCTGCCACCCCACCCCACCGCCATGTCAGAATCCAGAAAAATGTCTCAAAAAAACAACATCGAAGGGAATAAGGCCTTGCCGAAGTGCGGTGTCTATTATGGCAACGAGATCAAAATCAAAATGTTCAACCTGTGGTAAATTTAAGGGTACAAAGCAAAACCCACGAAAAGTCAGTGATGTTGAAAAATTTCTAAAACGAAAATCTAAGGAAGGAAAACTGAGGAAGAAAGATAGACTAACTGGAAGTCACAAATATTTGAAATACACGAGAGCAAAGGGCGCTTCCAAATCAAATACTTCATGCTGTGCCGGCAAAGGTCACAGAGGCAGGCTGAAGAAAAAGAAATGCGTCATTTTGTGAAACGTGTTAATATTAATAGACGGGTCGAAATAATTATCCACTTTTAATAAATTACCCGTTGAACAATTTAATTTGTATAAAATAACAATATTGATTAAATCAACAAATACCTATTTTTTTCATTGTTGTTTACTATCCTAGTTACAGGTACGTGCTGTCCCCGGGAAGAAAGTGGCGCTCACGTGGTTACATGCCGCCGTGTGCGCAGCACAACGAGGCTTGGGGGCATCCTTTACAATCCTCCCCGAGAAGTGCCTGCGGGAGCGACCTTTTTACAGTCGCCTTCCCCCAAGCTGCAGGGGTGACCGCTTTGCAGTCAACCCCTCTGAGATGTGCCTAATGGCGTAGCATCATGGGCGGCTCTAGTGTGATCTTACGAGGACCTGGAGGCCCCCTTCGGTGCTGAAGAGGACCGCTCCAGCGGTTTTAGCCGGTAGGAGCCCGGCATGCCCCTTCGCCCTTCCCCGGGACGAAGGAAGTACGTGATGAATTTCTACTGGGGACTAATAAAAAAAATAGACGTATGCGTATTTTTTATATATATTACGTATATAACAGAAACCGTGTACTAATTGTTATTTAGCGACTTGCGGTAAGATGAATGAATAATTATTTATATAATAAGTATTAAATATAAGTAACTAAAACGTGGCTGGCTTCTTTATAAAATTGCTTATAATGAAACATGATTAATTACATATCTCTAACACAACTTAAAAATATTACAGTTTGATCGAATGATGGCCATGAGTATTCATCTACCGCGTACAGTTTAGCTTCTAGAAAATCTGATCCCCCTGAAACTCCGTACCTAAGTCTGGATCAATGTCTTTGACAATGTCGCACGAGGAGTCTCAAGGTGTTGGTAACGCTATATATATCTTGAGAACACGTTCCATCAAAAAATGTTAGCTGTGGTAGAAAACGCATTCAAAGTTCAAGAAGCCTAGGAACAGTAGGAAGGTTTCTACGTGAACAGAGAAAACAAGAACTGCTTAAAGAGACTATGATATAACAAGATCAATGCTACATATGCAGATAAATTTCACACTACGTGGAAGGCCACCGTCACATCATTACGCGGAGTATCTGTGATTGCTTTTTTCCGCAGAAGGCCCAGTAAATGTAATTGTTCGTTCGTTCGAATTTAATCGTTACCCACGGCACTATCACGCTACACTAGAAGTAGTGCCATGGAGAATACGATTGTCAGACACTACACGGAAGATCGGTTTCGACGGAATTTCCGCGTTGGCCTTAGACAAGAAAAAGTGCCCTGTCATAGAAAAGCTTACAGGGACAGAACCAGAAATAGGTTATGTCGTTTCGTACATTATTATGTACCTAACTTAAAACAAAGCAAACCTTAGTATGTGCATAAAATAACAATGAGAGTCGTTTGGATTTCCCTTGTGAAAATCGTATTGTTCTATCATTTCGGCCGAATAAAGTTCCCTGCTGGACACAGGCCTCCCTCAACCACAACAACCGATATCGGTATGTTGTGGCGATCGCAGTTGAGTTTATTTATTTATTTATAAATAGGAAAACCAACAGCTATACAAAAGTAAATAGATAAGTAGCGTAGGTTATAAAAAGCCAATTACAGGTTTTCACTGATAGAAATCAGAATAATATACAGAAATTTTAACAATCACAACTAAGCACAGTGATGACCATTAGAAATAAAGAACGACATTAGGAAATCAGTGTTACTGGAAAAAGTCAAGGTTTAGCCGATTTCGTGCCGTGAAGCTTTTTGTACAAAATGGGTCGAATGAGAACTTGGTAATGTATTCCAAGAACGCTGCTGCCCATCCTCCGGCTAATCCCTTAGTCGCCTTTTACGACACTCACGGGATGTGATGGGTTGGTGCTGTTCGCAGCCGGCACCACACGGATGACGATGACCACGACGGAGTAGCAGTAGTATTAGTATTGTTCTAAGTTAAATAGTAGTGTTGTTCTAAGTGAAATATAATTGTTTTTGTAAAGGTAGTTTTATTTCTTCTAATACTAATAAACAACGGTTTGAGCCATGATTGATGACCTACATTGTTAAATTATAAGTGGGGCGTGAAAATCGCATTTTAATTTGCTGCTTACGAAAAAGTACTGTTGCTGATGCACTTGGTATAATTTTTCAGTTGAGTCAGTTTATTGAGAAGTCTGAACAGTAGGTTTGGGTTGGTTTTTGTTGCATATTCTGACAATAGTCCAAATACCAAATTATTTTACTCCCCCCTACATCGGTCGCACTGGTGGAGCAAAGTGGAAAATTTTAAGTTTCACTTAACCTACTATTGCTAGCCCACTTTTAGCACATTCATGTTTAGCTAATTTGGAAGGGTAAATATAACTCAATCTTACAAAAAGAAACAAATCTTCTGTTTCGGGTACACCCTAAATTATAATAGGCAACATATTTCTGATCCTTACTATTTCTTATAGAACAATTTAGTCATTCCTACCTAACCTAGATTTAGCCTGAATTAGAATTTAATTGTGGTTTAGTAAAGTAGTAATTCGTTTCATTGACTACTTGTCTATAAAATGTTACAGCTGTGTATTCCAATAAGAGTGTAAAGCCCTGCGTATCGGCCCCAACATGCAGCGCTCACAAGCACAGACCCCGACCGGCTCCCTGCGCACAACCAGACAAATGTTACAAGAAATGTATCAAACGCAAGCAAAAGTGTCCTAGTGCTATGGAGACTGTCAGCCGTGCAGGTTTGCCTTGTGAATGCGCAAGACTACAATCTAAAGACTCTAGGCTCAGTCAAAAGCGAGGCAACAAAACTCACAGAAAAAGAATACGGAAAGCATACAAACAGCGCTCAGCAGAATCTCGATGGCGTAGAAAAAAGAAATGCTGCGAAATTTTATGAATAAGTACCTAAGATATATACATGAAACGGTAATAATAACAAATAACAAATCTGTATACATTTTATTTACTTTACACTAAATTTCAAATAAGATAGAAAAATGTTTGTAGTATGCCTGGCAATAGAAATCATTTAGCTTTTACCTCCCAGCCACACTGCTCCTAGCACTGCTTCTCACTCTTCTCATCTTGCTGCCGCTGCTGCGATATTGCCGTAGATAGCCGCCTAGATACTCTCGTTACATTTTCAGCCCACTGCTGCTGTCAATATTGTGGCAGCGTGTATAGTGCACCTTTATAGCATAGCGCGCCTTTATAGCATAGTAAATTATATCACTGTTATAAAATGAATAGCCACACTGCTCTACTCGCGCCACTCTTTCAGCAGTTCATGTCAACATTGTGGCAGTATGCATAGTGCGCCTTTATAGCAGAAGCCGGCTAGGTAGGTACGGCGGGTAGTGACAGATATTCAGCGCTAAGCAGTAGTGTTTAATCTTTAGACATTACTGTGCTCTATAGAAGCTGTTAGAAGGGGTCAGCGTCAGACTTACTGGACCAAGAGAGATTTAGGAAGTTTGAGCAATACCAAGTTTTTGTACCTATTTGGTACCAGACATAAAATAATAGACCTCGCTAAAGAGGTAAAAAAAAAGTTTTTTGTAAGAAAACGTTGCCCCACTAATATTTCTCCTGTGTCATAGGTGCGTTTACAGACATGAATACCTCGCACAATACACCCAGACCCGGAACAACTACCTGCAACTATTTGTTCCGTGCGGGAATTGAACCCACGACCCGGAGCGCAGCAGTCGACTGTATCAGCAACTGCACCAACTCAACATCACCAACACGAAAAATTCTAAAAACGATCGATTCGCATTCTATAGCTCATGTTAGGTTACTTTAGAGGGGCCAGAGGCGCGGTCCAATGCAGGCAAAGCGTGCATCTCACCCCCGGCTAGAGTTAAGTGCAAGGATACCGTGGGATTTTAGCCGGCGTCCCCTCCACCCTTCCCAAAGCGGAAAAATTCCACGAGGGTATCCCCACGATAAAAATGTTACCTTAGAGGGACTAGCCCTAGCTGGTTTTCGCGAAATGAAACTCAATGTACAGACTATTCGAACTTTACAATTTTATTACAGTATAAATTTTACACACATACTGTTAGGAACAGAAAGAAAACAAGTATGTTTATAAAAAACTTTTGTTTTTTGTCTTTATTGTTGCGCTTATTTTTGTCACTGTTATTTTTTTCGATAGCCTATCTAATCTCTAGTCTATAATTTCAGGCAGTAAACAACGAAAGTAAAAAGAAATCAATTTTTCTTCCATTATACTCCTCTAAAACTCTTTAATTTCCTCTAACTAGTTCGATTTTCATGTCCACGTCGGTCCAAACAGCAAATATACATTTTTTCTTGGTGTGATTTGTAATTGTCCTTGTGCCTGGAATTACCAATCATGATTTTTATTTAAGTCCACATTGCCACAAAAGTCTTGAAAAAGAAATAACTCCATTATTTCCATCATCGACTGTCATGCCTCTGGCTGAGTAAGGACATTTTAATTCGACAATTTGAAACTCTTCTACAAGTCCATCCGGGCTTGCTCATAAAAAATTGTAAATAACTGCTAAAATTGAACCCTCCTTTAGCTTTACCGTAGTCGGGTTACAAAAATGTTAACTACAAGAAAACAGTGAGGTACATACTTCCTTTTATGAAGATTTTTTTCAGAATCTAGCGTCACTCTGTTTTGGGTAATATCTTTCTTTGCGTCTTCCCGTTTTGAACTAAATCAAAAATTAGTAAATAATTGAGTATTTTTAGTTTATCTCAAACAGTAAGAATAAAGACAAACGATAAAAATATAGCAAAATACGATAAGTAAAACTCGAAGCTTGTCGCGCATTATTGAGTACAGGACAAATAACGCTTACCATGCCCAACTCACCAAATCACATTGGAGACCAGTTCCAACGACGCCCACCTTACCAAACCTACAATACAATAGTCATGCTTGTTACACACGAAGAACTTCGACTCGGTGGGTCTTAGTTTACTACACTATAAATTTTGTTACCAGCTGCCGGCTTCATCAACAGACCCTGGGTGTTGTAGTAGTATATGATCTGCCTAAATAATACAAAAAAATACAATTATAAAACTTATTAAATATATTCTTAATCTTCGTCGGATCCCGATGTGGACGCTTTCTTCAGTTTCGCCTTGAACATCGTCTTCATATTCGTTGCAATCGTCAGAATAAATGTCAACTGATTCTGTAACAAAATAATTAGGAAAATTAACTAATTGCAGCATAATCATCAATACGTAAGAAAAGTAATAATAGAGTACCCTGAACATCAGAAGACAATTCTCCAAGAGATGGAATGTGAGGGCCAACAAACCAATAATAATGGTACTTGCCATCAGTTAATGCCCATCCGCAAATTTTCTGGTTCCTTTTCGGTGGGCTGCGCATGTGTGCATTACACCATATACTGCAGACTAATGTATGTTTGTTTAATGTGCTGCAAAGCTCTTATTTGGTTGGCGGTAGAACTGTGGGATCATATCCAACAACAATTTTTTTACAACCTTCTCCTCTTTATTTGTAGCTTTTTTCAAACAACTTGTAGCATACTTTGTTGATGACATTTTTGGTTTTTAATGCATACAATCTGCACACGTACTCTTCAAGAACCCGGAGTACTACGGAGTAATTCCGGTGTGCAGTTGTACAAAAGCCTCTTGAAATTACGTTTATTTTTAAATATCAACCACCACTTTTTGTGTAAGACAGTGGTAAAATTGAGTTGTCCGGTGTCCAGACTAAGCATATAGCACATAGCACCACTCCATCTCCTCCCGTGGAGGTCGTAAAAGTCGACTAAGGGACTCTTAACCAGAGGGATGGGCAGCAGCGTCCCTTTTGTTGAACAGTAGCAATTCTGCGGTCACTACCCGACTACACCTGCGTGCCAAGCGTGGTGAGTATCGGTAAATTCTACCCAAAATGACGGTATATACTATTCCTAGGTAACGGCAAGGCAGGGTAAGAATCTCCGGAAGGGATCCTGCTACCACACCAAATGATAACTGGCCCTGGTAACATATAACGCGCGCATACCGAGGGCAGACGAAAAGATCGTCTGCTGGGATGTTGTGGGTTTATCAGAAGTCCGAAGAGAGGGCGAGGACACCATAACCCTGAAATTCGGCAACTTATTCTAACACCGGGAAGGCGAACATCTGTCTCTAGGTGGTGTCGGGTTCCTCGTCCGCGGGTTCCTCATTATCAACATAGTGGTCATTGAAAGTGTATCGAGCAGGGCAACGTACGTTTCGGCGGCGCGCACTTGGCAAGTTGCGTCACCGCCTGCGGATGCAGTTTTCGACCAAGAGCGTCGTGGAGGCCGTCTTGCCGCTCTTTGGAGCCTGGCTCAAAAGGAGCGAACGCGTTACCTACCGCCTGACGCAGGTGCTCACCGGGCACGGCTGTTTAGGTGCGTACCTGCACAGGATAGGACGTGAGGCCACGGCACAATGCCACCATTGTGATAGCGACCAGGATACTGCACAGCACACGCTCGAGGCGTGCCCCGCGTGGGCCGCCGAGCGGCGGATCCTGGTCGATCGGATCGGGCAAGATCTCTCTCTGCCAGCAGTAGTGTCGGCTATGTTGGCAGAGCATGAAAACTGGAATGCAGTGGTCCCCTTCTGTGGGAACGTCATGCTCCAGAAGGAAACCGCAGAGCGGGATCGGGAGAGGGCCGATCCCGCTCGAAGAAGGAGGAGACGGCGCCGGGGTAACAACCGCCCTGGCGCCTAATTCCGATACGCCTGAAAACCCCTGCCGTTGCTATAAGGTGGGGGACCTCTGGGTTCGCGGGTGCGTAGATTGGGGAATCTGCGTGCCCACACCAAGCGACCCAAGAGAAGACTGTAGCACGCATGTGGTCACGCGCTGCCGTGGGACGTTTTAGGGGATCCTTTACCATCCCCCCTGGGGGTGACCGCTTTACAGTCACCCTCTACGAGATGTGCCTATAGGCGTGGCATCAGTGGGCGGCTCTAGTGTGTTCATACGAGGACCTGGAGCCTCCCTTAGGTGCCGAAGATGACCGCTCCAGTGGTTTTAGCCGGTAGGAGTCCGGCGTACCCCTTCGCCCTTCCCCGGGGTGAAGGAAGTTCATGAAGAATTTCCACTGGGCACAAATAAAAAAAATAAAAAAAAAGGGCAACGTACAACGTTATACTCCGAATATCTAAGAGGTATTCGTTGTAGGTCATACAGATCTACGCACCGACCTCCACACACCCAGATGATTAACTAGAGAGTATATATGAGGACGTAACTAGGGCCATACATACCTCCAAGACACAGTTGTAATGGGGGACTTTAACTTAAAGCTGGGCACATGATTCGATGGTGAGTTGAGAGTGGGGCAATTTGGGTATGGGCAACGGAATCCCAGGGGACAGTAGGAACTCTTCGTGATGAACCCCATTTTTCAAAAACCACCTTACAGTAATTGTACCTGGATGAGTTCCGATGGGTCCACGAAGAATGAGATTGACTTCATCATCTTCTTTACATAGTATAAAACGAAGTCGCTCCCGCTGTCTGTACGCTTAGATCTTTTAAACTACGCAACGGATTTTAATGCAATTTTCAACAATAGATAGAGTGATCCAAGAGGAAGGTTTACATGCATATGTATATACAGCGTTATTATGTGTATACAGTTTGCTGTTATATTAGGTCTTTACCTATGAAATTGTCGTTTAGTACGAAATAAAGTACAGTAAATTTTTTTTTATCAAAGTAGTCACCCCTTCTTTCGATGCTTCTTGGCCATCGCAGTGGCAGTTTATCGATGCCCTTCTTGAAGAAAACAGATGGACGAGAAGCGACAAACTCGTCAAAGGCATTTTTTTACCTGCCTCTCGGGTATTGATTATTTTTCCCGCCAAAAAGTTATCCTTATTCCTGAAAAAGTAGAAGTCTGTAGGCGCAAGGTCTGGTTAGTACGGCGGATGACGGAGAGCTTCCAACGCTAGGTCTTGTAGCTTGGAGACCTTCTGTTGTGCAGTATGGAGTCGCGCGTTGTCGTACAGGAGCAGCGAGCTTCTCCATCATAGTGTTTAATTCTTCACAGTACACATCTGCAGTAATCCGCATCCCGTTTGGTAAGAATTGTGATGAACTGTAGTAAACAGTGACCATCACTTTTCTAAGGGTCATTTTTCGTTTAGGTCATTGAGTGAGCTTGCTGAGCGCTTGCTATTGTCAAAAATAATCCATTTTTCGTCGCAGGTAAATCTATAATCTTAAAATATATAAATTACGTGTCATGTTGTTTGTCCGGTATGGACTTCTTATCTACTAAACCGATTTTAATAAAATGTTGCACACTGTGTGCAGTTTTATCCAACTTAAAAGATAGAATTGATTATATCTCATCTCTTATATCTAATTTATAATCGCAATATTATTTTATTGCGAATTATTTGTATATTATCTAACAGATGCGAACGATAAGATTCTAACAGATGGTGGTATAAGGTAATTAGTTGACTGGATTGAGTAAGTATCCAATAGATGGCGCTATGTTAAAAGTACAAACGTTCGACAGAATTAGGATAACTATTTAGCTGAAAAAAAATCAATACCCGAGAGGCAGGCAAAAACGCCTTTGAAGAGTTTGTCGCTTCTCGTCCATCTGGTTTCTTCAAGAAGGCCATCGATAAACTGCCACTGCGATGGCAAAGACGCATCGATTGCATGGGTGATTAGTTAGATAAAAAAAAATACTATACTTACTTACTCGTACTAAACGGCAATTTCATAGGTAAAGACCTAATATACAGCAGACTTTATACCATAATGTAGGTTAAGCGCACAGCCGATTGCTGACAGTACAAACTTCTCGGAAAATGGATTGGTACCATCTGATGGCCAACTCTAGCGCTCATTGGTCAAATCAAATACCGTACGTTTTCCGGTTTACACACTTCCGTCCCTTTTCACGAAATTAATCCCACAGATTGCAGGAAAGCGAGAGGAAAGATATTACACATCAAAAAACGTTATGACAAATGCTAGGTCATCTTAACTAAGGGTGAGATTCAGAAACGAGTCTAAGCGTGAACTTACGCTTCCATCTGTCAAAATGCACTACTTACGCTCATAATTGTATTCACAGACGATCGGAACACGACTTAAGCTTAGCGTAAACTAAGCTAAGCCAAGTAGTGAAAATCGACTACTTTGAGCGAATCTAGCGCTACTAAGCCGGCAAAGGTGTGCTTGCAACAGGAACTATGAATGATGGTTATATGAGAAAGTTGTTTACTTTGATTGTCATAATTCTAATTAGCTTTGTACTATGGAATAGTTGTACATTAGTCCAAAATGTTCAACTATTTAACAAAATATCGTCCTTACTTACTTGCAATAATACAGCATGTACGAATAATTATGTATAGAATAATAAACTTATCTGATTATTATATGACCTTGTTATTTCAGTCTACATCCCCAAGTTTTGAATAGTCATTTTTACTCGTAAAATTTTCATCATCATATCGGCCATTTATAGGTCCACTGGTGAACAAAGGCCTCCCCTATAGATTCTACAACTGTGTCATCATTTCGGGGGGTATTTGCCAATACTCACCACGCTTGGCAGGCGGGTTGGTGAGCGCAGTATGGCTACCGTTTCACAGAAGGGACGCTGCTGCCCATCCCTCTGGTTTAGATTCCCTTAGTCGCCTTTTACGACATCCACGGGAGGAGATGGAGTAGTGCTATATTCTTAATCCGGACACTTTACTTTTCATATATTCCTGCAATTTACAACATAAGTAGATAGATTTGTGTTCGATATTTTATTTCGCTCACACCAATTACATGTCATATACTGTTATCCTTTTTCATTTTTATTTATGCCTGACTAAACAGTTTTATAAAAACCGTATCTCACCGATAAACATTCTCGTATTATGAATGGCCATAGACAATAGAGTTCAAACTTAGCCAAGACCGACGTAAGTTTGAGAGGGACTGTGTCTTTGGATACGAATTTGAAGATGCGCTTAGCCGCTACTTGGCTTAGAGCGTTCTTAGCCCGTCTTGAGTTCAAGTCTCTGAATCTCACCCTTAGCTCTGGTGTGATCATACGAGGACTTGGATCCCCCTTAAGTGCCGAAGATGACAGCCCCAGTGGTTTTAACCGGTAGGTGTCCGGCATGCCCCTCCGTCCTTCCCTGGGGTGGAGGAAGTTCAGGTAGAACTTCCACTGGGCTAAATAAAAAAATAAAGGTCATCGTAACTTTTCGAGAAAATGGCCAACAGAAATGTGACCGTTATTGAACGAGCAAGAAGACTCACCATAATCAATATTTAATCGTATTAATCCCAACACAAAATGATGATCTTTATCGCAGTTAGATATTACGTAATAATGTAACTAAGTGCGTTTATAACTGAAGTTATGACTATTAATCAGGAAAAGAATCCTAACCAATATCATATTGAACAAATGAATGAATGTGCATTATTATGAATTTGGGTCAGCGTGTCGCCCTTACGTTGTTCACAAGTTAATAATGATTAAGCAATAGTATTCAATACTCTTACTACTGGATAGTCACAGATGCATCAGGCATTTCCTTTTTACTTTTTGACAAGATTTCCACCAAATGTTTCAACATATGTGTTTTTTTTTCTGATAATATTCATAGTCGTTGTATAATAGATTTTTATCACGGCCCAAATAATTTACACAGTTAATGAATTACCTACACTAACAATAACTTTTGTGTTTATTTGTATACACACCTAATTTATTTAGTAAAATTATTTAAATTTTAAGTCGGCTTTGATTTGGAAGTTTGAAGCATGTTGTATGTGGGTGAATAAAGTCCACTAGATTAATAAAAAAGTTACCATTGTGAGCAATGGTAACTTTAATTAAATCACCCAGGCTCACCACCAGGCAAACGAATGACACCAAACATGTTGAATTGTTTCACCTGGGTAATATTATCTAGGTGAAATGATTCCGAAATGATATGAAGACACCAAAAATTCCACTTTGTGCACCCAGGTGAACATGGTGGAATAAACCCTCCATACTCCTGATGATAACAAAAAACAATTTATGCCCATGACGCGGGATGTCCAGTTAGTGCAATCGTCGCCGCAGAATGAGCCTGAGCATTTGTTCGCTCGTAGACATTGTTTATAGTTATTGTAGTAATTTTGCTTTGAAGTACCTACAGCCAGCACAGTGTAGCACGACCAAAGGCGAAGAAAGGCCCTCGTTCGGGTTCGCTTGCTTTCGTCGTGACGTCCACACTGGTTCCCTTATTATCGTTCGTCAGCCTTCGCTTGCTTTCGGTCGCTTGGTATATACCCGGAATTACTAATGCTTAGTTAATTACTTAATTATTATTGACACGTAAGAAACCGTTCTTACTCTTGTTCTATGGCACGTCGCGATATGCCGTCGTCGGTCGCACGGTATTTTAATATTAATTACTTTACTCTATGGTCCGCTATGATCGGTCGTCGTCCAGACTAGCTCGTCGGCTCTCATAGACTATACACTTAATACTGACATTGGCTCTCTCGGTAATGTCCACCTCGCTGCGTCAATGCAGCGTTCCACAATTGACACTGTACTTACGTGTATTGATGCTCTCACCGCTTGACAAATAATATCAAACTCAAACTCAAATCTTTATTGCATTCATATGTTCATAAGTTGACAGAAAATTGGATGCGTATCAATATGAAACCCTGTTAGGGCGCAGCAATTTTACTATACAAAGCAATTGTATATTTGTTTGCTTAAAATGTTAAAAGGAAGAGGTTAATAATATAATATAATAATCTCTTTATTCAAGTGACCAGGGCTCAAAAATGTTAGTAAAACTTAAAAACTATGTTAGTAATAAAACATTAAATATATATATATAAAATCATATGCGATTCACCTCTGCTTCATCCCATGAGAGATGGCGCAACAGTGATTGATGTATATACAATCAAGCCTACTTGCAATCATATTCAGAATGCTATTAGAGCTGGCCCACACCCTGCGCACCAGGGATGCACAGCTCTTACGCATCGTTGTGTAAAAGCAATCTACATGAGCATCTGTGAACATCCCTGAGGCGCTGCAGAAGCGAGGTAACCCCACCAGCACCCTGAACGCATTGTTATATTGAACACGAAGGGCGTTGTACGATTTTTGAGTATATCTAACCCACAGGCTGCATGTGTAAAAACTTGTACAATAAGCTCGAAAGAGCGTGAGCTTTACACTAAGTGAGCCGCGTGCAAACCTGCGAGCTAGCATGTTCGCTCTTATCGACAACGCCCTCCGCTCTTGTTCAATGTCGGCATTATCATGGAGATCAGGTGTCAATATATGACCAAGATATTTAATAGTATAAACTCTCCGAAGCGGCTCACGATTGAGTACAACAGGTGGGACATTATCAGTCCTCTTGCCACCAGCTTCAAAGACCATAATTTCCGACTTCTTAACATTGTAGACCAACCCGTGTATTTTTGCGTACTCTTCACATTGAGCTACTGACTTTCGAAGGCCACAAACTGACGCGCTCAGCAGCACCATGTCGCCCGCGTAACTGATATTATTAACACAGATACCGTCTATGTAACAACCAACCCTGGTACCGCTAAGCTCGCTGATCAAATCATTAACATACAGGTTGAAAAGCGTTGGCGAGCTCAACCCCCCCTGCCTCACCCCGCATTCCAACCCGTATGGATGAGACAATACCCCAGCCCATCTTACAGTGTTGATCTGGTTTCCATGCCAAAACTTCAGGATGTTAATGAGTTCAGTAGGTAAATTGTCCTAACTTCCTCCATAGCACATCATAGGAAACCAGATCAAATGCCTTAGATAGATATATATAGATAGATTATTTTGATGTCTTAAACACGGACCAGAAAAAAAGAAGGACTCCGCGCCACTCATATCGAAAGTGAAGCTCCCCAAGTATGCCAAATCGCTTGTACACATGTGCCTTACGCACACACATGCATCATAGTATGCCGGTCGACCGCCATTTCGTGGCACGGCAGCGCCAGTGTAGTTACTATTTACGTTAATTGAAACAAAAAAAAACCAATAATGCCGTCGTGTGTCGTGAAATGGTGTAAAAATAACTCTACATCCCAAAAAAGTGTCAAGGAATTACTTATCACAGGTAAGCACGGTCTCTTCTCTTCTACTCCGTACTCCTCGTCACACTTCAACTTAGTATGATAAATCATTCACTATACGTGCAGTGCGTCTTTGGAATTCGCTTCCACATTCGTTGCGTGATAGCCCTTCCTTGGAAGCTTTCAAGAGAAGAATTAAGGATCATTTCCTCTCAGTATAAATTAATAGTATGTATATATTATGTATTACTATTGTTGTAAATATATTTGTTATCAATTAAATATTATTCTATTTGTTACATACGTAATATCTTGTATTGTATATTTATATCCATGTGTTATTTATATAGCTAATTTATATTAAGCTTATCCCTATTAATAAATCATACTTTATTCGTGTTGTACACTCGATTCTCTCCTCATATAACTCTATCGCTCAAAGGTTTGCTTTTAGAGATTTTTTTTTGTTTGTTTATATATTGAAGATATGTGTACAATAAAGAATTAAGAATTAAGACATGTTTAATATTTTTGAGATTGATATATAACGTTACTATTTGGAACACAAAACCTCAACCATACCTCAACTACACGTGCCTGTGTTGTTAGAAAATAATTGGGTAATTTTCCCGAAAAAGTAGGTAATATGCTTTTTATTGAAGCAAAACGACTTTAGCACAACTTTTCAAATCAGAAGGGTTTGAAAATTCGGTGAAACGAAAAAGCGACACCAAAAAGAGACAAACATATTCATAAATAGGATTTAGTCTGCGAATACAGTGTTTCCTATAATCTTCGTCTCCTCTTTGTTCGGGCTTTCGTAGTCGCCCCACAAACTAGACTGAACTAGACTGAACTCGACTGAACTCGACTGAACTCGACTGAACTCGACTGAACTCGACTGAACTCGGCTGAACTCGACTGAACTCGACTGAACTCGACTGAACTCGACTGAATGCGACTGAACTCGACTAAACTCGACTTAACTCGACTGAACGCGACTGAACTCGACTGAACTAGACATAACCCGACTGAACTAGACATAACCCGACTGAACTAGACTGAACAAGACTGAACTAGACTGAACTCGACTTAAGTGGACTGAACAAGACTGAATTAGACTGAACTCGTCTTAACTGAACTGAACTCGACTAAACTCAACTGAACGCGACTGAACTCGCCTTAACTCGACTGAACTGGACTGAACAAGACTGAGCTAGACTAAACTCGACTTAAGTGGACTGAACAAGACTAAATTAGACTGAACTCGTCTTAACTGAACTGAACTCGACTAAACTCGACTGAACTAAACTGAACTCGACTTAACTAGACTGAACTCGACTGATCTAGACTGAACTAGACTGAACTCGACTTAACTGGACTCAACTCGCCTGAACTGGCCTGAACTAGACTGAACCCGACTGAATTCGACTTAAATCGAATTAACTAGACTGAACAAGACTGAACTAGACTGAACTCAAGTTAACTAGACTGAACTCGACTAAATTCAACTGAACTAGACTAAACTCAACTGAACTGGACTAAACTCGACTAAACTCGCCTGAACTAGACTGAACCCGACTGAATTCGACTTAAATCGAATTAACTAGACTGAACTCAAGTTAACTAGACTGAACTCGACTAAACTCAACTGAACTAGACTAAACTCAACTGAACTAGACTAAACTCAACTGAACTAGACTAAACTAGACTGAATTCGACGGAACTCGAACGAACTCGACTGAACTCGACCGAACTCGACTGAACTCGACTGAAGTAGACTGAATAATACTGAACTAGCCTGAGCTCGACTTAACTAGACTGAACTTCACTGAACTAGACTGAACTACTCTGTTTACCACCTCCATAAAGTATTTATCTCATTCTCTTACAATTTTTTTTATTTTTATTTTATTTTATTCTATTCGGAAAACTTACAGCTAGTAACTTACAATATTCGTAAACAATACAAAATTGAAGGCCATTTACAAGTTTTCACTTATAAACACTAACTAATAGAAATCTACAAAAGTCGGTAAATAAGTATACCTTAAGACAACTATAAAATTAAATTATGCAAAGCCAAACAGTTAATTCATCATTTCGGCCGAATGAAGTCCACTGCTGGACACAGGCCTCCCCAAAGATCACAACGACCGATATGGGTGTGTTGTAGGCTCATTGGGGGGTTTTGCCATAATCGCCACGCTTGGCAGACGGGTTGGCGATCGCAGTTGAGTTGTTAATGTACTTGAAGGACGCTGCTGCCCATCCCTTCAACCCTTAGTCGACTTTTACGACACCCACGGGAGGAGATGGGGTGGTGGCATTCTGAGCCGGCACCACACGGCAATTATCAGTAAAGAAATTTTTGTTTCCAATAAATGCTTTAGCCGAGAAACACTGGTATTGAATATATCTTGTTCACAAGAGAGTTTATTAAAACATCTACAGGCGCGTATTAAAAACGTGTTTTGCCTATATGTAGACTTAGCAGGGGAGGACAAATAGTAAGCTAGGCTTGCGCAACACTCTGGAATGTGTTACAAATCCTAAACCGGCTCGCATCTCGGGGCAGTCAATATTACCATTTCCGACTTTAAAAAGAAATGTTATATCTGCAATACGTCTGCGCTCATACAAAGGTAGTAAATGAAACCTACCGCACTATGTAATTTGACGTATATTTTCGCGTTTTATATTGCAAAAAGCGTAAAAACCGCTTTGAACGCGCTCAATTCTGTCTATATAAATATTATAGTTTGGGTTCCCCACTTGTGAGGCGTATTCCAAATGGCTGCGGACAAAAGCACAATAAAGGATCTTAAATGTTTTCACTTTTTTTAAATCAGCTGAGAACCTAAGAATAAACCCAAGTGCCATGGATGCCTTACTTACAATGTTATCGATATGCACATCAAAGAGCAGTTTGGAATCAAAAGTAACACCCAGGTCCATGACAGCGCTCATCCTATTTATATCAGTATTCTGCAGCTTGTACTGAAAGGTAGCCGGGTTTGGTTTACAAGTATAGGTGCTGACTAAACACTTAGATACATTTAGCTCCAGTTTGTTAACAAGGCAATAATTTTCCAGTCTTTCTAGATCTTGTTGGAGTCTAATACAGTCACGAGACTCTGATATTGGAGATAAAACTTTCATGTCATCCACGTACAGAATGATTTTAGAATGAGTAAAACAAAAGCCAATATCATTTATGAATATAATAAAGAGCAATGGGCCCAAAAGGGACCCTTGTGGGACTCCTGAAGGTATCTGAACAGCTACAGAACTATATCCATTCAATACTACTGTTTGACAGCGATTCTCAATATAGGAAGTGAACCATCTGAACAAGTCACCACTGATACCCACCCCAAGTAGTTTATGTAAAAGGCAAATATGGTCTATTCCATCAAATGCCTTACTGTAGTCTGTATAGACTACATCGACTTGAGAGGGTTCAGACATAATGTGGGTTAAATAGTCAGAACAGACCAGCAAGTTAGATACTATAGACCTATTTTTCAGGAAGCCATGTTGATAATCATTGAGTGAATGTTTGATAGCATGGTAAACCGAAGAATAAACAATTTGTTCCAAAACCTGAGCGAATAAGCATAGCTTGGATATTGGCCTGTAATTTTCAACCTGGTCTTTTGGCCCTTTTTTATGTATTATATAATAATAACTGAAATGAATGAATAACATTCATTTTAATTAAATTAACCAAAATACAAAGTTTCACCTTTACCGAGTGTGAACTCACACTCGACAATTTTTCTGTTTAAATATAATATATCATATCAGCCTGTCACTGTCCCAGTGCTAACCAAAGGCCTCTTTTCACACAGAGAAAGCAAAATTCAATCTACAGAAATTATATTTCTATTTTTATCCTATCTTTGATGTAAGTAATACAACTTTATGTAATATTACTGTTATTATTTAAAAATGTGGGAAAATTTCATTCCATCTGGTATTTCCATAGACTATACACTTAATACTGACAGGTATCTCTCAAATCACGCACACATGTCCGATAGCGTGCTTCACTTTCGAAATGAGTGGCGCGGAGTCCATCTTTTTTTCTAGTCCGTGGTCTTAAATTACAAGATTGTGAATATTGATATATATCTATCTAATCATTTGTTTTTCTTTCATTTTACTCCCTAAAGATAAATACTACAATTACAATAAACTTCGATATTTCATATCTGCCAGACGAGGAGTCACGTATTCACTACTGTTTTTTTACTTCTTAAATAATCTGTGCTTCTATATGGTTTTATTGTCTTTATTAGATAAGTGTTTTAAACCTGGTAACACTGTAATTCTAAGACGAGCGAGAGAGTCGACTGTCGAGAGACAGAGTAAGCGACGAAAAGCTAGGGAAGTGGTTAGTTTAGTACTTTTATTTAAATTATTATGAATGAAATGGTCCACAGTACATAATACTTTTTTTAATAGAAATAATAGCAAATAGTGTATTGAAAATAGGCACTAATAATAATTTGTTTAAAGTTTGCGGAGATATATCTGGTTAACTCTTGATCTTCACAGCCGCTTTGCCCGGGTTATTGACGTTTATTATAAGCATCTACTTTAACTTAGAATTTCTGCTTCCGAACAGTTTGTGTACGCTATTTTGTGGGCGTGTGGTCTATATAGCTACTGAATAGTAATAATACGTAAATTCTTATTGAATACTGTGAAAAGTGAAATTGTGATAACATATTAGATGTGTTACAAATTGGTATTGATGTGGCAAACCGGATTGCACCAAGTTGGAGAAAACGTGACGCTCTTTTAAGGTCAGTATCAATTAATATTTAATTTTATTATTCTATTGGTATACACAAATTAATTGATCACAATGTAATAAGATGACTGTTTTTAAGCTTTTGTTTTTTCTAACATTCATAATTCATATCTGCTTTGATTGTATAATTATTACAATAAAATTATAATCTTATTTTTTATGGCAAATGTCACAAGTTCTTTATTTAAGTTGTCATAATTAAATTATTATAATACTAATGAAAATCCAGTAATTTTGTCTGGACAATATAATTATATACAATAACTAGCTGGAAACCGCGGTTTCGCCCGCGTTTAATTTAAAAGAAATTTAGAATACTTCGACATAGACATTTGACATAGAAAATATATATTGGATTTCAAGGGCTTCATTTTTTTTGCGCGGTACCCTAATTATTTTTCCAAAATAAAAGTAGACTAAGTTATTCCTTATAACATCAGCTATCTGCCAGTGAAAGTCCCGTCAAAATCGGTCCAGCCGTTTCGGAGATTACACGAACAAACAGACAGACAAAACAATTAAAATTGATTTTTTTGTCATATGTACCGTATATACTTTCATATGCATTTAGTAAAAAGCTGTTATTTTGATATTACAAACAGACACTTCAATTTTATATATATATAATGCATCTACACTACAATTATTAAATTAAATTAAAATTATTTATAAATTTCTTAGTTGACAATAATAACAAATAATTTGTTCAACATAAAGATGTAGTATTTAGTATCTAAATTGAAATCATTTTGCAAATGATTGTGGACATAGGAAAATATTAGGTTAAAATAACCCTGTAAACCACTAGTTATTAAAAATTGTGTAGTTAATAGCTGCTGAATATTATATACAGAACTGTATGTACAAAATGTGGTAGGTATATAAGGTCTATATTAGGATTGATAGTATTAAAAATATATTATTCTTTGTTTACCTGAAAGTATAACATTCTCTTGAAGCACCTCTTAAATATTGCAACATAATCATAGTATACAGGTACTTTAAATTAGGTAGAATTAATTTTAAATATGACACAGGTAAATGTGTTAGGTAAAAAGATACAATGAGTGATCTGTGATGGCCTAATTAACTAGGACATGCCAAAATGCTAGTTAACGATGCTTCTTCAATATTACAAACCTGTACAATTTGTTATTCCATAAGTATTACCCTGTGGTCAGGGGTGGACCGAATTGCAATGGCAGAGCATCTCTGAGTTGTTGCCCAATTCTAACAGGCTTTATAAATAATTACCTACAGCTGAAAACCAGCGTAAGGTGGTCAGTATCACTGCCGTCTGAAACATTATGTTGTGCTGATGGCCCTTTGGCACTTAAATTTTGTCACTGTGCATGATATGTGTTGCACCTTTAATTTAGTTTTATGATTTTATTTTTATTGTGTAAACTGTTTGTGCCAATAAAATCATTTTTCTTTCAATTAATTGGTCTTAACAATTGAACTTTATAATATCTAATTTAATTCTATTCTCTGTGTTCTGTTACCATATTAGTGTCAAATTGATTTCATATGTATTATACCAAAGAATTGCTGCAGTACTTGCCAGTTCTAAGCAACTGGTAGATTATAATCTACAAGCAATAAAAAGCTGCATTGTTTCTTACTTGACCTATTTATTGACCAAATAAATAGGTCAAGCCACCCAATTTCCTAAAAAGAACTGGCTTCTCAAAGAGTTAAAGCAAGGCTGAATATTTAAGATAAGATAGATAAAATATTTTTATTCATGTAAAACCATTTACATGAATAAAAATTTTCGGCCGTGTGGTGCCGGCTTAGAATGCCACCACCCCATTTCATCCCGTGGGTGTCGTAAAAGTCGACTAAGGGATTAATCGGAGGATGGGCAGCAGCGTCCTTCGAATACATTAACAACTCAACTACGATCGCCAACCCGTCTGCCAAGCGTGGCGATTATGGCAAGACCCCCCAATGAGCACACAACACACCCATATCGGTCGTTGTGGTCATCTTTGGGGGAGGCCTGTGTCCAGCAGTGGACTTCATTCGGCCGAAATGATGAAAAATAAAAAATGATGAAAACCATTTATAGGCACTTATGAATAGTCAAGACTAGTTGCCTCATTACATACATTACAATATACTGAAACCGCTAAGGACCTAGGAGTCATAATTGACTCAAATCTCACATGGCGTGCTCATGTCAGCGAGGTCAGCCGAAAGGTGCATTTCTCCATTCATTCACTGAAATGCCTCCAGAGCTTCCTGCCCTTGAAGACTAAAATTTCTCTCGCTCAAACACTAATTCAGCCGATTATCGATTATGCAGACGCCTGCTACTTGGATGCCAATGAGGAGCTTTTAAACAAGCTTGAGCGCTTGCAAAATCTATGTATTCGCTTTGTTTTTGGTCTTAGGAAGTATGACCATGTCTCTCACTTCCGCAAGTGGCTCCCAATCCGCCTTCGCAGGAACAGTCGAGTTTTATGTATCCTTTTTAACATCCTGCACAACCCCTTATATCCCTCTTACTTGAGAGAGCGTTTCTCTTACGTTCGCCCACCTGACACTCCGTGCAGATCCCACCTCAAAACCCTTCTTAAATTTCTACCTCACAAAACTGATTTTTATTCATATTCTTTCTCCGTGCATGCAGTAAGATTGTGGAACTCACTTCCGCATAACATTCGCGATTTGAAAACTATTTCTGTCTTTAAAAGACGCGTTAAAGAGCATTACCTTTCCTCCTAATTTGTTTTGTATATAAGAATATTTATATTATGTTATGTATATATTAATTATTTATGTGTATTTATATTGTACTATATTATTTATGTGTATGTATATTTTACTATTTTATTTATCGTATCGTTATTTAACTATGTATTATAGTACTTAAGTTTAAGATATACGCAAAATATTATATTATTTCTCCTCTTAAGGTATTTACACACTGTTGTCTACGCTTCAAAACTCTCGTCTCCTATCGCAGGTCTGCTGGCAGAAATTTCTTTTTGAAATAAGCAGTACCTTTGTACTCAAGTGTAATTACATTTTGTAACCTAACCAATTCTCTCTGTGTGTACATAAGTTATAAAATAAATAAATAAATAAAATAAATACAAGGTGTAGATTTCCTATGGAGAAGAATGGGCAAGAAACTCCATGGTTACTCTTTTCAAATCATATTGGTACAATGTTCTCGAAATAATGGTAATGTGAGGACAATGCAGGAGAAAAGAGTCTAAGCTTTTTAAAAAGTCTACACTAAACAAGCATGATTTTAATATTTAGTAGAGTTTTTGATTCAATTGTCATGACAGCATAAAGATGACCAAATCCGAAAGACGGCACTCGTTCACTCGTTGACGCATGCATCAGCATCGCTCAGCTCATCCATACTGTAGGGGATCTTAGTGACCCGACACACGACGCCACCATAAGCAGGACACTTGAGTGAGCATGACATACCTAAACTGCCAGACAAATATCACATCAATAAAACAAAATAACTGAATAGCCCACATGGTACTTGCACTATTATCAAATCTAAATGCATAAAATGAACATAAAAATAACATTAAAATAAATGACATAATGTCATATAGAATAATGAAATGTCAAATGAATTAATTTAATCCATTACAAGAAATGATGCAATTTAAATGTCAAATTAATTAAAAAGTACTGGTTTTAGATACAGAGATACCAGGAATGTCAATACATGCCAATGCACATCAGAGCAGCTCAATACCAAGCATTTTTGTCGTCCATATAGTCTGTTACGTTATAGAAAGCTTTTCTATACAGCTTCTGTTTTATAGTGGACTTGAATTTATGATCGCTTAGTTTTTGAATATGGCTTGGGATTTTATTGTAAAAACGTACACATTGACATTTAAATAATTTGCTTATTTTCTGGAGCCTAGTGGCGGGAACAACGAGTTTGTGTTTGTTCCTAGTATTAATACTATGGATATCACTGTTCTTTGCAAAGAGAGAGATATTTTCATGAACATACTAAACATTTTCGTAAATGTATTGAGATGGAACAGTCATTATATTAATATCTTTAAATTGCTTCCTAAGTGAATATTTAGGTTGAGATTCAGAAACGAGTCTAAGCGTAAGCTTCCATCTGACAAAATGCACTACTTACGCCCCTAATTTTGACAGATGGAAGCGTAAGTTCACGCTTAGACTCCTTTCTAGAGCTTAACTTATAAATTGACCGAATAGCTAGTTTTTGCAGCACAAAGATAGTTTGAATATCGGCAGCATTCCCCCACGACAGAATACCTTACGGCATTACACTATGAAAGTAACCAAAATAAACTAATCGGAATGTTTCTACGTCTGTTAAATAACGAATTTTCATTACCGCGTATGCTGCAGAGTTAAGCTTTTTCGACAATTCAAGCATGTGTGGGCCCCACTGCAGCTTAGAATCTAAAGTAATACCTAAAAACACTGGGGTTTCCACAAGATCCAACTCCGCGCCATTCATTAATACACTGATGTTTACCGTTTTAACATTAGGTGTTGTGAATTTCATACATTTAATTTTTGTCTCATTCAAGACTAAATTGTTAACATTAAACCAGTGGACCACTCTAGAGATAGCGTTATTTATATCGTCAGATGCCAGATATTGGCGTTTAAGTTTAAATAAAAGTGATGTGTCATCTGCAAACAACACTATCTCATGATTATCCTTCATGATGTAAGGTATGTCAGTCATGTATATAAGAAACAAAAATGGGCCAAGAATTGAGCCCTGTGGTACTCTCATTTTGACCACAGACCCAGGAGATCGCATTCCATTAACATCAACTGTCTGAATCTTATTATTCAAATGTGAGACAAGAAGAACCAGTGCAAAATCCGTAATACCATAGTAAAGTAATTTCCTGATCAATATTTCGTGGAGAACACAATCAAATGCCTTATACAAATCACAGAAGATGCCCAAGGCATCATGTGAATCCTCCTAAGCGCCGAAAACATTTCCTAAGAGTTCAACACCAGCATCAGTTGTTGAACGACCCTTTGTAAATCCAAATTGTTTGCAATGTAATAATTGATACTTATTAAAAATGGCTCGTAATTGATTCAACATCATTTTTTTGAAAAATTTACTTTATGTTGGTAGCACTGAAATAGGTCTAAAATTACTAGGGTCAGATGTACTACCTGATTTCAACAAAGGAATTATTTTACTAATTTTCATAAGAATAGGAAATTTTCCATAGTCAATACATTTATAAAATATTAGAGCCAATTCAGGTGCAACAATGTCAATAATTGATTTGGCTACGTTAACAGAATTTCCCCACAAGTCTGCCGTTTTTTTTTTTACGTTTAGAGTTCATATTTATATCTCTAGAATTAACATGAACGAATTGAAATTCGTTACTGTAAAAATGTATAGTTGATTTAAGTAAAGTTTTTGCTACATTACTTGCTACATTAAACTCTTCCCGAGTTTAATGATTTAGTAGTAAAATGGGACTGTCTGAAAAAAATGTTCGAAAGCCACTTGTATATCTGACTTAATTATTTATCGTCAATAAGTAAGCTATAGTCACCGTCCTGGCTATTAACTCCAGTTTCACTACTAATAACATTCCAGTAATTTTGCTAAATGACAAATTCTTTAAAATAATTTCTGACGTAAAGATTTAATTTATCAGTATTAATATATTTTCGTTGATCATGTAGCTCATAATGTCTCTTTCTACTTATATGAATTCCAACAGTAGCCCATTCACTAAAGGTTGCATTGCCATTAACCGTGATCGCCTTGGGGATAAAAGTAGAATTCTTTACAGTATATATAAAAAAAAATCATTATATAGTTTATTTTGGGTTATTGTTGTATGATAAAAAAGGTATTTTACTACCAAGTCTATTTCTAAATCTTTCCAAACGACTCGCGGTTTTTGGATTAACAGTAATATGCTTCTTAGCCACGTTATTCCTTTTGTTCATAATGGTAATCTGCTGTCCACTGTGGTCCGAATCCAATAAGTTAATAACTTTTTGTAGTGAGGTATAACATCTGTATAAATATTATCTAAGCATGTGGCTGTAGTTAAAGTAATTCTGGTAGGCTCCAGAAATAAGTTAACAAGATTGTATGACTGAAAAAGTCTTAAGATGTTTGCACTTGAATTTGAATCTCCTAGTAAATTAACATTAAAATCACCACATGTGATAATGGTTTAATTCAAATTAGAAGTTTTATATAATACTTCATCCATAACAGTTTCAAAAGAATCATACAATGCTGAAGGATGTCTGTATACACTTAACACAATAAACTGCTCCAATTCTACACAGGCTATTTCTATTGTTTGTTCAACAGAAAGGCCCACAATATCTTTACGTTCTTTGAATTTTAGCTGATTATTCATTATAATTAATGAGCCACCATGTATTGCTTTTTCCTTGCTGAACGAACTGCCAACCTGGTGATTAATTGTTAGAATTATTTATTTGGTTGGGTTACAAAACAATTACGTGCATTTTCAGTTCAGTGAAGAGACAGAAGAGAAGAAGGAAGTATACATAGATAATATTTAACTATCTTTTTATTCTAGCAAATAGGTTCTCCTTTTGCAAGTTCTAACACCCCACCTCGATTTGAACTTCTTTAGAATTTAAATCGTTAACATTACAATTTACAATATCAAACATATACCCTAACTCAAACAATATTCAACTTAGCCTTTAGTAAATTAAATTTTTCATTAGAAAGCGGTTTGGTCAATAGATCAGATAAATTGTTGTCAGAACTAGTGAATTCAACTTTTATAACTTTCTTTATTACTAGGTCTTTTATAAAATGAGTTTTAATATCGATGTGTTTTGCTCTCTTGCTATTTTCAAAAGATTTTGTTAATTCAATAGCTCCTCTATTATCCATATACAACACACATTTTAAATTTCTCTCTTTCATACTCTCTCTCGTACTAAAATCACAGAATAATCCTTTTACGTACAAAAGATCACACGCACTTGTCGCAGCTGCTACGTATTCAGCCTCAGCGGTTGAAAGTGAAACACAACCCTGTTTCCTGGATAACCAAGCGACAACATTTCCGTTGTAAAGAGTAATAGACCCTGTTACACTTTTCCTATCTGTATGGTTACCTGCCCAGTCAGCATCTGAATGTGTCTCTACCAAATTGAATTTTCCCTCATGTTTCTCGTACAATAGTCCAACATCTATAGTCTTCTTTAAGTATCTTAACACTCGTTTAGCTTGAATCCATAGACTTTTAGTCGGTTTGTCAAGATATTGACTCAGGTATGATGTAGCAAACGCTATGTCTGGTCGCGATACAGTTGATATAAACATCAAACCTCCTATTATTTGTCTGTATGGGACATCTTCAATTTCTTCAAGCAAGTTTGCTTGGAATCCTTTGGTTAGTGGTGTACTTACCCCGTTGCAATCACTCATTTTGAACTTTTCTAACATTTTCATAATTTGTTTTTCTTGTGTTATCTTCAAGGTTTCATTTTTTCTAACTATTTCCATCCCTAAAAATGTACCGTTTTTTATTTCTCCAAAATCTTTCACATTAAATTCTCTTTTCAAGACATTTACTATATTTTCCAGATTTTCATCGTTGCCAATTAATAGTATGTCATCCACATAAATTATCAGCCAAACATTAATTTCTTTTCCGATGTATAGACAAAAATCGTTTTGAGATCTTTCGAATCCTATGGTATGTATGTAGTCATCAAATCTTTGATTCCAACATCTAGGACTTTCTCTTAATCCGTATAGTCCCTTGTTTAGCTTTAATATATTATTTCCTTGTACCTCAATACCTTCTGGTGGTTTAATATAAACTTCACTCTCCAATTTTCCGTTCAAGAATGCAGTTGGCACATCTAATTGCCTGATCTTCCATGATTCTTGTACTGCATGTGCTAGTACAACTCGAACTGTTGAAATTCTTGCAACTGGTGCATAATTCTTCCCAAAATCTTGTTCTTCTATTAGTTTGTATCCTCTTGCTACTAGTCTTGCTTTTCGAACTCCATTTTCTTTTGTGCGAAATACCCATTTTGCATCTATTAATTGTTTTCCTTTTGGCAATTCTGTCTCAGTCCATGTTTTCATTTTATTATGTGCTTCTATCTCATTATCTATTGCTTCTTTCCATCCCTTTTGTAAAGCTTCCTTGTATGTTTGAGGTTCTTCTAACATTGATGATAAGCAGAATGCTTCATAAACTTCATAATCTTGTAGATTATCGGGTAATTTTACGTTTCTTCCGCTTCTTGTTTTTCTAATTTCTTCATTTTTATTAATCTCTTCTTTTTCTTGACTTGTCTTTCGATTCAATTCATTATTTACTTGTTCTTCATCATGTTGTAGTACATCTTCCTGCTCTATTTGTCTTTGACATCCTTTTTCTTTTTGATTGTTTTTCTCTTTATCTTCCATATTCTCTTCCTCATATCTATGGTAGTATTCATTTCCATTTTGTACTTCTTTTTCTTTACGATTCTCATATCTTATTTGAGTCTCATCAAATCTCACGTCACGAGAAATTATTATTTCATCCCTTATTGGATCCCATAATCTGTATCCTGTTCTCCCATATCCAACCATTCTCATCTCTTGTGCTCTTTTCTCCATTTTGGCTGGTTTTGGTAGCGTTAATGCCCATGCTTTCGAACCAAATATTCTCAGTTTTGATAAATCATATCTTCCAAAATATATTTCTGCAGGTATTTTGTTATCTACTGCTTTGGAAGGAGAACGGTTCAACTGATAAGCTGCACACATAATAGCTTCAGCCCATAAATGTTTAGGCAAATTACTTTCTGCAAGCATTGTTCTGGCTTTATTGCATAATGTCCTATTTATTCTTTCTGCAACTCCGTTCTCTTGAGGTGTATAAGCTAATGTATATTCAATGCTAATACCTCTGTTTATACAATAGTGTTTTACTTTTTTCGCTGTGAACTCTCCTCCGTTGTCACAACGTATTCTTTTTACTCTGTTTCCAGTTTCATTCTCTATTTTCTTTATGTAATTAATCAGATTATCTTCTGCTTCAGCCTTGTTTTCTAATGGAAACACAACACAAAAATGTGAAAAGTCATCTACTATTGTTTGATAATATCTTACTCTTGTATTGCTCGGTGTTTTAATTGGACCGGCTATATCTGTGTGGAGATATTCTGCCACTTTGTTGGAACGTGGTTTCAGAGTTTCTTGAAATGGTAATCTTGTCGCTTTTCCTTCTATACACGCTCCACATTGGTGTTTACTGTAAGGTAATTTCATTAGCCTTAATGATATTTTATTCAAATGGCCTAGTCGTTTGTGCCAAAGATCATCCTTATTTTCCACTATCATACCGTATCTTTCAGGTTCAACTACTTTCATACTTAATACGTACAAATGTCCCTCTAGTTTTCCATACACTGACATTGGTATTTTCCTGTCAAAACTATCAACACTAAAAATTTTCACAAAATTTTTCTTGAAAATTATGTTTAAATTTTTATCTAAAAGCTTCTTTACAGACAACAAATTATGTGAAAGATTGCTTACAATAAGAGCCTCACAGTTTATTATCAAGTCCCTATATTCTAGTCTTATTTTACCTTTTTGTTTGCTGATCAAATATTCACCATTTGCAACTTTAATCCTTACTTCCTGTTTTAGATCTTTTACCTCTGTCATTATGTGTTTGTATTTTTCTTGAATCAAATGTTCAGTCGCCCCCGAATCTACAACTAATTTTATAAATCCTTTGCCACAATTTTCAATATTTTGTATACACATAGCTGTAAATGTATATTCTGGCTCCTCATTTGAATCAGTTGACACCCCTTGAGCAAAATGTGTGTGAAGACCTCGTCCTCTACGAAATCTTCCACGGAATGATCGACCTTGACCTCTACCACGGAATCGGCAACTAATAGCAATGTGTCCTAGCTTATGACATTTAAAGCATTTCATAGTAAAAGCCGCTTCGTTATTCTCATTGCTTTTCAAATGTGTACTATTCTCCATTTTTAACTCAGCATCCAAGAGGCATGACTTGACGTAGTCCAACATAATATTAGCTTGATACCCTGTAGTCGTTTCAATTGCAGTAACAACATTTTCATATTTTTCTGGTATCGTAAGTAATAGGTGACATATTTTATCACTTTCATCCAATTTACAGCCTGCTGCTTCAATGCTGTTAACCAGTGTGTCAAACTTCAGGAAATGATCCTGGAATTTTGTGTTACACTTTAATTGTAGTAACTGCCTTTTAAGATGAAGTTTGTTAAGGACGCTTTTCCGTTCTAGGACGGCCTCTAGGCACTCTAACATTTCTTTTGCTGTACTTGCCTTCTTTACATATTCCAAATATTTATCGGACAGACATGTTACAATAATCGACTTTGCTTTTGAGTCCTTTTGTTTATTTTCCGCAGTAACTTTACTATGTAATATATCGTCAACACCTTTTTCTTCTAGTAGCAATAATAATCGAAACTTCCAGTTTGCAAAATTTGTCGTCTCCTGTAATCGAGGAAAATGTTTCTGTGTCGTAATAGACGCCATTTTTCTTCTTTGTTGAAGAAAAAATTTTTAGACAGGCAGACAAAAATAACTCTTGCTAGTAGCCCATAACCTGTTAGAATTATTTATTTGGTTGGGTTACAAAACAATTACGTGCATTTTCAGTTCAGTGAAGAGACAGAAGAGAAGAAGGAAGTATACATAGATAATATTTAACTATCTTTTTATTCTAGCAAATAGGTTCTCCTTTTGCAAGTTCTAACATTAATGAAATTGAACATAAACTGGTGACTTTTTAGCCAATGCTCTGTAATACATAGAATATCAATGTCATTGCAGTTCATGAACAGTTCAATTTCTAAATCGTTGCCCATTACCTTGAATATTTTGATGCCCCAGGTTGATGGTGTCTAAATTCTTACATATGTTATATAAGTGTGGGCTTTCTAATTTATATTTATTTTTGCAAGAGATTCCCTCCATTGTCTTAATTTCTAATTTAAATGAATATCAATGTCATGATGTATAGCCAAATTACTGGCTAAGTTATTACTACTGTCACAACTAGAACATTGCTCAAAAGAAGCAACTTGTTTAGCCAAATTTTTGGCTGATATATCTAAAAAATATAATAGCGACACAGCTATCTGTCTTTTATAATAATTAGAAATATAGTACCTATCTTTTGTCAAATAAAAACTATTATTGACATAATTGTTAATATCAATTAAATTAAATATATTATTATTATATGTCAATGTATGCAATGTCATATTCAAACTATATCTAATGTCATTTTCTTCCTGTGGCAAGCTTTTACTATAAGGGAATGTGAAAATTACAATTTGTTTTAAACTAAGGTTGCACAAAGTGCTGTGGTAATTTTGTAAGTCCTTCTTGTTCACATTGCCCCTATTCTATTAAGTGGCGTTTCAGTATTCGGCGGTAAGCTAATTAGTTTTTGAGGTATGCCTAGGTGTTTGAAGTCCCCTGGGGGGGTGACCGCTTTACAGTCACCCTCTCCGAGATGTGCTAATAGGCGTGGCACCAGTGGGCGGCTCTAGTGTGATCTGGGACCTGAGGACCTGGAGCCTCCCTTAGGTGCCGAAGATGACCGCTCAAGTGGTTTTAGCCGGTAGGAGTCCGGCAAACCCTTTCGTCCTTCCCCGGGGCGAAGGAAGTTCATGAAGAATTTCCACTGGGCACTAATAAAAAAAAAAGGTGTTTGACGTCACTTTTTGATGTGGATAATAAAGAGAATACTTCTAAACCAGACCTTAATAAAAAGGAAAATAGAATAGAAAAATAATTAGGGTTACGCGCGAAATAATTGTCAAGTGTCTATACCGAAGTACCTAAATTATTTATAAATAATCTAATTTCTTTTAAAGTAAACCTCGGGTTCCAGCTAGTATTATAATAATGTACATGGTACGTTATCGCTATTTTCATAGCAGCGTACATACGTGATGTACATTGCTTTTCATGAAATAGAAACACATTTTTAATTTTTGAAAGGAATTTTATCTGTACCTCAAGAACAAATAAATATGTATATTATATATACAAAAAAATAATGTTTGTTTGTTCAAAATCTCCAATCTCTTAAAGTTCTTTACCGATCGTTTTAAATTTTTACACTTCGTTATATTCATATACGCGCATGTTTTCATTATATCAGGAGATTCATAATCTATATACATAAAAAAAAAATGTTCGTTCAAAATCACAAATCTCCTAAAGTTCTTTACAGATCGTTTTGAAATGTTTAGATGTCGTTGTATTATATACGCGCATGATTTTATTAAACCAGAATTCAGAAATCAGATGTCAGAATCAAAATCTTGTTGTAATTACGTGCGTTTAGCCACAGCAACGCGTGGCAAGGTAAAACTAGTAATTAATAAAGTATGTACGATAAAAACCATATTTTTACCAAGTTTAAAGTCTAGTTGGCGGTTTTTGATCGGAACTTTGAGGAGGCCACTAACTAAAAGAAAAAAAATGCAAATGGGAAAATCTTTTAGCTATACAGATAAGTGGAATACTTGATCCTGTCATTGTTTACTAGTGGACGCCGGCGTGAATTTTGTGAAACAGTGCAACTCTTCTCTTCTTTTTCTCGGACCCTTCGTTTACACTGGGTGTATATAAATTCGGCCGAATGGAGTCCACTGCTGGACTCAGACCTCCCCCAAAGATCACCACAACGACCGATATGGGTGTGTTGTGTGCTCATTGGGGGGTCTTGCCATAATCGCCACGCTAGGCAAGCAGGTTACCGACCGCAGTTGAGTTGTTAATGTACTCGAAAGACGCTGCTGCCCATCCTCCGGTTAATCCCTTAGTCGACTTTTACGACACCCACGGGATGAAATGAGTTGGTGGCATTCTGAGCCGGCACCACACGACAATGGGTGTATATAGTCATAGTTATTTGTATACATAAAACAATTACATCAAGCAGTCGGTGTAGACTCTTATTAGAATAGGTAAAAACCTATTTATATCTGCTATGGTACAGAGAAAATGATACAATAATAATGGCGTACCTTTAAACAGGCAACGCGTAAAAATACGATGTATATAGGAATTATAAGGCCACTAACTAAAAGAAAAAAATACAAATGAGAAAATTAAAAAATTGTTTCAGTTTCGGAAAAGTGACACCCCTAACACAATAAAATCCGGATGCAATTCAATTGAGGACATACACGTGTCATGCGGTATTTGGAAATAAAAAAAAACTATAAATTAGTTAGTAGTAAAGTAAAGTGATATTATAAGACTATATCAGTTGTTGCCTACTAAAGCCTTGTGATCGTTTACTAGTTTATTTTCAAAAATACGGATTTTCATTCTTTGCTGCTTTCTATAAAATTATTTGTTTTCAATCAGCACATCATAGCTTTCGGCCTCTGTTGAAGAATACGTAAAAAAGTCGCCTGAGATTTTGACAACTAGACCAGTTCAGATATTGTGGTATTAGGTTTCCATTGGTAACTTGAGCCGGTTGGATGGTACCTACCTACTTGGCACAACGAAGTAAAATACACACATTCAGTCGTATACGGCTAACCGTATACGACTGAATGTGTGTATTTTGGTCTAAACCAAGAAGCCCATATGGGTTCCATCCCAGGGGTTACTTTTAAGTCTTCCTAAGAACTACGGTGATTATTATTATTATGCGGGTAGAATTATTTAAAAAACGCTTCCAATTTTTGGCAGTCGTTTGACATTTGATAACATCCTATAGCGATCCTTGACATCAGAAATTAAATTTGTGGTACTCAGACAACCGGCCGAGCCGAGAAGACCGATCCAATGCACACTACACTTACGTTACTTATCATGGGCTCTCAGACAATTTTTATATTTTTTTTTAAAACATTGCCCCACACTAGGATTTCTGCTGTGACGTGGCTGCGTTTACAGACAAATTCCACACACAATACACCCAGATCCGAAACAACTACCTTCAGATCATACACATATGTGTTCCGTGCGTGAACCGAACCCGCGACCCGGTGCGAAGCAGCCGACTGTATCAGCCCTGACCCATGACCCATGAGCCCATACCTACTTATTTATATTAGGTCTCTACCTATCAAACTTTTGTACGAAATAAAGATTTTTTTTTCTAATTTTTTATTTATTTTAATCAAAGTAATCACCCATGCAATCGATGCATATTTGCCAACGCAGTGGCAGTTTATCCATGCCCTTATTGAAGACACCAGATGGACGGGAGGCGACAAAACTCTTTAAAGGCATTTTGTACTACCTTTTTTCCCGCCAAAAAGTTATCCAAATTCTGGAAAAAGAAAAAGTATGTAGGCGCAAGGTTTGGTGAGTACGGCGGATGACGGAGAACTGCCAACCCCAGCTCGTGTAGCTTGGAGACCGTTTGTTGTGCAGTATGGAGTCGCGCGTTGTCGTGCAGGTGCAGCGGGGACGAGCGATTGATCAAAGCTGGTTGCAGATGTGCGAGCTTCTCCATCATAGTGTTCAATTCTTCACAGTTCATATCTGTAGTAATGCTCATCCCGTTTGGGAAGAAGCTGTGATGAATCACACCGGCACTAGCCCATCAAATAGTGACGATCACTTTTCTAGGGGTCATTTTTCAATTTAAAGCAAATGGACTAATATTGTTTAGATGCCAACGTCGAAAGCTGCTACCAATTCAGCCATAGATTGAGTATCATCAGCCTCCTCAATCGCGTTTAATTAGTCATTGTCGACCAAAGATTTCGGCTGACCACGGGGTTCATTTTTCAGATCGAAATTTCCAGAACGGAAGCGAGCAAACCAATAACGGTTTATGCGTTCGTTTGTAGTTTTCGCTCCGTAAACGTCGTTGATGTTGCATGCCGCTTGTGCCGCGTTGCTGCCACGACGGTACCCATATTCCATAATTACTCACAGTTTCAACGTTTCCATTACGACCAAAAAGATTCAAACGTGATGAAAACATTACACTAATTAATACACATACTAGACTGATTTTAAATAATGAAAACCATGTTTATAAAAATAAAATAAATTTGAAATTAGAATTCATAGCCAAACAAAATATTATTTTTATTTGAAATAGGTAGTACTGCAGAACGGGAATTTCATAGGTAAAGACTTAATATAAGTAAGCTTCCAGCATGATATATCAGAACTTCCATCGCACCAATACGTATAGTTCGCTCGTCGTTCGCGTGCTGTTGAGAGGGGTTGTAGCGTGTCCAAGTGGTGGGCCACGGACGCGGCGCCCTCCTGTCCACCCTCCAACAACGACCCTCGACTCGATTCACAATGACTGTACTCGTTAGCTAGAGGCTAGAGCGACAACTTGCTTTAAGAAACCGTTGGTAACTCTTCTATGAGAGAGATCACTGCGCTCTAGTAAGAAATAATTTTTACTGAAAACTTTGGTCATAGTCTAAGTTGAATCTGTACCTGTAGATTCTCTAAATAGATATATAGTCTAATTGTTCAAAAATATTAATGTAAACCAGCCAGGAGACCATGTTGAATCGTCTTCATTGAGTACCACATACACCGATGTTACGGAATCAGAAAAAACAGTTTTCGGAAATGTCTGTCTACCTTTCTGACCATCACGTAAAAACTAGTGGACGGATTATGAAGGGACATGCTCTACAATGTTATTTAGGGGCCGAGCCTTGTGGACGAAAAATGTAATTTTATATGAAAAATTACAACTTACTACTGGTAATTAGACCTAATATTAAGGTCAAAGGTACTTTAAGAGAATTTAAAATCTTTTTAACGACGTTCCGTGCGCTGCTCTGTATGACGGATGGACGTAGTCTAAATAATATAATTACCTTCCGTAACATTACTCTATAAGTAGGTAACTGACCACTGTATTATCATCATCATCATATTAGCCATTTATACCTCTACTGCTGGACAAAAGCCTTCTCCATAGATTTCTATAATTGTGTCCTCACTTTGAAGGGGTATTTACCAATGCTCACTACGCTTGGCAGGCGGGTTGGTGAGCGCGGTATCTTCGAGAAAGAGGTCAATCGTCGAATCCGTCTCGGCTTAGTCTTCTTCGTAACTTCGCAACGCCTTTTCGTCAACAGTACCGTAATGCCTTAAGACGAAGTCTTTAACCAGTGATGATATATGGAACAGAGACGTGGTCACTGACTGTGGGCCTCATAAGAAAGCTCAAGGTCACTCAGCGAGCTTTGGAGAGAGCTATGCTTGGTATTTCTCTACGACATCGAATCAGAAATGAAGAGATCCGTGGAAGAACTAAAGTTGTGGACATGACTGAAAGAATTAGTAAACTGAAGTGGCAATGGGCGGGGCACATTGCTCGTAGATGACTGAAACTGATGGCCGTTGGGGCAAAAGGTTCTCGAGTGGAGACCGTGCACCGGAAAACGCAGCGTGAGACGACCTCCAACGAGGTGACGATCCAGACGATCTGGTGAAGGTCGCTGGGAGTCGTTGGATGACGGCGGCATGTAACCGCTCGTTGTGGAAATCTAAGGGGGAGGCCTTTGTTCAGCAGTGGACGTCCTATGGCTGGTATGATGACAAATTATTATGAGGAAAGTTCGAACAAAAACTAAGAAAAATGTTATAATAACGGGTGACTTTAATATTAATATTCTTAAAGCATAGAAAATACACGAGGCATATTAAGGTATTACATAAAACTATGATATTAGAATCCACATTAAAGAATCTACACGAGCAGGTTCATGTTTAGATCAATTGATTAGCAATGTACCTAATGCGTTGGGTAAAACTATTCTGTTGGGTCTATCATATCTTGAAACCTGCCAGTTACTATCCATGCCTGTTCAAAATAAACCTAAACTAAGAAAATAATGCTTTATTTATAGACGAGATTATAAACTTAGAAAATATAGGCATAGTATATAACAATGCTTAACTAAACTTTCGTGGACTTCGAAAATAGTGATATGAAAGATGCATTGTATAGATTACATGGGCATCTTACATATTTTTTTAGTTTATGTTGCCCTATGTGTAAAATAAAAATTAGCAATCAATTAAAAAGCTCTTGTTGGATAACCACTGGTCTATAAATCCTGTGTCATTAAGAAAACATGAACATTATAAGAAAGATACAAAATTTCTTAAAAACAAATTTAGCACATACAATAAAATCCTAAAAAATGCTCAATTAATGCTCAGTCTTACCAGTGAATATTGAAGAATTCTAAAAATATTTGCCGGGCCTCATGGAAATGAATAAAATGTTATGAAAATAATGCATGCGATCAGTAAATAAAAACAAACTGTTTTTTACAACCAAAAGTAAACAATTATAGGCCTATATCATTAATACCTATCCTTTCCAAGATAATTCATTCACGTGTTATAGATTTCTTCATTAATTTTAGCGTTTTAAAGAACAAAATGTGTTTCAAAAAGGAAAATCAATTACGTTAGCTGCATTAAACGTAGTTAGTACGTTAACCAACAATATTGATAAAAAAGCTAACACTGTTGCTATTTTCTTCGAGATGAGCAAAGCGTTTGATTTCGCGGCCCATGACATATTACAAAGTAAATGTGAGGCTTGTGGTATTCGCGGAATAACTAATAAATGGTTACAAAGCAAAGAGATCAGTCAGATAAATGATAGAAATACAGATTTTTTTACATATCTGATCTAGTTCCAAATTGCACTGGTGTACCTCAGAGGAGTATACTGAGTCCTCTTGTTTTTCTCATTTATATCAATGATTTACCGAATATCACATATCACTATTGGTCAAAATCCTAAAGGTACTATTAATATCTTTAATGATGAGATTACGGAAACTACAGGAAATATAACGAACTGGTTAGAAATTAACAAATTACGAGTAAATTTAGATAAAACTAAATGTCTATATAACAGGAAACGAAACACCAATACACTTTCTTACAATAATCTTTCACAATAATCAAACCATATTAGAAGCGGATGAAATTACTTTTCTTGGCATTTGTCTGGATAACCACAGTTCATGGAAAGAACAAATAGAAAAAAATTGCAATAAGGTCAACCGATTTGTTTATGCTCTTTGGCGTGTTACACAACTCGCAAATCCAAAAAACAGTATTACAAGTTTACCATGCATCATATGTTGCATCTTACATCCAATATTAGATATGGTATTCTATTATGGGGTCTAATTGCATAGATATTAATTGGTATGTATCGCACAAAAACAATGTGTTCGTGATATGTGTAATGTTCCACCACTAACATCATCTAAGTTATTATATTTTTATTATTTAAGCCAGCACAAACAATTGTATGCCATGCTTGTTTAAATCTGGTAATACTCAAATTTTTAGGAGAGTATCCGTTCTGCTTGTATTTAGAAAAGTCAATGCATAAATTTTGCTGAATCAAATGCTAATGTTAACATACTTTTCCATTCTTGAATAGCGGAAATCTAATGAAGATGTTCGCTCGTAGGCAACTCCATCTAGCCACTTTGCTTTTCGGCGTTGTGTTGTACGGCAAACCTGAGTATTTATTTAACTGTCGTGGTCATGGGAACTGAATCCTCATCACACCAGGGCCACATCATATCTTCTGGTCACATCGAAACATAGAACGACTGCTTCTAGAGGTAGATTCAAATTTTCTGCGACGCGTTGTTGGAATGACCTTCCTCCACCTCTAAGAACACGGAAAACTACGCAATTATTCCATAGCAAAAATAAACAGATTTTATTAAATAAACGAAAACTAGAGTTATATAATTCTGGAATCATTATGACACTTTGTCAAAGGCGGATTGTCGGCAAGTTAGTTTAGGATGCAGATGAGTCCTAGAAATTGGTACATTTGCCTACACTTTAACTATTTCTATTAAAATTAAATATTTTATATTTTTAACTTTTATACTTCCTGCGAGCGTTGCAACTTAAAACCCAAAATTGTAATCAATAGGCTATGGATAGGTTATGAATTTACCCGTAGAACAAAACGCACCATCGACAGTTCTATACTTGTTTTTACCTTCTTCTTTTTACATTGTGATGCCAAAACTAGTATTTAAATATATTTTTTATTAGATACACCTATTTATATATTTATAAATTGAATCATACATATACAAATATAATAATATATATACATTTTCTTTTCTATTATCAAACTTGATGTTCGTGACATCGTCACACGGGCCTGTCAGAATATCAGCGCTGGAGCATTTTGTTTGCTGTAGCACTAGCTGAGATAGGTTCCAATTATGACCTCACGCATTCACAGCCACGTGCTATCATATTTAATTTACTGTTTATATTAAATTTGCAACGTGTGTATGAATGAGGACTCAAAATAATCAAATTTTCTTTCTTTCTTTACTTTTCCACGAAATGCAATATAGCTTCACCAAAAAAGCCATCGAAAATAGTATAGATTAAAGCTATCTACGATGCTCGGGAAGCATGTGAAAATGTGATTGCAATTCTCTTGAGACCTTTCAAAAGCTTTTGATTTTGTAAGCCACGAGACGCTATGTTTAAGCATATATGTCTTCAAAAACCCTAAAATAATGTATGAAAAACAGCAACAAAATGTTTAGAGAAATGTAATAGTAATGCAGAAAATGTTGATATTACTATAATTAATAATCAACTCTATTTCCAAGTCTGCCCATTATTCCTTGTTAATTATGATGCACTAGATTCAAGGTAATCAGATTTCTAACAAAAAAAAATGGAGTAGTCGAAAATTGTGTTAGTATTAACAACATCGGCTTCGCGACTGACATGTGCTGCTGAGCCCGTCACCGCCAGCTATCAGAGAGATGTTCAAAGTATGTGAGGCTTACGCTGCTGCTGCAGTACGTCAATACAGAGTCATAACATGTTAATTTGGGCATTTTCTTACAGACGCCCTTAGTGACCGTATCGATATTGAGATGGAGCGTAGGGCACTGGCCGTCAGGAGTCATGTTGGCAAAATGTGCTTGGTGTACTGACCAAGTAAACATTACGCTTTTATAAAACCGCGTACAGTCAGTATTTTTACACCGGTAATCCTTGGGTCAACTACTCGAAATAATCGCTAGATGTCTTCCGCGTCCAATAGTACAATGCTTTTAGGATGATGCGACTGCCTCGTTTATGCAGAGTCTCAGAAATGTTCGCGGTAACTCATACCGATAGATTTCATGCATTCGCAAAAAAACGATACGATACGATACCTCTTCCGCTGTTAAGACAATTCGTGGAAAGACTGATCACCTAGATTGTTGTTTTTATGTCTGGTTGTTGGGCAAGCGCGTAGCGAGGTAGGGTCATGGGTCACCCAGAAAGAGCGGTGCCAACCCAATTAAAATTAACTAAAACAGAAAAATATAATTATAGGTTCCCGAAAAAAACGGTATAATAGTTTCTACTCTCGGGTGCCATCCCCAGTTGTTGGGTGACCTGCAAAAATAATGCAACAGTTTTGTCACCATATTATGTTAGTAACATTGGTATATTAAGTTCATGTCTGTTACTAACAAAATATGGATTTTCTAGTTTTCCAAAATATTGTTTTTAATTTTTATTTAAACACAGGTATCACACTGCTATATTTCATTAAATTTGCGAAGGGTCCCTGCTCAACGCGTGTTCGACATTACTAATAAGTAGGGTGATATAGTGTTAATTACACCTTTACATATTTTTAACGGATAATTCCCACAAGTCTTCCGTTGATTATATTTTTATTTCTTAGAAAGTTACAGTAAGTAACTGTGCAATTATAATTATAGGTGAATTTTAAATCGACGGTACAGCTTGCTGCATACCGTATCAGTAAGGCAGCAGAAAGTGAGGGTGAAAAGTTTATAAATGTAGTCGTTATTAGAGGGATATTAGTAAAGGTTAAATAACAATTGGTTGTATTGTTACTGCATGTAGTAATGACTACCTCTACTTCTACATGACAAAACCAAGTAACAATATTGTCTGCTTATTACAGTATAATATATTAGCATAACATGAATGAATTATCCTATTTGCTCTCATAATTTATTTTCACGATAATTGACGTTGTTGCACTCCATGAGCACTAATCTTATTCATAAATGAACCACGCTCGGACGTGAATTTACAATTTTGAATACAGTGTACAAATAGTATGCAATGAAGTGGTGGCAACCTTGCCATGTGGTACTAGGTGAGGTGAGGTCGACCCGTAGCGTCAGTGTGTCACTAGTAACCCAAGTCGAATGTTTCAGATGGAAGACATTGCGCAGCGAGCGGCCGGCGGCGCTCCGGCGTCGGGTGACAAGCGCTACGCGGTTCTTGGCTCCTCTAATCAACATCCATCTATTCGGTACGTAAGTTTTGTGCATTCATATGTTCATATTTCTGTAAATCAATGGCGTGCCTGTATAAGATTCAACCATAGACAAGCCCAACATATTACGTTTGGGTTTTATAAAACCTAAAAGAAGTATGTCGGATGAAGTATTTATGTTTTTATAATTGTAAATTTATTCTCGTAATACTAAGTGAAAATATAGTGCCATCTGTTAACCATTTTGAACTAAATGCGATTGCTCATCGATCTACTAGAAGGAACTATAAGTTCAACTTTACTTAATGTAGGTACTTGAAAGATATGTGGATGTGGTAATTAAATTTACCAAATTGAAACAACGCTATTTATTTGTTTGTATATTTTTTTAAGCGTAGCTTCCTTTCTTTCTGTTCTTTCTTTCCTTTCTTCCCTTCCTTTCGCTCGCCTTCTCTTCCCTTTCTGCTCCTTCTTTTTCAGCAAAGGAATCAATGAACTACCTATGAAATGGCAATAGTGTATAGATTTGATTGATTAAATATATAATTTCATTGTTTTTAATTAGTTTTGTTTCTTCCATATAAAAGGAAATAATATGTAATTTCTGGCCAGTCGTTATATCACAATGGGATAAGGCAATCCTGGAAGGCAGATTAAAGCAGCTTCTTCAGTTCCTCCTCGATTTTGATACAAAAAAATGTATATCATAAAGATCTCCTTTAAGAAGCTTACAGAACGCAGGGCAGTTTGTGGTGAGCTGAATTTGAGTGGCGACACTGCGTACCCGTACATTTTCGATTAAAATTCTTTAAAGGGCCTCTCCGTGTTGGACCCATGTCCCCGCGTAAGTCTGAAATACGGGGAAATCGAAGTACGCTTCTTACAGGGGATATAGCCGTGAATAGAGCGATTTAGATAATAATAATATAGGTCTCGTGTCACAGACTCGCGCATCGACTACCTGAAGCAGAAACTTTATGTATGGGCGAACCGTGTCCGTAATTCCGTAGGTACACACGGCTACACGTCAAGTTCGACATCCTATATAACCATAACTAACTAACCTATATGCGATGCACAAAATCGTTGGAAAGGGAGCTCGTATCGTGGCATCGGCCAACCATCGTGCTTTGCGCTTACGCACTTTTTTGAAGAAAAAAATCTCTCGCCTTTCGGATCCCAACGTGAACGTTCGAATATGAACATTATTAATATGATCATAATGTTCATATTCATATAAACGCTTGCTTTGCTTATCATAATAGCCTAAAATGCGGTTTCTGAATCTCGCCCGAAGTCAAATTTATTGATATAATTCCTAATTATTTTTTATTTATATTGTCAATTTTCATATCTGCTACTATTGTTGAACCCGAGGTAACACGCATAGGTTATGTTCATTTTATAGCCTGTTATAGTATACATGATCAGCCCATTACTGTCCCACCGCTGGGCACGGGCTTTTTCTCACGATGAGAAAGGTTAGACTTGGCCTTGGCCTCAGGTTTCCTCACGATGTTTTCCTTCACCGTTAACACTTGCGTTAGTAGTAGTAGTTGAACCCTTGCCTTCACAGAGGAGGGTCTGTGTTCGATCCCCGCCCGTACCTCAGACTTTTCGAATTCATGTGCGGATCAAAATTTGATTATCACTTGCGTTAATGGTGAAGGAAAACATCGTGAGCAAACCTGCACACCTGAGAGTGCTCTAATGATGTTCTCAATGGTGTGTGCAGAGGGCAGACTCTTCCCGTACTAGGCCAGCGTGGTGGGACCAGGACACCGCACAGCACACGCTCGAGGCATGCCCTGCGTGGGCCGCTGAGCGGCGGATCCTGGTCGATCGGAACGGGCAAGATCTCTCTCTGCCAGCAGTAGTGTCGGCTATGCTGGTAGAGCACGAAAACTGGAATGCAGTGGTCTCCTTCTGTGAGAGCGTCATGCTCCAGAAAGAGACCGCAGAACGGGATCGGAAGAGGGCTGATCCCGCTCGAAGAAGGAGACGGCGCCGGGGTAACAACCGCCCTGGCGCCTAATTCCGACGCGCCTGAAAACCCCTGCCGTTGCTATAAGGTGGCGGACCTCTGGGTTCATGGGTGCGTTGATTGGGGAATCTGCGTGCCCACACCAAGCGACCCAAGAGAAGAAGGTAGCACGTATGTGGTCACGCGCTGCAGTGGGATGCTTTGGAGGATCCTTTACAATCGCCTCGGGGGCACGGCACACCTCGGAGAGGGTGACCGCTTTACAGTTACTGTCTCCGAGATGTGCCTATAGGCGTGGCACCAGTGGGCGGCTCTAGTGTGATCATACGAGGACTTGGAGCCTCCCTTAGGTGCCGAAGATGACCGCCCCAGTGGTTTTAGCCGGTAGGAGTCCGGCATACCCTTCGTCCTTCCCCGGGGCGAAGGAAGTTCATGAAGAATTTCAACTGGGCATCAAAAAAAAAAAAGGCCAGCGTGGTGGACTAAGGCGTAACCTATCTCATCCTGAGAAAAGGCCCGTGCCCAGCAGTGGGACAGTAATATGATGTTTTTTTAAATTAAATACTAAATCCTTTACATATATACTTTTACTCCTATAGACTTTAGCGACATTTCCGTAATAGTCATCGTTTTTAGTAATTCTATAAATTTATAATCATTCATAATAAATAATAATAGATGTATAGGCGCTCAGGCGCATCGAAAATCAAAAACGATGTATTACGAAACTAGCTAAACTTGCTTACAAAATATATACGTATATGATACGTATCTAAATGTATATTATGGATAGAGCACCGCATGTTGGTGTATGATGTGTGCCGCGCGCTCAAACTAAACAGGTTTTGTATAGCTTGATCTGTAGCCGAGTATTCGAGTATGTAAAAGAGTGCGATGGAACGACAAAAACTACTGCACCCTATCGCACGACTCGCAGCGTTCAGCTTCTAATAGTTCAAAGTCCAAACCGTCTAGGTTGCTGCGTAGCCGTGTGTACCAACTACGAGTGGAGCGATATACCGCCAATCGCATATTTCAAGGTGACCAAAGGTGGGTTTACAGAACTTGGGAGTGACCTAACCAAGGTGTGGGTGATTTCTACCGACCAGATGATGATGCCATTTGGCCGCCTGAGACAAGTCCTGAACAGTTTATCAGACGGTAACAAGGTGGGCGCCTATTTCTGAGAGGGTTGTCCTGTGTCCATGGGGCCAAAACGGGAGATGAGATGAAGGATCACAGAACGGTAGTCGGAATCTAGCTCTTGAAGTACTTTAATGGAATGCAACTTAAGTGCTATGTCGAGTATGTCCGGGCGATGGTTAACATTACTGGGGTAGAGGGTGGGAGATATGCGGGGTGATGATGTCAAACTTGAGAAGGATACCTTTTTTTTTATTGGTGCCCAGTGGAAATTCTTCATGAACTTCCTTCGCCCCGGGGAAGGGCGAAGGGGTATGCCGGCCGGACTCCTACCGGCTAAAACCACTGGGGCGGTCATCTTCGGCACCTAAGGGAGGCTCCGGGTCCTCGTATGATCACACTGGAGCCGCCCACTGGCGAGGGTGACTGTAAAGCGGTAAGCGGTAAAACTGTAAAGAAGGGTACCTAGGGAGTATAATTTACTTCCTCTGTGGTTGTGGGTGAGACAATTCCAAGACATGTTTGGCATTGAGATTACCCGCCACTATGACGGAGTGGCCTAGATCTAAGAGTGCTTCGAGATTGTTTGGATTAGATCATCTCGGACATTGGGGGCTATGTAAGCCGACCCTAGGGTGATTAGTTGGTGAACTGTCATGCATATCCTGCACACAGATGCCTTGGAATTGTGTGTGGTCTAGATTGGAAAGGGACGGGGTATCTAGGGGCATACAATAGCTGGATCTCTAATAGTATATAAGAGTGCCTTCTCCAAGGGAGTGAGTCCTATCATTGCGCACTATAACATAGTTTGCAATTCTAAGGTTCCTGTGAGAGGGTTTCAAAAAGGTGTCTTGTATCAACATTATGTCAATAAGGTGGTCGCGGAGGAATAGGGCGATCTCATCTTTTTGGCCATTAATGCTGTTTGCATTGAAGATGCCTATTTTAAGGGATCGGGTTTTAATTATGCACCTGCTTTGTGAATCCATTAGGGATGAACGCGTTAAGAGAGGAGGGCGGATGAGACGTCTCGGTATTTACACATGACGTGAATGAGGCCGGGTTGGCCTTGATTGGCTTTAATCTCACCGGCCATTAGGTCGACTCAATTCATGTCCACGGCGTTTAATAGACCTAGAATAATGGACAAATTGTAAACTGGGATTTGGGAGTGAGTGGGTAAAGGAGGGGCGGCCCTCTCCTAGTGCACTTATGGTGCGGGTTGGTTGTACGGCACGGGAAGGTAGAATGCCGTAAGGGACGAGGGGTCATCGCGAGGGAATCGCTGACCCTTGGGTCGCTGGTTGAGTCACCAGACTAGGCCTCAGGGCGGGGAACGCTTGGTGATGGTTCAGCGCCTTCCACGGCGATGGCCTTTGAGGGCTGAGTCGCTGGGACATGGGAGACGAAATGGGCGGCCGCGAAGGCTTGGGTAGCCACTTTGCGATTTGCTACCTTTATGTTTGCGCGCGGGGCTTTGGGGCATCCGCTATAATTCGCGGGATGACCCGACTCCCCGCAAAGCACAACATGGAGGCTCTGTGCATTGCGTACGATCTTTGGGGCGATTACAGTCAGAGGTGCTGTAGTTGCCTAGGCACTTGACGCACCTAGGTTTAGCGTAGCATGTGGCGCTGACCGTAGAGCGGGCAGCGGTGGCACTGCCCGGGAGGACCATATATATGGGGAGACTCAATTTTGATGCCTGAGAGGTGGCACACGGTCTTTATGTTGAAGATTTTCCGATCATTATCGGCGGTCTTCTCGCATACGGCGAGGACCATGTCGTAAGCTTCACCGCTGCGACCAGCGTGCATGCGGTGAACTTTGAGAACTGGGATGTTTTACGATAGAAGATCGTCCTTAATGGAGTCGGTGTCGATTTCCTTGGGGATACCTTTAATGACTACCCGGATTTGGCAATCCTTAGCGAGGGAGTACGTGTTACGTGTACACGTTACGGTCTTCGAGGGCACGGGTCAGAGACTTGAAGTCTTGGGCAGTGGGAACTGCCACTCTGACGCCGACGGCTTTGGTGCGAGCGTATAGGTAATTTATACCTAATTCCACGCACATCTTGGAAACATCGTTTCATTTATTCTTTGCTTGAATATATAGCGGAGGGGGATATTTCCCCTTTTTCGGGGGGTTTGCGGGCTGGGATTGGAGCTAGGAGTTTGCCGCCTCTTCTCCGTAACGGGTGTTATTTATGACCGCCGCTATCTCCGCCTGCCCTATTGGTAGGAGTCTTAATAGTTTAATTTAGGAAACCTCGACTGAATTAATTCGCCTTCATTAGATTGGTCTCAAGTACGTATTATAGAACATAATGATTAAGACACTGTTTATCATTCCGAATTATATATATATATATATATATACCTTTGTTTTATTATTCGCCTGGTAGAAATATATTTCCTCCGCCCCGAGGAAGGGCGGACGGGTCGGTGCCATCACACTAGAGCTGCACATTGTTGCCACACCTTTAGCCACATCTAAGAGAGAATGACTTTAAAGCGGTTACCCCCTCTATTGGTCCGATGGCGACTTTTAATAGGCCGCCCCCCCAGGCACATCTTGGTAGGAATATAAAGGATCGCCCTGAAGCATCACTGTGCGCTGTACTGCGCACACGGCGGCACGTGAACGCGTGAGCGTAGCCATCATCCTGGGTGCCTCTCGGTATGAGCACGCAGACTCCCTAATCTGTGTCTGTCGCTATATAACGATTGCAGGAGGCAACAACGGAAGGCACCGGGGTGCCGTCTCGTACTTCTTACTCTGCGGTCTTCTCTGGAACATGACGCTCTCACGGAAGGAGACGTCTGCACTCTAATTTTCATGCCAATACTTACTCTGCCGGTAGAGACAGATCTTGCCCTTGCGCCTGACGCAGGTGTGATCATGACCGGTGAACACCTGCGTCAGGCGGTAGGTCACGCGCTCGCTCCCTGTAGCCAGGCACGACAGGACAGCGGCAGAACGGCCTCAACGACCCACTTGGTCGCGAACTGCAATCTAAGGCGCTAGAATAAGAATAAATTTATTGCTCAACTGTGTACAGTTACATAAGTAGATATTACAACAATTAAATTAAGTATCAACAGTTTATCCATATCGGATGTGCATTATGAAATTTTTTATTATACCTAAATTACAGTCTTTCAATTAAATTAGTCAATAATTACCATCTGATTAACAATTATTACTAATGACCACAATTACCTAAATGAATAATTATTACAAATTATTTGAAATCGATAAACTCTTTAATATTATAAAAAACCTTTTGTATAAGCCCTTTTTTAAGTGTTTTAAACGCTTTCCCGTCTGGTATTTTAGTGTCTACCGGTAAATGATTATACAGGTTGTCCCAGAAATCAACGTCAAGCCGGAAACGGGCAATAGGCCAAGTCGTGACTTTTTAAAGAGATGTAGAGCTTGCATTGCAGCTGAAGGGAAACAGTTCGAAAGTTTGTTGTAAAACCTTGTAAATTTGATTTAATAAGAATGATAACTAAAGAACAACTGAATTTTATTTCAAATGCACTTGAAACTAACAAATTACTTATTTTCCTCAATTAAGAAGTAGCAATTAGTTAAGTATACCATTTTGGAATTCAGACTAAACGCGCCATCTTTTAAAGTTACTTGCCAAAATAGTGTAGTGTGTACCTTATTTTTACAGAACAGTCGGTTAAAATTGGGTGATTTAATATATTGATTTCAATGGTGGGCAAAAATCTAACATTTTATTTAAAACTGAGGTAGTTATATATATTATTATTTTTTACTTCAAATAAAACAAGCTAGGAAAACTTTAAAATAATTTATTAAATTATTGGGTATATCAAAGACATAATATACACATTTTATTAGAACAACGAGTTTATTGTTATCAAGATGGTGTCTGCAGCGAAAACGCGCATTCATGGGATGCAAGCAAAGAGATTTAAATCTTTGGATGCAAGATGATAACTGGATTATAAAGGACAAAATCAACAGTATCGGGGCCTGATAAAGTTAGATCAACCTATTGGAGAGTATTCAACAGAACTTTAACAAGAGGAAACAACTTGATGAAATCAGATACACGAAATACAAGCAAATGGAAAAAAATCGTTTGGTACTGTTCATGAAAGAGCAAAATTGGACTTCTGGGGTGGAAGGCCTGGTGACCTGAGATACAGGCTTTTGCCTAGTTTAGGCACCAGTCTCCCACAGTAAATTTGAATAATACTGTAACTTTTATTGTGGTGAGATATAAACAAATAAATAAATAAACTATGATTTACAGAAGGGTTATTCATGGTTACATAACAGAAAAAAAAACTGACGTAAAGTTAATATTTGTAGTCACAGGACTCGAAATATCATCACAGCGTGACGATTTTTAAATTTAGTTTAGAATCCTTATAATTTAAGAAGTACATGACCAAGACTTATTTCATATTTTTCTAATGTGTCATAATTTGGCCTATTGCCCGTTTACGGCTTGACGTTGATTTCTGGGACAACCTGTATACACGAATTGCAGTCACAGAAGAACTCTTACAAAAAATCATATTATTTATACAGGGAAAACATAAATTCCATTTGTATTTACTGCTAATATTGGATTTTGAAGCACTTTAATTGAAAATATGCAAAGTTAATTTTAAGAAACTAAAACATCTCTGGTATAAAGATCCTGTGATGGTGAGAAACCCTTTATCTGTAAAACAGTTCTCAACACAACAACAACTACTCTCGCCACTTTTCGAGTGTGCGCCGCCGAGCCAGCTGCCTCTGCCTATCCCACGCCCCTAGATGTGCGCTTTGAGGGAGCGTGTCTGGTCGTAGACCCACGCATCCTACTCCTCCAGGATATCCAACGGTGGAAAGCGTGCCGGGAGAGCTCCCGCCTCATAAGATACCGTTCGGTACCCTCGTGCGATGCGTATAACCTCTACGCTGCAGACCGTGAATTTTGGTTCTGCAGCGTTGGACGCCTGACAGTCGAGATGACCATATTAGCGCTCCGTAGAGGGCCACGGACTGCATGACCCTCGTAGATCGTCCCTCGTGATTGGGCAGCAGGCGGTGTAAAGCACCCACTACCCTCATGACCCGACAAGGCGCTCGAAGTGCTCTTCGAAGCCCTAACTACTGGTCAGGGCGAGTAACCACCCTGATTTGCGCGTCACCAACATGCATTGTTCTCTACTCCGCGGTATTGTATAGAATCATAGCACCTCGGTTTTCTGAGACTTTACCCGCACACCCAGAGCGTGGATTTCGCCACGACAATTGCCACCGCTTGCTCAGCAATCCGGATGGTTCCCTCGAAGGACTCCCCGCTGGCCAACGCAAGAGTGCCGTCAGCGTAACAGACTTGGGAGGACACGCAAAACCGCGTCATAGGAGAGGGCCAAGAACCGGCCCGTGCGTAACCCACACGTGATCTCCCTTCGCTTTACGCCACCATCCTTGCCCACGTAGCGATTGTGCCTATCGAGCAGATAGGCCCTAATGATGCCCTTTAGGTGGGGGGTGGGGGCCCTGCGTCGGTTTCCGAGCGGCGGATCCTGGTCGATTGGATCGGGCACGATCTCTCTCTGCTGCCAGTAGGCAGTGTCGGCTATGGTGGCAGAGCATGAAAATTGAAGTGCAGTGGTCTCCGAGAGCGTCATGCTCCAGAAGGAGCCTGCAGAACGGGATCGGGAGAGGGCGGATCCCGCACGTAGAAGGACGAGACGGCGCCGGGGTAACAACCGCCCCAGCTCCCAGGTTCAACACGCCTGAGCCCCCTGCCGTCGCTACATAGTGGAGGGCCACGGGGGTAGCGGGCGCGCAGATCGGGGAGTATGCGTGCTCATACCGAGTGACCCCCGGGAAGATGGCGGTGCGCACGTGCCCCCGTGTGTTCAGCACAGCGAGGCTTAGGCGATGACATTTTACATATAGACATGCCATACCAGAACATTATTGCACTACAAAACGGCGTGCCGGTCGCCATTACACTGCGTAAGAAAAAATAAAACCAAATATTTTATTTATAATATAGAATAGATCTACGTTACGTATTTATTTACATACTATTTATTTAATACAGTATACTGCTATTGCATATAACTCTGTCAATAGCAGTATACTTCGTACATCGTCTATAAAACATAAACACAGGATGGCATTTTTTTCGCATTATGACACTGAATTACACATGTAATTCACGTCATGCCACAACATTGGTCGGTGAGCAACTAAGTGAACTCCGGGCAATTACCTTGTTTTCCTGCATGTGACCATTATAGAGCGCGGGCAATGCATGAATATACACTTATTATAACATCTTAGGTCTTGGGGGAATCCTTTACAATCCTCCCCGAGAAATGCCTGCGGGGCGATCTTTTTAAAGTCTCCTTCCCTCCGCTAGAGGGGGTGACCGCTTTACAGTCATCCCCTCGGAGATGTGCCTTAAGGCGTGGCTACAACGGAGGGTTCTAGTGTAATCTTACGAGGACCTGGAGCCACCCTTCGTTGCCGAAGATGACCACTCCAGTGGTTTTAGCCGGTAGGAGTCCGGCATGCTTCTTCCCCGGGGCAGAGGACGTTCATGTAGAATTTACACTGGAGACAAATAAAAAAAAGGTGGTGTGTGGTGGTGAGAGGAGATTGTATATACCTAATATAAGTATAAATAAATACCTACTAAATAAAAACATAAAATACTAAATAATAATTATGAGCTGGAGTAGGGTTCGGGGTAAATTTAAATCACTAATTATTATTTGCAGTGTGATCGCTTATTATTCCACTTGTTCACTGCGCATCTCGCATGCTTCGTATCGCAGATTAAACTGAACTGTCCTTCGCGGCCGCTTTATGCAGGCTGGTCCAAAAAGAGACGTCATAAAAAAATTATGATTCATCATGCCCAGGGGTATTCAAAAAATTTCCGAGATGTATAATTTTTAAGGATTTTTAATTTCTTGAAAATTTTGTAGGAACCCTCCAAAAATTCTATCGTTATTTTTACAAGGCTTTTTCACATTATTTTTTGCAATTTACATTGTTATGGAATATTCTTACAAACATAAAATAAACATATTCCTATCATTAATTCAAGGATTCATTCAATTCGGATGTTGCTGAGGTGCACTTTTAAAGGGAGGGCGTGCAGCCGCTATTGTACGTTTTTCTCTTGTTGCTTTTATTCATGATTGAGGCTATACGTTGCCAATCTTCAGACACGCATTAGTTGGAGGACTACTCGTAGTATGGAGACTGCGGGGACATCTGACACCCTAGGGGATATCCATCAGGCCCTCACGTCCAGTCGCGGACCCGGCATGGCGCATCCTATTCCATCCCCAGCCTTTCGTATGTGGCTGACATACTACTTGAGCCCCCATCTACCTGCAGTCGGTCAGCCGTGCACTGAATCCCAGATACGGCTACCACAACTAGTCCCCCGATGCGTCAATACTAGCGTGTCAGGTTGGTCGACCTGCAGTGGAACAACTTTTTTAACCCATCCTATCTATGTATGGCTTAAACAGCAGCGTGGTGGTTACAAGCTGTCAGCCGAAGCCTACCAGAATATCACCTGATTGGCACCACCCGGGGACTACGTATAAGGATTCGTAAGGATGCCCGTTAGTCATACGACTTTGTGAGACTAGCTGGGGAACTGTAGGAACGTAAAGTGAAGATGGCCTAACAGAAAGGAGGTCTATACTCAGCAGTGAATAGATTGTGGCTGAAATGATGATACAAAAGCCAAATAATTGTATAGGTAAATAATGATATGTATACAGATAATATATATATATATCGGTATCTATGTAATTAATAAGAACCAAGATCTCATATAATATGTTATATTATGTAATCGTCTAAATGGCGTAGCCAGTGGCGTAACAATAGGTATGGATGGGAACATTAATTGCTTGAATACAATAGAACAAAAAATGCTTTGTAGAAATATATAATACTTAAAATAATGTTTTTAATGCTTAGAGAAATCTTCCTACACATTAGGAAAAAAGTTTGGAGCTTATAATATATTACATTGAACTCTCAAGCATAACTAGCACATCTATCGGCTGGCCATTCGTCCAGTAATTCAATATGATAGCCATCAGTATCGACGCAGTAGTACACATCTCCCACGTTTTGGTTCGGCTGGTAGTTGCCGTTCGCCTGGCAGGTCTCGGTCACCGTCATGCCGCGCCCCGGGAAGTACATTATGGTGTCTCGCGCACAATCTGTTTCAATCATAAATTAATGGTCACTACTCAATATACAAGATTTCATTGCTTGCATTTTCCTTGTAACCGGTTCCACCTTCCGTGGATGTCGTAAAAAGCGACGAAGCGATGATGGATTGTCAGCAGCATCTGTGGAACAGCAGCCATTCTGTGCTTACAACCCGCCTGTCAAGCGTGGTGAGTACCGACACAATTGTGGAATACTGTGGGGGAGACCTTGTTCAGTAGTGGACGTCCTTTAGCTGATATGATGAATAATGCAGGATCCATGATCAGTAAACAAAAATTTGTCATGCCTTTGTACATCATGTTTTATTTTATTTAAGAATCTATATTTTCTGTAGTTGTACAATATATACTTACCAATCTGGCATGTTCTAGTGTCGTGTTTTTTATAAGAAATAAATTTTATTGGTTAACTATACGTTTATGGATTGACTCCGTCAACCAATGACGTATCTGGGGCATACAACTAAATTAATTTAAAATAAGTTTTGTTAGGAATTAATAGCAACATTACACACAATAGGATCTAAAATTTTATCAGATTGGCCTATATTTCAGTGTCTGTTTAATATATTGATACAATTTCACACCTTTTTACTATCTATATCTATACAAATAAATAAAATTGAAGTGTCTGTTTGTAATGTCAAAATAACAGCTTTTTACTAAATGGTATATGGAATATAGGTACACTTGGAACGGCAGCGGGGACAGTTTATAATGTGCATTTTACCATTCTATCAACAATCGCCGTATTGTCAAAAACATTGAGGAAATCGGCTTACCTCTTACAAAATTGGTTATATTCGGATTCATCAGTTTTGATAAGCAACATGACGCTTCGCAATTTCTCCCATCATCATATCAGCCAAAAGACGTCCATTACAGAATAACGTCAATACGTAACGTAACATAAACGACAGGTTACATGCCGTGTGTCGTTATTTTGGGGGCAACTTACTATGGCTGCTGTTCCACAGAAGGGACGCTGCTGCCCATCCCTCTAGTTAAGAGTCCTTTAGTCGCCTGTTTACAACATCCACGGGAGGAGATGCAGTGGTTCTGTATTCTCAATCCGGACACCACACGGACGGCAATTTCTCTAGTGTCTAGCAAAATTATATTTGTACTCTGAAAATCGCGCTCAACATTATAAAAACTCAGCCATTTGCAATAATTTGTCGACAGTAGAGCCGAGGCAAATATAATTTACAATTGCAGAAGTAGCACGTGCATTGATCCATTCACCTGTCAAAGAGCAACTATTGTTGATTTAATTGGTGAAGTATGTTCGTCTCCGCATTCCAGCTGAATGATAGGATGGGTCGGTTTCGTACAATATATCGGGAACAGGGTCACGGCCGAAAACCGGTCGTAGTTGCACAATGCGAATGAGCGATACTAACGGTACGCTGATGCCTTCCAGCCTATCTTGTTTTATGTGCATAGATATAATATAAGAGAATGGAAATTAGACAGAGAAAGAAGTTGACAAAAAATATCTCCGCTGTAAGCAATAAAACGCATATTACAATTGAAGATTTTGGTGAAAGAAGATAGAAAAAGATTTGAGCTCGCTAAACTAGTATAACGATCAACTCGTGACTCGGACTTCATTTAAATGGCACAAGAACACCTCAAAACCGCCTCCCCACCGTTGAAACAAATAAAATTATATTATTTAATATAAAAAATAGTTAATCGTAACACTAAATCTTAAACATTGAAATCTACATTAAATCTTATATATAATATTAAATTAATCTAAAACAGTGGGGCTAGTGTTTGTGTCAGTCAGTTTCGACACGTTGAGTGGAGAGCCCCAAGCTTTAACATTTAACTAAGAACTTTAAAAGATACATACGACGACGACGGGATACGGACGGGACGACGGGAGATACATATATACGACGGGAACCGACCAAATATATATTTTAAAAACTGGTTTTTTAGTTTGCGGTATCTAGTTTGCTCCAACTGTTTGCAGTGACAGGTAGTAGACCATCCTTTTCCACTCGTGGATTCCGTTATAGACGACTGAAGGATAATCACTGCAGGATGTGCAGCCGTGTCCTCTTAAATCCTATTAATAACATAGGTACTGCGAATAGCAAATCGCCTGCGGAGCATGGATTTATTTCCTTTGGCTGTTCATAGGACAGCAGCAGTGGGTTTTTAGACTGATCGATCTGATATCAACAGTTTATTCATAATCAGCCCATTATTGTCTCACTGCACGGGCCTTTTTCTCACGATGAAAAAGGAACAGTTTATTTAGACACCTTAATGTATACGGCTGAATTTTAAGTAAAATTAGTGCAAGGACACTAAAATAAGTAATCTTTTACCGGCGCTACAATAATCAATTTCTTCTGAAATCTTCAAATGACTTACGATTTACTCTTATTTTTTAATACCTTGGATTTGACTCAATTTTTGATTTAATGTTCTATATGTTTTTTTTTTTTTTTAATTTATACAAAAACTGACATCTGTTATTTTATACACTTTTTATTGACATTGAATTCAAACAGATTTTTGACATGTGTTTTATATTAGAATTTTTACGTTTCATTTAATATTTAATTTACATAAATTTTTGACATACAAGTACATTTTAGTACTGTTGTAATTTTTTTATTTTTTGTGTACATGTATGTATAAATATTGTATATGACAGACTAACGTGTTGCTGGGGAGTTTGTTGCGCCGTTTCTTCTCCCCAGCTTAAACACTAGGAAGCGGTGAAGGGTGGGCTTAATGGGTGCTGTCTAATGTTGACGTTCAAAAGAACTAATAATTTAGTCTATTTGAATAAATGATTATTTCATTTCATTTCATTTCATTTCATTTCATTATAGTAATATATTTCGTCGTTTGAATAACAACTGAGCAACATTTTAAAATATTTTCGATCCGTAGTCATACGAACTTTCATTCCGCCTCAATAACACCCACACAATACAACTTTTAAAAATCGGTTGATACTTGAATGTTTATACTGTTGTTTCTTCATATTATAAAAAAATCTCTCATTCTGATTATCAGTGAGCTCATCACAAAAATCAATGAGGCAATGTTCCAAATTTCATTATTATGTCTGGCCAGGTTTTAGTACATGTAAGTAGTTAATATAAGTAGTTAAGTCGATTAAGGAACTAACACTGAATAACTGTTTACTGAAGCAAGTCGGCATGCCATGTGGTGCCGGCTCAGAATGCCACCACCCCATCTCCTCCCATGGGTGTCGTAAAAGTCGACTAAGGGATTAGCCGGAGGATGGGCAGCGGCGTCCTTCGAGTACATTAACAACTCAACTGCGATCGCCAACCCGCTTGCCAAGCGTGGCGATTATGGCAAAACCCCCCAATGAGCCCGCAACACATCCATATCGGTGGCTGTGGTGATCTTTGGGGGAGGCCTGTGTCCAGCAGTGGACTTCATTCGGCCGAAATGATGAAGCAAGTCGATGAATGCGGTACAGGTTTTTACTACTATGAACTCCAGATAAAGCTATAGTTATGCTCTAGATGCAGTCACTCCCATTAAGTACAATAAAATGTTTGATGCAATTAACACGGTCAAAGTTGATCTTTTCTATTTCGGTAAAGTCCGTTTCGATTTTCCAATGGATACTTACTGCAATTCATTCCACTCATTTCACTCGAGATGACCTGCCAGGCACCCAATATGCTTCCGTCTCGACCAGTACAATAAGCTCTGAAAATAGTATTTGTTTTATTGTTATTCGATAGACATGCCAGCAAGTATTTGTCAGGGTGTCCAGTAAATAGCACGGATTTACAGTAGTACAAAATTTTCCGAATTATCGAACGTTGACACAGATTTTTAAGCATCTCGTAATGAAAAATTCCTTTTCTAGTTTTTTTTTTACCTCAAATTATTTGTGAATAGTTATTTTACTCATTGATAAGTCTTTATTCTATTAAAAACTAAAATGTTTTCAAGAAATACAATTTTTATTTAAATTTTCACAGTACAATTAAAATCCGTAAGATTTTGCTGAACATATATTGTGTTTTTTTGGTAGGTATTGACCCAAGCTCTCACCCCCTGCAGTATGTCGTGCTATTTACTGGACATCCTGTATACTAGCTAATTCGCAGTTCAAAGCCTTACGAGACCTGAACACATGTAATACCAGTAATTTAATTAGATATTACTTAAAGAGGCTTCAGAAAGAAATCTTACATGCCATTCTGAATTTGATAAGGTCCATAGCTGCCGTCGTAGTCACAAAATGTAATAGGGTTACCGAGGAAATTGGTGCCGTGCTCCGATTGCTCTTGCTGTATCATGCCGCTGGCTTGAACTAGACTTTCGCATTTTCTTAAATATTGCTCTCCCGTAACTGAGGCGCTATCTACGAATATAAAAAATACCAATTCATTATAGAACGATAAGTATTGTGCTGAATACATAGCAATATCTTGCCATGCCTTATTTAATCATAGGTCAATGACATACGGAAGAGAGACGAGAGGGGCACAGGGAAAGATGAATATAATCCTTGGTGTATTCTAGGTATATACCTGAAGTTACAGGGATCTCTTGCGTGACAGGTATGCTATCACATATGACTTAAATGTAAGATTTAAGTATTGTTACATTTTCTTCAAACAACACAATCAAGCGTCAATTTTATTTGAATTTTCGATAACTATATGGCTATTTATTATTGTAAGTTGAAGATTTAGAGGATATCTCTAAACCTAAACATCCAATGCATTTTAGATTTTTTATGTGTACGGCGATCGATATAGAATAGTAGGGTGGTTGCCTTCCGTAGTATGACGTCAGTGGACATGTGCCGGTCACACCTACCTGTGTTAACTAACCTATGTGCATAAATACTGCAACTCGCAAACAAGTAAATTCTTCAGAAACTAGGTCACTCAGTATGTAATAATTAACATTAACATTAGAATTACGCGTCTATTGTTTTCTTCATACATAACATATACTTTTAGTACGCAAGTTTTATAACGTTTTTGATGAACTGCATACAATAATTGTGCGGAGTACCTATTTCGTTTTTAAACAGCGCCAGCACTACTGTTGTCTGGCTAAATGCTATTTTCAACGGTTGCATACGAAATAAACCTACCTAGCGTGCTTACTCAATAGCGTATTTGTACAAGTGTATTTTATTTCTTTGTCATACTGATTGTATACAATTGCTTTTGGTCACTCAATATCGTGAGACCGTGAATCACTAGTGAATATTGCGTGTATCCTGTTGTTACATCTTTTCATTGTTTCTTTTTTGTCTCGAGAAATCCTCCTGGATATCATCCGCAGTTGGGAAGGCGGAGCAGCGTGGCTGGACTCTTACCAGCTAAAACTCCACGGGCTTCCTTTTATCTACCTATCGCTGAGGGGCCGCATTTGCACGCGCATTCGCCATACCCTCAGTTGTTGCATTTACTCGACAAATGAGTGATGCACAGCTGCGGTAAATTCGACCCAGTTATGCAGAAATGATCCAACCCACAATACTTCAAAAACCATTTACACCCTAAAAATTGTCTAGCAGTGACCTTCTGAGCTGGCTTTCATATATGTAAAATTGTGTCATGTAAAAGCCGGTGTATTTTCCGAATACCAAGTTTGACTTTAACAATTGATAATATCTCGAGACTGACCATGTGCGGGCTGGATCATTTCTGCATTACTGCGTCCAATTATTCTGGATTTACTGTAGTTGAAATTGACATGCATACGAATTACTTTTACATTTTTTCTAAAAGAAAATGACAAGACCTAACCCTGAGTTTCTTTCAGCATTTCTTCTCAGAGGTTGTCATGTAGCGAAATGCCCTCCGTTGTTTCAATGTGACGTGTAAAAGAGTCTGTTAGGACCTATTTGCTGAATAAATGAATCGATTCTGCGACGGGTGACAAAATATTTTAATGGTATACGGAGAACTTTATCTTACATAATTATATCATTTCGTCAGACGCAATTCAATTCCGGATATTTATTGATTTGAGATTTGAACCCAGAATAATCACTTGATTTGCCACCGCACCGTTAGAACTAGGGACTGTGGACTAGTGTCCCATTTATAAGTACTTCTACTACTATTTGACGTTTATTATACTCAGTGGTATAATTTCAAATACTAAAGTCGAATACTGAAACACCACTCAATATTTAAGACCCTGTTAACTAATTGAGACGTACGCTTTTGGTAGGATAGCGGACGTCTCAAATAGTCGAGCAGATCTTACATATTGATTGGTGTATCCGTAATCGACCGTAAGCATACACGCCTTGTAAGTTTGTGGCTGTGAAGTTAGCTACAAATTACAGCCTAACACATCGTATCGAGAAGCACGATTGATGCGAGCGTTACCAAGCGACCGCGGCCATATTCTGCAAGATCATCTCTCGCAACATGCTGCAAACCTCTCTCGCACCTTAATTCACGTTCTGCGACGCCTCTCGTATAGCATCTTCACAGCCGAAAACTTAAGTGGCGTCTATATTATTACGTACAGCAAGGCAGTAGTGTCATGTCTTCCTTCGGTATGGGTGAGACGGTCGGCTGGCCAGTCTTGGGCTGGGCGCACCAGCACATACCATCATCACATTGCAGCGGCTCGTAATCCCCAGATGTAGTGCAGTGGAGGGTCACCACTCGACCTCCAGCGGCTTCTAACTCAGCTCTTCTGCGGCTGCATGCTGACAACAACATGTATACCTAATGAGTCTAGTTCATACTATAAACTTTTTCATTTCAATCATGGCGAGCTTGTAACAGATTAAAAAAATAAGTTTATTTTGATGTTTGATGATGATTTAACGGGTATAACGTTGTGGTTATATTCTCTATGTTATATGGCATTATTTACCGTAAATTATTGTCTGTTCTATGTGTAAATTATTGCGAAAATTTACTAAAATTTAATGTCCGACGCTAAGTGAATACGCATAACAATTTATGGATATTTAATAATAAAATTGTGTCAATAAATGAAGGCATCTATGAAATTTTGGAAAAATGCATCATCCAGTGATGAATGGAACACCAGCATGTTTTAATCACTCGATTATGTATAAGATACAGGTTGGTGCGAAAGTTTATTTATTAAGGGACAATTAACAACCACAATATATAAAATATGCATCTTAATTAATAATATTAATAAATTACAATATTGTGACCCACTACATTATACATACACGCATATTAAACAAAAGTATTAGTTATATGTGCCACTAGGCGACCAATAAAAATAATATAATACATTTTAAGTACAATGCAGTTTAACTAATAAAACTAAAGTTTACCTTTTATCTAACTTATATTATGCTATAGGTATTTGATACTACTTACCACAAGTCATCGCACTTGCTTCATCCCTCCACATTTGTCCAAATATTCTCTTTCCATGTTCATCCGAACAGAAACATCTTTATTTAAAAATCAAAGAAAATACATTATGTTATTAATACTTACGTCACATAACCTTATGACTATCTCTATGCACGTAAGGAAAATCTGTAATAATACGCATATTACAATTTTAATTTATTTAAATTATTTATAAATTTTTCGGTTTAGGAGCCCGAGCACCTACTAGGGGGGGACAGTAGAGTAACTGGCTACGCTTATGTCTCTATTAGGATATAAAAACACATGTTTATCGAACACAGGAATTGCGATTTCTATGCCATTTATATATCTAGGGCAATTTTTTTAATGTAATACTAAAATAATGGCACATGGTCATTATGGATAGGTTGCACAGTTATGTAGGTTTTAGATTTTAGGGCAATCAGAGTCATGGCAAACGTGACATTCCGCTTAAATATGAATTAAAAATGTCATCCGAACAGTCAGAGACGTGAATCCTGGATTAGATATATCCCAAGCTCTTCCTAAATGATCAGATTCACGGTGATGGATCAAAAATTACAACATATAATCTAACATTTAAGGTAACTTTGGTTTTGCCCGGTTAAGCAGCTATATCCCTCTTGAGATGAGTGCGAGAAGCCCAAGATAAAAAAAAAAATGTAACTTTGGTTGGTAAGATTGGTTGTAATTGTGACAATGTTGAGTAACACAAAAATCCATATTTGCTCAGACATGAAATAACCTATCTTCTTTTATACTTAAAAATCTCTATTGACGAGAAAACACACATATTGGATATATTTTACGCATTCTACTTATCATCATCTTCATCATTTATAAATTCAGCCGATAAACGTCCACTGCTGGACAGAAGTGTGCCTCAAAGATTTCCACGGTATGGGGTTGTGTTGTGTGCTCATTGGGAAGTGCCATAATCGCCACGCTTGGCAGACGGGTTGGCGATCGTAGTTTTGTTATAATTGTATTCGAAGGACTCTGCTACCCATCCTCCGGCTAATCCCATAGTCGCCTTTTATGACACCCACGGGATGAGATGGAGTGGTGGTATTCATAGTTACACACGGTAAACTTATAACTGAATAGTATTATACTTATACCTGCCAGTAAAAAGATCGCCTTTGCATTGGACTGCAGCATACCGTCCGTCGGCCAAGCAATCAGAGGGGGGCTTGCAAAGTGCGATTGCCTCGCCGTCCCCTCCTGGAAATGATAAAATACTTTTTTTTTTATTAAAAAAATACGTGATTGATATTAAAGATCGCAAACATTTCTGTCATCCTTACATAGAAGCTACACCGTATAAAATATACAGTTATTTTGTCTAGTTTTTATATAGTTATTAAATCCGATACACTTCATTACTGTTCTGGTTAACTAGACGCGCTTTTGATTACTTGCAAATTTCTATCATACCGGAAGGAACGTTAATTATGTTTATAAAAGTGATTTTGCGTGCTATTGCAATTCAATTCCGATCAGACAGCTATTCTAAACGCGTGAACACTTTTCCGTGTCGAGAACGTGCCTACAGAGATACGGCATTAAACCAACTAATAATAAAAGGGTAGAAAATATTACAATATAGAATTAAATAGATTTACACGTCGATTATGAAAGCATCACTCATAGTTGTTGGTAGTTTTTAATACCGATCTCTTTTCGTTTTCGACAAAGAAAAGCTTTCTTTAGTTTCTCACGCGTTTAGACTAGATCTTCAGATGAGAAAATCAGTAAGTAGGTCAATGATAATATTGTCCTATTTAACAAATATTTTTATGTGTATCTATGTGGCGTAATGCAGATCCATACTGTTTTGAAAAAAGGAGTACCTTACCAAAATAGGTTAGTCCAGTTCCTCCAGTTCTTCAAATCGAAAAAAACTCTTTTTATTATGTAGTTTGTGTTTTATTATTCCTCTATATTTTTCCTTATCCATGTTAAAACAAATTGAAAAAGTGGTAACATGGAACTTTAAGTAAATTGAATACAATCCGTCTATTTAGTAAATACAGATCTCAGTGAAGACTCTTAGAATGTGTAGTCGGGTCTGACAGCTAGCGGATATGGACAATGCAATTTATAAGTGGCAAATTGGCTATTCTGAACAAAGTGGTAAATTTCCCATACTGGGCAAACAACAAAGTATGACATTTACCAAACAAGTCGTATTCTTCCAATTCTATTAGCTTTGTGACGTGTTCTTGACAAAACCTTTAAATAATCCTTTTAAAAGTTTATAAAACGCAAAACATCTACGATGTCAAATAAGAGCAGTTGGAACTGCTCGGAGCATGTTTGGCAATCAGTACTTTGTTAATTAGTGGAACACCTACAACCGGACATTTTCTCCAAGGTTAATAAGTCCTTTCCCGGAGACTGCGGTCGGCGATCGCAATGACTAGATCGAATAACTTAACTTCCGACAGGTCAGTTTGAGTGAAATTTAATACAACGATACGGTCTATTTATACTTTATACTTACTTGTTTACTATTGTGAGCTTCTTATAGATTTCAAACTTACCGCTAGGAGTTCCACATGACGGACAACACCCAAATATGCTTGTATTTGGTACTAAAACTTCGCTCCCCCAGCAGTCGTCCACTGATAGATCAGTTACACATGTTTGTGCTACCTGACACTGTGGAGTCACTATCTTTATCACATAGCAAAACAATAAAACACACAGTAGACGTTTTCTATACATTGTTATAATTTTAAACATGCAATTATATTATTTTCGTTGCTAATTCTATCCAAGCTCAAACAATAGGTTTACATTAATTACTGATTGAACAGTTATCTGTGTTATCATTGTTATCGGGGACATCTTATCGTTTAATGTTTTAGGAATATCAGTAGTGCTTGTGATTCACGATGTTTAAGCTATATAACAGTACAAATGTTGGTCTGGTATTATAACACTTGTATGTATTTCGTGTTAGGTGCATGTTGTTGTATACACCAAATTCAATGACCAATAGCCGGTTCCAGGACGAAGTAATCCCTTCAATTGTTATAATGTGCATGCTCAATGTTATACAGTATGTTAACGTACACCGAAATCTAAGATTTGCCCGTAATAAGAATACGCTGTTATCAACACTATCGCTATCTCAAGTTAATTTAACGCAGAGAATAATCAAGCCAACCCAGGCCCGGGCGCCGTGAGTCGCGCGGCAGTGCCCGTTCCGAGCACTAACTACTTGCGCCAGTACGCATTTTACATCGCGCCTATCTGATTCTATTTTATCAATTTCGTTCAAGCGCGTTCTATTTATTTTTCAATGGCGGCGATCAACAATTTATACTGACATTATTCTTACAGGTCGGATTAAAGCGGGCATACCCGGCTAGCATGGAGGAGTGCAAGAAAAGACATTCAGGCACAAAAGTTTTAAAGATTGCGAACATATTTCAAGGGATGCCGTCGAGAGACGAAGAAGAAATTCGCGGTAGCGACGTGACTGGCGTTCGCACCGAGAGTCATTTAGCCAGGTTTAATAACGCACGCGCACTCTTTGAAAAATTGGGTGAAGAGAATCGTGGATTTCGTATTGAGAAGTCACCGTCAGCGGCTGCCAGTTTTGCGGGCACGCGTGGGGTAACGCCACCGGCGCCAGCGCGATCTCGTTCTAGTTCTGCAGGCTCCGTGAGCCCACCAAGACGAATCGTGACGCCGACGCCGATGCCGGCACCTACTGTCAATGGAGACCGTCATGCCAATGGTACGGCTGCACCACCACCGAAACCTACGAAGCCTAGTGTTTTACCTAAACCTGAAAAACCAGACAGGAGATTTAACAAGGAGCTCATAGAAAAACAAAGAAATTGGACTGCTCATTTTAATAAATCTCGCCAATCGCGTAGTGATGAGCCAAGAGTGGACTCGAACAAATATTCTAGTGGTTATCAAGATAGGAAGTCACCGGAAGTATCCGAAAAATATGTAGTTCCTTCACGTGTGTATTCGCCACCGCTTTCACCTTGTGCCGGTGATTTCCAGGTGGAACGTCCTACTACCCTTCCCTCTTCCCTAGTAAGTCGAGTTACACCTATCACAAAAACCCCAAGTCCCTTAAAATCTGTTGCCTCTGTGTCACCGAGACCTAATAATCCCGTGCCGCCGATCCCGAAGGCTGAATCTTCGCTTTCGCCCCCCGCGAGTAGAGAAAATATAAGTTCACCTAGCAAAACAAATACTGACTGTACATCGCAACTAATAGGTCCTATTGAGAAAAATCCTAGCGTAAGATCATCAATTTCCCCTTCAGATGAGAGTGTAAGAAATGCAATTAAAGAAAATAATGATTTGTCCGAAGTTAGTTCGACTGACCAAACACAGTCTCCTAGTTATATATCGAAACCTATTGAAAGAATATCGCCTAACCCACCGTCACCATCAACAACACCAACGTCATTAGAGCCTGTTTCAGTTCCTCGAAAACAAAAATCGCCATCACCTTCAGCCAGAACACCAAAATCTCCAGCTTCACCGCTATACCACGAAAAAGACAGTTTGCTTCCAGCGGAACCCGAATCTTCAGTTTCACTGTTACCTATTGATAGAGTGTGTTCGCCCTCGTCAGATAATGTTACCGACGCAATTGCTCCTAATGATGAATATTCACCTAGTGCTACACATCAAGAGTCACCTATTCTGTCACAATCTAACGACAATATAAAAACGAAAAATGATTGTGATCGTGTCTCTCCGATACCACAAAGTCCAGTTACTTTAAATAATGGTTCAAGATCATCAAAAACTTTAGACGAAGACGCTTATGAGTGTGTAGATTATAGTGGAGACTGGGAAGAAAAAACTAGGCGGCGCTCTTCGACGCCGGAGTCTCCTACATGTCCAGCTAAGATAGAGGATGCGCCGCACTCCCCGCTACTGTCACCATTAGCGTCTCCTGTGCATCGTACTGTGGATTCCTCGCCGCCAGCTTCACTTCAAGCTTCACCCTCGCCTGGTATGTTATTGGCAATACATGTTTCTTACTCAATTCTACACAAAGTGCTTTATCTTTATTTCGTAAAATTTTATCGTTGCTTTATCTTCACTAGAAGAAATTATATTGACGTATTAATGAGATACACATACGTACATGAACATTACTTATAATACACAAATCGTCTGACTGTCGTATAATATTATTTTTGAGATTATACTGCCGATTTGAAACAAATGAATCTTTCGCTCATCTTGCTCAAGTTCTATGATTCAACTCAGATAACCTGATCTTTTACTTGTTCACCATTATTATCTTCAACCTCAATATCTTATCTATTGATGTACATGCCTCAGTCTGTTTCAACAAAGAATTGGTACCGCTTAGGTTGTTTTTAAGGAACGCCTATGTGTTTTTTATGATAGTCACGATATTTTCAGCGAAGTGTATATGTCATGATCAACTATATTTTCATTGAATATATACGAAGCTCCTCGCATTGAGTAGGTAAACAACCAGGAATCAAAACATAAGAAACAGTAAAGTGGGTGTCGATTGACGTACGCTTAGCGGTCTCCTGTTCAGCGGGTTCAATGTAATATTGAGGAAGTCAAGGTATTTGAGTCGTTGCGAGACTTGCGAGTCGATCCCGATTTAGATGCTCCGGCGCCGCCGCCGCCTCCGTCGTCGCGACGCAGTAACCCGAGCGACGTCGCCCTGTGCGCTCCCCTTCATAGCTAGACTAACTTTACGGGACCGTTTTGACAATTGACTACTCTCTTGACCCCTCGTTAATGTATCAGTCTTAAGATCTGTAAAGCTTTATTTACATTTTAAAAAGTGTGGGACTTTCTTATTAATTTCTGTGTGACGAAACGAGCGTAAGCCCAAATGTAAAAACAGTGATTATTCGTGACTGCAATTTTATTTAAACAAACCATGCCTTTGTCTATGTCTACAAACAAAAGCTAATTCAGTTCGCGATAAACTTTATGCAGAAAGTTCGAATCGCTCCTCTACTGGCTATTATCAATTCTGTTGTTGTAAGCTCCCCGGTGCTCTTTCTCGTTTTGCTTTTAGTCGTCGCATTCTGACTAGTGTGCGTTAGCTCCCAGCCTGAATATTAAATTAACCGAGCAACGTTTCGGAATTGATAAAGTATAAAGATCAAAAATATTTTCCTTGTTCGAAGAATCTGCGTATAGATATTTTTTATCTTTGTTGACCTTGAAAATTGCAATCGTGTGCTGCCTACGCTAATAAAAATTGTCTGTTTTTCTGAAGAAGTGTGTAGATCTTTCGTCTAGTTATGTTGCCAACTTGCTTATCTGCGGCTGTGTTTGTTTACAAAGCGCGCAGGTACCGGTGTGCGACAACTTCGCTGTCGTAAACCTTTATGGTGGTGTTTCACAGTCGAGCTACATTTAAAATCGCTATAATTTAATATATTCAAATTTAACAATGGGCAAATAAAAACCCTTTTCCCTTGGATTCTTTTTCTTCTCTCTGAAAAACGTAACGTTTAGTTTTGCGTGTGTCTTAATTGCACTTGTACAACGTGAACAAAATACGTCATTTGGAAGTGAATGTCCACGTGAGAGTGGTCGGAGGTGGCACAGGACGCCGGCGGCGATGGCGCGCTGATGCGGCGGGCGTCGCGCGTGCCCGTCGCATGCGCTCACTCAACATGCGCCTCTGCGGCTGTTGCCTCGGTCAGTTGCTTTGTTATTGTTTTGATTTTGCTTAGAAACATACTATTTGGATCACTTCCCAGCCGCGGTTTATTGCTGGAGCGAACGCGTCTCACCCGCTGTTATATAGAAAAATCATTGTATTCTGCCACTAAAGGTTGATATTTGAAGAGTTAGGGTCTTTATGCTCTGTTCTAATTTAATAAATTGTGTTAGTTTTACTGTTAGGTATGTAATCTCTGTACCTAATGGGCCGACGCCAAACATTATTTCACCCTTAACTTTAAACTATTCCAGATAGACATAATACAAGCTGAAATATGATTGAGATTATATAAGACACTACACGGGCCATGCTCATGGCCATGCACAGCCCATGATTCATTGTTATAAAATTTACAATATGTGACCAACGGCTTACTCTAGCTATAAAACTTAAACCTACTTTAGCATTGAAATTCAATAACGCGATTCAGCTACATACATATAATGATATATCTCTTGTGAATGAACGTTGTTTAGAAGCGAGACTTGTACGTTCATGTATGAATGTAGTTCATATCAATCGTATACAATATCGTTCTTGGCCTTCTTAGCACATCGAGTCCATTCAGCGAACCATCGCTGCATTGTGCTCATATTATGTTCTGTTTGAATTATATGTATGGACTTTGATGTGATCATGTGCCATTTCTCATTAAAAAGAGATAACATAACTGGTCTTCAGTCTGGATTGTAACAAAAAAAAACTTTATAACAAGGCATTACTTATCACTTGGTATTAGATTTTCTTAAAGTGATATTGGACATATTTTCTTAAATTAATAACAGTTTATTTGAGGACAAAATCTATAAACAGAATTGCTTTTCGAAGATGAAGCGAGAATGCTGTTTCAAATCCTATAAGCGGGAAGAGCATACTCTACTTTTTTCTATAAGCAGTTTTTGCAACGTGGTCATAATAACACGTACCTATGTACGGTAAAAATAAAATAGATGAGTACGATGAAAGAGTTTGGAAAATCCGTATTATGGTCCTATGCGTTAACAAGCATTTTAAATAACCTTTTTTATTCGTGCCCAGTGGAAATTCTTCATGAACTTCCTTCGCCCCGGGAAGGGCGAAGGGGTATGGCGGACTCCTACCGGCTAAAACCACTGGAGCGATCTTATTCGGCACAGGGAGGCTCCAGGTCCTCGTATGATCACACTAGAGATTTTAAATAACCTGCCTATCAAATACACAACTAATGTTACCACATTAGTTGTGTATTCAAGTTGATAGATTTAAAAATCTACATATAAATCACACCAGCATATTATGAGTTGTGCTATGTTAGCGTGGGGGCATCCACTCCACATCAACGAGCATTAGTTGAAATGTTCGCTACCTTTTTTGGAAGGTCGTCCTCATGTATGCCACTTGTAAAGGTGTCTTACTTCTACAAGGTTAATTGGATTAAAAATATACCTTGTAAATATGTCTTCATTGGTAATGTCTTAGGTTTTCGCGATTATTACTCATTATAATAAAACAGTCTGCAGTGTGAACATGCTTTAGGCAAACCTGACCATTTTCTTCGTTTTGATCACCCTCAAGTTCTCGCGAAAGAGAACCAATATGTACCTACAATGATTCGTGAGGCTATTGAAATTTAAAAAAACATCCTAATATTAATAGAGAAGATGATTGACAGATGCCACCTGTTTGGAATCCAGCTATTCAAATAATAAAGTCCCAACCAACATACCTCACTAAAAAAAATCAGGACACTGAGTGATTACCTACTACGTGCATCGTAACTAATTTTTTAATTAGAATTGTAGGGTAGATAAAATAAAATAACTTTAAAAAAACATGTAACGACGTTTGTCACCTTAGTTAGCCTGCGACCACGAACGCTGCTGTGTTCGAAACGTCAGGAAAAACAATAATCTATAATATACGCGATGTAATCCGTTTAAGTGTTTTATTATAATAAGATCTCCATTCTACTAAATATTAGCATTATACGAAAGTATATTCATAAAGGTGGCTCGAGCACTTATAATAATATATACCATAGAGTTTATATGAAATAATTATAAACCAAAAGTTTATATTAATTTATATGACATTCCATTCGTATGTTATTATATCGATATATAGTATTCGAACTGATTTCCCTATTTCGTTTCTGTTTAAAATCTATCGCTTCTATTTTTACTCGCATCTAATTTTACTTTCACCCTCTTTCTTTTGTCACCACAGATTGTCTCCTATTCTAACCGAACCATAAGTGCTCGCTTTGTCGAGGTACCACGAAGTCCAAGTGGCATTTAACACACAATTTCATATATAGTTCCATGGACACATTCAGGTCCATATGTATGTAGTTGAGTTTTAATTAGTAAAGTGGGTATGATTCGCTCTCGTTGTCTCGGGAGATCGCGTGATCATTCTAACGGTTAATCGTAAATTCATGCGTTCCATAGATTACTTATAAATGTTGAATGGTCAGACGGTTGTTATCATGCATTATTTTTTGTGGATGTGTCTGTATAATTATCTCGCGATCTGGGAATAAAACTATAGCATATAAATTGTAAACAAATAATAATTTCCAAGAGATATTTTTATGATAAACGTCTCTAGTATTCACTAAGATCTTAAAACGTGTACATGTTTTTTCGTAATTCGTTCCAAGTATCGGTAGCGTAAAGAATTTGTACTTTTCGTCTGGACACAGCGTCATCTAGCAGGACGTACAAGGGCATTTAATAAAATCGTCGCATTTCATAGACGGCCGTATACGTACTTCAGATAACCAAAGCTGTGGCCTGCGTTTGTGTTAAAATAACGTGTGCCGGTTTAATGTTTGTTTATGTTAGGCACCTGTATACTCGCCACCTGCCCGCCTTGCGGAACTAGAGTATCGGCGTTAAAAATAGTATATACCTCATTAGCCTAAATTTGCTCTACTCGCTCCACAAATAACATATTTTTACTGTTTTATTAGGCCGAAAACTTTGCTATAGTAAGATTATTTTTTATAGAACAAACTATTTCTTCTAAATAGGTCCAAATGCAAATTATATTTAGACAAGATATAAACATGACGTTTCTGTCATCAAAATAATCTGGCACTTACGTATATTATTTAGTATTGTTATCAGTAAGTAGCTAATATAGAATTAGTTACTGATAAAATGTTTGAATAATTTTTGATTATCATGTAGTAAATCAATTCCGTTCTTCGTTAAAATCAATAGATGACTTAAAACGTTATCAACAGGTTCCGTCTGTCCAAAACGTAAAGACAACTAACTGCTTCTCAGCATGCCATAGCCTTGGAGAAGAAACGCTAAAAGGAATATCCCTGTCAGCTCCATAATCCTATAAAACTGATATCAACAGCGGGCGGAGGTCGCAAGTCGTCCGAGGCGGAAGAAGTACCGCGGCGGAGCGGTTCGCGGGCGTCCAGTGTGTCGGACGAGGGCGGGTTCAACGAACCCTCGCCCGAGGTGGTGGCGCGCCTGCGGCCTGCGGAATACCGCGAGCCACCCCCACCAGCGCCCCCGCTCACTAAAGATATAAGGGATGCTGAGCGGGCGCGATCTGACCCTGAAACAATCTCCGTATTGCAGCAGGTATTTATATCGCCTCTGCTGTAGTGGTTAGTAACTTGGTACTCTCGCACAACAGATAAGTGCCTAGGGGGTTCACTGTTTTTAAATCTATATGCATGATCATCTCATTTCGACCGAATAAAGTTCACTGCTGGACACAGGCCTCCCTCAAAGGTCACCACAACGACCGATATCGCTTGGCAGGCGGGTTGGCGATCGCAGTTGAGTTGTTAATGTATTCGAAGGACGCTGCTCCCATCCTCCGTCTAATCCCGTAGTCGGCTTTTACGACACCCACGGGATGAGATGGGTTGATGCTATTCGTAACCGGCACCACACGGCACATCTAGTCCATGATCATATAGTTCCTAACTTTAGGCTGTACTCTTAAGTTACAGTGGTAGAAAATGCCTTTGGTACTAAGTCCGCCTTTGTACATATTTGTTCATAAAGAATAAATAAACCAGCCACCAAGTTGATAAACGCCAAAACCTTTAAGAAAAGATAAAATAACAGCGTTTCGCAATTCCTACTATTTCAGGATTCCGGCGTGGTAGTGAGCGAGGCGAGCCAGGGCTCCATAGAGGTGCTCGACAAGTCGACCACAAGCCAATGGAGCGTGTCGGAGGGCGAGAACGCGTCCGGGGAGAGCGGCCGCGGCGCCGACGGGGGCGATGCGCGCTGGGACGATGCCGACGCAGACTGCAAGCAGCCCGACAGCATGACCCCCGACGAGGCAGAGATATTGCTTAGCTCGAGGTGACGGTCGAATTAGTAGCTTGAAGATGCACTTTTTATTGTTTGGCACAGTCATATATCGAATTACGCAAAGGGTTTTCCACGACTGCTTTTTTGAATGGAGCATCATACTCATTCTTATATTCGCAACTTATAACGTTATATTACGGTATTAATAAATAAAAATAACTCAAGCTTTTTAGTACTGGACTTGCTTTAATTCATAATTTTTATTATAAATAAGGAGCACAAAATAAAAGTTCGATCATTATCGTTACACATGGTATATTACGGCCCTGTCTTGTAACTTCGGGGTATGACTGTAACAGATAATAATATTCAAAGTTAAGTATTGCAACTATTTATAACACTTTGATTTAGTTAGATTAACAAATTTATTGTAGTTGGTTACATAATATGGCGTCACATCAATTCTGTTTAATTACTTTATCTGAAGCACGTACGCTATGCGGAACTAAATTACTGTTTAATATTTGTCACACCTTTCTTCCTCGATGTAATCATGCTATTAAGAACTTTATTTTCTAGCTAATTTTGTTTCTAATTGAAACGCGCGATGATAATTTTCGCCTTGAATGCATGATTCCACTACACACTTATAAATGTCTATCAATTTCGCCGCGTTCTGTACTTCATCTTTTATAATATCGAGGACGAAGTGTCAATAGGTACTATGTTCAAAAATCTGGTTTTAGAGGAGACGAATAAAATAGTTATTCCCTTTCGATAACTATCTATATTGACTTATAAAAATATGTATGTATTTACTACTTGTTCCAAGTGCTATTTGGATAGGACCTTTTTAGAATGGACCGCCGTTTGACGTCAACTGACAACTGTTAGTAACGTCAGCAATGCTATCGAGCGTATAATAATATTGTTTAGGTTATTTATTTTTGCATGGTATTCATTTATGGTACTTTTTGACCAAAATGAGTGCTTGAAAACGGAATGTGCTAAAAAACTGCTCGGGAAATTCGTATGAGAGCAAATGATTATTTTAAAAGAGACAATGCAGAAATATTTAATAAACTTTGACAACTGTTTGAGAGATGCTTATGAGAGTAAATTATTATTTTAAAAGAGAACGAGATGGTGCAGAAATATTTGTTAAAGAGTGTTGGTACGTCAGAAATAGTGATTCTGAAACAGTTATTGTCGGACATAACCCACTATCTTAACTTATAAAACAAATAAATTTACATATTAAATTCCTCCTATTGTTTTTCTGACACTACGCATAATTACTGCTGCGTAAAGCAGTTCGAAAAGGCCCTATCCTAATAGCATTTGGAACGCATTCAATTTTTTGATTAAGAATATCTATATGGGTCGTTCTGTAATATTTTAAAAATCACAGTAAAAAGTTAAGGGTTGCTAAAATGAAGAGAAGTTATTGACACTTCATCGTAGATATGTATCTAATATTTTGGTAAATACGCTATTCTATATTTTCTTTTTTCAGGAATTGATATTTGTAAAGCTTAGTATAACATTAAATGTCGTATTTTTATCATTTGCATGCTGCCTGTCCGCACAACGCTTCATTATTGCCTGATATTTGCAGTATTCTGGAGAAAAAACTTAGGTAAGCTCGGGGGCTGTACACCTGTCGTTTTCTTCTATGATGCATATTCGTAGTATGCTTTTTAAATATGCTACTATATTATCGTAAACACTAAGCCAAGAATATAAACAAATTTTAAATTAAGTATTAGAACTTTTGAAAGTTTAGCATCCGCATTTACAAGAGTTCAATAGTAACTTATAAACGCTCCTGAGGCGGGTGCACGCGGCAAACTTAATGGTTATACTCGTCCTCGCTTTTTGTTAAATCTCCCATGACAAAAAGTAAGAACATTGAACTTTCTAAGCAGCTCCATGACTTGTTAATATTTTTGGCAAAATGTAAAAATGTGTACTGCACTGTAGGATAGCGGTCATTGTAGTGTACAGTTAGATAATATTGCATTGTGTTCAGGCAAGAAGCTCTGCTGTCGGATGAACAGGCGCAGGAGATCGTGGCGATGTTGTCGCCGCACGCGCTGCCGCACGACAACGGCGTCTCGCTCAACGACAGCTACCAGTCCGTGCTCTCGTATGAGAGGTACTAAAATCACATTTGGTTTCAATCATTCAAGACTGACGATTCCGTTATAGTTCTGCACCTACATACGAACTGAAATTATTTTTCCCGGCGGATCCTTACAAATTGCAAGTGAAACGTAAAAACACGAAGGTTGAACGCGAAAGCTGTATTTATACTCTCTCCACCCTCTTTATACAATGAATAATTAGTTCCTCCATACATAAAGCGTAATATTTATATAATAGCGCAATATTTTGACGACACGGTTGGTGCAGTGGCTGATACAGTCGACTGCTGCGCTTCCAGGTCGCGGGTTCGATTCCCGCACGGAACAAATATTTGTATGATCTACAGGTAGCTGTTCCGGGTCTGGGTGTATTGTGTGTGAAATTTATGTCTGTAAATGCACCCACGACACAGGAGAAATACTAGAGTGGGGCAAAGTTAAAAAAAAAAAAAAAAAAGATATAACATGTATACTAAAATGTGTGTTACAGTATGCAGTCAGTGGATGAGAGCTACGAGTTCGTGTCGCTGGAGGCGGACAGCGGCCAGGCGGGCGCGGCGGGGGCGGGGGGTGCGGGGGGCGGCGACGCGCGCCCGCCCGCGCCCGCGCCGCCCGGCGCCGCCGCGCTGTACGAGCACTACCCGCCGCACCAGCTGCGCGAGCTCGGCGAGGAGAACGGCATACACTACTTCGAAGATGGCCACTTCTACACCGAGGTCAGTCCGGGATCATTTGGGGTTCATTATGAAGATATGTAACCATATCGTACCAGACTTGTCAACGCCAACGTGACAAAGGGATTGGTCATCGCAATATGGTTGATAGGTACTGTAGTTGATAACTAAATATTTAGTGTAATTTCCGAAATTGCTATGTTCAGTAAACGTCGTCTTAATCTTGCCTAGAATGGTGCCTGTACTTGGTAGTTTTTTTAAATGGCAATAGGATGTTTCGATATTAATTTAAACCATTATCTTACAGGTTGCTGGACTTCCGCCTATTGAAGAAGACGAGGACGATGATTATTACCCACCAGTGTTTGTTAGAAAAAATACCAAAGTCAAATTCAGGTAGGCATATAATATGTTATAATTCATTTTTTTTTATTTAAGTCAGACCCGGAACAACTACCTAGATCAAAGAAATATTAGTTCCGTGCGGGAATCGAACCCACGACCCGGGGTGCAGCAGCCGAGTGCATCAGCCACTGCACCAACCGTGCCGAAATTTTGACTGTCTCATGCCATTGATTTCTCAATAATTTATCGGTTTTGATATTGATGCGATGCGCGTTTTCTTGTCTGACTCGTGTATGTGCGACGCGTACAGCACAAAGCAGCTTACTTTAGATCGATAGTAATTTGAACTTTAAGAACAGAGAATAAAGTATAAATCACAATAAAGCCCACAGGATTGTGCGATGCTTAAGCGACGTGCATGCGGAACTCGCCCAATAAAATAGCATCGGAGGAATGAGCATTTACACCTTGCTCAATTCTTCCTATAACCGTCACTATAAGGAAAAGGCCTTAAGAATATGATAATATTATGAGTTTATGACAGTAAATTGATTTTAATACAACATTGCAGTACGAATCCAATGCGCGTGTTCTCGACGCACTCAGTGCGCGAGTACGATCGGCGCAACGAAGATGTGGACCCGGTGGCCGCAAGCGCCGAGTACGAGCTAGAAAAACGCGTCGAGAAGATGCACGTGTTCCCCGTCGACCTTATCAAAGGATCCGATGGACTTGGACTCTCTATTATTGGTATGTTTATTAGACTCCATAGATAGTGATAGTAGAGTTCTATGATATGTGGAGGTCAGAGCCTGATATCATACCAAATAGGCTAGAAACTGAGGGGCGTGAGGTATTAGAGACAAGACAATAGATTAATCAGGGACCAAAAAAATACTTTCGGGTTAGAAGGAGACGTGCCAGTTACTCCCCGGAATGAGCTGAAGCGATGAAAAGCTCGCCAAATCCATAAAATGTTTGGTGTAATTTGACTGTTGTGTTTTTTTAGCTAGCTGAGTGACCTTGAGCTTTCTTACGAGACTCGTAGTGAGCAACCACGTGTCATATCAATTATATAAAATTTGAACTAGTTTACAAACTTCGCCGACCGAGGTCCTAGGTTTGATTTTCTGGTCAGTCAGTTTTCTCTATTAAAGTTCAGGTCACCTTCCTGAGAACATTGAATGGGACAGTACACCATTATGCAAAGCATTACCTCTTTGAGCAATACAAACGTTAAGTTACTAACAAGATCTAGCTGTATTGCGCAGCCAATTGTCCCGCGACAATCGGGCACCTGGCGTTTCATATAAGGCCGCGCATATAGCGGCGCTGTGTATTGCACTCGTTTCTAAAACGAATGTTGGTAAGCTTTGAACTCAAATGTAAACTGCTAATAGGTATGGGTGTTGGTGCGGACGCTGGTCTGGAGAAGCTGGGCATATTCGTGAAGACTATAACAGAGAGTGGTGCCGCTGCTCGCGACGGACGTATTCAAGTCAACGACCAGATTATTGAAGTCGACGGCAAGAGCTTGGTGAGTCTATTATGGAATGTAAATGGGTCTGTAGGGACACATTATCATCTCAGCCCAAAATGTCTCTTGCTGGGGCTCCCAATAACCACTGCTATGAACTGTCTTCAGGGACAATGTTTTGCACATATCCAAACATTCACCATACTGCAATCAGGCTATTTAATGTATCTGAAATTTATACAGACACCAGACATATCGTCCCGTACAGTAGCTCGCTAGGCAGCCATATGTGCCTGGAAATAAGATCTCTCACCGATCGCGATCTCCAGGCCCCGTTCCTCTACGTACCCCGTTAAGAATTAGATTAAGCTTACCTGAAAGAATTAATGATAATCCATTACAAATCGAATTTCTGAAACTCTTATTTTGTAATACCCAATTTTGTTTGTGAATATAATTGAATACTTTCTTTTTAGGTGGGTGTAACGCAAGCGTACGCAGCATCAGTGCTTCGCAACACATCGGGTCCTGTGAAGTTCCTTATTGGGCGAGAGAAGGACCCTGAAAACAGTGAAGTGGCGCATCTCATAAGGCAGTCGCTCGCCGCAGACAAAGAGAGGGAGGAAAGGTATTTCTTACTGCATTGTACTTACGTTACTTTTTTACCCGGACATGTTTTTTGGCACATTAAATTGTAATCGTGAACTATGTTAACACAACATAAATGTTGACAGTTTATTATGGGACAATATTTCGCCGCGTTAGTGGTTGCTGTTGAGCACGTATACACTATACGTGTTCAACTTCAGCCATTCCTCTAATATAAGAATCGGAATATTCCGAATATTCGAAATATTCGGGTATAGGCGCTTTTTCCACCCATTTCCCTATCCCCATATCCATAAGTAGCAATAGGTTTGGTAGTAGAACATACTTCAATTTTAATATATTGTTCAGGGCGAATCGCGAGCGTCAGAGACGTCAACAAACGGAGGAGGAGGACTCAAATCAGACAGCGGTAGCAGAAACGTCCGCGCCGCAGACTCGCCACCCCGATATCAATGAGCTGCGATCTTTTCTTCAAGAGGTTTGTATTACAAAGTTATTTAACATTGTAGTTCCAGATAGTTCCGTGATGTTGCCGGCAAAGAATAGATAACCTCTCTTGAAAAAGGTGACGAAGGGTGGACATGAAGAGGATGGGAATAGCATCCTCCCGTGTGCTGATAATATATGCTGCAATTACCAATCCGCCTGCCGAGCGTGGAAGCTGACTGGTTTCTGATTTTCTTCTGGTTTTCACAAATCAATGGGGAATAACGATATTCTAAAGTCAGACTTTTGTCGTTGATTACTAACATCGATATTCTGCTAATATAAATAAAGTGTTGATCCGCATCTCAAGGATCTAACGTATCAACTACTTACCTGATATACACATATTAACCGCGCGGCGTGTCATAAACACGTGCAATGGCGTGTCCTGCGATCACTGGCGCGTGCGCAGCCTACGAAACACGCGCCAACTGGCTGCCCGGCCTTACACGGCTCCCTGTTGTGCAGCTGGTGGGCATGGAGTCGGGCGGCGGCAGCTCGGAAGAGATATCGGTGCGCGTGCGCGAGTGGTGCCAGCAGCGCGCGCCCGACGAGCAGCTGCGGCGCGCGCTGGCCGCCGCCGCCGACACGGCGCACCGCGCGCAGCGCAAGTACGACAAGGTAAGCGCGCCGAGGTTCACTACAACCTGTTTTGATGGGTAACATCTTTCTTCTCGCTCTCCTGCTATCTGTGGGAGTGAGTTCGTGAAAAGGGTCGAAAGTGGGTAACGGGAAGCCGGAGAGGATTTAAAAATAGAATCAAACAAACTAATGTTATAATAAAAAAAAACATTGCTATACAAGGCAAATTCAAGAAGTTAATATCAACAAGGAGATTCCATCAATTATATATAAAAAAAAAAATGCGGTACGCTCCATTTTTGTAGCATTACAAAAAAGTTTTGATTCCAATTATTACTTGTCTGTGGCAGCGATAGCTTTGGCGCATTCCCGGTGATGTGCTGGGTTTTGGCGCCATTCATACATTTTGTTGTACTGAATTTCAAACTTTTGTTGCTTATTACCAAGGGAGATGTCAGATGTTACACATCATAAACGACTACTGCAAGGCTCATTCTTTTTATCTATGATGGGCTTTTCGCATACATCTCGAAGGAGATGTGGATGTTCAACCGTACAATTTGGCGAAGCGAAGCAGCCTCCAGCCTGATTTACTACAATCAGCGTAAATTATTAATGAATAATAATTATATTCAAGTTCCCCTTAAAATGAGACAGACTGATGTAACCGATCGCCTATAGTGGAGACCTTTGTGCGGCAGTGGACGTCATTTGGCTGATATGATATGATGATAAGGCTAGGCACAAAGGACTTAATGCTATCAAATCAGATAGTCTACTTTGGTCGCGGTGGGGTAGATCCTCTTGCTTCGCTAAGACGAAGCATACTGGTGCGGTGGCAAGCGACACTCCCACTGTATTCCAGATTATACGTATACTTATTATAAATAACTGTAGTGTACTACGGATTAGTGGTTGTTTTTCAATTAAATTGTGCAATCCGGATGTTATTTCCTTAACGTTTGCTTATGTTTTGTCTATAAAATGCAAAGCCAGTAAAGATTGGATGGGTCCCCTTTGTATTTTTTCCATTGAGGAGGTAAACAAGCGGAGCAAGAGCAAGAGGCACCGATGCGTAACCTACCTTTTATGCCTAGGCCGCACTCATTATTGAGATGTATGTAGCCATAATTTCGCGAAGACTTCGGCGTTTCGGATAAACCGAACACATTTCGCTCCGTTGTCGGTAAACTCTCACATCGAAGGATTTTCTCGCGATGAACTTCGCTTGTGCGGCCACACTTTAGTCGGCGCACAGACATTGAACGTAGCTGACATGTCAGCGTTAAGTTATGTATTTGGAGTAACAAGATTTTTTTGGAGTTTATCGCAATAAATATTACGAGGCGAAGCCGATATATATATCTTTTAATTTTTTGATAAGACAAAAAGTAATAATTAATTATATCCGCCACAAAATAAAGAGCGACATCGGATGTCCTCGCATCGTATGAGGCCTCGGCATTAGGGACATACCTATTCTTAGAGCCAAGTGATGTAACGATATCGCGTGGGCTGCGCAGGCGCGGCGCGCGCTGCGCGAGTGGCGGCGCACGCGCGCGCTGGTGGCGGCGCGCGAGGAGTGGTGGGGCGGCGCGCTGCGGGACGCGCACCGCGAGTACGCCGCCGCGCTGTCGGCGCTGCACGACCGCGTGGCGCGCCTCGAGGTGCTGCTGCTGGTGAGCGAGACAGCGAGAAGCACACTAATTTAACGAATCAACATAAACAAAAGTACTGCTGACATTGCGTATGTCGCTTGCTAATCTATACAGTTTTTGACGACGCGGTTAACGCAATGTCGTGGGTTCGATTCCCCTGCGCAACAAACAACTGTACGGCCTACAGGTAGTTGTCCCAAATCTAGGTGCATGTACTTGTGGAATTTATGATCTGTACCCACGACACAAGAGAAATACGAATATGGAGCATAGTTTCCTTTATATTTAGTTTTTTTTCCATGTGGTGTCCAGATTAAGAATATTTATTTCCATTGTATCTCCTGCCGTGGATGTCGTAAAAGCCGACTAAGGGATTCCAAACCTGAAGGGCGTGCAACAGAATCCCTTCTGTAGAACAGTAGCCTTACTGCGCTCACCAACCAATTCCCCCCAAAATTACGACACAATTGTGTAAATCTACGGGGGAGGCCTTTGTTCAGCAGTGGACGTCCTATGACTGTGCTATACTGACGCGCTCTGATATGATGATTTTTTTACGTATTCTTCATTTAGTATCAGGATTTATAAATAAGCACCACTCGCATCTGCTCCTTGGACATCGTAAAAGGAGACTAATAAATTCTAAGCCAGAGCAGCAGCGTCCGTTCTGTGGACATGCGCTCACCAACCCAGCAAAGCCCCCAAATACGACACAAATAAGCCGTCAGTCGGTCAATGTGAAAATCTGTAAGGGAAGCTTTTGAGCAACAGTGAACGTCCTTCGGCTGATATGATAACGGTGATGATGATTCTACCGGCTCTGCATTCACATCGGAGGGGCACCAATCCTCGTTCCTTTACAATACAAAATTGATATCGTTTTCAGGAGACTCAAAAGAAGGCAGGTCTCCCTGTAATGCTGCCGCACGAGCCGTCAGCGCGCCGTGAAACTCCTCCATTGCCACGCCGGCCCGACCCGGATCCGTTGTTGATAAACAGTTAGTATACATTAACTTCCAAAACCGATACTCAACTTCCATACCTTATTAGATAGAGAAAAGTTGTCCGATTACGTATATTATTAATAAAATTTATACAAAGCGATTGATTGAGATGGGTCAGTGTGGAAAACACGCTTCTACCCCGGGGAAGCCCGGAGGGCATACCGGACTCCTCCCGGCTATAACCCAGTGGTTAAGATGACCGCTCCGGTGAGCGGGTCATCTTGGCCACTCAGGCTGACCTGGAGCCCAGGTCGAGATCGACTACAATCACACTGGTCCGACTTATAATCCTCCGAGATATGCTTAAAGGCATATGGATATGACTGTAAAACAGTCACTGCAGCTAGCGCAGGGGAGGTGACTAAAAAGGCCTCCCGCCTCCAGGCAAAGCTCTGGGGAGGATTGTAAAGCCTCGTTGTGCGGTTAGCGCACATGACCACCTGCGTACCGCCTTCAGGGGGTCGCTCAGTGTGAGCATGCAGGTTCCCCTATCTACGCGCGCGCTACCTCTAATGCCCCGCCATACATAACAACGGCAGAGAGTCAGGCGTGTCTGACGTGAATGCCGGCGAGTCCCCCGTAGTGGCGTCTAACTTCCTTTCCCCAGCTGCCGGTGCAAGGCACCCACTTCCCTCTTAATTGGAGGGATAAGGCGCTTGAAGTGCTTTTCGAAGTCCCAACGACTTTCCAGGGTGAGGCTCAAGTACTTCATGTACTACTTTGATTGCATTGCGTACATACACGTGATACATTGCGCGTCACCAACGTATCCACACGAACTGGGTGGTTCCTGCGTGGCGGAATTCCGTACTTAGTTGTACGGACACTATCTTACACTATCGATTACCGAGCTATCAATTATTCGATACTAATCTAGTATGAGTAATAGTCGGGTATGAGCATTTTTGAAAATAATGGAACGCTGTTTTTATCATTACAAAAATGGACAACGTGTTTTTTAGGACAAATTTATCTTCTATCAGTTTCAGATTTTTCCATATTGAGTATCAACCCGTCTCAATGGATCAGCCTGTGTGTGTACTGTAATTAAATACGGTGCACAATTTAAGAATGTTAATTTAACAAGTCGACCGCCTTACAGATCCGTGGAGTTCCGACAGCGACCTATCAGACTTATCGCCCGTGGAGGACGAATATGCCAAAGTAGACAAATCAAAACGGTGCGAAGCGCCCGACCTCGGCGACGTGACAGAGCCCACCACTGAAGAAGCTAAACCTGCTGCTCCCGCGCCGGCCGCGCCGCCCACGGGGCCCCCCAGCGGGCCATCAGCCGCGACGCCCCCCGCGCCCGCCCCCGCTCATGTGCCACACGCGACCCATAGTTCTGCGCAGCCGACAAATAATCTACAGGATACACAGTAAGATTATTGTTCTTATTCTTCGATTCTCACGAGTCTCTCGTGCAGGCCAAGACTATCGTGCCTATACGCTTCGACCAATATGAAATGAATGTACAGGCCTTGTCAATAATAATGAGTCGGAACAATCAGGCATACCTAATTATAAGTTTTTATAGTGCATATCTTACAAAAAGAGACAGCGAATATAATAACTACGTGAAAAAAAGAGAACACCTGTTCTTCATCAGTTGCTCTTGCACTATTTGATATTTGAAGACATTTGGTCGGAATATTGTATCGGCACGCGAAGTGTTAGCTTTCCTGATCACACTTAGTATGTACGTATATTTCAGTCTTTTTCTACAATTGTGCGTTGGCATAGCAACAAAATGGAGACTACTAAACAATGTTAATGCAATTAACGCTCGCTGTGGAAATCTAAGGGGAAGGCCTTTGTTCAGCAGTGGACGTCCTGTGGCTGATATGATGATGACAAATTAAAGTGATACTTAATATTGTACTTCGTGGTATGGATGCCTGAACTTTTATTTTTGTTATGTTTTTGCACAAGTTAATTGGATTGTATTTAATAATAAGCCAACGTGTTCACTTCTAATCGGTATAGACCTACTGAGACGAAGTGAGAGCCGGCGCTTACGTTATAGACTTCAAAAATCCGTACGTATGGGCCACGTCCATTTATACTGGTCGAACGAAGCATAAACTTACTAGAATAGAACAGAATAATTTAACAAACACTTTTACACGTCATATTGAAACAACGGAGGGCTTCGCTACATGACAACCTCTGAGAAGAAATGCTGAAAGAAACACAGGGTTAGGTCTTTTTACTCATAGAACGCATATGTGGAGCGCATTTTTATAGCATTACAAAAAAGTTTTTATTTCAATTATTACTTATCTGTGGCAGTGCCCGCTTTAGCGCATGTGCGGTGGTGTGCTGGGTTTTGGCGCCATCCTTACAGTTTGTTGTACTGAATTTCGACCTTAATATATGTTACTTACTTTCACCTTAATAATGTTGCTTATTACCAAGGTCAGTCAGATGTTTCATATACTATGTGCCTACTGTAAGGCTCGCTCGTTGTTTTATGAGAATTGTTATCACGTGCGATTTAAAGTTCCCAGCAGTTAGATAGTAAAAGGAGTTTATTCACAGGTCAATATCGTCTGCAGCAGGCGTGGGCGCGGGCTCGCCGCTGGGCGCGTCGCGCGAGCTGGACGCGGCCGTGCCGCGCGGCGCGCTGCTGGACACGTCGGCGCACCGCGCGCGCACGGACCTGGCGCGCCACCGCCACCACGCGGCACACTCGCCGCACTCGCCGCATTCCTTGAGCAACGCTAGCTCGGTCAGTATTACCTTCGTTCCTGTGTGGGAGCTGCGCCGAATCAGTCTAACGCCGCTACTGAATAACAGCTCTACAGATTTCCACACAGTTGTGTCGTCATTTTGGAGGGAAGTTGACATTCATCCTTCCTCTAAAATAAATTCAACAGATGACATACATGCTTATACATGTTAACACCAATATGGGTATGTTACTCACACAATCACACATGCACAGACACACTCATATATACACAAACTGACACATTTTGTATTAGATTTAATTAGCTTTTTCTTTATTTTTTATCACATAGTCACAGAATACTTTTAGTTCTCTTGTATTCTTTTCATATACTTTAGATGCTAAATTAATATTACTATTAGAGGAAGGAAGCCTGGAGATCCGTCATACAGGTCCCGAATCTAGTTCGGACTCCAGCTCCCATAAAGGCATTAACTTATTAAGCATAGTTTGTATTCATTTGTAACCATTGTACCTTTTTGAGAGAATAAAATAAATAATTATTATTATATTTCCTTTATTTAAACTGAATACATATAAATTACATTTTTAAATATACATCATACAAAAATATACATTTAAAAATATAAAAAACAGTAGCCCACCGGCATCGGGAACAAGGTCCAAGCTGCCGGTGGTCAGGGCTCCAGAGAGAGGAACCTCCTAACAATACGAGCCGTGCCTAGGAGTACCGCTTTCTGCATCAAGCCCTTGACCCAGCCGCCTAACGAGAGCCTCTTCAGTTGTTGGTCGAGGCTCTTGGCCATTAGGCCATTGGCCGTAACGACTATCGGCACAATGATTGCAGAGTCTACTTCCCACATGTCGACAACCTCGTGCGCCAAGTCAAAATTCTTTACATTTATTATATTTATCATTACTCACCACGCTTGGCAGGCGAGTTTGTGAGCGCAATGGCTACTGTTCCACAGAAGGGACGCTAATACTCCTTCCCCTGGTTTAGAATTCCCTAGACGCCTTTTTAAGACATACAGACCCTGGAAAGAAACGCAGTGGTACTATATTATGAATCCGGACATGACACGGATCGCGGCCATATAATTTATAAGTGAACGTTCACTACATTCTTTGACCGCAAGATATACGTTCGCGAACATACTCAGGCATGTAGCGAGGTTGAGTTACATAGAATGGACCACACCACATCAAAACGAACGAAAAAGCTTTCTCCTAGGATAAACGCTAGCTACGCCAATGCACACGCTGTAGCACCACGGTCAATTCATGTGCATCACTAACTCACATTTTCAATTTTTATTTACAGCTGTTCCAAACTTATTTGCAATACCAATTAAATCTGATGTGAACACTTTAAAATTTTGTTACAGTACGACGGTCTGGATGATTCGTACAACGACTCGGCGGACGAGTCGCTCAGCGAGTCGACATCAGGAGGACCAACTCACGTCGGTGCCGTGAGTTCTAAATTTATTTAGTTTTTAACGATGAACTCATTCGTACGGTTTATGGAACTGCGATATCAAAACTTCAAAATTTTAATGATTACCGGCGGGCTGATTACCTAAAAACAGGAACATCAGACGCGATAGCAGCTATCGCGCAGCCAAGGATCCTGCGGTGGTGAAGCGACAAAAAAAATGGTATTACGTAAGGCATCGCCCGCCAGTCGCTATTGTAGAAGATGCATAGTCACTAGCGCCAGTATCTACCAGTGGTACTAAAAAGAATGAACGTTTTTAGTTCATTGATTGTCCGACAGAGGCGCGTCAGAGATCTTCGCCTGTTTAGTCGCTATCGGCAAATAGGCAATACCAAAGAGTATATTAACTATTTATAAGAAAAGAGAGCCCTCTCGAGTGAAAATGTTGTCCCTGTAGCAAAGCCGCCATCTATCATTGGCGGCTCTAACTAATCTTTATATATAAATGTACGTAGGTATATACTTTTATTGTACTAATGAATAAACATAAGACAACACATTCAAATTCTGCAAGTATTTTCATCATTGCTAATTCATATTATTGTATTTATATTTTTTATATATTATACACGAATAAAAGCAATGATAGGAAAATACTAACAGAATCTGAAAGTGTAATCAAAACAACCAAATTATGACAAGGGAACACTATTATAAACAAAATTGCTGTCATTAATAATTATTTATTGTGTTTACAATTTTTCTTTAAATAAAATTGTGCAGCTTGCTTTAACTTTGTCATACACATCGAAAATGGTCACTCATAACAGAACACTCAACAATACTTAAATTAACAATGAATAATAACAAGATGGGGAAATGTAAATTTAGCAACTAAATCTCCACAAGAACTCGGATATGCGCGGAATCGAGGGGGGGTCTTGACGTTTGATAATTTACGTTGGCGTTGGAGCAAATTACGCCTGTTGCAAAGCGTCTGGGATTTAGGTAATCAGCCTGCCGTCCGGTCCTTCTAGAAATAGTGCTTAGTTCGACGCGTTTGGTCGGAACACAGGTCGATCTATCTGTTTACGTAAGCCTATTGCAATCCACACCAAAAAAAGTACCTCCACCATATAAGTTTCAAAATCGAGTTCATAACAAAAACATCATCATCAACCCTATCCAGGTATTTTTTGTAATGTTGTGCGTTTCTACATTATTTTATATTAATTTGATTATAAACCCACTAGCACTTTGAATCTGCCGCCCTTCATTAGGTTTATACCGCCATTTGTAGGTCGTACCTAGAATGCTATGCACTACAAAAGTCTATGCCATAGTAATATGCTAAAGAAACAATAGTTTATCGACTACTTGCAAACAACGAAATTTTATTAGCATCGTGACACCCGTCAAAGTTGTGGCAGCTCGGTGGGCAGTGGGACCGATGACGCCGTGTACTCCAGAGACCACAGACATCACCCTCTGTCGGGTAAGTGTAAGTAACATTTCACTTTTTAACAATTGTGTACTGCGCAACGTAAATTACTGAGCGTAAGTTCTCAAAAATTAAGTTGATTTACGGTCGAAATTAATAATTAAACCTAATCCAAAATCTTTAGATTTAAGATTCAACTTGATATTTTTGTGTTATGATCACATTTAACACAAAAGCAGACAATAAAAATGTCAAATTAAAAGATTTGGATTAGATAGACTACTAATTTCGGTCTTTCATTAATAAGGACGAGGGGAAATAGTGACCATACACCAAAAATTTACGCCCAGTATTCATAATGGTTTGTATCTAACCTTCACACATTTTAACACATTCGCCGCAGTTTAACGAAACTGTTTATATGTACCCATGTGATTGTGAATAATAGCGTCCTGTATTAACGTCATATGCTTAAAATCAAGACATCAACGGACTGACTCGATTGACAAAACGCATTTGAGTGGCATGCATGAGATTAAATAATAACTACGTAGATGCAACTCTGTCGACACCAACTTGTTTTGTAATGAACGTTGCATCTATAAAGCGAGCGAGTTATTATTCAATCTGATGGCAATAGGTCCGCCCGCGTCGCTCGCGGAGCAGCTGAAGCAAGTGCTGGCGGAGCGCGAGCGCCGGCTGGCGGCGGGCGCGGCGCCGGCGCCGCCCGACCCCGTGCAGCTCACCAACGACCTCGTGGACGAGATCCGGCAAGCCGTCAGCGAGGCCAACGCCAGAGGTTTGTACGCACGGTGCAACTGCAACAATACTCACTGATGCTATGTCACACTCCGTGTTTCTCTACACGCGCTTGCATTCTATTCGATCTGTTTTTTCTCTGTTCTTTAAATTTGGAGATGCGTGTACAGGTTTTTCTGTTGTTTATATGAAGTAAACGTGTAGCCAGAAAGTCTGCAGTGTGCGAACATGCCTTAGATAAACCCAACCATTTTCTTCGTTTCGATCAACCTCAAGTCCTCGCGAAAGAGAACCGATATGTACCAAGAATGTTTCGTGAGGCTATTGAAATTTAAAAACTTCCTAATTTTAATAGAGAAGATGGCTGGCAGGTACCACCAGTTTGGAATCCTGTTATTAAAATAATAAAGTCCCAAACCAAATACCACACTAAAAAACATCAAGACACTGTGAGTGATTACTGCGTGCATCGAAATAATTTTTGATTATAATTGTACGGTAGATAAAATAAAATAACTTTTTAAAATCTGTAACGACGCCTGTTACCTTAGTCATCCTGCGACCACGAACCCTGCAAAGTGTTCGAAACGTCAGGAAAAACAAAAATCTAAAATATATGCGATAGAATCCGTTTAAAAGTGTTTTATTATAATACATAAGCCAATTTTATTTATTATGGTATGACGGCAAGTAGTGTTACTATCGAAACCTTCCTTGAAAATGTTTCCCTCGCACTAAGATCTCCTTGAATTAGAAAAAACAGATGATTGCAGAAGTTCTGCGTTTACAGAGCAAGCAGCACGTCTCAGAAGATATATTTTTAATCATTAAAGTTGTATGTTTAGTTGTATGTTCATTTCGTATCTTGGTGTTGGTTTGCTTTCATAGATTAAGGTGCTATTTGGTGGTGGTGTAATAGTTTTTGGCTACGTAATTTCGCCGTATCGATATTTCTTGACTATCAATCTTGTAATGTATGCTACAATATAAAGTAAACCTAGATTTATTAGGTAGATTATTCACTTACGTTTAGTTCTTACGGTTATTCGTAGTTAATATTTCGTATTTTGTAACATTCAATCTAGAAGTATATGCAGAGTAAAGAATCTATTGCGTTCTGACAAAATCTAACTAAAAACTTGAATTTTCCTTGCCAACGATAGTATCAGTCGTGCGACAAGCGACAAAACTTCTCTCTTATATAAATAAGATAGTAAGTAAGGTTACTCACGTGAGAATGTAACCACCGCGCTTACAAGTTCTTGACCTATATACTTCTAGAGTGAACCAACATGTACGTAATTTTAGTTGATGTTGGGTTATGGTTGTAGTAAAGAAAGCTCCGGCGTGCGTAGTCGGCGGCGAGGTGCCGTGGCAGCCGCTGTCCAGCGCCGTGTCCGAGGCCAGCCTCACGCCACCGCCGCAGGCGCAGCCGCACCCTGTCAACCACTGGACCAAGCAGCAGGTAGGTTTTACAATCATAATATCATCTTTATAACTTACCGGTCGTAAGTATGTAAAAATACAAGATTTTTGCATGGAACGACAACATTACCATAATTTAAGTCGAATAAAGTCCACTGCTGGACACAAGTCTCCCCTAAAGATCGCCACGACCGGTCTGAATGTGTTGTGTGCTTATTGGGGGTTTTTGCCTTAATCGCCACGCTTGGCTACCGCAGTTGAGCTGTTTTTACATGCCGCCGTGTGCGCAGCACAGCGCATAGCGAGGCTACGGGGAATCTTTTACAATCCCCCGAGAGGTCCCGGGGGTGTGGCCTCCTTAGTCGCCCTTTTTCCGCTAGAGGGGGTAACTGCTTTACAGTCATCCCCTGCGAGATATGCCTAAAGGCGTGGCACCAATGGATGGCTCTAGATGGAGATCGAGTTCCTGGAGTTCCTTCGGTGCCGAAGATGACCACTCCGGTGGTTTCAGCCGGTCGGGGTCACCCCATCCGCGCTTTCCCGGAGAAAGTACATGACGTATTTCCACCGGATCAATAAAAAAAGATCGTTCAATATGCAGATAACCATGAATCTAGCATATTTGACAAGCAGATTAGTCATTCCATAATGTCGCCAAACCGTCGTGAGTTTATTATTAAATGTGTTCATGTTATGAAAACAGGTATGGCAGTGGGTGTCTGGTCTGGGTGAAGGCCTGGAGCGCCACGCCGGAGCGTTTGCTGCGCGCGGGGTGGACGGCGCGTTGCTGTTGGCACTCAGCTCGGCCGACCTGAAACTCCTCGGGCTTGGCAGTGACGACCGCCGCCGCATGAAACGTCGCCTCAAGGAGCTGCGAGCTGCACACGAAAAGTATCTCAAAGCGCTCAAGAAGGCTGAGAAGAAAGCCAAGAAGAAATAAGTTATATGACACGGCCGTGCCAGGCCATCACCAAAGAATGGGTCAGTTCACATGACCTTCTACTATTGTTTGCTAAGTGCAATGTGCAACAAGGTCGCCACGTCAAAGCAATTAGATATAATTATGAAAATATGAAAATGATTGTGCACTTTACATTCTTCTTACCTACATCTTTTCTTTTTATACTCTGATGGCAAGGTAGTTTCATGTGAACTGTCTCTTGTTTCTTGATTATATACTTTTCTGTGGCAATTATACATAAATGGCATCTTTAAATAATATACCTACTTGTAAAAATATTTAATTAGTTTCCCAGTATATATACATCTAGAATTCTGACTCGTTTTCAACTTTCATTTTCTTGCCTTTCCTTTCTGTATGAAGCATATGAAAGTGACAGTGTGTAGTTACGTTCTAAGATATAATTAGAAATTTGGTAATTACTTGGGAAATGTTCATGTGACTGAAGCTCGAACCGGTGTTGGTGGTGGGTATAAAAGCTGTGTCTGATAGCATACAGTGTGCCATCTGACCCATAGCTTAGAGACTAGTGATGTTAGTGCTGCTTCAAACGAAGAAACGAATATTATTAATCGAAAATTAGACTTAAGTGAATGTGGAACAGGACATGTAGTACTCATTTATCTGGACTGTCTTAAGTAATCTATTTCCATTACTACCTGTAATGTTTTGTTAGTTTCTTCATCGTTCCTACATTTTTGTATTAATTGTGTCGGTTTTTCTTGAAGTTCGAGATCATGTTGATGACTGTATGAAAAATACTGGCTCAATCTAGTCATAAGATGAATTAGCTGTTCTAAAGTCATGAATTATAACATTTTTTTTCTTAGAATTTTTCCAGTATTTAAGATTAGGAAATAACTTTCGTGTATGTAATTATCACCATATATAGTAACGATATTGTAATGCAGTAATTTATTTAACATTTGTAGCCAATGCAATGCAAATGATTTTGGTAATCTTTGGCATTTATTTATAATTATAATATATAATGCACAAAATGTACTTAGTGATATGGTGACTGATTATATTCTATTATGTCGCCAACATTTTAGTATATTTTAAATTGTATAGTGAAGTAACATTCATCAAACATATTGTGATCTCATGTCATGTAAGAGTACCAGGATATCTTCCCATGCCCATGTAATAGTATTTATTCAAAATGTCTACTGTCATGTGAATTCTTATGAAGTGAATCTTTACGATTTATAATACATTCCAGTAAATTACTCCTCATCTCGATGTAGTTGTTTCTGTGTGAGATTTTGATCATTTAGACAAGCTTTATAGTTTTTCTTAGGCGACAAACGTAATATTATGGTTTATCTACAAGCATTATTGTATTCATGTGCGTCATTTGGTTCCGTATCTATCGTGTAATCATGTAAATATAGTCTCAAGTAGATAATATGGAGACTACTGGAGTGAGCTTGAAATCATATTGTATGGTTGGATGTATGTTACGCATTTAGAATATTTATTTCATTTAAGATTAATATAAGTAGAGTTCATTGCCAAAATTGATCATACTTTTGTTTAATGTTGTTGTTTTTTTTATTTACAGTTTCCTTTAATTGTTTAATATATTTATTTTGGGACCAAATTAATTTATTATGACCTTAATTATGTATTTGGGTGTGTTCAAGAGAAAGATTTTTATTTATAATTTAATAAACAAACCAAAGTCTACATCACATTGTTTTTTACTGTGTTCTTTGTGAGTGTCATGTACATTTTGTGAGAAGATGATGAAAATATAATCTGCAATGTAGATGTGAGTTTTCTTGCTGGTATTCAATGCCTGTATTATGTGCATGGAATATTATTAGTAGGAAATGATTTAGCATTCAACAAATAAATGACAAGGTATTATACTAAAATATTTAATTTACTGGTTTTTGGGTTTTAGGCTTTTTATTACGTTTCCTTTTTTTGTATTTCTTTGTTGGTGGTGGTTTAGTTTCTATATCATTATCGTCATTATCATTGACATCATCACCATAGCTTATAGTAACAAACGCTCCAGATTTTCTCTTATTTGATGGTAACAGTTCCTCTGCTTGGTCTGAATCATCATTCTCCTCACTTGCAGCTTTCTCTTCCGTTTCATTATCCTCGTCAGACTTATCTTCCTTTTTGATTAGACGGCTTTGTCTATTCAATGTTACACACGTCACTCTACATGCAGCATTGCAGGAGCATAGTTCAACTAGTTTTGAATCATCTACAGACCAAACTTTTAGTTCCCCAGAACTAGAAGCTGAATATAACATTTCTTTTTCATAATGTAGTGACTTAACCCTCTGCTTGTGTGCCTGGTATGTCAGAGCTTGAGTGTCAGATACAGTTAGGGTAATTACATTTCCATTTTCTAATCCCACAAATAACCTTTCATCAGTCAACCATTGCACTGATGTCGGTTTTGAGTTGCATGTAATCCGTTTTTCTACACCTGCTTTACTTATTGTCCATACATCAACAGTTTGTTGGGAAACTAATGAAAATCTATCTCCTCCTGGAGAAAATTTTATTTCTGTTGGCAATAACACGCCTTTACTGGCAAGATTGATTGTGAAGGCTGGTCGACCCTTGATCAAATTCCATGTTCTCAAAGTTTTGTCACCACCTATACTGAGAGCCATTTTATCTGATGGATGTACCGCAATAGCAGTGACTGGTTGGCCTGAAATAAGGGTAAGTTTTTTTTACGCTAAATTTTAATTATACACAAAAAGGCCACATTAGCTAGAATTAGACACAGATATACAATTTAGTTTGACCAAACTTCCATAGATTCTATGGTGATTACTAGTTATTTTTAGTTGATTTTATATTTTTATATTGTGTAGGGATTTTGAAGTTGGTATTTTTTGTTAAACAGTTTTATTGTTTCAATAGCCTCATGAATTTTTTTTGGCACATATCAGATCTGTTTTGCGAGGAATTGAGGTTGATCAAAACAAATAAAATAAGTTTTGCTTAGGCATGTTCATATACTGCAGACTTTGTAGGGTGTCTATGCTTGACATCAGCTATGTGCTCTTTTATTCTGGTAGCTATACTAACCATTGTTTGCCCTATGTATCAATCAATCACAGAAGAATGTGACACTTATCTGGTTCGAGCAGTTGGCTGATCTTCTAATGCAGCTTGAAGTACGTTTTTATGGAAGCATGCTTCAAGATATGACCAATTTTGTCAGGGAACATCACCATGTGAAGTGTTTGGAATGTTAGGATAAAAACTATAATATAGTCTGTTTAAAAGTGTTTTACTCTAATTGAATTAACTACAAACCAAATTGCTATTGAACACAGAATTTATTCTTGTCTACATCATCATCATATCAGCCATAGGACATTCACCGCAGAAGAAAGGCCTCCCCCTTAGATTTCCACAATGAGCATTACATGCTCATTCAATAATACACAGTGACCTGCACCAGATCGTCTGTCCACCTCCCTGGACGTAATCCCACGCTGCGTTTTCGATGCGCGGTCTCCATTCGCGAACCTTTTTGCCCCAACGGCCACCAGTTCTACTAGCTATGTGCCTAGCCCATTGCCACTTCAGTTGACTAATCCTTTCTGCTATGTTGGCAACTTTAGTTCTTCTATGGATCTCCACATTTCTGATTTGATCTCATAGAAAAATACCAAGTATAGCTCTCTCCATAGCTTGCTGAGTGACCTTGAGCTTTCTTATGAGGCCCACAGTGAGTGACCATGTCTCTGTTCCATATATCATCACTGGTAACACACACTGCTTAAAGAGTCTTGAGGCATTGCGGTATTGTTGAAGAAAAGATGTTGCGAAGTTGTCTACATGTAAGATATTAACTGTCAACACTATATAGAAATTGAAAATACCTTAAATTCCTACCAGTAAAAATATCAATCAATCCACATAATATTGTGCATAAAAGGGGTTGTTCATTTAGGTAATGTGGCATTGAAACAAATGCAATATCTACCATGCTCATCCCATGCATCAATTTAAATCTATGACTGACTTACTTAAACTTAGTAATTGATTTTGTGGGGTATACACTACACACTTGGCAGGCGTGTTGGTGAGAGCAGTATAGCTACTGTTCCACAGAAGAGACTCTGCTGCCAATCCCCCTTGTTTAGCATCTCTTAGTCACCCTTTTCATCATCAATGGGAGGAGATAGATTGGTGCTATATTCTTAATTGGATCACTACTTGGACAGGGGTATTATTAATACATATAGCCAAATCCATATTTGCAGTAAATGCATCCATGCACATGCTATCTTGCAATACCTTTTATTATTATCCTGATGTACTGTCTGAGGCCTGAAACCCCTTTGTCTTTGAGCTGAGCAGACTAATGCATGAGCACATATCCATTTACTATACTGTACATATGATTTTGGGTGTGTATATCATTGATGCCAAAATCCATAATTATGTTTAAGGATCATCATCATTATGACTGTTGCAGAGATTCGAGTCTGGATGTTGTATCCTCTAGTTGCAACCTCCAAATACAATTACGGTTTTGATACAACCAAAATCAAACTTAGCAGTCACACTTGAATGACACAGACATGAGTATCATAAAAGTTGCAACAAGTCATGATTGCAATTGTCTTGTGAACTAGGAATATTCTCTGGAAATTATTTTACTTTAATATATGCACATTATTTACCTCCATGAGCTTTCTTCCAAATCTTTTCAATTTGCCAGTTGCCTGTTCTTGTAACAATGATGGAACCATCATCACTGCCTGTCAGTAGATGTGTACCACCATTAGTGAATGCAACGGTATTTATCGTGCCATCGTGATTCATAAGGACTGTGTGCTCCTTACGAGATTTCATGTCGATGACGACCACTTTGTCGTCAGTACCACCCGATGCAAGAAACTTGCCGCCAATTGAGATGCATCGCACTGATGACGTATGTGAATGGGTAGCAAACGTCTGTTTTAATTTCATTACCTGAAAAATCGATGGTATATGAACAAAATTCCGCATATGATTTAATCTTCCTTGCATTATTTTAGAAATTCTAATTTGCTTACTGCATCTTCTGTACGTATTGAATAACCGAGCAAGAAGCCTTCGTAAGTGCCAACTATTAACTCGTCCATTATTCTTGACGATGATGATTTTCAATTAGAATTATAAACTATAACGTAATTGATAATTTCTCTTTCTAACCTAAAGTAAGCAAGCACGCAACATCAATCGCCAAATTGACAACGTCAATGTCAGTATTAGTTTATTCGTCCATACGTAATCGGATAGATTTCAACAACTACATTATTTTTTATCGATTATAATCGCGCAAATTTTTTAATTATAGGCAAAATTGCCACGTTTTCACTCACATCAGGTGAAATACCAATTCCATATTGTTTCTATCTTTTTTCCCTTTTAAGTCAATTTTTTATCTTTCTACCATTTTTTTTCTCAAATTCGTACAATATAGTGTTTGTTGTTTTTGCAAGATTTCATTACCTTATGCGCAAATCAGGTCCGGGAGCGGATTGAACCTGGATCGGTTCCTTTTCTTTAAGGAACTAAGTCCATGAAACAGGTTCCGCTAGTTCGCATGGACCTTTCAGTTCATGTGAACTATCTAGTTCCACCAGTTCCTATCGGTTCATGTGAACTATCTAGTTCCACTAGTTCTTATTGGTTCATGTGAACTATCTAGTTCCACTAGTTCAGTTAGTCAGAGTTAGAACAATAATTGCATTTTCCTTTTTTTGAGTCTTCTTCTACAAAATGGTTCCAAAGTGTGCTGGTTTTTCTTCGGGATGCTATTATTTACATAACATTACACACACCATTTATCTACCCTAATACTAATGTCTATATATTATATACAACTTTCAATTAAAATTAACACAAATAAAAGTACTTAGTAGAACGTTCTACTGCGTTATTTACACACGAATATTTTTAATTCATTTTATTTTAAGTCTATTTACAGTATGCAGTCGACTGTTTTTTATTATTGTAACTTTAACTAATTGTTGTAGCTTTCTTTCACCTACTAGGTATTTAACTATTCGCGCATTATATGTGCATTGCGTGATGCACAGCACATAAGAAGTAAAGAAACGAATATAAAATCTAAAACACAAGGAACTACACTTACGCGCAGTCAAGGTCAAGAGCTTAAAATGTAAATCTGATTTATTTAATTAATTATGGACTTTCTAGCGCAATAAAATAGTCACATTATTCATTGTAACAACATAGTAAAAGAGATGGCACATGGCGCGGATGCAGTCGATCACTCGCACACACACTCGTGAACTCGGTTCGCTTTAGCTCGGTGGTGTTAGGCTATTGTATGAGATGGAAACTAAAACGATAAGGTCTATTGCAAAAAAAAAAATACATATAAATACCTAAAAAATATATAATTTCAATCAAAGAATAAATCACTGGTGTGCTGGCCAAGTTGTAGGAACATACAAGGTCTAAGAATAGTTGAAGTTAATATTTCTTTCTCCTTATATATCTAACTTTGTCTAAGAACACTTGTTCTTGTTCGTATTGATGGTCACTTTTGATTAACCCAACATTAGTAAGGAGCTAAATAGCAAAAAGCAAAACAATGATTGCTAATAAACAATGCTACCTCTCGTAAAATTGAGGCAACGAATATGAAAAATACAGGCATATTTAACAACCTTTATACGTGTATTTTATTTATTTCTGGTGTACAATAAAGAGTATTGTATTGTATACTAACAATAAGCATAGGAACTGCTTCATCTAATAAATAAACACGGCATTTCTCCTTTTTAGGGCCAATATTGTCTTGATCTCGGAAGTGCCTTGAGCAAATAACAGTTGGCTTTGTAGGTAACCAGTCTGTTTCCTTTCATAACAATCTAATTATTTTACCCACTTCTCACGACCCTCTGGATACAAAATGAATAACATAATAATAATTTTTATAACAGAGGTGACAAACAAGTTCATTTATTAATTGACAAAACTCCCATAAATCTGGGAAAACCGGAACGTTTTATTAGTGACAACACTGAACTTAAAATAATGTTAGCAAACTATTATGATAATCACAGAGATATGCAAAATTAAAACAGTAAACTTACGTGTGAAACGTAATCCTGCTTGCTTTGTTATGTTTTTGCGATTTAGAACCGCACTCTTTCACCGCACATTTAGCCATTTTTGTGAAAATAGTTTTATGTGTTACTCCTTTGACGTCAGGCTAGCCCATAGAGTATAGTAATATATAGGGCTAGCCAATAAGTGACATAAGGCTGGACATATGGCTGTGGCCATATCAAGTATCTTTCTACCTAGTATGTGGGCCATATGTTGAGTGGCAACGTCTTTGCGTGACAGCTACCGATCTAGTTACGATAGTAACATGTATACATCAATGGTATGAACAATCAAGAGTCAATTCTGCACATTTCTGCAGCTGTGACGCTCAGGGAAGACGTAGGGCAAATCATCTAGGAATAGCTTATTCATCACCTGATAATTTTGTACGGCTCCAGGCAGGTATGATTGCCAAGTACCTACAGGGACTTTTTGACTTACCAGCGGAGGAGTAGTGTGCTTTGACCAGCAAAATGGACTCGCTCGACTAGCTCGGCATCAGCCGAATGTAATGTGTGTGAGTAATGTCAGTTTCACGCCATTGTTATTGTTCTCATTACTAATACGGAATGCAGTTTCCATTATCTGCTATCGCGACAGCTGATATTTGAACTATTTTCGTTTTTTAGATTAGATTAGTACCTTTAGTTTAAATAATGAATAAAAATTGTACTTTTGTGTATATACAACAATATAGATAACGTATAAATAAGTGAAAAGTGTATAATTATAGTGTAAAGTGATATTACAAACATTTAAAATGATTAAAGTACGGGCTACAACTATAAAATGACAAGCTACACAACATCACATAATTCATTATCATGTTGCAAAATAGCAAAACGTCTCAACGGCAGGATAACTGACCACAATTTGTTATAACACTGTTGTAAAATAACACATAAGTATAATTCATTTTTGAAAAGTCATCTTTATTGCCACCTCTGCCATAACGTTTAGACTGCGTGGTGCGCCAATACACTTTATTTAAAGAAGTGAGTAGACACATCCAGCGTAGTGGACTGAGTTGCCGCAATTGCGTGGCGTGGTGGAAGCACGGTGTTACCTATATCTGTCTATTAAATAGGTATTTATAATTAAAACCAAACGATAAAATAAAACAAAGCATCTTTTATTTCGGTCCTATTTTTGATCAGAAAAAAGTAATTTGTAATAAAACAAACTAAAACAATTATTAGCAAATTACTAATTTGTACTAAGTACAAATCTACAACACTAGTCCGGTTTCGAAATTTCGACAGAAAAAATTGACAGCGTCAAGAATAAAACGAATTCCTTACTATTTCTATTTTTTTGTGCAAGATCTCGAATGGATAAATGTTTAATTAAAATTTAATTACTTGTCTTCTCTTTAATTCGTTAGCGCGAATATATTATCATTCTGGTAAGTATGCGTGTACTCGGTGCATAAGGCAGTGTTTTATTGGACGTCTGGCACTATCGATCTCCGTGGTTGGCATTATTTGCTAAACTGTTTGTTTGTTACCTCGAAGGATTCCCAAAAGAGGACTTATTTAGACATCTACAAGATGGATTTGGCGGAGACCATGAAGAGTGTTCTGGCTAAAAGCACGGGATCTTCAAGTGGCGCGGCGAGCACGTCGAGCTCGGCGACCCCGCACGGAGCTGAAGGATATGTCACCGAGAAACTATATATGCTTCTGCAGTTGTATCTACAAAACAAGGGCTGGAGCCCCAGCATAGAACTGCTACAGTGTTTTAGTGATTTGAAAGAGTCATCCATGCTTCCCAGTGCTGCTTATTTGCAGTAAGTACAAAATAAGTATTTGTATTGCAATTATGCTCTCTAATAAGATCATCCTACAATCCACTTGTGAATTTATTTTATTTGTAATTTCAATCATATAAAGGCAGATCAGACGAATATAGTCATGGGATGCTTTTAAATATTAAAAAAATGTATGAATGACGAAGTTGACAAGTAGTAAATACAGTAGGAAGCCTCTCACATACTCCAAAAATTATGAAATAAATACACAACAGCAATTAATTAATTAATTCTTATATTTGTAGTGGAGTGGCAATTTTGTAGCACAGATACTTTCTAACTATTAGAAATAAACAGCTTAAACATAGGATGCACTAAAACTTTGTGTTTTTATTATCAACCCACACTTTTTTACAGCATATACTTGACAACAACATTCTTTTTAATTCCTAAACAGGGCTTATTCGAACACTTTCCCAAAATAAAAAGAACCAGCAGTTGCTTGATGCAGTTGGACAATTTAACTGGTGAGGTCTTGGAAGTGTCTTAGACCATCAGCGAACTGTTCTGTTGAGGTTGTCTTTAAAGCTGTGAGATATTTTTTGTACCATTTCTTGCACAAAGAAATGCCTCACTCAAATGTGCTTTAACCCTTTGTGTAACTCAGGATTGTGTGCTGGTCTGATTGATGGCAGCTTCATTATCATTTATTCATTATTTAAATGTTTAGTAAGTGATATTTGTGGTAATAAATGATATTATTAATTTGTGATTTTTTTACTATAGGGAATATTGATATGTCTTTTATACTAATATTTATTTCTAAAAGCTGGAAACTTACAAATTATTATAAATAATACATACAATTCACAAAATGTTTACATATCATTCTGCATTTTCTTCTTTAAATGCATATTAAGATTAGAAGATACATCAAAATAGTAATCAAATATGTGTATAAACAGTATACATACATAGTACGACAGATACATATTATGACATGAATTACTTAAAGCTTTCACTAAAATTTACTGATAAAGATAAAAAATCGAAATTTACAAGAAAACATTGACTTAGAAAAAAACTCTGTCATAAAGAAAGATAATGAAGATTTTGTTAATCGGGCCATTTTCAAGCCATTGTCATATTCACCTTTAGGCAAGCTAGGCTCAACGAAGAACGAGATATATCACAGTTAACGGAAAATACATGCACATTGTTCTCCAACGGAAGCAAGAAGAACACTAAAGTTAATAACATAGCAAAAACTTGAACACATACTTCGTGGTATTAAAGTGACAGAGAGAAAACACTAAGTAACTGCAATTGTTCTCGTGCCTAAGAAAGAAATCATGCATCTTTTATCTGTTTGACCAACAGCTCACCTGATTCTAAACAAAGGATTTTTAAAACAAAACATATCCTTAAATAGGGCTGTGTGCGCCCCTTTGCATACACTATTATTTTAAATTGTACTCTTTTTATTTGATTTTGATTCTGAAACTATTAAAGCAACGTGAACAATATAAATACCCAGATATAACTAACAAATGTTGGCAAAATACACCTGGGTAGAATCCAGTGGTGCAGCGTAATACCAACTGACTGATCATCAAAAGACGATATTACGAATATGTTTGAAAAATTAAGTTCTTATGAAAATAAATTCCTGTCATCTGGGTATTTACCCGATTTATACCCTAATTTGAATTTACGGGGTAGTATTAGTATCCCATCTCTATTCATAGCAGACATAAACTGCTACCAAAAAAAGTACAAAATATTGTGTTTGGTATCCACTGAAAAATCTTAATGAGTATGTTCCAAAAATACATAGATTACCTACCTATAGTTTTACATATTGCATTTTCTTTTTAAGTCCTATCAATTCGGCTAAAACACTAACCCCAAAATAATTTAAATGATAATAAGATTAAAAAGCAACCCGACTATGAAAGCACAAAACAAGTTTGGAGAAAATTTGCATTCAACTGCGATGCACAAAGCATAACTAACGATTCTTGGCCTTCAAATACGAGAAATGTATTTATTACTGTAACATTGTGTTGTGTTTCTTCTAACTTGCTTTGTGCTTTTCCATAGTCAGGTTTTAGTTTTTAATCATATATTTATTTTTATTTGGATGACCTGTTTTATGAGGATATTTGCAGCAGTATTGACGAGTTCTGCCCAGTTTTGGCAGTGGTTCGTATGCATACACCATTGAATATGCACTTTCAACCAGAGTCCAGCTCTCCCGCTCACTTAAGCCAGTTTGTTGGCGTATAAGCACATCAAAGATTTCTCATACTGACTCATTGTGGAATTGTCACTGAGTGGACATTTTACATTCTATCCTGCTGTTTTTGTATAAGCCATCATCAAGATGAGCTTATCTTTGATCTCTGACTTGTGTTTCAGGAAGATATACCTACCTATATGGTAACCTGTAAAATCATCTTTCAACAAAATACGATATTGCAACTCTGAGCAACTATGTTTAATAGGTCCACAGACGTCTGTATCTATGAGTTTTCCTGGTTTCGTTGCCTAGAGTTCTCGTACCGAATTTAATTTTATGAAATTTTCCCATAAATACAGCCATCACAGGTTTTTTTATCAAGAGTTGCCTCTATATATATCTATCCCTAGTTCGCGTTTAACTGCGGCCTTTACGTGTCTCTTATTTTGATGTGCAATCCTTTAATGATAAAACTGCATGGCCGCAGATGTAACATAAACTTCGGGAGGTTAACTGGTATTATATTTAAAATATTTTTTTTGGATAAACCACCATTATTATCTCTTTTTTCAGGCAAGCTTCTCCGCTTTCAAAGTCTTTGCATTCAACTGTCGTAGACGAGAAAAGGATTTCCGGGTGTCTGTCATGTAAAGCTAGGACTGAAAATAGAATTCCTGTTTATGGCTGGATCATACCAAACGTCTTTAAGAGTAATTTGAAGAGACTTCCCTTTAACACATACCCAATGATAGTATATATTAATCATTGCACATACCTCAATTGTTACTGATTCTTTGCCTTTAGCACGAATTGCGTTGCTATTGTCAGTTGTAACAGCTGTACGGATCTCGTTAAAATGTTCTGAAACATATCAACTCTATTAGTTACATGGCGCGTGGCGACGTTATCAATTGACCAGATATCAGTCATGTTTGCTTGTAAAAATTATGTGTTTGCTAGTGACAGCAAGATCATGTTCCCAGATTTTGAAGTTGATGGCGTCGCCTAGGTATTTCTAACCTTTGGATTCATCCACTTCTGGCAATTCTTTACACAATGACCTATTTTTTGACAATAATTGCATTTCAGCTTCTTGTCTTTCCTTGCCTCAACAGTTGATGGGATTCCATTGGCTCCTGTGACAAGCGCCTCTTTTGTATCCTTTTTGTGCACCATCGCTATGTTAAATGCACAGAGATGGCCGGTAAGAGTCTCAACAATTCGGTCGGATTTGAGTAACAATAGCCAACTGCTTCGAAAAGGCATGTAGAAATCATCTAGCGTATCCAGGATTTTGCATATCAATAATTCTGGTAGCTGTTGCTATCTTTCTTCAGCTCCTGGCTCAGCTGTGTGTAAATTGTTCTTAAGCTTGAACATATGCGTGGCAATATTGTCAACAAAATCTTTCTTAAAACCGAAGAAGCGGATACAAGAATGTCCTTTGTCATCATCTGTTCCATCGAACAACCTATTTAGCTTAAACCATATGTCTCCGCTCTTAGGAAACCGTATGACCTTTCTGACGGTCTCCTCCTGCGTATTTGTCGTAATTAGAAGGACGGCATTGGCATCCGCTCTGGTGAAGCGCCCTGCCTTCTCAGTCGTAAGCACTTAAATCTCTAGGTCCCAGAGGTGGGGCTGAGGGTCTCCACCACTTCTAAAACTTGCAGCACCACATGTAGAAGGGATCTGACCTTAAAGTTCCAGGAATCCCAATTGTGTTCTTCTAATAGATCGATATGGAATTTTCATAGTGTTATATTATATCATAGATGTTAGTTATTATGTATTTTTATTATCGCTCCACAATTATTGATAGCAATATTTTTTTAAATTTCTAAGTAGGTCTAATTCTAACAACATTATCCTAATTCCTATACTTTAAGTTTCTGTCAAAATAACATGAGTATTTTGTATTTTTCAGAATGATGGCATCAAGAGTAGGCTTAGACACACAAGGTAGACTGATTCTTCGGGAAAATGGCAAGATAATTTTGCCATATGAACATTTTGCAAATGCTGTTATGTTAAAACACATGAATGGACCACATGGGCTCCATCTAGGCTTAGAAGCAACGGTTAGAGCAGTGAGTATCATATTGTAATTAAACGTTTTGTATGCATGCCAAATGCCAAACAATAATCAACTGTTCTGTGACAGAAAATCCACAATGCTGGGTATCTAAATATCAATGTTTTAGTCAGAAAATCACTAAAAGTACTAGAAAATTAAGTGTATTTACTTTAACACGTGTTATAAACCAATTATTTTTAAATATAACATCTTGAATCCTAACAATGGCAAATAATGTACTGAATTAAGAATTATAATAAAACACTTTTAAACGGATTCTATCGCGTATATTTTAGATTTTTGTTTTTCCTGATGTTTCGAACACTTTGCAGGGTTCGTGGTCGCAGGATGACTAAGGTGACAGGCGTCGTTACAGATTTTAAAAAGTTATTTTATTTTATCTACCGTACAATTATAATCAAAAATTATTTCGATGCACGCCGTGTGCTCTCTGTAACAAAGATTTAGCCACGGTAGCTAACTGACAAGGATGGTGGTGAGATTCACCATTAAGGTATCTGTCTGTATGGGTAGGCTTTCGATACACGGTGTGACTAACAGAATGATCAAGATTATGGATGAGAAGTATGTCAAGGAAGGCTAAGGATTAAGATAATTAAGGAGAAGAGCACACGGCATCTGCGACCCCGACCATCTGGCAGGGGAACTTCACCATGTGAAGGAAGTTCTCCAGCGTAACAATTTGAGAGCACCACATCCCCGTCGCAGAAGCCGCCCGAAACCCACCACGGTTGATCGACGACCCGCTGTTTTACCATTTATTAAGGGAGTCACGGACAGAATTGGTCATATCTTGAAGCGTGCTTCTATTAAAACCTACTTCAAGCCGCATAAGAAGATCAGCCAACTTCTCAAACCAGTGAAATGTCACATACCTTTACAAGATGCAGGAGTCTACAAGATTGACTGTGAGTGTGGGTTATCATACATAGGGCAAACAAAGCGTAGTATAGCCACCAGGTTAAAAGAACACATAGCTGACGTCAAGCAGAGACGCTCCACAAAGTCTGCAGTGTGCGAACATGCCTTAGATAAACCCAACCATTTTCTTCGTTTCGATCAACCTCAAGTCCTCGCGAAAGAGAAGCGATATGTACCAAGAATGTTTCGTGAGGCTATTGAAATTAAAAAACATCCTAATTTTAATAGAGAAGATGGCTGGCAGGTACCACCAGTTTGGAATCCTGTTATTAAAATAATAAAGTCCCAAACTAAATACCACACTAAAAAACATCAAGACACTGTGAGTGATTACTGCGTGCATCGAAATAATTTTTGATTATAATTGTACGGTTGATAAAATAACATAACTTTTTAAAATCTGTAACGACGCCTGTCACCTTAGTCATCCTGCGACCACGAACCCTGCAAAGTGTTCGAAACGTCAGGAAAAACAAAAATCTAAAATATACGCGATAGAATCCGTTTAAAAGTGTTTTATTATAATGTGTAATACTCGCGAAAACCTAAGACAGAATTAAGAATTTTTATCCTTTCCTAATAAGTCTAAGATCCGGGATAAGAAATATATACCCTCATCTGTTATTTAATTATAATAAAGAATATATGCTAGATAATGTATATATATGTGTGTGGGTGTCGTAAAAGGCGACTAAGGGATTAGCCGGAGGATGGGCAGCAGCGTCCTTCGAATACATTAATAAGTCAACTGCGATCGCCAACCCGCCTGCCAAGCGTGGCGATTATGGCAAAACCCGTCAATGAGCACACAACACACCGATATCGGTCGTTGTGGTGAACTTTGAGGAAGGCCTGTGTTCAGCAGTGGACTTCATTCGGCCGAAATGATGATGATGTGTATGTCAACGCTCGGGCAGAGAATTTAACATCTTAAATCAAGGCAACCATGGATTTAACAAACTTTTTGATAAGGCAGTCTAATATGGTTGGATTGGGAATAGCTAAGCTTTAATGAATAAGCTTTCATTTTATATATAATTCGATTAAATAACTTATGAGGGTATATTAATAACGCTTACTCACCTGTTTATACCTGGCAACTCCATAGGGGAAAGTAGGCACCCTTTATTTTTTCAATTCCTAGGGGTATATTGCCTCAGCTGATGCTCGAATTTCATAAATAAATAATTGGGGAAGTTGATAAAAAAAAAACATTTTATTGATTAACATCATAGCACGTGATTTACCTAGGCAACCTATTTGCGATGTATCTAATGTATAAATTATCTAGATTAAATTCTTTATTATCATTAAATAACAGATGAGAAGAACATCTCATAATCAGGTATTATGTCATTCACTGTCGTCCACAAAAGACATTGGCCTAATTTACAGCTAAACGTACCATTTTATTGATGAGATGATTTAATCAATACTGCCTGATATGAAACAAAATAATCTTTTATAACAATATAGATGTTTATTACTTATTCCTCATCAGATGAAATAGGTAATTTCCAGCAAAGACTTTTCAGATTTGCAACTTTTTCGAATCACATCAATAACCTTCATATAAACTAGAGCACTATCTTCGCATCACACTTTTTCCAATTCGAATGCAACAAGACTTGCAAAATATATTTTCGTCAGCCATAATATTTTTTAAAATAAATCTCTGTTATCAAATTATTTAGTCATTATTTGTTAAAAAATATCACATGATTAAAAAATTCAATGTTGAGTTAAGCTCGCCTTCGTACTTGTTTTATTTTATTTAATAATCGATTACTATCAATCGTTTTCTGTTTTATGTTGTATAATAAAATTTATGAGTAATTAAAAATTTATAAAATACAATAGAATTATATTTTTTTTTATTAGATATTCATTTTAAAATCTGTCCACATCACTAGCATCGTCATTGGCGACTGAGAATAGGCAAAAACACTCAAATAATGGTTATCGAAAATCCTTTTCATTGCAAATTGTCTAGCAACATTTTGGGCAATGGGGGAAATGATTACATCCAGTAATGTAATAACTGTAGAACCCATGATAATGAAAGTAATACATTTTCTATAAATCATAGACAATACTGGCCCATATTTGCTTACTTAGCCCTTGTAGATGAGCACTCAAAGATCAAATCAACTTGTGCTAAGCAGGTTTATAGTTAATGTAATTATATAATTCTTCAAGATACATGTTATGATGTTTGAAAACAAAAATTGGATCAACTAAAGACAACGTTTGGAATACTTTTTGTAGGTTGTAGAGTCATATACAATAGGGAGGGAGCAATTTGGGATGGAGAAAGAGTTCATAATAGAGGTGGTGCAGAACTGCCCCAACCCTGCCTGCCGGTACTACAAGAACCAATTGGAGATGACCCAGAAATCAATACAGCAGCACTTGTCTCAGCAGCCCACATACATTCCTGGTAAATTGTCTTAATGGTTTTTGTTATTAGTGAGGACACAAGCTCGGGGTCATCAGGTGGTGTGATGCGATACGCTATACACAGCTATGAAGGGATTTATGAAAACTATTTACTTGGACACTTGAATAACTAACAGGGGGGTGATCTTATACGACGAGTCTGTAGTTGAGTGCAATAACTATCCGATATTTTAATGACCGGTTAAGCAACCACATTTCTGTGTAATGTATGCGAGAAGCCCAACAAAAAACGGTTAATTTATACCAGTTAGATGTTGAAATTTATTAGAAACGTAGTTCACGCAATATTAGCCTATGGGTGGTAAGCAGAAAGGAGATAATTCATTATTTTTGTGCGTCTCGCGACCGTTACTCTCTGGCGGGTATTGCGCGATCTACGTTTTTACCATATTTGGTTATGAACGTTTTTATTGTCCCTACTTCTTAGAAACGCATTTACACACATTGATATTTACACACACGTAACTGTTCATATAATCCTTTACACAGGTGTTACTCTCGCAGCTTATTGGTATCATATTTATTTAGAAATGTTCTTTAGTTTGTTTGTTAATTATTGGCATTTTTAAATCAGCCTCTCTGGAACTAGAATAGCATTAATCTCGAATTATTTAAATGAAAATTACTAGTGTTGTATCTTTCCAAAATCACCATTGAACAAGCTCTTTCTTATTTATTTAGTATAACTTCAAATATGTAACATTTTGCGGAATATATATTGTGTTGTTTTGGTAGGTAGTGACTCAAGCAACCGCCTGTATTATGTCGTCTTCATACTTCTTCTTCTTCGTACTTCTAGCTGGATGACATTCTTATGACATGTAGTTCACTGAAAATAGTCGGCAAGACAGCAGTCTTGCCTTATATTGCAAAGGAGAAAAATTCTTTATTATTTTCTTTGGTTTAAAAAAAACGTTGCCCCACACTAGGATTTCTTGTGTCGTGGGTGCGTTTACAGACATTAATTCCACATACAATACACCCAGACCCGCAACAACTACCTGCAGATCATACAAATATTTGTTCCGTGCGGGAATCGAACCCACGACCCGGAGCGCAGCATTCGACTGTATTAGCCACTGCACCAACCATGCCGTCAATGTGAAACTATGAATTTACTGTGTGTTAAGTGGGCGAGTTTGGACATAGAATTCCAAATAAATACTCTCAGTACAATTGCTACTAGCTTCTTATTGCTCTCTGGTAATCTATATGCACAATCAAGAATATACATTTATGAATTATGTTATCTAGTAATAGGGTGCATTCGTGTGTAAAGCAGAAGCTAGCTACCAACTCACCAATAAGTCGGTAGGGCAGCCGGTAAAAGCAGACGAATCTCAATAACAATGGCTGATTATAGACTAAGCAATTGTTGAAAAGTTGTCTTAGTTTTAATAATTTTAATATTTAAATTATTATGCTACAGCATATTATTTATATGCAACTATTATAAGGTTTATTTTTATTTTTATATTGAACATTCTTGTGTTTGTCCACTATCTCACCTAATGTTAACTGACGACGCGGTCGACGATGGTGCACGCTTGTCTTAGAAGAAAGGTCTTTACTTGTGACTTGAAGATTCCTAGGTTATAACGGTCGGGAAACAGACTTTGGCAATGAGTTCCACTTCTTAGCGGTGCGCACGAAAAACGTGGAACGCTTCGTACGTATGGGCGGAACATCAACCATATAACGCTGCGCAATGCCGTTCGTCTGGTTGTCCGATGATGGAATAGACTTGGGGGGAAAAAATGTTACAATTCCAGTGCACACTATGAAATTAGATAAATAAGATACCAATTAGACTGTGAAACCACGATGGTATTCTGAATCTGGACAGCACACTGATTACGGCTAAGAAATATTAAAATAAAAATGCTTGATAAAGTTTCTCTATTCTGTTTTAATAATAGGCTATTCTTTTTTGCATCAGATGCGGGTGCTTCAAATCTCCCCGACAGCCAGGCGGTTGAGCGGCTGTTGCGCAGCACAGCCCTGGCACAAGACTACCAGCTCCCTCTTGCCCCACATCTCGCCGCGCTCAGTGAGTTGTTATGTAAAAGTCACAGTTAGTGTCTTACAAGAAGGCTGCGTTGCACCAAGCAGTTTACGATAACTAGCACCTCTCCAGCCTGTAAATCTCTGGTTTAGCGAAATATGGCTAGAACCATTTTTGCAATGGTTAAAAAATGACGTCACAGACAACGATAACATTAACCGCTTAGCTTCGGGCTATTAAGGGCTAAAATTAAGGTTATATACGATATGTGTGTGACACCTGCTATTCAATAAAAAAAAAGAAGAAAAAGGACACTAGAATTTCTCCTGTGTCGTGGGTGCGTTTACAGACATAAATTCCACACACAATACACCCAAACCCGGAACAACTACCTGCAGATAATAAAAATATTTGTTCCATGCGGGAATCGAACCCGCGATCCGGAGCGCAGCAGTCGACTGTGCCACTGCATCAGCCGTGCCGTCAAATTGTAACCTATAAATTTGGTATTAGACAAAATACTGTTTTTAATGGAAAAATATCATGTAATTATATGTATAACGTATTTTCCTTTTCTTTTACATTTTACATGACGGTGCAATAGTAGACGTTAAATTGTATGGTCATTGTTAGTGTAACTATTAAAATTTACTTGACAGAAAGAAAATTAAGCCCTCGGTGCAACATAGCCTAACTCTCCACTAAATCTTTTTAGAAATCTTACAGCCCTTGCACATACTTCGTTTTCATGTGTATCACAGTTCAGCCGTTGTTGGTATGAGGTCGGACCGACTACTTTGCTATCGTGGTCTGCGCCATAATAGGTTTCCAATTGGATTGCAGTCTACATAAAGTCCCGCATTCTGCATTTACTTTGTGTTAAGTATTAAGTTCACATCAGTGTTTAAGTTGCATTATCTACTCTACTTGGATTATCTATATATGTATTTTGTGTTCTACTTGAACACTTTGAGGAACTTTTTTACTTAAACTTGCAGATTAATAACATTTAAACGTGCATTATTTATGTCTAGGCAGTCTAACGGGCGAAAAGTCAGACCGTCGCAACCAGGACAAGTTGTCACAACACCAACAGATGTTACTGCAACACCAGAATCGGTCGCTAGGGCACCAGTCGTCGATCGACAAGTACAGTCATTCGCAGCAGCGTTCGTCGGGTTCTTCACAAGCCAACCTCGAGACCAAGCCCAAGCTCCACTATAATGAAGAACACAAGCTTACTGATTTTTTGAGGTGAGTAATAGTTACAAAGGACAATATGACTATGATCGCTCAATTTGAAAGACATGCGTTGCTACATGACAAGCAGTCTGGCTTCACAAGAGGACGATCCACATAAAATGCCGAATATATTATAATAAAACACTTTTAAACGGATTCTATCGCGTATATTGATGACATCCTGCGACCACGAATGCTGCAAAGCATACGAAACGTCAGGAAAAACAAAAAACTGAAATATACGCGATAGAATCCGTTTAAAAGTGTTTTATTATAATGTGTAATACTCGCGAAAACCTAAGACATTATTATGCTGAATATACCCTATTTAAGAATGTATTCGGGGCCTGGGAGGGGTCACAGCATTTGCCTGCGTTGGTCATCAGACATTTATTTTGAAACTAAAACATTATGGAATTCGAGGTAGATCTATCGATCTTGTAGCATCCTATCTGTCAAATCGGGAAAAAAGATGGCTATTGGAAATGTCACTTCTGTAGGCCCACTTGTTAAAATGGGTGTTCCACAGGGATCAATTCTGGGACCATTCCTGTTTTTACTTTACATCAATGGTCTTCCATAATAAAACAGCAAAATAAATTGTAATAAAGCATTTTCTGGAAAAAATATTTTCACCCTCTAGAACGTTTATTTTCATCCCAATTTTATTAGCTTATCAACCCTATTCGATTGGGCTTGAGACAAAGCAAGGAAAGCGGTGGTTCTCAATATTTTTTCTCTACTTCTATGTACCTATTGAGGTGGGAATGAGAATGGGAATGGAAAGGGGAAGGGAGGCCTTTGCCCTGTATTGGGACATCTTATATCATTCATCATCATCATTTCGGCCGAATGAAGTCCACTGCTGGACACAGGCCTCCCCCAAAGATCACCACAACCACCGATATGGGTGTGTTGTGGGCTCATTGGGGGGTTTTGCCATAATCGCCACGCTTGGCAGGCGGGTTGGCGATCGCAGTCGAGTTGTTAATGTACTCGAAGGACGCTGCTGCCCATCCTCCGGCTAATCCCTTAGTCGACTTTTACGACACCCATGGGAGGAGATGGGGTGGTGGCATTCTGAGCCGGCACCGACATCTTATAATAATTATAATTAAAAGAGGAGGGTAAAGGTCGACCTTATTTCACAAAAAGCAATCCTGAGAATTATAAGTTTTTCTTTAAGCAGTTATTTTGCATTTAATTGAGGTTCAAATATATAAGATGAATATTACAGCAAGTTACAATAACTTCCCGTCAAACATACCATATTGATAGAATTTTCTACGCTTTTTCGGACCTCAGTGACAGTTTACAATACTACGTTTCGAGAAGCGATTGCTTTACAATAACTCCTAATTTATTAGAAACTAGCTGGGACCCGCGGTTTCACCCGCGTTTAATTTAAAAGAAATTTATAGTACTTCGACATAGATACTTGACATAGAATATATATATTGGATTTCAAGGGTATTTTTTTTGCGCAGAAACCCAATTATTTTACTAAAATAAAAGTAGCCTAAGTTAAGTCCTTATAACATCAGTTATCTCCCAGTGAAAGTCCCGTCAAAATCGGTCCAGCCGATTTGGAGATTACCCGGAACAAACAGACACACAGACAAAAAAAAAAAAAGTTTTTTTGTTAGATGTACCGTATATACTTTCATGTGCATTTAGTAAAAAGCTGTTATTTGACATTACAAATAGACATTTCAATTTTATTTATTTGTATAGATAGAACGAACAATTGCATAAGCAAACAAAAACCTACGTGAAACATTTTTACTAACCATGCACTTTATTTTGGTAGTGCATTCCAACTTTGAAATTTATGACATTGTTAGGTCTTTTTAAATGTAAACTATTTAAAGAACAGTTTATGTAAATGAGGAACATGGTTAAAGGTGTTAAGAGGCAGTTAATGATGTTTAATATACCTATGATGTAGACGGAAAGTGATAGTTTTATTCTTTATACAAAGTACCTAAATTAAAAAACCATACATCTATTTGGAATCGTATTATTTCCTTAGCTATTTTCATTTAATATTTTCACCCTTGTCAAACGTGACAATGATCCCCTTTTCTGTTTTCTGATATATTTCTGTGGGTGTAATATTTAGTCTACACAGGTAGGTTATATACAGTAATGTGGTTATAGGATTACATGCGTATACTATAGATTTTCATTCATCCTACAACCACGAACGCTGCAACGTGTTCGAAACGTTCGGTTCCATAGATTGATCTGCCATTATTACTGCTTTATTCTTGCGTTATACTGGGTTCATCATGTGTTGTAATTTAATGAAGAAAGTGGTCTTACAACGCCGTTTCTTCATTACTAAACTGCATATTTTGTTTTTTGTAGGGCAAATCTGGATACTCTAGAATCCCTATCAGGAGGTTCAGGGTCTGCGCCGCACGTGGAGCGGTCGGGCGGCAGCTCCGCGGCTGCGAGCGGCGCGGGCGCGGGCGGGGCGGGGGGTGCGGGCGGCGCGGGGGGCCAGGAGCGGGTGGTGCGTGCCTTCGCCGAGCTGGCGCGCAACCTGCAGCGCATGCGGCCCTGCGTGAGGCCCGCCATGTGCAAGCCCTACGGCAAGCAGAGCGAGCAGCTGCAGAAGAGTTAGTATCGACTTGTGAGATCGTTTGCGGAATGAGGCAGGCGGTGAGCGCGACTAGTACAAAGTAGCTCTTTGCGGAATACCCTCGTCGCTGAGTTAGGCAAACAAAAGCGTTGGCGAGAAAATATGGACGTTCTTTTCTCTTAGCGAAATCAATAGACGATTTTGATGATGTTCTATTTAATTGTTAGATTTTAATGTCAATATCAGCATAGAAAACATATAATCGATCGTTGAAGAAATCAGCAGAGCAGTGTTTTTACTTTACATGTTTAAAAAAATATTTATTTTTAATGATGTATTTTCCTAGCTGGAATCATTCAAACATAACATCTTACTGTGATTTTCTATGCAAATATAATAATATATATTTTAATATAAAGGTTTCATCGCCTTCGAGTCCTTCTTTGTATTTGAGATGAAGCCGCATTACACATGAAAATACACGTAAATATGCTGAACATGCGGTTATCAATCACCAGTACAATGAGCCCATATTGCCCGAATCGCCACGCTAGGTAGGTGGATTGGTGATGGCAGTATGTTGTTATTAGCACACGGGAGGATGCTACTGCCCATCCTCTTGATATCGACCCTTAGTCATGGGTGGAGAAGGGATGGGTTATTGTCGATAACCACATAAAACGGAAGCCACAATAACAAGAAAATACCACAAATATTTATCATTTCAGTTCTGTTGGATACAATTCAGTTGGTTCAGTCGCTCCGCAGTTACTTGCCGCCGCCACATATCCAGGTCACCTCGTGGAAGAATGATGATAAGCTCCGGTAAGAAAATGTATATTTTACTTACAAACTCTTATAACTTTGACGGCACGGTTGGCGCAATGGCTAAGTAATTGGCTTCCTACGCTACGTGTCGCGGGTTCGATCCCCGCACGGAACAAATATTTCTATGATTTACAGATATTCGTAGTTGTTACGTGTCTGAGTGTTTGGTATATGAGATTTATGTCTCTAAACTGTACCCACGACGCAGGAGAAATAGTAACGAGGGGCATCGTTTAAAAAATAAAACCTACAGAATTTCTTTCTCATATGGGTTAAACATGCTAACACATCAGTATAAATGTGTTTATGCAAATTATTCCCGTATTTGTTGTGAGTAACCCTCTTCCTCAATGAAATTTATTTTATTGACTTGCTCGCATATACGGAATTACTGATTAAACAAGTCACATTATTAAGCACATGTTTATTCTTGGTATTAAATATCTACATCTGACGAAAAAATAATTCTCACATAAATCATAAAGTTCATGAAAGTATAGGAAACAGATTCGTAAAAAGTCACCCTAGCGTGAGCGCACCCGACTAGCAACCTTCGCGAGAAACATACTTAAGCGTTCGCTGCTGAACACCAGACCTCCTCCATAAATTTCCACAACTGAGTCGTCATTTTGGGGTGAACTTGCCTGTACTCACCATGCTTGGCAGGCGGGTTGATGATCGCAAAATGTCTACTGTTTCTCAGAAGGGACGCTGCTGCCCATCCCTTTGGTTTCGAAGCCCTTAGTCGCCTTTTACGACATCCCCGGTAGGAGATAGGAGTGGTGCTATACTCTTAATCCGGACACCACACAGAGTGATTCATATTTGTTTCATTATAAAATATTTCATTTTTTATTCTGTTCAGTTCGAACAACATGGAGGAGCTGGAGAGTCGTAAGATAGTGAGTGGCAACTAGCCACCGGACACGCACGCCGCCGACGGCTAAGCGCCGCGGTGACGTCACTCGACACGCAGTATGGATGAGCACGGTTTGACGGAACACGGCAGGACCGATGTGCGGCTGAGTATTTAGTTTGAAGCAGACATTCATTGACTTACTGCACGGATTAGTAAACAATATTAATGGTAACTTGCGAGCGAATGACAGTGATGAGATGTTCCTTTCGCCATGTGCACCTACTGGGCGTTGTTTACTTCTCCATGGTTACCTGCATTTTTTTGTGGGGAAATCCTCTTAGGCATATTTGAATGGGGAGGCGGGGGGAGGGGGGAGCGTCCAACCGGCTAAAGCCACCTTGGGGTACCTTCAACCTCGATTTATTTACTTTTCAATGGTAAACTGCTGCCTGCTAAACATCGTTTCGATTTGTATTAAAGCGTAGACAGTGGTTGCCTTAAACTTAAAGCCTCAGGCCGCACTTAAGTGTTATTCTAAGATCTGCATATTTTACTCGTAACAGTCATGTCTCGTAAAACTGAATTGAATTGATTGAAATATCCTCTTGTTTATTAGTATATTCAGAGTTTTCGCATCTTGAAAGTGAAACCGTGTTTAACTCAGAAACTGTCGGGTTGTTTGTATTGATGTTATTAGGAATATTGTTGACGTGAATCTATGCGTCTACGCTTACCGCTGAATAATTTTAATATCGGGTGTGTACATTGTTACGTCATCACTTCATTTTCAGCATATACTGAGTTTACAAGTAGTTGTTTATCATAATGCCCTTGTTTTTGCTTTAAGCTTCAGCTAAACCTGAGCGTTAGCGACGAGAGAGCGTCTATAACGCGAAACTCGACGTATGCACATCGGCGAGAATAGCCAATTTCATTTGTCAGTGAATCTTCTGCCACTAGAGCACGCGTTCCGCTCTACTGACGTGGTTGGTCATCCCGCGTTGATATCAGAAGGCCAATTCTCGTAATTAAAAATGTTCAAAATATATCTATATATATATCTAATCTCAATGCCGTAAATGAATGTACTGCGATGAGATCGAAAATTGATCGAAGCCATAGTATTCTGCTAACATTTTGAACTGACAGTCTGAACGGTAGCAAATTTTTCATTAAGTAAACGTCAAAATTGACATTGAAATGAGACTAAATTGAGATCATACCGGAATCAGTCTGACCTAGAAGAGTAGAATTCCTATTTTTAGTCAATTCATAATTTAATCTCAGTTCGGTCAACTTTCAGTCACAGTGTATTTTAATTACGAAAATTGGCCGCCAGATAACATGAGTTCGTTCGCCGCGCGGCTGATGCGTCCGCTTCGCAGGCGCTTTGGTCGCGCAGGTTTGGCCGAAGCTTTACTTGTTGTTTGCAGGAGTTTCTTTTTTATTATATTTAACTTATACATTTATTTCATATTGTCTGTTGTACAAGTTCATACAATAATGTATGCTATTGCTTTCGTTGTTACTGAACGTATTTAATGGTTAAGGTATTTTTTTACAGTAATTTCATGATTCGTCCTAATTAATTTAAGTTTAATCTCGGTTATTATCGTAAGTGCATTATTTACACTGTGATAGAAGTGTAATAGAAGTAGGTCTGAGCGAAGTCTTGACATGAATGTTACTTAGGAATGTGTAGTCGAGTGCGTCTATAGAGCGGGGCAGCTCGCGGAGTCTTTGTGATACCTAGCACAATATATCGATGGTCGTCCATTGGATTATTCCGCAGCTGTTTTCGACTCGACGCGAGTGAGGCGCTGAGTGTTATGCGCATATTATTTTATGATAAAGTTTTGATCGCCATGTCTTGTCTCGTGAATGATAGGGAGGTTATCTTATTGAAGACTGCAATTTTTTCACGTCTTAGCTGATGTTGCCTGTGAATGTATAAAATAAGTTCAGTAAGTTATGATGAGGTGTGCACACTGTACACTGAGATACGTCTCGTCGTACAAAACGGAATTTTATTGATAAGGTTATAAAATATAAATTATTATTGGTAGTTAGGTCACTTTTTTAAATTGTGTTTATATTATCTCAGTGTACAGTTTAGTAAATAGAACGGTCGAAGAGCTTAGCTGAAGTTGACTTTGATCGGAATGTATCACAGACAGGAGTCGCTATTTACTTCCATAACATCATCATGTGAAATAATGGACTAAATAAGTTAGATGATTAGTGCAATAATTAGGCAAAGCCTACTTTAAATTTAAAGTTTTATATCTTAGTACTGTAATTCTAAATTATAAACATAAATATCTTATTATCATATTCACATCACAATGCAGGTGTGTGATGTTGTATTGTATAGCATAAGTACTTGATTCTGTCATGGTCTCTGTTCATTGGATTGTTGTACATCACAATTTATTTGATTATTGTCAAATAGCATTAATTATAAGCAGCTTCTTGTAGGTAAGTGCGTTGTACACTTATGTTGTATTAAATATTCGTATCAGCTCTTTATAACGAGAAAGCTACTAACTTGTGTACTAGCAATTCTACATAACTCTCGTTTCGGTACATTATCCAAATATTTATCGAGGCTACTACGTTTTCATTGACAACTAACAATACCCCTAGTATTAATTAAGTTGATATAACCGTCAAAATCTTACTCTTGAAAAAGTATTATTAAACTTTCAAAAGAATCTCTCTCTGTATTAGAATTATAAGCTTTCTAGTCAAAAATGGATTTCATATTGCATTTTTTTATTGATATAATTGGGAGCTCTTTTTAAGATATTGGAAATTCACGTAATTCTTATAATAAAGATCTTGTAAAACAGTTGCTCTGTCAGTTCAGTGTGGAACTTATCGTTTCGTACTCAATGACCAGTAATGTAACCCGCGCCATACTTGCTGGCCGCTGTTAACACGAGGCGTGTGGCCTGCGTAAAGGTGATCTCCGGCGTGGATGGGTGATCGTGCGAACGGACTGCTTCTTCACTATGAGATTGACCTGCGCCGACTGCAACTTCTGAGCGATCAAGAAGTTTCAGTACGACCACACTTTTGATGTATATAAGGGTGGTATTCCACTCACCCAATAACTTTGCCGATGTACATTTGATCAGAGATTGACATTTTAACCAATCACAACTAAATCCGTGTAAACACAATATTTATAATAAGTATGAAAGCAACCAATATATTTAAAATACAAGGTACCGAGATTATAAAATTAAAATAATGAGATAGAATTGAATTATGGCACTTGTCAAATATCACATCTTAGACAAAGATATTGAATGAGTATATACCATCCAAACATATGCATCGACGATCGCGTACCCGCTAAAGTGACAGTTATAATGTATCTGTTATATTTTCATTTATATTACTTCCTCTTAATGATGGTTACTTCATACGTAATAACATAGTTTCTTTTTGTATTGTAGCATTTACGGACACGTTAAATTATTCTTCATCATTATATTTTGATTTCTCATCGGAAAAAAGCATTTATACTTATTTGGTAATACTTACCAGTAATCTTTAACCGCGAATATCGTTTGGCATCTGAATTCTGTGATAAATTTTATTCAATCAAAATGTAATTTTGACATTATGATGCAATATACCAATTGGAAAATTAGTTACTATTATACCTTTAGATTATGTTTCTAAATTTCTTTAAGTTGTAGTTTAAATTACAGCTGATGACAGCTTAATCATAACAGTTCACAATCAGTTCACAAGTTTTTATAGTTCTTCTCTTAGATTATGGTTTCTGTCGATTATCTTCCACAACTTCGTCAATGTCATGCATAACAGCAAAGTTGTTCGGTGTTCAGATTAAACATTCTATAATTATTCATAAAATATTACACAGAAATGAAAGAATCAACAAAAAAATGTCGGCTACATCGTACGGTTTTTGAGGCATTATGTTATGTAATTTAGGATAACGTTGACAGCCTTATTAGTATGGACTTTATGACAGCTGTCAACGCCTTCAGTCTATATTTTTTATTGAAAAACGACACATTGTAAAAGCAATTGAAAACCGTACGACGTAGCCGACATATTATTGAAGATATTTTTCATTTTTGGGAAATTTGTTATAAATATGTAATGATTGATTAATTTGAACACCGTACAACGTTGCTCTGACATTGACTCTTACATGACATTGGCGAAATTGTGGAAGATACTCTACAGAAGCCATAATGTAAGAGCAGAAGAAGACAGATTATATAATATACTAGCTGCCCATCCCAGCTTCGCACAGGCAGGATGCAAACCCGATTGCAGCGCCAGTTACCGGGTCTAATTGTGAATCTAAACCATCCAGGGACCCATTCAAATATGAATAAAAAATCATCAAAATCGGTCTAGCCGTTAAGGAGGATATCAGTGACATACACACGTACAGAAGAATCATATATATGTAAGATAATATGATGGGCCATTTTTTAACCAGAAGTGAAAATTGATATCTGTATCTTGTACATATATCATATTCGTTTTGGTTTGATTTGTTCATCAAAATCTGTTTTCTATGAAGTTATTATTGTTTTTACCGTACAATTATACCAATACTTAACATTGGTAAAATCATTGTCAAAACGATAGATAAACTAAAATTGGAATTGGTATGATATAAGATACTATCAGACGATTATAAATCCTAGTACTATTTATTCTGTCTTTGATTTAATTGAAGCATTCATCAGCTGTATTTAAATCAAAATTGGCCTTGCCATGTAATTTATTATTTGTATTTGAAGATTTTTTTGTGTAAAGGTAATCTAGAAATGAAAGCAGTGCTTAGAAATAAATAATGATTAAATTGAATAATTTTGCTTTTTTTTCCATCCTATATGCGTATGCATAGTGCATCTTCAATATCGGTTTATTGAATTTAAATAGCGTTCTATTCTAGGCTTATCGCCAAACATTTCACGCTTCGTTCGCAGAACGTTCGATGCTCTTTGTGCGTCCAATATAATAATGGTTTTAGGGTGCTGATGCGGCTGCAGCCGGTCAGGTATGCCTATGCGGCCTGCATAGCCTGCTCAAAAGCAAAAGATTAAGAAAGAGTAGTCTCCTCAAAAGCCGCGCGCGGGCCAGCGTCAGGAGACTTCAAAGACGATACCTAATGTACAGATCTGATTGCTCGATAGTCATCATTTTCAGCCGAAAATGTCCACTGCTGGACAGAAGGCTCCCCCAAAGTTGCCACAACCACTGCTACGGGTTTCTGTTGTGTGCTCATTGGGAGGTGTTGCCATAATCGCCACGCTTGGCAGACTGGTTGGCGGTCGCAGTTGAAGTTATAAATGTACTCGAAGGGCGCTGCTGCCCATCCGGCTAATCCCATAATCGCCTTTTACCACACCCACGGTATGAGATGGGGTGGTGATTCTTAGCCGGCATCATACTCGTATTATTAGTGCGCCATTTAAACCCTGTGTATAATCTATGCCCTGTTTTTTTTACAGCAATGTATTTTTCTGGGAGGGGCGAGATTGAACACTGCTGCAGAACGTCATAACTTCATAAGGTAACAATTTTCATATTTCAATTCAATTTTTCGTCATATGGTAACTGTAGCCGTCGATGCGCCTGCGTACTTTTACTCCGTAGTCGCAAACCGGAAAGAGAAATAACAATAATTGTGGGTTGATGGACTATCAGCATATACAAGAAAAAGATACCAATTTTTTTCTTTGTCTATGCTGTTGGCTGTCTGCACTACGTGTCGCGGGTTCAGGCCTCGCATAGAACATAATTATATTAGTTTGATCTACCCATCGTTGTTTCGGGTCTGGGTATGTGTCACATACATGACATTCATATCTGGAAACTATACCCACTATACAGGAATAGTGGGGATCTAATAAAGTAAAATGCAACTATATTTTTTTACTGCAGCAATTAATAGCTCAATGGAAATGTCGCTACTGGGACTCATTTTGTACGAGACTGCCCCTCGACTATTTACGTTTAACTTACACAAAGGGCACGCAGCACAGCAGTCGTGGCCTGTCTGAATTCGCTCAGAGGGCAACCAGACAGATCAAGGCAGTCAGCTGCGTTGTTGCGTCTGCTGTAGTATGCAGGTTATATTGAGAATGAAAGGTTAATCTTTTTGTTATCTATCTTTTTAAACATAATAACATAATCTAAGAATAACATTCTGCGTTAAATCAAATCAATCTGGCGGTCAATAGTGGTGATTATAGCAAAATACCCTATTACCGTGGATTGTTGGCCATTGGAATATGTCCAGCAAAATAAAACAGTGATGTAGATATGAGATAAATTATTATATTTTTATAAACATGAATTATTACACCAATTTAATTTTGAAGATGTAGGTAACAAAGTTGGGTAATATTAATTTACTAAATGAACTGACACCATCACCATATGAGAAAAAAAGACAGCATCATCACCTCATATTGATGACTAAAACTGCACGGAATGACAGAGACATTGCCACGAATGTACCAAAGAAATTTATTTAAAAACAAAATTAAAAGAAGCACATATTATTAAAGAAAACAGATAAACAATTACATAAAAAATGGTGATGATAGTGAAAATTTATTTCAAACAGATAACATAATGGATATCTGTGGAATGTTCTATAATACAACCACATACATTTGGCACAATATTTAAGTACAGAACACAATAAATACTCATTTTTGGTTTCTTAATATCAGTTTATACATTAGTTTGCCTCACCAGCAACAGGAAAATAGAATATACGAGTATTTATGTATTAAAGAGCCACCAAGGCAGTGGTAAAACTAAATAAATACACCGTAGAAAAACTACTAAACATGTAACGTCTTATTATATTTAAAATACATGGCGTACATAATATCTATTAACTAACACAGAGATTGATAAACGTCTATCGATGTGCGTAAGATAGAGTTTAGAAGAATATAATAATATAGGTAATCTTAGAAATAATCTATTCGATGATTTCACTACCTTCAGTTATGATTATTATTAACGTCTGAACAAAATTATTATTACAATAAAATAAATAATATAGAATAATAAATTTATAAATCATCGTTTCAATAAATTTCTCCATCTGATATATAACGAAAATTAAGATCATAAATAACGCGATTATACCTAAAAAATATCTGTATATAACAAAGACAAAAACATGTTTAAAGTACTAACTAATTGACATCACGAAATCGATAAATGCGTTTGAAGAGCCTTAGTTATGTTCAAATGATTACGTATGTCAATATATTGGACTACATCTAGGAATGTAATTAGGTAAGATATGCACCCTACATGCGTTGGCCGGCTTACGGGATCCAACGGAGAGGTAATGTAGCTATCGATATATGTACTAAATTCGTAACCTTTGGTCGGCCAACGAGCTCAGGCAACATGAAACTGCTTAAACTGACCTTCACTATGAAATTGGATGTAGTTACCTGAAAAGGACCCAACCCACACTTGGGTCAAATGAGTTGTAGATGTCTTTTAGGCCTATAATTTTATACAGTGAAAACAATTCCAACAAAAGTCACATTATGATCGTAATAGGCACAGAAAAGAAACAACGGAGATTAGCACGCACACTAAACGTATCGTACCTTACAGCAAGCGTATGACCCACTCCTACCTAAGTACTCGTGAATTTGCTCTTGGTCCGGTCATAGCATGCTACGGTGTTGGACGGCGAGGCTAGGGAGGGGGCGGGGGTCATGGGGTCATATCCCCCTCCTGGACCTAGTCAGCCACTGATAATATTTCTTAGTACCTAAGTTTTAAACCCTGGCCTGGCTGGACTTTGACTATGTGACCTGACCTGACTGGAAGGCTGGATCCGCCCATGCTTGGATTGTTAAGTTGTAATGGGCAGACGCCTATAATAAGATACCAGCCTACATGTTTAGCGGGCAACATTTTTATTTTCAAGAACAATCTCATCTTGGTCTATCATTGTGATTCGATTAAAAATGAATTAAAGCAATCTAGTAAAATGTAAAGTCTATATTCATTAAAAATACAAACAAATCTAATCGAGCGAAAACCGATCCAAACTACTAACGGCTTGAAAAATCTCGAAAGCAGTTTTTCGTTAGATCCTTTTCGTGTAGTTTACATCCGATACTTTGATCGTGCTTACAATTTCAAATTTTGAACTTCTCTAACAACAAAACCGTATGTGCAAGCGCATACAGTATACGATACTGATTTTAATTTTACATTTAATGTGTAAAAAATCTAATACCTTGATCAAGTTTCCAAAAGTCTGTTCATTTCACATAAATCCTTATATAAATAGTAAATAGCACATATTTTCCAAATTTCAGAAACGTATACTGCAAAACGTATGCTGCACTGCAGCGGGTTTCGCACTCTTCAAAGGTGGTTTCAGAGACTTTCTCTTCGTAAATAATAACGATCCTTATCGAGCTACGACAACACCTATTATTGACTATAATATTCGTTGTGAATAAAATGTTTGTTGTCTAGGATGTGGGGTCTACAGCCGTTCGTTTAAACACGTAGACCGAGTCGTCAAGCCAGTAATAAGCTTGCGCGAAGTCCCCTTCACAAAGGTATGGGGCACGCGTCCAGGTTACCAGTTCGAAGCCAGCTTCCTCGCGCATGAATTCGACGAACGCAGCGAGTTGATCTTCGAAGTACAGGCCTTCGATGGGCAGACGTTCTTCTGGTTTGTGATCTGCTGTAACTGGAAGGAAAATGCAAAACGGAAATTAATATTCTGGTCCGTTATTTTTTAAATTGTAGTAGTACACACTGGCCTTGTGTGTTTGTCTTCAGTTATTGCGGTATAGGCGATGAGAATTCCAAGAGTTCGATCCCCGCACGGAACAAATTTGTATGACTTCCAGATAATTGTAGTCTGGGTATTTGTGCTTGTGAGATTTATATCTGTACTGCACCCCCGACACGGAACAGAAATCCAAGAGTGGGACAAGCTTTAAAAAAAGTTCAGGTCTTAGTGCTGCCTTTTACACTTTAACGTTAGAACTTCCTGGGTTAGATTAAAGAATAGAAAAACATCCAATTTTATTTTTTCATGTATAAAGTAACATCTGGCAGGATATATGAAAAAAAAATGGGTTGTCCAGTGCATTTCGGGAGACCTGGCAAACCAAGTCAATAGGCTGAGACTGCAGACGATGTCACTCGATGGCGTATCGTTGTCATGACGCGCCTAAGCAACGGTTACGGAAGTCTGTGGGAACTCATAATGAGGGAAATAAAAAACAAGAGGATGGGAACCAGAATCCTGAGCGTGCTACTAATAACTGTACTGCGATCACCAAATCGTCTGCCAAGCGTGGTAATTGGGTGAAAATATCCCATATGACGTTCATTGTTGAGACCCTAGTTCAGCAGTGGACGTTTACGATCACATGTGGTGAATTTGTGTTACGTAATTTTTTAATAAAAATAACCTAAATATCACGCAACCGCAACGTCTAATATATGAAGGCTTGTTTCTACAAGCCATTGGACTTGTCGTCTTGCCACCTGCAAACCTTCTGGATTGAAGGTGGCAAGACGACAATTCCAACGGGTGTGCACCCGTTGGACTTGCTTCAAAGTGATATTGGACATACAAAACTGATAACCGAGACAACAAATTTAAATATTGTATATGACAGGCTAACGTGTTGTTGGGGAGTTTGTTGCGCCGTTTCTTCTTAAGCGATCTTAAAAACTAGGAAGCTGTGAAGGGTTGGCCTCAGGCCCCTCTTTTCTAATGGCCACTCTGGGCAAGTGCCCATGGCCCCGCGATCCACGAGGCCCCTGATAACCGATATTTGCTAAGAGTAAAAGTAAGAAGACTTACTTTTTCGGATTATATTATAATCACCTATTCATTTAACGAAAGAAAATAACAGTTATAAATCTAGAACTTGCTTACCTACTCCTTTTGTCTGTTGTTAATAAAATAGTTCTCTGTCATATCATAGTCATAGCGGCCTCATTATCAGTGCCCAAGGCCTCCAATAGGTTAGAGGCGGCCCTGGTGGGCCTATGGGGCGCTGCCTTTTGTTGACGTTCAAAACGAACTATCATTTTGTCTATTTTGTATAAATGATCATTTCATTTCATTTAAAAAGCACTTGATTGAACATTGGTCATACCTTCTACATACGGCTTGTAAGGCAAAACAAGAGCCAACATCAGGACTCCACCGGGTGCGAGCGCGTCTCGGGCTTGCTTCAGCATGGTTTTCGGCTTGCTGCACCGGTCTAGAAGGTTCAGCATGCAAATGCAGTCGAATTGACGGTAGCTGTGCCACTTCTCAGTATCTAGCAATCTGGAATGAACGAGTTTAGCGTTATGTATATTTATTTTGTTTATGTCCATTGTCCATTGCAGCGATGTCATGTAGCGAAATGCCCTCTGTTGTTTCAATATGACGTGTATGAATGAATACATATTTTCTTGTTGTTGATTTGTTTATCGATCAAATTTAAGTTGTTGTATAAGTTTTACTATTATTAAGGATTTATACCTACTATAAAAGGGTTCTCTGTTATTAAAGAACAGTAACCAAGTTTTGACGTGTGTTTGTATTAGGGCGCACATATCTAGCTTATTACAATGTAATAACCAAAATTGTGATATAACTTTCTTTTTAAGATATCTTTTCATAGATACTTCTCTGAACCGTGCATTTAACTGTTGACTATATGAAATTAAAAATAATAATTTTGAATCAAGATACTTTTTTCTTACTCGCGGAGAACATATCATACACACTGGAATGACGTAGTGAAAACAGATAAACTGCGGGCGGTGTGAAGATGTGGTCTCCGAGGTTGCAACGTGTACGCGGTTTGTAAGCGTAGTCATATAAACGCGCCCTTAGTGCTTGAGTGCAAATGTAGTTTGAATGTATGTGGTCGTAGTCAGGTATGGTTAGAAGTCTGACGATTGATCTTACTTTAGGATAGGGCTATCCGGTCACCACCGGCTACCAGTTGATGGAGATTTTTAGAAATCAGCAGGCAGTTGCTCCGTATAATTCAATCACATCTTCTCATCACCGTTTGATTGTAAGTGGACTCCAACATAGCGGCTTGGGAAACCATTAGGATTTCATTGGATTATAATTTGATACCATAGTAAGTATTAGAACTTAGTGAGTGCGGATTAAAACGAAAAATATAGCACCATTCCATTTCATCCCGTGGATGTTGTAAAAGGCGGCTGAGGGACTCCAAACCAGAGGAATGGGCTACAACGTCTCTTCTTTGGAACAGAAGCCGAAGAATTTTTCAGTACTCACCCGCTTGCCAAGCGTGGTGAGTACTGAAAAATTCCTCCAAAATTACGGCACAATTGTGGAAATCAATAGAGGAAGTCTTTGTGTTGTTGTGTTTGTATCTAGTTGTTTTATTGTACTTATAATTTTTTGTTTCTATGTATTACACAAGTACTATCTTTGCTTTTATTAATTTATTTTATAATAGGTGGGACCCGCGGTTTTACCCGCGTTTAATTTAAAAGAAATTTAGAGTTAGAGGGTTTCTTTTTTGCGCGGAACCTAATTATTTTTCTAAAATAAAAGTAGCCTAAGTTATTCCTTATAACATCAGCTATCTGCCAGTGAAAGTCCCGTTAAAATCGGTCCCGCCGTTTCGGAGATTACCGGGAACAAGCAGAGAGTCAAAACCTTTAAAAATTGATTGTTTAATATATGTACAGTATATACTTCCATATGCATTTAGTAAAAAGCTGTTATTTTGATATTACAAACAGACACTTCAATTGTATTTATTTGTATAGACTAACAATTACTGTGTCTCTTAGGTGCAAGGAATAAATAAATTTTCTTTCTTTCTTTCTTTGTTCAGCAGTGGACATCCTTTGCCTGATATGACGATGATGATGAGTAATATTAGAACGGCCATTTTAATTTCAGGTTTTAACATTGTTATTCATAAATAAATATTTTAGAGAACTTAATGTCATCATTTCACCGTCTCTTACGACATCGTTTCCATCTTAGTACATTTTTCCGGCTAAACATGTTGGTACTTATTTCTGCGTACATATTTCTGTAATAATATCAAATACTGACCTGTATCCCTTATCAGCGAGCGTTTTTCTCATGCTGCTTGATATTTCCGTGGCGTAGTTATGCGGGTAGATATGTGCAAAGCGCCGGCTGACTTCACCGTCGCCGGCGCCGATGTCGATAAGTGCGCCCGCGCCGAGCGCGCGTCCTGTAGGATTGAGCAGCGCGCGTGCCTGAGCTTCGGACAGCACAAACATTGAGCCGCGGCCGAGCCACCTGTGAAAGTCACAGTAACGATGATCAACTTGATTGGGTTAGTGATTTGGAAAATTAAGATACATATGGATGTGGGTTTTTGTTACCTACATCGGTTAGAGTCATATGTAGTAGATATAATGTCAATCCGCACCTCATATCTAGATAAATTGCTCAATAATTTGAAGCATAACGACGCATCGTTTTCTTTTGAACGGTAAATTCTAAAACAGATTAATCACATTAAATTCTGTGTTGAAAAACCTTAACGGTTAGATCCTCAACATGTGCTGTCTGCTTTCCAAACGATTCTGTGTATCGTTCATGGTTTGTGCTATTCGTGTACATACTATACCATTTTTCTTTTGACAATCTCCAGCATAATAACAATGACTAGGTATTCAAACCTAGCACTAACCGTGACACAAAGTATATAAATATACTTTAGTAAAATGTTGGGTGGCAGGAGTTACGTTCCACTAAGTAGTGGATCATCATGAAATGAATACTTACCGGGTACGACAAAATTGTTTCAAAGAACAGGGTGTGGTAACATTCCACCGCTTGGAGTGAACATGCGATGTTATGTTGCAGCCGCGGTTCAACGTAACTATTAATTTTCTTATCTAACTTAATTGTCCAAATAACAAAGTTCGTTCGATGTCTGAACCTTCTAATTTAAACGTAGATAGCTTCCTTGAAAGCTATTTGTGAGCTAGGCAACAATAGCGCAATTATCCCCTACTGCGGGTCATGTGGTGGAGGCCGTCGGAAGGTGTTTCACGCCGGTGCAGCACCGCATCGGGCCGCAATTACCGGGATCAAGTACATAGCGAGCTGCAGGCTACGGAGCGGCGCGGCGAGGCAGCATTGCGCGCTGGCCGGTCGCCTGCAAATTGTGCGCCCGCGGCTCAGCGACCCCGCGACGTCTTCATCGCGCCCCGGGCACCAACACAAGTGGATAATGAGTAGTAAATCCTGCTCTCATTAGCTGAGACCGAGCGACGCTTCGATCGATACAAATTCGTCTGCGCCGGGTAAAGGGATAATCAGCGCTGGGCTCGAGCTCTGTTATTAGCCGTAGTACCATATATCACGTACGGCATTATCCGCGGCCCCCGGCGTCCGCGCCGCAATTACAGCGGCCCGAACGGAACACCGTTCAGTCACAATACCCTATTAGGAAAGCCTTAGAGGTAAGCTGACTTAGACTGTTGCATAAGTCTGAAACTGGACTGCATGTCCGAGTTGATCGCCAGCATCATCGTATAGAAAACAACTAGAAAACATGTAGTTAAGTCGCTTTACACGACAGGTATAGTTTGATACATATGTATTGTGTTGGAACACGGCGGAGCATCGTCTTCCGTCTCTGGCAGCTCGTTTGCGGAGCCGCGCGGTGCCGATTGATTGCTTTATTGTCTGGTCGGTGGCTGGCGCTGGGAGCGACGCGCAATACATGATACATGAAGCGGCCGCGCCCGCGACTAATGAGCACCGCCACCGCGTAATTGTCACCGGCCATCGCGCTAACTCGCCAGATTCCACACTCGATGTGACAACACACGATTGAGTCACACACGCAAAAATATTGCAGGAATATGACGGGGTTGTTACTGTGTTGTCGGCAGTCGAGTGATTGATTTATAAGGCCATAACGAGGATAAGCACCGTTATCGAGGTGCCAGATTACCCATCCTTTTTGTGTAAACGGTTTAAAAATGGTTTATTTTCAAAGCCACTGACAAAAAGTGTAAGCGCCATATCGTGAACATAGTGCAGGCACACATGTCGATACTTATTCGAGATGATGAAGTAATAGGTAACAGAAACCATACGGAAGAGCGCGGTCTGTCGAGTGGAGTTGAAAATTGTGCGGCAAGGGGTGACGTGTACATCGAGTAAAGCAGTAGGTAGGTGGATAGGCGGGCGCAGAGTATCTATTTCAATAGAATGCGGTGGCTTGCAACAAGGAATCCGATGCGGTTATCGACGACGGAGGTGAGAGATGTGTCGCCAGCGGGGCGCGGGGCGCGGGCGGGCCTCGTATCGCGATTGCATCGGAGAGCAAACAAGCGGGCGCGACACCCCGCCCGGGGGCGCTCAAATCATATTACCCCCGGCCTCACACCAGCGCCGCGCCAGCACCACACACGTCATTTGAGTGTGCGTCGCTATGGCGACGGCCCGGGCCGTGCATGATATTAGTACGTGTGCGGCTCATCTCCGGCCGTTTAAACTTAACGCGCCGCCGCCTCGCGCGGGAAATTAAAACCGGCTCCGGACCGGAAGGCGCAATCGACCCTCGCGCGTACGGGGACGGCCGGCCACCGCTCACACCGCGCTGTCACACCGCGCACACACCTTGTACCGATTGTTCTGCACGGTTGATTTATAACGCATTACCTACATCGCGTACATGAGGATGATGCTTTATTACGTAGCACATTTATGTCAGTAGTCAGTTTTAGCAGTAAACGAAATTTATAATAGAAGTCTCTACCACAGACTTCTAATTGACTCACCAAGTACAACTTGTGAAAAAAATTGTGAATGTGATTTGAATCTTTAAAGATTAATTACAATGCTAACAGTGTAATTACACGGTTAACATTGTAATTAATTTAAAGAAGGTGTCAAGCATCATCATATTAGCCAAAGGACGTCCACTGCTGAACAAATGCCTCCTCCATAGGTTTCGTAATTTTTAAGGGAATTTGCCAGTATCTACTCACCACGCTTAGCAGGCGGGTTGGTGAGCGCAGAATGGCTGCTGTTTTACAGAAGAGATGCTGCTACCCATCAGCTGGTGTAGAGTCCCTTAGTCGCCTTTTACAAAATCCACGGGAGGAGATGGAGTGGCGCTATGTTCTTAATCCGGACACCACCGATTAGGTATAGGACCTACCCACTGTCACTTTCAAAAGTGCCTCTGCTCTACTTCAACAATATAAATATCGTTTACTTTGTACATAACTTAAAACATACACTGGTTAATATAGCGCTGAATAGAGTTAAATGCCTTCTCTGACACTCCTTATCCTAAAACTCGTTTAAAACAACATAAAGTTTTATTTATCCATCGTAAAAGCTCACAAGATACACATTAAAATAGAACGTAGATGGGTCCCTCCCTTATGTAGATACCTACACATTTGCTTTACTCAAAGACATTGTCGCTTTCAGGCACCTCATTAGAGCGCGTCCCATGTGAGCCTACCCCCACACACCCCGACTCACACTCCCCACACACACATACACACACTCCAGCAATTCTTTCTCTCAGCTCGCAAACTTGGACGGATAATTACACTTAGATAAGAACCCGCCCTTGTTATGTGTTCTACGACAGCAAGGTTTATATTTGAATCGAATTATGTAATGGGACATAAAGTACATCTTGACGAGTAGAAGGTACCTAAATCATTTTTTTTTTTGGTATTCACCTTATGAGAAATTAATATAGGTAACATCTGTTTTTTATTAGATGAAAGCATGTGCCGTGTGGTGCCGGCTCAGAATACCACCACCCCATCTCCTCCCGTGGCGGTCGTACAAGTTGACTAAGGGACTAGCCGGAGGATGGGCAGCAGCGTCCTTCGAGTAAATTAACAACTCAACTGCGATTGCCAACCCGTCTACCAAGCGTGGCGATTATGGCAAAACCCCCCAATGAGCCCACAACACACTCATATCGGTCGTTGTGGTGATCTTTGGGGGGAGGCCTGTGTCCAGCAGTGGACTTCATTTGGCCGAAATGATGTGCACATAATGGGTACATTTAATGAAGTCGAAGTAGGTATGTGGGTCAGAGATAGAGGCAGCGATAGACTAGCGGTTGAACGCTTGCCTTCCATACAGGAGGGTCTGAGTTCGTTCCCGGCCCGCACCTCAAACTTTTCGGATTCATGTGCGGATCAGAATTTGATTATCACTTGCGTTACCGGTGAAGGAAAACATCATGAGGAAACCACTAGGTACACCTGAAAGTACTCAAAAACGTTCTCAATGGTTTGTGGACTAAGGCCTAACCTTTCTCATCTTTAGAAAAGGACCGTGCCCAGCAGTGGGTCAGTAATGGCCTGATTATGTATGTATGATTATGTAGGTAAGAATGTTGGATATGTACCTACATCAATCATTAATCTTCATCATAATCAGCCGCAGGTGGTCCACTGCTGGACAACGGCCTCCACAATCTATGGCAGATTTCCATAACGATCGGTTACATACTGCCCGCATTTGATGAACTGGCGACCTTTACTAGGTAGTCTGTCCACCTCGTTGGAAACCCTCCCACGCTGCGTATTCCGGTACGCGTCTCCACTCGAAAACCCTTTTTCCCCAACATAATTTATAACGCGACATAATCCGTACTAAGTCCTATAGGTATTTCAGGTTTTAGAGTAAAAGAGTGTTAAGGTTGCTGACTACAAACTTTGAACCAAATAATAATGTTAGTGGAGTTTCGTTGCCATTAAACGATCATGCCGCCGTCGATTGAAGCTTTATTGGCCAGTTACTGTTGGATGGGTCGGGGCATGCCACCAGCACGCCCACCGTTACTACCCGGCTGGCCTGCCAAATATACACATGATAATTCCAAAAGTTTCCGCCTGACATCAGGTCGCAATAAAAATCAACTTCTATAGCATACAATCGAACGTCACCCAAACGTTACGCGCGCTGTCATAACCCCGAACAGCACTCAAGCTGCAATAAACTATAAAAAGTGGATAGTAAAATGTATAAACAATGAGAGCACGGCTAAAACGTTTTAGTGTTAAGAGTGGGCCCATAAACCGTTGACACGCACCCGTAAAATATTAACGATAGCTACAAGAAAAATGACGACTATCAATGTAGGTACCGATTTTCGGTCGCGAGGACGCGCTACAAATAATGGCGGTACCGAATTTATACGCGGACCCGAATTGCCCCGATTGAATATTTTACCAGGCCACGAATGCGTCCGGCGATATTTTTCTATTTCGCCGCCCGTTTTTACTATCAATTGCTTAGTTTCCCCTTTAATACTATTCGTGCGTGTGTTGTGTCTGACTCTCTTTCGATTTTAATATCTCACTGACTGCTGACAATATTAACGATTCATTTGAAGCCATAACCTTTAAATAAATATCACTGAAATTACGTAAAATACGTACCCACCTATGATATTAATAAAAAATCTTAAGGTACCTTCTATATTTTTGAAGCCTTTGTTATTTTGTTTACCTGAAGATGTAAATGTTTGTGAGGCTGCTGGATGTTTATATCTTTAGCGTTTCGGAAACACAATAACCTTTAAAAGGTGTAAAGGCGTGGGCTCAATTCGAGTCCCAGTCAAGGTTTAAAATAACTCCTCGGAGGCGAATGGTTTATTGCTTATTGAGTAGCTCTGACGAAACGCGCCTCCGACGATAAAACATGGCCAGAGTGGAATCTCAGTCAATATCACAATATACGCGACGACATTGAAATTATCGCGCGGTGGGAGGCGATGCCGGCCGGCGAGGTGGACCTAACTAAAACAAAATAAGAATAGTTTGAAACAATGAGCATTGTCGCGATGTCTGTGCGTGTGCGGTGCGCGGCGGCGGCGCGGGCGCAGCGGGCGCGTGTCGCAGCGGGCGCGGGTGCGGGCGCGACAGCACCTCGTTAGCGGACCGCGCGCGATTGGACGCCGCGCGATGGGCGGGGCGCGCGACAAACTGCGCGCACGCAAATAGCGCACCCGCACACAAATTAAAACAATAAAATGAAAGTAATAAAACAAAGTGAACCCCGAAGAGTATCCACTATCGCGAGCCTTAATGGCCGAGCGGAGGCGGCCGCGGCAGCCTCTCGATTTATTGAGCAAGGTGCTTCGCTTCGCGACCTCAGACACACGCCAGATTCGGAAAACGAACAAATTTGATACGCTTTTATAAATTATACTTTAGTTCATCAGGTGAGAATTAATGTTACTTTAATTAGACGTCCAAAAATCCAAAGAATACCAAGGGTGATGAGGCTTGCAGTGAGACGATGGGGATTTTCTTTTTCTTTCTTTCTATTTTAAAAACATTGCCCCATACTAGGATTTCTCCTGTGTTGTGGGTGCGTTTACAGACATAAATTCCACACATAATACACCCAGACCCGGAACAAATACCTGCAGATCATACAAATATTTGTTCCGTGCGGGAATCGAAGCCACGACCCGGAGCGCAGCAGCCGACTGTATCAGCCACTGCACCAAAGTATAAGTACTTGATTAAATAAAATTTCGGTAACAAGGTAGGTATACATGTAATCAACGTTAATGTGTTATGTAATCGAAATATATTTAGAGTATTTTAAAGTGGAATATAGATTGGACCGCTGAAGTTACCCGTAAGTATCATATCATTAAATTCTTTCATTGAGACAATAACTGCACCCGAGTTTAGGTTTTAACAATGCAAGCATCTGTATTTACAATCAAACAGAGATCGCCAACATTTTATAACAGATTACATTCGCGCTAAACCTTCTAACTCGGCAGGCTTTCAATAAGGAAATTCCTACTGCGCTCGGCTCCAGCTAGGGTAACGAATGTCGTCTCATTTACTAATGTGTCACATGCAGCCGTTGTTTCAGGCCGGAGTGCGGGGGGATGAGGCGACGTGGACGGGCGACGGGATGGCGAGGTGGTAGCCCGGGAGTGGGAGGGATGACCAATGGCGTCGCACCGAGCCGCACTGACGATGCAACGTTAATTACGCTATCATGATCAAGTGTGTCCGATGGCGCGCGAGTATGTAACGAGAAATCTGTAAGTAAGATATCTATTGCTGTTTTATATGTCAGTTTAGGTAGGTACCAGATAATCACAATGTAAGAACAAGATACAGTAATGCAGATATTAGTTACTGATAGAGTCTATGGGCAATTAAAGTCGGGGCAAATGTACTTATCAGGCAATCATGGCCGTGTGCTGTCGGTTACGAATAGTACCAACCCATCTCATCCCGTGGGTGTCGTAAAAGGTGACTTTTGGATTATCTGGAGGATTGGGCAGCACCACCCTTCGAGTACATTAATAACTCAACTGCGATCGTCAACCCGTCTACCAAGCGTGGCGATTATTGCAAAACCCCCAATGAGGACGCTATTGGAGGACACTATTTGGCTGAATCATTTCAGCCAAATAGTGGCAAATCCTGGCATCTCCTAGTAATATCACAAAAAAATAAAGGTACCGTAGGTAAGGTAAAGTAGGTTATATTTCAATTAATGGTAGAGTCAAGTATACATAGTAAGAAAACAGCAAGTTTATACGTCTACTCTGTAATGTAATGTGTTTTCATTTTCACCCTTCCTTCCATTTGAGTATGATAACAATATATCGGTCATCCATCGAAGGACAGCCCTGAAACTGTTCCCACAGCGTGTAAGGGGTTTGCTTGCAATGTAAACAAGACGCGTCTCTATAAAAATACAGTGGTTGTTAGCTTAAAATAAACATATAGCGCGCGAACGTGATTATCTAAAGAATCGAGGTTATATTAGGCTTAGTTACGAAGTTCATTAGATGCTGGTGGGGGGTGCATGAGCTGGATCGTAGGGGGGACGCTCATCTCGACGGGTGCATCGCTGGCTGCGCGCGCAAACAAATTAAAACGTAAGACGCGCCCTAATCAATAGCCGACTCTGCCGCGAAGCCGAATTAACTCGCCCGAATGAAAAAAATGAACAAAATTATATTCGCGCGAGACCTCAACCCCCTGTGGCCGCCCGCCGCCCGGAGGAAATTGCTTTTCTTTCAGTGGGCGCGCACACACGCGGGGCGCCGCGACGTGAGCGCGAGAGGGTTAGCACCGACACACACAATATTATAATTTACGTTTCCTCGTATATCGAGGTGTAAGTAGGTACTTTACCTGGGCGTTTCGCGCCTGCTCAGGCCTCGGCTCACGCTAAATCTGAGCTTTATACGTTCACTTGACGCGACGAGAGCAATATTAGTTTCGAGTCAACTCCTTCCCTACTACAATATTTATTAACGCGCCGTTTTTCATTTCCCTTTCGTTAAAACACGTTTGAATGATGAAAATCCTGATGAATATTTTTTCGGATGTACCTGTACTGTGTACTCTAACAGGCTAGATCGCATAAGCCTCAATCCTACGATGAATGCGCAAGATTCTGAAATAGGTACATACCTACCTATCTCGTTGCATAGTGACCAGATAGTCACTGTGGTTAGTGTAAACTTATGCTTAATTGGAATTGAACATAATTATATCCAGGTGCGCTTAAATGTCTAACAAGTAGGTACATTTTCACGTTAGCGCCACCTACTACGATGCATATGTACATGATTTTGGTATGTTTTAGTAGGTAAGAGAGTCCGGTTTCATTATCGGGAAGCGTTGCTGTAATCTGTGAGCTTTCCCGCCCAATTAACGCGTGGGCGATGAGATGCCCGCCCGCCCGCACGTCCCGCCGGCCAATGGCGGCCGCGCGGGGATTAATTAAGTAACTTCCCGTCTACTACCCCCCCTCCCACCTCGTGCCGCCACCTACCCCGTGCACCTCACCCCCCCGGAGTCTGCGGACACGCCCGGAAAACTAACCACCTAATGAGGGGAGATGACCTCATGTGACTGTGTGCTTTGTCTATTCAACGTATGTGCAAACTACGTTCATTTGTGTGCTGCAAGTGTTGGCCTTTTGTGTGTGTGTTATGTAAGTGGTGGTCATCCGTTCTGTTTCATTACCTACAGCTCGTCTCACCGCAAAGGAAACTTTGTCATGCGTCATATAAGTAAGCACACAACTGTACAAGCAGGCAACGGTGGAGTAATTGACATGCATTCATCCGCCACTTTCACAGTCCATTTCAACTTGAACTATAGAGCATTTGCATCTGTGACAGCCACAGTTACTTATTTCTTACAACAACTGTTGTTGACACAGTCATTGTTAGAATTTAAACTTCGAGTTCAAACCTCCTTACTTTTCTTAGATTTGCATATGATGATGTCGCGAACATTTGATTGACTGAATTTGGAACAGATGAGTAACTACCTACCTAAGGTACAGATGATGGGAAGACAGGGAGGTCAATTAAGCAGGAAGCTTCTATGACAGATGGGACGCGGAGAGACATGTTTGCGGATCTCGTCCGCTCATGGGCCGGACTGTGATCGAATACGTCCAATACAACTACATAATCATATAGTCTTTAATAGATGGGAGATTATCTAATAAAGACTAGGTATATAGTTATATATCGTTGAATTCTACGATTTATCATCAAATTGTGTAGATGTCTGTAGACGGTAGAACTGACGTATCATTTGAAATCAGCAGCCAGTCCCTATGAATAGACATTTCATCAAATTTAACAATTATATAGTGCTTATATTAACAAAACAACCCATTCTCTCCTCTGCCAATTTAATAATTTCCTAAGTGTCAAGTTGGGAAGAAGAACCGACAACCAACAACACTTACCTGTCTTAATTTTTCCTTTAATAGATATGTACTAAAAATATACATGACATGACAACATTAATAACCATGTAGCAAGTGGGCTAGCACATACCATTTCGCCATAGTTAAGGTGAAAATGAGCAGAGCAATTTTGATACATATAAAAAACATATATTATTTCACGAAGGTGTTTTGGTCGGTACGCTATATATCCTTAATACTTTATCAAAATTAATTATTGACAAGACATCATTTCGAAGATTACATATGTTCCCCGCTAGTTATTAAAAATCACCATATACCTATATAGAGATATACATCATTCGGTGACTGATCACGATACTGTCCGAAAAGTTCGCATGTGTCAACTTAGCAATTAGTTACTCAAACGTAAGCAAATGTTTAAGTAGTTACTTTGGTGACTACTACACTCTTTACTTATAAGTACCTAAGCTATTTCATGTAGTACCTATTTTTTATTGGGCCCAGTGGAAATTCTACATGAACTTCCTCCGCCGCGGGGAAGGACGGAGGGGCATGCCGCACTCCTACCGGCTGAAACCACTGGGGCGGTCATCTACGGCACCAAAGGGGGGCTCCAGGTCCTCGTATGATCACACTAGAATTTCTTTTAAATTAAACGCGGGTGAAACCGCGGGTCCCAGCTAGTTATAAATACGAATGTTTGGATGTTTCTTACTTAATTATGTACTCCGTTTGGGCTAAACCAATTTGGATGAAACTTGGTGCAGAGGTAGAAAAATACTAGATACAAAGAATAATTTACTTCCTGAAAAACTAAGCTTAAAACTTTCACACGGAGGTCTTGGGCATAGCTCGTAGGGGAATACCTATACCTAGTAGATTTATTGCTCTCGTTAAAGGGGTTGCGAATGTCATCATGAAGTACGTCTTCACGTAAAATCAGAAACTTGCTATCATCATAATTTACGTCTTCAACGTCACTTTTCCGTCCCTTTAAAAAGACTAAACACGCTACAAAGAAGACTGTAATATGTAAATACGAACCGGGAATTAACGCGATTATCTTTTAATCGGTTGACGTTTTGACAAGTCTACTTATGACCATGATCAGTGCCAGCAACCTGACGACCAATTCTCGTAATTATGCGAAATGTTCAAAATGTAGTTCTGATAGACTAGCTCAATGTCGTAAATGTCACAAATGGTATTTTGCTAAACTAATAAACAATGTCAAACGAGAACTTATATTGGCTTGAGATCGAAAACAGATCGAAAGTTAATCGAAGCCAAAATGGTATTCTGCTAACATTTTGAACTGACACAGATGATAAAATTGTCCTTAAATAATCGTCAAAATTGACATTGAAATGAGACGAGATTGAAATCATACTGAAATCGGACCAAACTTTTGTCAATTCATAATTTAAACTCAATTCGGTCAACTTTCAGTCAATAGTGCAAATTAATTACGAAAATAGGCAGATTGAAATGACAAACGATTCAAAGGTAACTTTGCGTTAAGTCCCGGCTCGTATATCATGTTATCATGCAACGCGAACTTAAAGTTCTAGTTTAGTTAAAGATAAAATTTAGTAAAGAAGTCTGTGGTGGAAAGTATTGTTTCGGTTTACCAACAGTTGTTCCAATAAATAAACACCTTATAGATACACTAAATAGCGTAAAACTAATTCCACAACGTCCGTAAAGATTGGTAACGAATTCCTTAAGTCTCCATTTACGACGCGGGGAAAAAGAGGGCGTGATCAATTATTTTCCGGAAATAGCGACGATTTGCCATATCATGGGTCGAAAAACTTATCGTATGCCAGTTAATATGCGCATGATCACTTCTAAACAACACAAAACCCACAAATATGCTATATTTTCTAAATGATTTTCATGCTGATATCATACTCCATTCTCTTCTACTACTTCTTGACGAGAGCCTGACATCCTGCTGATTTGTGCTTCTACCAATGCTCACTCTCTTGATTCGACTCTTGATACCTGTGCAAAAGTCCTGACATTATCTACCAAGTCTTCCCCGATTTACTTAAGTATTGAACTTCTTACTAGAAGATAGAACTGAACTGAACTTTTCAGGGAAATGAGCATAAAGTGTGAATACATATTCACTTATTTTCCGTTAAGAGATAAATTGCTAGCTTGTCCATGGTCCCTAAACATTAGTTCTCACACAAACGTCTTGGCTGCAGTAAAATGTAAAGGTATTTTTTGTGATTTTTTATTTGATTCAGCCATTTTGTGTTTCTTTCTAAATAATAATATAATCAAAACACTTACATAATCGGCCCATTACTGTCCCACTGCTGGGCACAGGCAGGACAGGTTTTTTCATCATGAGAAAGGTTAGGCCTTAGTTCATCATGCTGGCCTAGTGCGGGTTGGCGAACTACACACAACCATTGATAACCTTTTAGAGCCCTCTCAGGTGTGCAGGTTTCCTCACTATGATTTCCTTCACCGTTAATGTAATGATTATCAAATTATGATCCGCAAATGAATCCGAAAGTCAGATGTGCGGGCCGGGATTGAACTCAGACCCTATATGAGAATTAATTGCCTATCTTTGCTGGTATAATCAAAACAAACCCCCCTATTTTAATCAACAGTTTTCGGAGTAGGTACTCACGGTACGCCCGTTTGAATATTAGGCAAGGTACTCAATACGGAAGAATGTCTCAAAGCGCAATATGGCAAACAATAGCACATGCATAACGTCGACTCAGTGTGTATGTACAGTTGACGTAAGTACACATTTAAATATGTAGCCAACTTCATAAATAAGTTAACAGCAATAAAACTTTTATGGGCCATATTCTTTATCTTGTTTTGAATTTCATCATCTCGTCTGCAACGCGAGATTTAAGCGTTAAGCCGGCTTTAACCCTCCCAATGTTTTAGAGTCGGTTTTGCAATCTCCAGATTGGATCCAAATAACTTATCAGTTGGAATTCTCGTCGTATGGTGATCCGGATCAATCTTGATACATATTAAATGTGACGCGATCGGGCGACAGATACTTTGCCAATATTTAGGACGTATCGCTATTGTAATTGACAAAAAATGTCGTATTGTTTTCTTTGTGTACCTATTACTAGGATGTAGGGTTGTCATCTGGTCGGGATTCGTCTGGATTCTTCAGACGTTACATATGGGCCCAGACTTCCGAAAAAATACCAAATCTGTTCGAACAGCTAGCTTATCGTAAAGTTTTATGCAAGTAAAATGTTTGAAAAATTCAAGTTTATTTTTAATAGTTTCTCCTAAAGAATCCAAATGGAAAAAAAAACATGTGGCAATGTGAAGTTCTGTGTGGTGTCCGGATTAAGAATATAGCACCACTCCATCTCCTCCCGTGGATGTTGTAAAAGGCGACTAAGGGAATCTAAACCAGAGGGATGGGCAGCAGCGTCCCTTCTATGAAACGGTAGCCATACTGCGCTCACCAACCCGCCTGCCAAGCGTGGTGATTATTGGCAAATACCCCCCAAAATTATGACACAGTTGTGAAAATCTATGGGGGAGGCCTTTGTTCAGTAGTGGATCTATAAATGGCCGATATGAATGTGAAGTTCATTAGAGAAATTCAATAATGTTTTAAAGATAGTAAAAATTATCGTCTATTAAAAAAAAACTTTACATTAGGTATATTATTATGAATGAATATCATAATATTTATTTCTTTAGACACCAACGTCAAAATTCCGACATTTTGAAATGTTGTCTACATTACTTCAGTTTTGCGGTCAGGCAACCCTACTAGGGTGTCTATTCTATACATTTTTGTACGTACACATGTTTTGTTTATGATCTTTAACGAGTTAAGTAAAGTTACGATTGTCCAATCGTTACAATTAATCGCGTTTGGCTTGATAAATAGGGTTGAAAGATGATCACAATCATATTATATTTAGTCCAAAGTAATGACAACCTTTATCGCCAATCCACAAGTAGTATTTCACCCCATTTTTACAGTAGCCCTTTCCGACATCAGCCTGGCTGCCGTTCCCATACATTTTCAAACAGGAATCATTACTCGGGCTTAAAAATGAATGGGATCCTGGTCAACTTAAGGCGCATGGGATATTTAGTAAGTTTTAATATTTTTTATGTTCATCCAGACCCATACATAGGCTCACCACGCCGGGCCCTGCTTACCTTCACCGATCGTTTACCGCTCAGTGAGTGCAATTACCTTTGAGCGGCTCAATATAAATGTGAAGGATTATGAGATAACATAAAATATTATGGCAATACAATTATAGTCAACTTCATTTCAAGGGGACAGTGAGTAAGTTAAAAAGCAGTATTTTTCTTAAATGTTGGCCGTTTCTATTACTTCAGCTGTATCGTGGGTACAGTTTAGACATAAATCTCACATGCACGGGTGCTTTTAGACCCGAAACAACTATCTATAGATCGTACAAATATTTGTTCGGTGCGGGGATCGAACCCGCGACACGTAGTGCAGAAAGTCAATCGCTTAGCCGCTGCGTCAAACGTGCATCAGTATTATTGGAATTTCCATTTTATTTTTGTAATAGTTAATAAATAAAGTTGCTATTAGAGCACTAAACAGTTTTTTTTGTTTCACCCTTTTATTATGTAATCGCACCACTATAATAAAAAGGTGAACCAAACAAAATTGATTGTGCTCAAATAGTAAGTTTATTTATAAATAGAAATTAATTCATCATTTCAACCGAATAAAGTCCACTGGTCAACACAGGCCTCCCCCCAAAGATCGCTACAACGTAACATCTTTTGATTTGGGATTAAGGATTTGTCTTGTTTTTGTATTAAGTGTAATCTTAATCGATGGGGGAGGCTTTTTTTCATTAGTGGACTTCCGTTGGCTGACATGATGATGAATATTGTGGTACATTCATTTTAGCATGCTGATTGTCCCTTGAAATAAAGTTCACTATTACGTGTGGTGCCGGCTAAGAATACCACCACCCCATCTCGTCCCGTGGGTGTCGTAAAAGGCGTCTATGGGATTAGCCGGAGGATGGGCAGCAGTATCCTTCGAGTACGTTTATAACTCAATTGCGATCGCCTCCCCGTCAACCCGTCTGCCAAGCGTGGCAAGTAAGACAAAAACGAGCACACAACAACAAAACCCTACTGGTCGTTGTGGCAATCTTTGGCGGAGGCTTCTGCCTAAAATGATGATGATGATGATTTATGTAGCACCATATACACACTCCAACATAGTGCCTATAATATACTAATAAGTACAATCTATATTTGCATTTAAGGTAACGCAATGCAATATAGGAATAGTAAATTGAACTAAATAAGCGTGTGACCGCTTAAAATACAAAGTGTAGTGGTTCATAATCCAAGGAAGCAAGGGATGTGGGGGTGCCAAAATAACTAATAGTTTTCGCGGGGGCGTGTTAGCATTTTTCTTCTGGCGGTGACGGCCGGGCGAGGGGAGGGGTGCGGGGGTGTGCGCGCGGGGGACGAGGCTGGAATAACTCTCTTTCAGGAATGGCTACGTGGATCATTTATACTTCATCGGCTTTGTTAATAACAGTGTTGTAAGCCCCCAACAATGAAACGAATGCTTGTTCTTTTCGAGAGAGCGAGAATTTATACCTGCCAGTAGCAGAATATTGTAGTCGAGTTATATTTTCTTCAGGTATTACAATTATTATAAAGAAGTGAAACTGAGCTCATAATTGAATAAAGGTCGGCTGTTATTAGATATTTCGATTAATTAACTTCAGTCTGTTCCACTTTTCGATTAGATATTTAGCGAACTAGGTTGAGAACTTTATAATCCATCATTTCGGCCGAAGAAAGTCCACTGCTGGACAAAGGCCTCCCAATGATCACCACAACGACCGATATGGGTGTATTGTGTGGCGGCCGGCGGGTTTGCCATAATCGCCACGCTTGGCAGGCGTGTTGGCGATGGCAGTTGAGTTGTTAATGTACTCGAAGGACGCTGCTGCCCATCCTCCGGTTAATCCCATAGTCGCCTTTTACGACACCCACGAGGTGAGATGGGTTGGTGCTAAGTATTCGTAGCCGGCACCACACGGCATGAACTTTATAAATAAATTTGTTATTATAACAGAGAAATACTGAGATACGAAACAAAACCAATGTATCAGATGCGTTACTCTTTTCGCGAAGCTTGAAGTGGAAATGGGCTGGCCACGTCGCAAGACACACCGATGACAGGTGGACAGCGAGCGTAATAAAATGGCCCTCCCATTTGGCCACAAGAGTCTAGACGTAGAGGACGGCTAAGTGCCAGATGGCAAGATGAGATAGTCGCGACTGCAGGTAAAAATTTGGCTAAACTGCAATGGATAGAGTGAAGTGGCATTCTTTGGAGGAGGCTTTAACGAGAAAGGGGTCCCGTACCTACACAAAATATAATAGTACTCACCACGCTTGGCAGGCGGGTGGTGAACGCAGAATGGCTAACTGTTCCACAGAAGCGATGCTGCTGCCCATCCCTCTGGTTTACAGGCACTTAATCGGCATTTACGACATCCACGGGAGATGGAGTGGTGCTATATTCTTAATCCGGACAGCACACGGAATGATGGCCGCTTTGCTGGGCATAAAATAAATTTTGTAATAATTCTAATCTGTTTAATAATTCAAATAAAATATATCCTATTCCACGACATAGTCTACCTCTATGCCTTTCATTCAAAATAATTAAAAACTAACATAGAATCTTTCATATTAATAATAATAGTCACTCAGATATCTACTTAAAAATACATCGTCTAACAGGAGTACACTCAGTTCGTAAATCCTATCACTAAAGTTCCCAGTGAGGTGGACTCGCGTGTTGTGCGCCTGTTCGAAGTCGCGGCTTAATCTCAAGCCCAATTCCTTCCACCAACACCTGTTTTACGTCCCAATGAATCGCTGCATGCAAATAAACCTGCGTTATTGTATCCTTGAAGGGTTCGTAAGATGGTTTAGATCTTTATTTGCTGAGTGGCTATATTAAGTTCCTGCGAAGGAGAAATAAAGATAAAATTTTCACTTGTGCAGTCTGAGAAGAGTGCGAAAATCAGTAGGTGTCGATTGTGGACGATTTTCAAACTCTAATTTCGTGGTGTTATCTACAAACCTACATATATATATTATATGATAACGTTTCCACGTGTAGCGTCTGCTATTACATTAAAAACAACGTGGACAGACAAGGGTGTGCCACTGCCACTCCTTCACGTCGGGCGGTGATTAATTGCACGCCCCCGAGAACGCCCGGAAAATCACAACCCTTTCGCCTCGTCTTAATTACCACGCCTCGCTTCAGCGACGCGTCCCTATTGGTCGGCTAAATGTGCCGCTCTGTCGCCCCGGCTTTTAATTGGTCGCTCGTAATTAACGCTGTGTAATCACCAACCGGGTAGAGCGAGGGGCGACGCTCCTAATTTGAATTTTTAATTACTCTCGCCCGCAAGCTATGGAACGCCGTCCGATTGGTCGGAGAGTTTCTTGTTTACACTCAGAAACAATGCCTATTGTCTTTGCGATGTTATCTTCGTTCACACTTTATTCTACTGGTGTGATTGTGAGAAGTACTCTACTACATTGTATAAAGCATTTCTTGTTTTGTTTCAGATGATAGTGGCTGCGAATGTTTCTAAACCGGTCTGACTTCGTAACAAATATAATCAAATCTTCTTTCTTTATTTTTGAGTGCAACAATCAAACCTCATAGGTACCTCATACACATCTTTAATGTTCGACAACTATAATTTTAGAATGATCACAGTGCCCAGTGCCTACCGATGTATGAAAATGATCGTGCAGAGTGCATTCTCAGCATTCCCAGCAGCTTAGATCTCACGTATGTTATGTGAGCAGTGGAGGCGAGCGCATGCCGAATTAGCTCATTACTGAAACTCCGCTTGCGCCGGGAACTGAGATTTATCCTTCTGCCGCACCAATGAGACCATTCAGCTCTCACATTTGTTAGTTATTTGTAATCCTCGTTTATTTTTAATTTCCTTTTATATTACGCGCAAAAGTCTTTTCCCTAAGCCTATTTATCTATTAACGAGCGCCTGACAGGTTCAGCAAAATTCTAACCATATGAATTATCTGGAGGAATATCTAAATCACATTAAAACACTGAAGTGAAACTTACGAGTAGATGCATACATAAATCATTGGTACGCGGGTAGTGTCTTCATGGTGTCATCATACTTTCGTAATTGATAAATTACGTTCTATTCATTAGAAATTGCGAAGCATTGGTTAGCGATGTGCTAAACAACATTGGTAAGTATGTGTGAGTGCGCGACTCCGATTAGAAGCGATAGACGGTGGCTAAGGAGGTGTTTATGCGTCTGCGCAGCAGCGCGAGTGACGTTGAGTGACGCGGCCGGCCGCGAGCCTCCCGCTTAATAAGGTAAATGAGATGCGGAGCCTGCTCGCGCGCACAGCCCCGGCTTAAATTAGCGCCGACTCGCTACTCGCGCGGTCGCCTAACAAACGCCTTGTTACCGAAGGGATTTATCCTAAACGAGCGGATTTTCTGCCGTGATCTCGCGTTCAGGCATCGAATTTAGCGACTCACTCCCGGAAACCGTTCCCGTAGCGGTCGTGGGCTGTGTTGCCATTTGCACAAAAAATACAATCGGATACGGATCGTGTGCAACTGTGTAGAAAAGCTTTAATGACGCTATGCACACAGTTATACATTCAAAATGGGACAGAAAGAGAATCCGAAGCATTTTACACAAAAAAGTCAGTGAGATGTGGCATCATTATGAAGAAAGCATCTTCATCTGCATTAAAATAGACTACGGTACAGCAAGAATAGTACTCTAAAAAGAACCAGTCAAGGAGTTTATAATCGACAAAAACGTGCTCGGCTTCATTTTTTACCCAATTAAAAGCAGCTCCATAGTAGTTCTTTAGTGCTTTTTATTAGTTTTTGACTGGGCACGGTTTTTACCCGGGGCACGGGTCAAGCGAGCTGAGACAAAGCGCGGCGTGGATGCGCGCGCGTCGTGCCAGGCGTTTGGTTCCGCGTGCCGGCCGACCATTCAGCGTTAATCGCTTCATTCACCGACGAGCGAGCGCTTTTTCCCCGTGGCCGATCGGTCATGCATTCCTAACGCGGACATTGCCGACTGTACCCGATATCGGTTTGATGTGGCAAATTAGCGCGTGCGTTGCCTTCAGATGTCTCCTAATAAACCAGATGTCCACAATTTAGCGATTATGCACTGCATAAAAATGTAACAAATCATAAAGTAGGATATTCCTTAGATTTTTATTGTATTTATGAATTTATAGCATTTTAATAACTTCTATTTTTTTAATTTACCGTCAGAAAGATGATGATGATGAGATCACCTTTGAATTTTTATAGGCATATCGGATGGCCGGGTGTAGGGCCGTGATGGCCCGCATTTTTAAGAACTTTCATCTTAAGCACCAGGGTTTGCGGTGCAGGTTCAGTACTAAGTATGTCCTATTCTGACTTCTTCAGACATTTTTTCGTGGAAACTCTGATTTTAAGCAAAGGAAAAAAAATTGATGACCCTTGGACATAATGGTCTGAAATTGCCAAGACATCGTTAATAGTAGTGATTAACGCGAAGAAGAGGCTTTTTCCATGCATTGGAACAGTTACAGGCTGATATTATTCTTATTATACCTTAGGTATGGGATTATGTCCTGTTGACCTGTTCTTTTTCACCATGGTACTTATTTAATATTCGTATATTAAAAATAAATGAATAAACAATTAGAACATAGGGCACTGTGATTCTAATCGGGTCTATAGCCGCCGCCGGTGCTATATGGTGCAAGCGTATAAGCAAGATATTTCGATACCCAGCAAGTCTGTGGATGTGTGGATGATGGAGTTTTCTTTTATTTCAAGTGTGCTTTTCGGGTGAGTCAACATTCGAGCTTTTAGCAGACCTAGAACAGCTTTGTCTGGAGACACTCAGGTAAAAAATACCACGCTGACTGTATCGTGGAGCGAGTAAAACACCCCCTTAAAATAATAGTGTGGTCTGTAATAAGCGCTCAAGGGATTGGGCGCTTTTAAATTGACCAGGGAATCGTAAAATAAGACCAATTCAGGCAAGTTTTACAAACTCGCCTCAGCTTGAGGAAAGACTTCTAAATGATGAGGCCAAAGGAAATGTCACTATAGCCCCCCTTAGGTGCCGAAGATGCGGCCCCAGTGGTTTTAGCCGGTAGGAGACCGGCATGCCCCTCCGTCCTTCCCCAGAGCGGAGGAAGTTCATGTAGAATTTCCACTGAAATGTATTGATCAGTATTAAGTAATATTTCCTTTAATCTATTAAATAAACCATGATAAACCACATTATACTTTTTAGTATATATTTTAATAAGTAAATGTCTCCTAAATAGGAATAAAATCCATTACCATTAAACAAAAGTGCTTTCCTATAAAAAACTGAGTAAAACTTAAGGAATTCTATTTTGTTCATTAATGTCCCTAATATGTAATTTGGCAACCGACTGTACTATACACAAAATCCCAATTTAATAAATAGCTAATGTCTCGAGGTGCCGTGTGCAATGTGGTGTCACGCGGGACTAGGTCTAGGTAATGTTACAAATGTTATTGCCACGCGTTACGCCTACCACCAGAGGTTAAGCAAACCCTGGCGCGGTCATTCTATGGATGGATGACCGCATAGTAGTATCTGAACTGAGAGTCTCCGTGCTTCGAAGGGCACGTAAATCGTAAGTCAATTGGAATTTGTCAAGAATGGTGTTTTCGATATGGACACCACGTCTCAGAACTGTAGAGTAAGGCTGATATGACGACAGCACGGTGTCCAGACACTTTGGTTGCCAACTTAGCTGATGGGATCCGAATATTCTTTTGTGCAGCTTGTCGTAGGTGGCCGAAGCCACCGCTAGTCTGTTGTTAAGTTCTTCATCTAGAATATTCTTCGTTGTTATAGTGCTACCGAGATATATGCATTTATTTTTGATTTTTAACACCTGGCCATGTAACAAAGATCATCAGCAAGCACGGATGCAGATACAAGTTCTTTTCTAACTTTTCCCCTTGCACGGAGTCTGGCAAGGTTGAAGAAGAGCATGCAATCAGTGTGAAAGCGATAACTCTAACGGCCGAATACTGAAACGCCAGTTCATATTAAGTCCCGCTTTTAACCTATTTGAGCCGCTCGGATTCCTACCGAAAACGGGCTTCTTTTTTTTATCATCATATCGGCCATTTATACTTCCACTGCTGAACAAAGGCCTCCCCCACAGATTTTCACAACTATGTCATCATTTTGGGGGGTATTTGCATTGGCAACTCACCAACCCGCCTGCCAAGCGTGGTGAGTATTGACTCACAACGCTTGGCAGGCGGGTTGGTGAGCGCAGTATGGTTACCGTTCCACAGAAGGGACGCTGCTGCCCATCCCTCCGGTTTAGATTCCCTTCGCCTTTTACGACATCCACGGGAGGAGATGGAGTGGTGCTATATTCTTAATCCGGACACCACACGGAAAATTATTTTTTATGTATTAATTCTATCACGTTATTACTAGGGCGTCAGTAATTAAGAAGAATATCATAGTTGCGATCAAATGTCACAACAGAAGTTTTGTTGGAATCCGACGAAGACTCTTGCCGTTTGTTTACAATTTGGAATGTACCGGATTGTAAGCATACGAACGTTTATGGTGCGGACTTTAACTTCAAAACTGTTCTGTAAGTACATATATCTTTAAGTTTAGATTAATACAAATGCATGGCAACTTTTTTTGTTCTGGAGCAGTCTTTTTCGGGACCAAAAAAAAAAAAGTTTATTAGCAGTGGACGTTTATTAGCTGAGAATATACATCTATCTCGGGTTCTCGGCATAGATTACATAAAAAGCAAAATGCTGTTATTTCCATTTGGCTACGGGACCCTAAAAAGTCGATCCAACACATTACCTAGATGTTCCCTGTGGCGTGATGAGTTAAGTAAACGGTTATTATGTTAATCCGGGACTAGATTTGGGAACAAATATAGATCACGTCTTTGTCTGACGTAGGTTTGACAAGCCGTGTTTTCTGGCTTAATCTGGTATACTTTCCATTTCAGCAGACAAGAACGATCTGGAGCGTCCAGGGTTTTCGGGTCGACATTCGTTTTACACAATTTAAAAGCTGTGTCTGACTATCATTATAATTATAAACGGAATATTTACCATTTATTTTGTTTATTTTAAAATATGTATTATAATCACCCCATTACTGTCCCACTGTTGGGCACGGACCTTTTATCACGATGAGAAAAGTTAGGTCTTAGTCCACCGTGTTGGCCTAGTGCACCCGCACTACGCAGACATTTGAGAACATTTTGGAGCCCTCTCAGGTGTGAGGTTTCCTCACGATGTTTTCCTTCACCGTTAACGCAAGTGCGAATTCCGATCCGCACAAAAAATCCGAAACTGCGGGATAGAACTCAGATTCTCCTGTATGGAAGGCAAGCGTTCGACCACTAGGCTATCACTGCTTTTATTTATTTTAAATTTCCTATATTTAGGCACTGTTGCAAATGCCAAGTACACGGATAAACTGACGTTATTACGGATTTATCCGTGTGCTGTGCGTGTGTGTGTGTATATATATAGGGTCCTCCAATAATAGTGCAGTTTATTTCAAGGGGACAATAAGTAGGCTATAGGAACTATTCTAGTATTTAACATTGAGACCCTCACAACAAGCCCTTCCATTTAATATGTCAGACGATACGGTTTGCATAACTTTTTTCATTTATTTCTATATATCCAAAAGTGACCCCCATATTCAAAATTCATGTATTTCTGTAACACGTCTGTGTTTGGGTCGCAGAAATTCATATGTATTCTACACGTCAATCTAGTTCGAGTTTATTATTCCAATGTTAGTATATCTGGGATTCTCATTCATCAAATATTTTCCTATCAATGCAATTGTCAAATCAAAGCGCGCACCGTATAATATCGAACGTGGGTCACTAGTAAGCCTCTAAGCTACCGTGAAATAAGAACCGGCCCACGATGAGTCACCGTTGTTACGTATGAATCTTAAATAATCGCTTGTTTTTCAAACATAATACTTCTACGAAAGCTTCAAAGCTGATTTTGGGAGGAATGAAATGTAGGTTCTGTTCTGTTCTTCAGTGCACAATATATTAAGTAAACTAAAGCGATTAGTTAAGAATTTGAAACCCGTTGAAATCATTGTAAAACTCAATATATATCTTATTAGATAGCCTGCGTTTGTTTGGAGTTTAGATCAATAGAAAATAGATACGACCGGCCTCTTTAACTATCGAGGGTTTTGCCGGTATGATTAAATGTTATGAAAACTGTTCTACTTATTTTGGAGAACGAATTTAATTTTATTGGAATAAAATAATTACTATATTATAACTCTGGGAATTAAACACCTACCTTGCGATTGCCCATCGCGGTAATTAAATACTTGAAAGGTGGTAAAATAAGTTTTTCTATGAACATAATCTCTGTTGGTGTTCCCAAGGGTAGACGTGACGGGGTCACGCATCGGACGGACAGATACATGTGCGCACAGGCGCGTGATTAGTGTGCGCACGCAGCAGCCGCTGTAACCCAAGCCGTACGCATGCGCAGTGCGCCGCGCGCCCGCGCCATAACATAATTAAAAATGATTTAAGGCATTCGCTTCGGCTGCTTTGTTTCGCGCATTATGTTTCACTTGTTCGCGTCGCAGTCGCGCTCGCACCTCCATTTTTAACGCGCCCGCTCTTAATTCTGTCACAGTTTTTATAACCCTTTTGTATTTATTAATTCCCTTTCGGCTCCGGTAGCTCTACGCTTCTCGGAAAACAATTTTGACGTGACATTTCTTTGGGTCGTGCCGTGTCCCTGTGTTAATGAAGCGTCCGATTTCGGCGCCGCCAAAAAACAATAATATTTTGTGTAATCAAACCGAGGTCACATTCTATTTCAAAAACCGTTAATTAGCACGACTCAAGTTTTTGTTGTTGATTTTATGCTCGGTTGGAACAATAGGCCTGGTCCCATCATAATTCATTGTTTTCAGATAGGTATGATCAATTGTTATGTTTTCATCGCATCAAAGTGGTGAGGAATTCGCTTTGCCATAATATGTCTACATTTGGGAGCGTACGCTAAAAAAGGTATAAAACGGTGGTAAAACTGGCAAACAATGGCGAGTCACGTCAGCGACAATACAGTTGCAGGGTTAAAAGTACATATTTAAAATGATTAAGTTCGACTTGTTGACGCGTCGCGGCTGGTTATCGAATTTCGGAAATCGAGCAACCGTGTCCTCTCCGCTACCACATAATTTTTCATGGTTCATTCATTGTTGACTCTGGACTTGAGATTTCATGTAATTACCAGGACAAACTTATACGTTAAGTGTATTGAAAACAATCGTATAAGATTATCGGGTTCAATAGGATTTCTCGGAATCTATTTAAACACAATGAATTTAATCTGTTTCTTCAATCTTAGAAAGAGGACAAGCAATAACAAGTAAGTAGCGAGCGTTGTGTCGTGTTTGCGGTCGACAGGCTCGCGGACACCATTGGCGGCCGTCGCGCGATCCATCATGGCGACAATCTATCACCAAGTCTGCTTGACTATACAACCGACACGCATGTGTTACATATTATGTATACCTCTGAACACATCTACATATACGCGCATGTGGGTATCCATATTCTAACTTTAAGTGCGCAGTAGGCAGCAATAAAAAACGTTCAGCGATATACGATCATAAACCAAAGCGACAGGTTTTCTATGGTAATTTGACACTGAGTATTTTCTATGCTAGGCTTAGGTTCCGTCTAGTTTGGCTACCCACTAAGTCTGAGAAGTAATGTAGTTTAAGAGACGCTACAACTGGTTTATAATTAAAGTGATGCAACGCATGAGCAAATGAATCACGAAACTGATCTGCTTGAATGTCATCGTCATGGTTTCACAGTGTTTTATTTGGTTCTCGCGAATGCCACATAGTAGGTAGAGGTGGCTATCTCGTGGTCCATCTCTGTTAATTAGTTTTTTGTCGGCAGCGGCGGGGCGGGCCGGCCGACGCCATCAAATTACGATGAGTCGGCCTTTCGGCTACCGGCGCCGCGGCCAACAATAATTATACACTCGTTACTACCGTGCTGCGCCCGCGCAACCAGCTACACACACGTGACGAATGCTCTCAATAAATGAAATCGGAGAAATTGTTTTGACATCAAATTAATGACCAAATATATTTATACGCTTCAAATGTTAGGCTGTGTTCTTAACTAAAGTTATACAAAATTTGGTTCTGTTGGTAGTAATCTAATAAAATTTGGATTGGTTAATCTTAAGGTTTTATAGATATCGGCGGATCATATCGGTTTTTTTATAAACGCCTATATATTGTCTGCGCATTGATAGGGAAGTGCGCACGCGCGAGTCGACCAGTGTCGACGATAAATTCCATCGATAAAATCGGCGGCGTCGACGGCGCGCCCGGTAATTTCTTAACGACAGCGTAACCCGGTGGCGACGCGACGCGTGCGCGTACATTTTATTTCTCTCGCATCAAGAAGCCGACTCCGAAATAATCGTTCACCACTCAACTTAGATGGTAATCAAGGCGACTATTAACGACCATCTTAATGTAACTTTTTTGGGCAATGAGTTAGAAAGGTTTCGTCCGAAAGCAGTTACATGTGACTCGTAGGTTGAGTAATTTCAATGATCACGATTAGGATAATTGTCGTTAAAACCAATAAAAATACACCATACATACTTATATTTTATGGCCAGTACACCGAGGTGAATTAGTTTGTGCGGAGATGAGTGAGGTTGTTTTCTTCTTAGAAGTGGTCAGTTGTCGGGCATTGTGTTTTTAATTGAATATAGGTAGAGGTGGCGAGGCGGCTACCGGCTACATTGTTGATGCTATTCACACTGCTCGAAAGCGCTTTCTACTAATTACCGACGTACACGACGATCTAGGGCTGTCACTTTCATATTAATAAATAAGAATGATGTATTAAGAAGGGTTATTAATTGGTAGGTTTTATCAAGACGGCATGCTGGCGGCGTTGGCGTTCAGTATATTATAAAAAAAAATAATCTATTATTCCGTTTTCAAATTTTACACGTATATCTATTATTACAATAACCAACATCTATTTAATTTAGTTCCCGAAATCTCATTTATTACCATTAAATACAATTTGTTCTGATTAAACATTCCTTTCGGTCCAGAACTTAATTGGCGATGTCGCTTCAACCCTATACGGGTACTTGCACTGCAGTAGGTACGTGCAGCTATGTTACATTATCTTTAATTAAAAACCTTCAGAGGCCATCTCTAGATTAGTCAGAGTCACAAAAAGGGTTACGAGGGATAAGGCGAAACACCTTCGTCGATTCGTCACGGATCAGATTTATTTTTATATTCTTAGAATCCTTTGTTGAAGTTAACCGAATTTGTTGTACAATAAAAAGTGCCTAATTAAGAAATGTTGGAGCTGCTGTTAGGGAGATGTGGTCCTTTTGTTCTGGGTTCTAATTTATACCATTTGTTTAGGTCTGCCGTTTGAGTTTGTGTTGGATAAGGTTTATGTGGCAGGCTTTAGAACGATTGATAGCTGAATCTGAATTTATGTTTCGATGGCGATTTGTTAGCTGAGTATGAACCTTAAGCTTAACATTTCAAAAGTCTTAGGCCTCGTATCTTTATAACAAGTTTTATTAGAACTAAATTTATAATAAATATGGGCACATTCAATTACCTCTACTAATCGATTAGGGATGATTAGAAAACTTCTACTTCTCCATTATGTAAAACAATTAACTACATTAAGAATCTTCATTACTTATATATTTAGTATAGTACTAGTATGTATTTGCGTGCACCATAGACTACCCCGTTGTTCAGTAATTTTGTTTATCCATCATGGTAAAGTTGCCTGGAAGAAATTTCCGTGTGCGATAAGGCCGCCCATTGTACTCTATAATCTAAGTGATACTTTTTGTTGTATTTTGAATAACTGGTGTACAATAAAGAATATAATAAATGAGACATGCGAATACGTAGCTCACAGTTAGCATAAAGCTGTGTGCATACTCACGGCCGGCGATCAGACCGGTGGTCGCGTCTCGTCGGCTGCTTAGCGCAACGATAATGGCAGCCATTACGCGTCATTCCCAGCATTCCTACGTCGCGTACGTCCACAATAACAACGTTGCGTATCGACGACAACACGCTGCTGACATGAACTCCGCTCAAAGGTCAAACACCACAGTGAATGCTGTGATATTTATAACAGTTACTTTCACCAACAAGGCGTTGGTGTTTTGGTAAGACGCACATATAGTTAACTGTGGTACTGAAGTATAATTTAAGTAGGTAGGGCCGGTACCTTATTGTTTAATAGAAATCCAGGAGAGATATCAGATAGGGCAAACCGCCATAGCGGCGTTAAGACCCGTCATGAAGGAATGGCCAGAGAGCCGGCATGGCATTCTAACCTTCCGGGTGACGCAGATACTCTTGGATCATGGGTGTTTCAGGAAGTATCTATATCGCATAGGCCGAGAAGAGATGTTTGGCTGATATTGCAGAGACTGCCCGGAGCACATGACACAGTACACGCTTGTGCAAGAAGCGCCGTGGTCTCATCGCGGCGATCGAAGACGGTGACCTTTTACTTCCGGTCGTGGTTTAGTCCATTGTCCGGGGAGAGCGCATGTGACATCGTCGCCTTCTTATGCGAGGACGTGATGCACTGGGAGCGGGCACTGGCAGAGAGCGTTGACCGATCTCCAGCCTCCATGAGATGCTGGCCTGCGAACTAGGCATCCGTCGCCCGAACAGAAGCAGGCCGATACGGCGGCGGTGCGTAGTGTACTGCACGCGACTCTTTGAAGGAATGTGCAGCCGGCGAGGTCGCACAGAGAACAAGTGATGGACCTGCCAGGCGTGTGGTCCAATGCCTACACGGTGAACACCGCATCTCCAGCTATAGGTAATGGGAAGGAACGGTGGGGTTTTAGTCGTTAAGGGTCCGGTATGCCCGTCTACCCCGTCCAAGGCGGAGGAAGTCCACGAGGACTTCCCCACAACAACAAAAAAAGGAGAGATATCAGATAGATATATATATATATATATAAATGGCTTTCAACATTCTAGAGTCAATCCCTTAACTTTTATAACTGAACATAAGAATCTAAACCATCATCATCATCAACATTTCAGCCGAACCACGTCCACTGCTGGACATAGGCCTTCCCAAAACGAACAAAGACCGGTCGGGTTTGTGTTGTGTGCTAAATGGGGGGTTTTAGCAAAACCGCTGTCACAGTTGAGTTGTAAATGTATTCGAAAGACGCTGCTGCCCATCCATCGGCCAATTCCATAGTCACCTTTCCCGACATCCGCGGGTTGAGATGGATTGTGCTATTCTTAGCCAGCGCCACACGGTTAGTATATATATCGTTATAATGAACTGTCATGTGGAGAATTTTCCTAAATGGCAACGCTTGGCAAAGCGGATATAGCGCTATAGCGCTCATTACTAGTTGAACATACTGATCGGTAAATGATTGGCATGCTTAAGCAACGCTTGGCGCACTCAGTCAATGGATGGGTGACCGCATCACTATGCACTGAGCAATGAGAACTGAGCGTCTCCGTGCTTCGGAAGGCCCGTAAAATCGTCAGCCCCGGTTGTTGTCGTTGAGCCAGCCTGTCGTCAAGTCAAGTCGGAGGCCTTTGGCTTGAGCATTGACACAAGTTTGGCTACTGACCACATGAAATAAGAAGTACAAGTAAAGCTAGTTATGACAATGTATAAGTAGTCACCTGATCGCGGTGGTTACATCTTTATGCAGAAAGACAGCGCGGGATACGAGACTGCGCGCTATTAGAGTCGTGGCATAATTGCGCAGCCGCAGTCTAATGTGTGGTGTAGCGGAATGTGGCACTTTCCATGTTAACGAGCGTGTATCCCGCCCATCACGTATCCTACTGCTCCTCACCTCGCCACAACGTCCGCCGTTTTATTCCTCACACAAGTAACACCTATTAGTGGTAATCCACCAGCTATTTTATGACAACATTTATGATCACCAAGACTTATATTCAGCTACTTAGTTAATAACGATGCGCCCATCTAATAAGGCAATCTTCAGAAATGAATAAACCACTGGATTTCTGGTACATCAACACGGAGACGTACGCTTTCATTATGTACGGAAATAAATCAAAATAATACCAACGTGAAAGATAGCGAATGGAAAATCATCCCCTCCCTGCGCGCCCGCCGCCGCGTGATTTATGCCTGTAATTTTCCGGGCGGTTACGTAAATAACTCGTGATTTTTCTGTCGGCACACACGTAATTAGATAATTTTCATGAATTTCTTGGACCGACGAACCCGGAACCTTTACTTTATTATGTCCGCCATGTAGTTATTTTTCTTGAATTAACACGTACAAAAATATTAAATACTCAGGGCACGTTTTATGTTTGCAACTTTATTTTTAGTGCAGTGGAAGAAGTTACGTTCATCACATCAGCCAAAGGACGTCCACTGCTCAGCAAAGGCCTCCATAGGTTTCCACAACAATTGTGTCGAAATTTTGGGGCAAACTTGCCAGTACTCACAACGCTTGGCAGGCGGGTTGGTGAGCGCTGTTTCGCAGAAGAGATGCTACTGCCCTTAGGTATAAAGTCTCTTAGTCGCCTTTTACGACATCCACGAGAAGAAATGGAGTTGTGTTATATTCTTAATCCGGACACCACACGGAATAAATAAGTTACGTATACTTTTTATTTTATTTTAACCACTTTGACACACGTTGGAAGATCTTTATTTATAATAAGAGGATTAATAAAGCACACAAGCTGTGAATTAATAAGGTGGCGCGGACCGGTCGCCCGCGATCCCTGGCCCGTCCCTGTATTAATTTCTGTCACAGATTTAATTGCTCACCTCTGGCTTAAGCTTTTTAATAAATTCGAAGACAGACAACGAAACGCGACGCGACCAAAAAATATACAAGCGGGGCGCGGTCGACCAAAAAAAGGACGAATTTTAATTTATAAAAGACAGGACAAACGATTAATAATTTATTTGTATCGTCGGTTTCTTGCGCGAGAGGGTCGAGCGTTAAAAACAACCGTTAAAACCGGCGACTTTGTATAGCTCGCGCTTAGCACGAAATGCCAATTGCGGGTAGACACAAGTATACAGCGAGCTGGAATGTCGGTTTAAAAAACCTCGCAAATAAATAAATCGCGTCGCACGCACCAGCCGCACAAAAAAACATCCACCATATTCGATTCTTTAATGTGATCTTTAAAAAAATAGAAGTAAGCGGAGGCTGCCTCCGATTGAAAATGAATGAGGGCGAGCGCGATAGTGGAAATTAGCATTGAGGTAGGATTCAGGAGCGGCTTTTGTGCGATTATATCGAGGTGTATTCTTTGCGCTTTTTACGGCGCGGCGGCGGCTTGCCCGGCGCGTCTTTTCAGTCCCTATTACGATCCTGTCGCCTTTTTGTTGCCGGTAATTATTGTCACCCTACGATATCCTATCAATATCTAGGTGTATGGTATTGAATTGAGAACCAAAATAATAAATCCAATCAATAATGCCGTATGTTGTATGTATATTTCAGTCATGAGTTTAAGTCAGACGAATTTAATTGTGTTTTATCGACACAAAACATTACGCACTTCATTTATATTGCAAGCAGTTCATGTTTATTGTTCCTAACATAATTTGACAACAATAACGTCGCACCCAAACGGACTCTACAACAAGCCGAAAGCCGCAAACGTAGATTACATCACTAGTGACGTTGGCACGGTCAGTGCGATCCATAAATTAGCGATTACGCATATATCCAATAATAAAGGCAACAATGGGATTGAATGCAGATGAGCGGGGCGAGCGAGGCGGGAACGTAGCCCGCCGATCGACATTTGTATGCACTATCTAAGCGCACAATTGGATGCCGGCGCGACTCTTCGCGCTAATGGTACACTATCGAGCGATCGCACACCGCCGCGCCGCTTGAAAAGTGGAGACCGCCGCGGAATACGGACCACACGCCCGTATAGTGGCTACAATAAATAAATAAACATCCCAAATGACCTGTTAGCGAAAAACAATTGTTCAATTGTTCCGTAATATTGTTAGACACATCTGAGGGAACTGGGTTAACTGGAAACGATCGTTATCGAAATCGTCGAAAATTTTATACTCATAGTATAGATTTCGAAAGCGTGTCATTGACAACTTCCCCGTTAGAAGCTCCGAGAATCGATTTCAGTTAAATGATTTAATACAAATGGCATTTAACCAGAATTCAATGAGATGGTGGCAATAAATACTCCACACTTACAATGTGTTTTATCGACACCTAATTAATATGGGTTGAATCTTAAAATCGAAACTTAATATGTAATACAATCGAATCAATTTAACCGGGCTGTAAAATATGAGCTTGTATAAAGAATTTCATTACCGTTTTTAAAAAACAAGCAATCAAGAAGAAATGTCAAAAAACTTAATAATATTTAATGGCGTCCGAAAAATAAATATATGGTATTTTTGTATTATTAACTTGGACGATTTAAAAAGGTCGGGATAATTAACGTATGCAATAACAATCATTTTAATGTTTCATATTAAGCGTTTACGGTAAAATTTGCATATTTTGATGATTCTTTAACTTTATGGCGTTAATTCACAAATAATTATTGTGTAAATATGTTTCGTGGAATTTTCTCGCATATAATGACGTAAGTAGGTGGTCAGTGTAATAAAGTAAGGGTTAATTATAGTAAATAAAACTGATGTACGGGAATCTTACTGGAATTAAAGTTTTATAAAAGCCAAAGATTGCCACAATGTTATACAGTCAAGTTACACTCGTAAACCGCAGAAAACGATATCCGAATTAGGATTTCTCCTGTACTGAATAGGTACAGTTTACAGACATAAATCTCACATGCACAAATACACAGACCCGGAATAACTATCTATAGATCATACAAATATTTGTTCTATGTATAGCGAATAAATAGATAGTTTCGCCACCGTCATCGCATCAGCCAAAGGACGTCCACTGTTGAACCAAGGCCTCCCCCATAGATTTTCACACTGTATCATAATTTTGGGGGGTATTTGCCAATACTCACCACGCTTGGCCTGCGGGTTGGTGAGCGCAGCATGTCTACCGTTTCACAGAAGGGACGCTGCTGCCTATCCTCTGGTTTAGATTCCCTAAGTCGCCTTTTACGACAACCATGGGAGGAGATGGAGTGGTGCTATATTCTTAATCCGGACACCACACCGAAACTGTACAAGAAACCTTATTTTTCAAAATATAATGAACTATGTACTACTAGCACCCACCTGCTTAAGCTGGTCGCAAACAATTTTTTTGTGATAACTGTTTCTTTTTAAATTCAAATAAAAGTCCACGACATAATCTACCTCTATGCCCAGATTTCATCAAAATCCATGTACTTAGCAGTTTGAGCGTGGCGGAGCCTCAAAAACATACAAACTTGCACAATCACAATAATAGTAAGACAGTAACATTTCATACGACTTGTGTCCTCATTCTGAATTACTCGACGTCTATTGACGTCTTCAGTTGACACAAATCTAATGGCACATCATTTATCAAAGTCGCTTAGGTTTGCGAGGAAATTACAGTAAGCCAAATGCCATATTTTTATATGTATAGCTGGGAATTTAATAACTTCGTCTCTACAATCTGTGGCTATTTGTGTTTTTTTTTATCTTATCTATGCCTACGGTGTCTTTTACCTTTTGGTGATCATGGAACTTAATTTCGATTAGCACTGGGTGTGGCTTTAGCGGTTCCTTGCAGTTTCCAGCAAAGATCAGACCAACTCCTTACTGCCCATGGGTGTCGTAAAAGGCGACTAAGGGTTGATATGAAGAGGATTGGCAGAAGCATCCTCCCGTGTACTAATATATAAATAGTACGATCACCAATTCGCCTGCTAAGCCTGGTGATCGTGGTAATGGCAGCTCGTTATAGTCATTATTCGGAGGCCCATGTTCAGCAGTAGACGATTACGGGACAAGTCGTCAAAGTCATATGAACAATGTAATTTGGCACGTGGTGCCGGCTAAGAATAGCATTAATCCATCTCATCCCGTGGGTGTCGTAAAACGCGACTATGGGATTAGTCGCAGGAAGGGCAGCAGTGTCCTTCGAGTACATTAACAACTCAACTGTGATCGCCAACCCACCTGCCAAGCGTAGCGATTATGGCAAAACCACACACCTGTGTAAGTACACAACACCAACTCATACCGGTTGTTGTGGCAATCGTTCCAGCAGTGGACGTTTTTCAGCTGAAACGATGATGATGATTGAAAATAGGATTAACGAAAGAGCTACCTGTCCAGGACATTGAGACGCTATGTGTATGTGTATTATGTTTTGAAAATAACTCGAATGTGGTGTAATACTGCTTAATTTATTTTAATTAAAACGTAGTCCCACACTAGGATTTCCGCTGTCTTTTTTTTTTTAACAAAGAACAAAGAAGAACAATTTATAGCCATACATCTTACATGCCCATACATCCAGACCTAGAACAAGTACCTGTGGGCCATACAGCTTCAGTGCTGGAATCAATTTCGCGACACGTAGCGTGGAAAGCCAAGGGCTTAGCCACTGCACCGTTCTGTCAGCCGTGTTATCGGGCACAGTTTTGACTACTCTCTTCTCTTAAGAGATTACAGAACCATTATTTCGTGGCGAGTCTGAGAATACTACTAAACGACTATCATTGTAGTGCGCTACTGAAATGCCAATGTACCTACCACCACTGTGGACGTTTGCTAGTTGATTTTTTTTACTTATTCTCGTGCATTATAGGGCCACATATACTCATACATATAAGAAGCAGATTGCTTTTGTGTGCTAAAAAGCTTTTTTTACTCATTTATCTCACTTGATGTTAAGCGTGATTGCGGTCGTCGTAGAGCACGTATGCAAGGATTTTGTTTTGCAGCGCCATTGACGTTCTTCTAAAACTTCCAACGCTTATGGGGAGAGGGGCGAAGGGTAGTTCAGACCCTTTCTGGCTAAAACCAGGCGGTCATCTTCGGCACCAAACGGGGTCTCCATGATCTCAAGAATGATAGCTTCGGAGCCGTCTATAGGTACATCTCGAATGGAGTCCCTAGAATTAACCTATTACCAGTTATATTAACTATTACGTGTTAGTGACGGCACGGTTGGTGCAGTGGCTGATACAGTCGGCTGCTGCGCTCCGGGTCGTGGGTTCGATTACCGCACGGAACAAATATTTGTATGATCTGCAGGTAGTTGTTCCGGGTCTGGGTATTATTGCATGTGGAATTCATGTCTGTAAACGCACCCACGACACAGGAGAAATCCTAGTGTGGGGCAACGTTATTAAAAAAATAAAGAAATATATTATAAAATATATGTAATACGTGTGACTTGATGACATACCGCTTAAAAAAAGCCGACCAAAGGCTTCCGATTTAGCTTAATTAACGACTGCCGCCTTTTTTTAATTTTTTTTATTGATGTCCAGTGGAAATTCTACATGGAACTTCCTTCGCCCCGAGGAAGGGCGAAGGAAGTATAAGTATATATAATACCGAAGGGGTATGCCGGACTCCTACCGGCTAAAACCACTGGAGCGGTCATCTTCGGCACCGAAGGGGGGCTCCAGGTCCTCGTAAGATCACACTAGAGCCGCCCATTGGTGCCACACCTTTAGGCACATCTTGGAAGGGATGACTGTAAAGCCGTGACCCCCTCTAGCGGAGGGAAGGCAACTGTAAAAAGGTCGCCCCCCCAGGCACTTCTCGGGGAGGATTGTAAAGGATCCCCCCAAGCCTCGCTTTGCGCTGTGCTGCGCACACGGCGGCACGTGACCACGTGCGCGCCACCGTCTTCCCGGGGGTCGCTCGGTGTGAGCGCGTAGATTCCCCAATCTGCGCGCCCGCGACCCCCGAGGCCCCCCACCATAAAGTGACGGCAGGGGGCTCAGGCGTGTTGGACTTGGGAGCCGGGACGGTTGTTGCCCCGGCGCCGTCTAGTCCTTCTCCGTGCGGGATCCGCCCTCTCCCGATCCCGCTCTGCAGTCTCCTTCTGGAGCATGACGCTCTCGCAGAAGGAGACCACTGCACTCCAATTTTCATGCTCTGCCAACATAGCCGACACTACTGCCCGCAGAGAGAGATCTTGCCCGATCCGATCGACCAGGATCCGCCGCTTGGCCGCAAACGCAGGGCACTCCTCGAGCGTGTGCTGTGCGGTATCCTGGTCGCTTCCACAATGGTGGCACTGTGCCGCAACCTCGCGTCCTATTCTGTGCAGGTACGCATCGAAACAACCGTGACCGGGGAATACCTGCGTCAGACGGTAGGTGACGCGCTCGCTCCTTCTGAGCCAGGCTCCGAAGAGTGGCAGGATGGCCTCGACGACGCGCTTGGTCGCGAACTGCAACCGTAGGCGTTGTCGCCATATCTCGAGTGCGCGCCGTCTAAACGACTGCCGCCTAATGACAACAACTGCAAATACCATCCATTCATTGACATACCTCACAGACCGTTGCTTAATCTCACCGACCGTTTACCGATCAGTGAGTGCAACCCGCTATGAATGCCTAATGACAATGGAAGATAATACTTACTTGTGGTTCCAAAGTTCCTAAACATTTCAATCTCACAACAGAGAACTCCCCGTTGTAAAGCAAATTCGCCTTAATAAACGTCAATTTATCCATACATTAGCATAGACGGCTTCAATATGTGACCGAGCGGAGTCCAAATATTACAATTTACCAATTGATTTCGCCAAATTTATTGTTTGGTGTCAATGAGCCCGTCTGCTTGCTGATTGAAATGCGTTTGTAAGCTTTAATGTTTCTTGCCAAATATATTAATTATTCAGTACAAACATGTTTCGTGAGATGTAAATAATGTTTATTTGAATCAACTGGGTAAAGCTGCACGAGACAGCATGGGGAAATCGATCACTGTGTTATCTCGTTTATAATATGGCTGTTTTATAGAGATTTTACACGTCTGACCTTTTTTCATTGTTGTCCTGTGGAAATTCTACATGAACTTCCTTCGCTCCAGGGAAGGGCGAAGGGCTGAAACCACTGGAGCGGTCATCTTCAGCACCGAAGGGGGGCGGGCTCTAGGTCCTCGTAAGATTACACTAGATCCGCTCATTGGTGCCACGCCTTTAAGCACATCACGGAGGGGATGACTGTAAAGCGGTCACCTCCTCAAGCGGAGGGAAGACGACTGTAAAAAGGTCGGCCCCAGGCACTTCTCGGGGAGGATTGTTAAGGATCCCCCCAAGCCTCGCTGTGCGCTGTGCTGCGCACACGGCGGCTCGTGTCTACGTGCGCGCCGCCGTCTTCCCGGGGGTCACTCGGTGTCAGCACGCAGACTCCCCAATCTGCGCGCCCGTGACCCCCGATACACGCCTGACCTAGGCAATCTTTAAGCGCTCAGTAAACGTAATAAACATGTATGCCAATACTACGATCTGTATTCACAGTGATAGCCCCTCGTGCTATAACACCGGCTCTTCTGACTTTTCGGATTTATGTGCGGATGAGAATTTGATTACCACTTTAATTAGCGGTGAAGGAAAACATCGCGAGGAAAGCTGCACATCTGAGAGGGCTCCAAAATGTTCGCAATGGCGTGTGTAGGCGGCCAAACCGGACTAGGCCAGCGTGGTGGACTAAGGTCTAACCTTTCTTATCGTGAGAAAAGGCCCGTGCCCAGCAGGGGGACAGTAAGGGGCTGAGTATATTAATAATAATAAGCTTTAATAAAAATAATAATATTTTTTTTATTAGCTACCAAATATGTTGCAAAACAAATGAGCTCTGCCTCCTGGACTAGGTTGTAACTTGTATCCCAGAAGACGTGCCTTCCCTAGTACATAAATTTAGCTAGATATTCGGTAAGTACATACAAGCAAGTACATCATAAAAATCATAATAAATTTCATAGATAAAATAATAAAATTTATTATAATGAAATGTACCTTCTTAAGGATGCATTTCTTTGAACTTTACTTCACCATGCGTGGTGTAGTATATGGGAAAAATACCAACACGTATTCACCATTTTTCAAGATACTATCATTAATGCCAAGCTAGATATAAGTCCATTAATTACAAATACGAGTATTTGCATTCTAGATGATTTAGGGAAAGTGTAAATAGAATTTTTTATATTTTTTATTTGGCTATATGATTGGCTTCTTGTGACTGAATGTGTAAAGTTAAAAATAAATAACGAGCAATGCACTACTACTGAAGTCACCGTGGTTCAAATCAGCACATCTAGTAGAGATCTGGTCCGCGGGCGGTCAAAAAAGGTCTCTCTAAACTTAGTAAAAAGTTCTAAATTTCTCAACATGTCTGACACATCTATAGAGCAAGACTTTTGGTTAACGAATATTCGTAGTATAATCTTCTTGCATCTGTTCATAAAGTACTTGTTCATGGATCATAAACATGCAATATCATCGATTGGAGAACCTTCCGCAGGGGCAGCCAAATCTAACAACAGAAACGTCAAGGCATAAAGACGCCGATTTAGTTAATAGACCTCATGCTCAGTTCAGACGCCTATATAACAAGTCTTCGGAAACTTCTCTAATATTAAAACGATAACCTACGCCTTTAACAGATTTAGCACCTCCCTTGAAAAAAATCTTTAAGTAGATATAATTAAACTATTTAAACTACATAAACCTAAATCTTATTCGTAAATAATAATTTATGAATAAGATTTAGGTTTAAGTCGTTTTTAACTAAATTGTCTTTTTTTTTTGTTTTGTTTTGGGTGCATTTACAGACTCCAGTTCCACACATAATACACCCAGACTCGAAACAACTATCTGTAGATCTTACAAAAAAAAAATCCGTGCGGAGGTCGAATCTACAACACGTTGCGCAGAAAGCCAGTCGCTTCGCCACTGTACCAACCGTGACATCTAAATGCGGTACACATGACCAAACAGATCAATTATCAGCTTCTTCCTTAATCAAATTTAATAAGCACCTACATATCTTCGTGAAGAGGATATATACAATGTAAAACAATATAAATTCATTGAAAACAGATTCATTTGGAACGGAAAAGTGAATAGGGTGGTGCGTTCAGTGAGTTCTCTATCCTGACTTATAGCACTATGATTAATATCCCGGATATACCGCGTAAGGGGGAGCCATCGCGATACAAACGTTTTACAAAAATATTATCATTTTATAATGATATATAGCTTAGCATGTGTACTGTGCACATAGTGAGGGAGGTGAGTTATGGGTAAATTCATTTTTTAATTGGAAATGTTCCTTTTTTCAAAACTTTAGACTAGCAGCAATATATCTTGTTTTTATAGTCTGAGGCAGAAATTGTCCGACTCTCGAAAATATTGTTAGTGTTATAGAACTATGTATCTATATCATATAATATCCGCCTTTAACTGTACCGCCGAATGAGCACACAACATGAACCCATACCAGTCGTTGTGGCAATCTTTGGGGGAGCCTTGTGTCCAGCAGTGGACGTTTTTCGACTGAAATGATGATGATGAGAACCAGGTTCCACGATGTATTCCGTCACCTAAAGTCAGTGGTGTCTTAGATCAAATAAGAAAGGACATAATCATGACATTGAAAAACACGCTTAGTATAGAACCCGCAACCCAGTGTTTAAGAAGCGAGTTTGTAAGCCTCCGGGTCACCTCGATATTTCTACTATGTATCTACGAGACAATGTTGTATTGACCCAATAACCTATCCATCGGCAGTTTCTAGTACCTAATGCATACTATATATATATATATAGGTACCTTTAGTAAAATTGATATCTCTAATCAGTTTTACTAAAGGTATATACATATAACGTCCTGCAAAAATTGAGAATTTTATTTCAAGGGGATTATTGGTAAATTTGCCAGTACTCACCATTAGTGATGTACCGGATGTTCGTATCCATATCCGCGGATATTCGATGGAGCAATAAGATCTGTATTCATATCCGTTACATTTTGGCGGATCTTGAACGGATCTTTTACATTAATAAATTGCATGCCGTATATGAAATTGTAAAGACAGGTAGCAATGAACTATTAACTTCAATTAAAATTAGTTTTATTTCTTAAAATCATATATTCGCGCATTTATATTTAAAAAATTGCTCAGACTCTTATTCAGCCCATCATAGATTACGCTGATGCCTGCTATCTGGATGCCACAGTGGAGCTCTTGCATAAACTTGAGCTATTACAAAATTTATGCATTCGTTTTGTTTACAATTTAAAAAAAAGTATGACCATGTCTCCAACTTTCGTAAAGAACTTAATTGGCTCCCAATTCGTCTTCGCAGAAACACTCGGATATTGTGTCTCCTCTTTAATATCCTTCATAACCCAACATCTCCATCATACCTGCGGGAACTATTTTCCTATACTTATAAAACTGATATGCCCTGCAGGTCTCATCTTAGGATCGTCCTCAAATTCCCACCCCACAAAACTGATTTCTATTCCTACTCCTTTTGTGTACATGCGGTTAGATTGTGGAACTCACTCCCGCCTGATACAAGGAACTGTACAACCGTCGCTCTATTTAAAAACGCCTTAAAGAGCACGTCTACATAGTTGCATGTGTATTTTATTTTTGTATATGTATATTTATGTTTGTGTGTATTTATATACGTCTATTTTTATATAAGAAATTATATGTTTATGTTCTTCATTTATTTACTCCTTTACACACGGTGTCTACATTTCTTATTCAAACTCTCCTCTCGCAGGTCTGCTGGAAGAGATTTCTTAAGAAATAAGCAGTACCTTTGTACCTTTTAGTCCTATTTCATTTTTCTTTATTTTTATGTTTCTGTGTGTGCATAAATTATAAAATAAATAAATTAATAAAAAGTCAACATTTATAAATTTAATAAACTATGTTACTAATTTAACTATCTTTATAGTGAAATCAAAACTATAATCTGCGTGATATACTAATTAAAATAAATATCAAGGTATAGCTAAGTGTTAAAGAAAGCTAGAAAACCATTTTAGTTCTGCCCGCACAACAGGCGCATAGTACTATATAGCACCAGAAGAAGAAAAAAATCTAGAATGATAAAAAAGGTAACAATTTATTTTTCGGAACGAAGTTCCTTTACGTAGCTTACAGGAGAGTGAACTGGCTTAACATCAGATAAAACATTCTTGTAGATGTTTCCTCTGAAGGTGACTTTTTGAAGAAGTAGTACCTTTTCCTTACGCGAACACATTCCTTTACAAACTTTGCAATTGGCACATTCGTCATTTACCATCGTAAAATATTTCCGAAGTAAACTTTTTTGTAGATATTGTGTTAATTTTAATTTCAAAATCTCAACTGCAAACTATGCTATCCTGTGTCATACTTAACTATAAACAAAATCACGCGCAGTGCAAGTTAAAACAAGTCACGAAAACAAAACATCAACTGTAAATCCAAGTTCTAACGCACCGGAGTACGAAAGTTGAGGTCCGTATCCGTATTCGCGGATCTAGACGCTAATTATCCGTATCTGTATCCGCAGATATAAATTTTTAACGACCATGATCGTCTATGACCGAATATGATGACCATTGATCGGCACATCACTACTCGCCATACTTGGCAGGCGAGTTTGTGACCGCAGTATAGCTACTGTTCTACAGAAGGGACGCTGCAAACCATTAGTTTAGAGTCCCTTAGTCACCTTTTATAACATACACAGGAGGAGATGAAGTGTAGCTATATTCTTAATCCGACAACCACACGGATATATATAAGGATATACTACACTGATATACACGTGATTCTAGATTAAAATGGTAAAAGTTTTTGGTGCTCGTTTAACAACTTGTTTATTAAATAATACTTAAAAAGACATGGAAATTACAACTTGTTTATTAATAAACGTGATCCATGTAACCTAGGAGATACCATGGGGTCTCAACTGAAACAAAATATAAAGTCTTTATAAAAAATCATAGATGGCACCACAGGTAGCAATTATAAAATTATTAATCACTAAAAAGCATTATACGGCAGATATTAGCTGAAGTAAGATTCGTAAACATACACATTTCTTTATTTATTGTATAATTAAAAAATTGTCGCATATAAGAAATTCGTAGCGGCGCGGACATTGTTAGCTCACACAAATGAAACTATTCCACCAATTTGAGTATTGATAATAACTACATATACGTCTTGTCCTTGAATGCTCGATGTGATATCAGAGTATAGGTAGTTAATATGCGAGTGTGTTATAATAAAACAACGCCATCTAGTAGTACCGATACCACCTAGTACCTAAGCGCACTCATTGATGGCGCTGTCGTTCATCGTTTTCGTTTCGGCCGAATAAAGTCCACTGCTGGACACAGGCCTCCCCCAAAGATCACTACAACGACCGATATGGGTGTGTTGTGGGCTCATTGGGGGGTTTTGCCATAATCGCCACGCTTGGCAGACGGATTGGCGATCGCAGTCGAGTTGTTAATGTACTCGAAGGCAGCTGCTGCCCATCCTCCGGCTAATCCCTTAGTCGACTTTTACGACACCCACGGGAGGAGATGGGGTGGTGGTATTCTGAGCCGGCCGCTGTAAAACCTGCCATCTGGTAAAAAAAATGCTAGCCAGTTTGCTAGCCAGAGTTAGGGAGGTGACATTTCTTTGTATGGGATTGAGTATCTGTACTAGTGTATTATAACATCTGTGGTGGTACTGACGACGAGGCGGCAACTCTCTTGCTACGCTTTCCGCTATTCCACTACGACGTGGGTCTACGATCAGACACGCTCCTTTCGCCAGAGCGGCGAAAGCGTGCCTCAAGGGGCGTTCGACAGGCTAAGGCGGCTGGCTCGACGGCGCGCACTCGAGATGTGGCGACATCGCCTTCGGTTGTAGTTTGCGACCAAACGCGTCGTTGAGGCCATCCTGCCCTCCTTCGGAGCCAGGCTCAGAAGGAGCGAGCGCCTCACTTACCGCCTGACGCAGGTATTCACCGGTCACAGTTGTTTCGGTGCGTACCTGCACAGAATAGGATGCGAAGTTACGGCACAGTGCCACCATTGTGAAAGCGCCCAGGATACCGCACAGTACACGCTCAAGGCGTGCCCTGCGTGGGCTGCCGAGTGGCGGCTCCTGGTTGATCGGATCGGCAAGATATCTCTCTATGTTGAAGCATGAAAATTGGAGTGCTGTGGTCTACTTCTGTAAGAGCGTCATGCTCCAGAAGGAGACTGCAGAGTGGGATCTGGAGAGGGCCGATCCCGCACGGAGAAGGACGAGACGGTGCCGGTATTTTAGTAAGGCCCAATATATCTAAGTAATGTCTTCATATCTCTAGTGGTAACAATTGTCTATTAGATACATATTTTATTGGGAACGGTCATAAGTTAGTTGAGATTAAAATATTCCATTATGGTTTTATGTTTGTAATGTAACATAAACCTTGTATACGTACATAATTACAACCAAAATTAATAAAAAACTCAAAAGCATCAAATGATCATGACTGGGATAAATGCAACAGAATATTGAACGGAACCAAGAGACGCCACTAACTCTTACGCAGGTAGTACAAGTAATTAAAAGAGGGATTCATTAATTTCCTTTTAGTTTTTAATCAAGCGTTATTATGAACAGTTAATTGACGGACAATAATAGTATTATGTATGTTAGCATAGTAGCATAGGCTAATTATGTTAATCATAGTTAGTATCTGTTAGTAGCACAGGAAGACATTGAATTCAACAAAATAAAAAATGGCATCATAGGTTAAATGGCAGTTCGCAAATAAATAAGTCGTGCGAAATGTTTATTAAAAACTACGTCACTAAGCTGACCGTTGTAATAAAAAAGAACCAGGGTACTCCCGTGGCCCCTCAATTTTGGAGGGTTTTGAGCCTATGGAGTTGAAAGGAGTCTGCGTGTGCGAACGCAGCGCTGGCTTGGGTCATGATTGGCCGAATGCTATGTAAATTTTCACTTTATTTCTAAGGGATAATTTACTACGTGCATTTAAGAGACAATGGAGGTGGCCGAGTGCAAAAATGGTGCAAAAGTGCATTTCATGAACCATGCGCTATAGAAGTTGGCTGAGGTTGAAAGAATCTTAGTTATGATGTCAGGGCTAAGATAAGATATAATATATATATATATGATATAATATACTAAGACCGGAGCAATAGATGGCCGAGTCGTCGGCGAAGAGTGTCAATTTGGACGACTGCCTGTGGCGTTTTAGAATGTTACTGGTGTACAGCGTGAATAGGAGTGAGGCTAGCGCGGATCCTTTGGGGACTCCAGCTTTTATGGGATGAGGGGACGAGAGTGCACCCTCGCTGCCATAGCGGAATTTGCGATACGTCAAATAGTCTATAATGATGTACGTGAGACGGTCGGGTACATCATTATAGACTATTTGTACATTATATAATAAGCACAATGCCAGACTTTGCCGAATGCTTTCGCTACATCGAAGAAGACATGTTTAACCGGAGCTTGTCAACATCTAGTAGGGCGGAAGGAGGAGGTCTATTTTTCCCCGTGCCAAATAATAGTTTAATCATTTTGTCTTATTTAACCAATTAATTATCTCAATTTCTGTTTTGTTAGTGGCAACTTGTTTCGGAGTTGTTGAGTTCGTCCAAAGGCCTCTGACTTAGCTTAACGTAGAACGACAACAACCAGGTCCAACGAATTTATGTGTCCTCTGAAGCGCGGAGACGCTCTGCGCAAACACCAAACCATGCCCGTCACCCATCCACAGACACGCGCCCGCTGCTTAACCTCACCGATTGTTTATCAATCAATGAATGCACCTGGCTATGAGCGCTTTTTATATTTAACCTATTAAAACGCTTGTTTTTCGATAGCTCCGTCCACCACCCAATACTCTCAACGGTCGACGAGTAGTAAGTGATAAATAAAACGTAATTGAGAGACGGAAGCAACCAATGAGTAAATCTCGTCCGTCAATTTATTTAAATTATTTATTAGTGGTTCGCTATAGACACCCGACGATCAGCTCAGCGGAAGGACGCCGCTACTGATACAATTATGGCGGATGGATACTGTTATCGATATCCATTAAAGTACCTATATTTAATATTAATTATATATATATTTTATAATAGGCGGCACGGTTGGTGTTGGGGCTGATACAGTCGGCTGCTGCGCACCGGGTCGTCGGTTCGATTCCCGCACGGAAGAATTATTTGTACGATCTGCAGGTTATTCCGGGTCTGGGTGTATTGTGTGCGGAATTTATGTTTGTAAACGCACCCACGACAGGCGAAATCCTAGTGTGGGGCAACGTTTTTTTTAAAAGAAAAGAAGAAAGAAAAGAAGATTGAATTCAGTCTTGATCTAGAGGTATATATATTTTTTAATCTGAATAGTTTCACGTATGAGGAATTCGGAGAATAATTATTGATTCTAATGGCAATTGGAACATCTTTTAAACGTTTTAGATATACCAAACGTTTTTATTTTGTCAATCTTTAAAAAAAAGATTTTGAGAATCACCATGGTGTCTGTCAGTACACCTATCCGATTTTTGTATTGTAGATTGAATAAATAATTATCATGGGTGATTAGTTACTACTACGATGATTTGTTCTGTATTTAAAAACAAACATCGAAAACAAACTTTAATTTGGGGCACGAACCAGAAATTGTTCTCGGTCGACTTGCATTTGGGCAGTTTTAGCTTCTTAGCGCTATCTGACCTTCGTGTTCGTAGGCTCTGCTTTCCAACTTAGTTCAATATAGTATATTGAAGAATTTACAACACGAACAACTTTATTAACAAACACATTTTGACTTCCGAGAATTTATTGGGTTATCGACAAGAGACAACTCTAAAATATTTCGATACAAGGACTTGACTAAAGGGCAACAAGAGACTAACTAACAACCCGAATTAGTTAATCTGCGCAAGCAGATACCGCACAATGAATGAGGAAATAACGCATACACACACACATATGTATGTACCGGGAGATTGTAATTGGCGTAATTGGATGAATCTGGACGCACTTAATAGTGCCCCATTGTCGTCATTCAAACGGCAATTCATCGTTTGTAAAAGATATGATTCATTACTTTTAAATTAAAACGTTTGACGTATGTTGTAAGTGTTGAAACTCGTGAGACAGCGTTAAGCTCATATTAGTCTGCTAATATGTAATATATTTATTGTTTCAAGCTTTGTAACCCGTAAAGGATATATCCTGTGCATACACAGCAATAACTATTTAGTAGAGTTATTAAAACTTTGTTTCACACCGTATCATCATTTCGGCCGAATGAAGTCCACTGCTGGACACAGGCCTCCCCAAAGATCACCATTACGACCGATATGGGTGTGTTGTGGGCTCATTGGGAGGTTTTGCCATAATCGCCACGCTTCGCAGACGGGTTGGCGATCGCAATTGAGTTGTTAATGTACTCGAAGGACGCTGCTGCCCATCCTCCGGCTAATCCCTTAGTCGACATTTACGACACCCACGGGAGGAAATGGGGTGGTGTTATTCTGAGCCGGCACCACACGGCACACCGTATACACATGTATTTTAGTTTTAGTAGAGCGACTGTTTACATGTTTTGAGTCTAAATTTGGCTAAAAACTGTACACTGGAGATATGTAAATCATCATCATATCAGCCGATGAACGTTCACTGCTGAACAAAGACTTCCTCTATTGATTTCGACATTAGCGCAGAATGGCTGCTGTTCCACAAAAGGGACGCACATCCTCTGTTTTAGACTACTTTAGCCGCCTTCTACGACATCCACGTGAGGAGATGGAGCGTTACTAAATTCTTAGTGCGGACACCACACGGATCTGTAAATGGGGTTCCAGATTTTCTTTTCTTTATCATATCAGCCAAAAAACGTTCACTGCTGAACAAAGGCGTCTCCCATAATCTACCACAAAACGACCGATTACATGCCGACCGTATTCAATGACCCCCAGCTACCTTTACCAAATAGTCTGTCCATCTCTTTGGAGACCGTCCCACGCTGGGTTTTCCAGTTCATGGTCCCCACTGTAGAAACTTGCTGCCCAAAAGGCCATCAGTTCTACGAGCTAAGTGCCTTGTTCATTGCTACTTAAGCTTACTTATCTTATTAATTCGATATAGACATAGACATATATATATATATTTGATATCTTCATTTGCCTCGGGAATCATATTGAAGTCGTCGAAGAACGAATATGTTTTAGGTTTTCTTCGCAATGTATTTGCCTAACTATATTACGTGACTAAATTATTATTTTAATAATACCGAGACTTTTTGAACGTGACTTTAGTCTTAAAGCCTACGTAGATATATGATAGACAGCAACAATTTTTTTCGGAAAAATCTTATCTTCATTCTAGCGCTACCCTGGCTAACAACAGTGAACTATCAAGTAAAATACTGTTATAAAAATACTGTAAGGTCGTGCTGTAATTACTGTATAAGCAGGCATCTAGCTAGATCTGTTATTTATAATTTGGCGTACTACTCTGCTGGAACACAAATTTTCGGAGTAGTGTAAAGGTATTTTATATACCTAAGTAGAAGCTGCCGCAATATACTTGAAGTTCTCATGTCATCGGGAACAATGGCGTTAAAGACCTGTTAAATAATAATAATGTCTGAACTACACGTGGTACATCCCGTAGATGTCGTAAAAGGCGACCAAGGAATTCCAAACTACTATCGAAGGGTTGGCAGCAGCGTCCCTTCTGTGTCATGGTAGCCATACTGCGCTCATCAACCCGCCTGCCAAGCGTGGTGAGTATAGCGACATAATTGTGGAAATCTATGGGGGAAACATAAGCCATGTTTAGCGTTGGGGGTCCTTTGGCTGATACGATGATTACCTGAAAGTCACATTGAGTCGCCGTCTGTACTGGCTCGCGGAAACGAGTAGCTACCATATTCATAAAAATACGGTAAACTCTTATGTGTGAGTAATTATTCTCATTTAATTAATTAAATGAAATTTTAGTGAAGAGCTGTAAAGGAATACATTGATATAAACTTACCCATTAATATCGGTGACGGACCAGAAGTGTCTGAGCACAGCCTTAGCTAGCAGGTACCAGATCTGCGTCCAAACCCACGAGGACTTGTCAATGGACGCCGAGAGGAACTCCTTGGTCTCCTCGTCAGGGTACAGCTGCACGAACTTCTTAATCAGTTCTGGAGACAACCGGTCCTTATTCACACGGTACCACTGCAACAAAATGTACCCTAAGTATATTACTTTCTGGATCTCCCGGAACGAAACACCAGAATGAGATAAAAATACGAGTCAAGGATTTACTAGCATGACCCAGCTAGACAGTAGCGCTTTCATAATTCCATAGAATAGTCACAATCAGGGAAGGCTTTCAATCGTGTGGTCTGAGCTATGAATTTGTTACATTCTGTTGTAAATGTGACTAAACGATCATATTTATAGCTGAAGGACAAACAGCACTGACTCGTGTACCTCTGTCGCGTTACCTACGGTTAGGAATTTGGGGCCCAAGCGTTGTGTTGCATTTTTTTAAATTCAATACCTTTAGTAAATCATTTACGCTGTGGTAATATTTCGCCCTTTGCATCCGCAAGCGACACACAAGCGATTATGGCCAAAAATCAACCATTGTTCTGTACAGCGATTTTTGGGCATGCATTTAGCGGTGGTTCTACTGCTGATTTAAATTGATATAGAGAGTCGTCTTTATAAATATTAGGAAATTAGTGTCGGTATCTAAATGCTTTGAAATACTATTTGCTGTACAGGAAGAATACAAATGATTTATTTGCTGAGAAACATGGTACAATACAGGAGTCATAGTAAAAAATGTATTTAATTAAAATCATCAGTTATAATTAGTAGTAAGGCATGCAATTAAAAAAAACAGAAAAAAAGCTACTACCCATTTAAACTAAGGAGAGGTTTATACTACTTCTAACGTGGGAACCACGAATGCGATTAAAACTGGTCATTTAAATGTCTCCGTTACATTAAAACCTTTATTAGAATTAGAAAAGCTAAATAACAAAGTCAATATATGCATTTGTGCTGGCTTCCTCACGACGATATAAAATCTTTCGTAACAGTCGTCATTGGTTCTATTATCTAATGACCCTTACAAATCTATCTCTTCGAATCCCCCCTTTATAAAAGTTGCATAATATTCTAACAAAGCACACAACATAGATCGAGATGTCTGAAGTTAAGACATGCTGAGTCTTCAGCGTTACATATTAGTAATAACATGATTAAAGGCAAATAGCGATTTCTTGTTCTCGACCATTCTACAAATTGATGTTTAACAACCCATTGCAGCAGTTCTTAATGAAAGCATACAAAAAGAGTCATCGAGTGCAAATAAGAGAGTGTAGTATGAAAGGAGCGTGCATCTCGTCACCCGTTGTGTGTTTAAGTCAGCCGCAGCGGCCCTACAAAGGGCAACGCGGCGGCTGTTAATTTCACGCTGCCTCGAATTAACATTTCTTTACGCCACAGAATAATGACGAATTAAAAAACTTCTCGCCTCTACATGTAGCCCGTAATGATGGCGAGCGGCGAGCGAGACGGACGATGCGAACTCATCAGCCCAACTTAATTAATGCCAGATCTGTCTTTGTATAATATTAAAATCGAACTGTAGCCATATAAAAAATTGAGAAGGCTGTCGGGCTGCATACTAAACGGGTTCTCTCTAGTGTTTAATTAGTACGTATAATTAAGGCTTGTATAATGAATGTACACGAGTATTATAATTGTTTCGCTTTTCCTAATTGAGATACTACTCGTCACGCTCGTGGCAGCGAATAAAAGATCTATTAGGAAATTAACTTGTGAGGTTAAAATATTTGAACAAGGTACTGTAAATAATTGTCAGAAACATGAGAGAGAACCTCGGTAAAGAATGACAAATGACAACATATGTGGTGGAATATAGCTTCAGAAGGCAACATACGGAACTCTAAATTGTCTAAAACCGGTAGTTGAAACAATCGTCACGGCAAATCGAAACGTCAGGCCGGGAGCTCGTATTCAATTTTATAGTGAGTTCGACTCAGAGCGGCGATAAATGATGGCCGCCTTTACTTTGTGTAATACAATCAATGTTTTATACTATTATTCATCCGATTAGACACCGCTTTTTTTACGTTCGGCTACTAGTATTTCTGGAACAGTTTTTTGTCTCTCAGGCTCTTTTAAATATTTGAGCTCAGCAGGAGGAACTCGAGGTATTTTTGTCAAGGCAAATGAATCGTTTTTAATTACAGAATTAGTATGATGGCTTACGAATAAAATTGCTATGTGAAATTGTGGCAAGGTTTCGAAGGATTTATTAAGCAGCTACACGGTTTAACAAAGGAAAAATCAAGTCGTAGCATAATCGTCATATTTAAAACATATTTACGACGCACGGCAAAAAGTATCGTAAAAACCGAAGGAAATAAATATTTAGTACCGAATACTGACAGCGAATCGGGTTGGTGATTATGCAATGCGCCGTCTTTACATTTAAAATAGCCTGCATCGGAACTACCTATCCGACGAGGTAGGTATATTCTCCAGACGGAATACAAATCGTGGAAATTTTTGAATTTTGTATTCTGAAGAATCATCAGTGGTATTCTTAAAAACAAAAAACAACCTTCCATAAGCTCTCGAGGATTTTCAGTTTACATTGATAATTGATAGCAGTGGGTCTGATATTTGGAATAAGTACTATTTCGTGCTTTTTCGAAAGTTATTCTGTAGATAAGGTTACTACAACAATTTGAGGGAAAATGTATTGTTGTAGGTACTGTATGAGGATCTGTTAACCCTCAATAAATACATGTGTTTTTGACATCGCAGTACTCTGTGTATTGTTTAAATACAATATTTAACATGCGTGTCAATAATTGTCACTAGAGCATAAACAGACAAGACCCGTTCGATAATATTATTTATGAGAGTCTATGTTTAGGATTCATTTTCTGCTCGTGTAAGTTAAATTTGGATGAATAACAATTACCTTATTTAAAAAATCTACCTGTTGAGGAAGACAAATAGTGAATGATTTATTCAATCCAACGACTTATCGAGGCCGAGCCCATTTTTTATTTATTTTACTGTCTTTTTGGGTTACCGATTCTCCCAGAGTGGTTTAACAGGTCAGATGATAATAAACTTTTATTTTATTTCCGTTAGTGTTTTACACTTGTCATTCGGCCAGTCATAGCCTTCAATGCGAACATTATACTCGGATGACTCGTTAGCGCGCAGGTCAGCGGAGGCGCATCCATGGAACCAATGCAGGGATTCAGCGCCTTTATCCGCCGGTCGTTCGCCTCCAGCTAATGAATCAAAGCCCTTAGTGTGAGCATATTGTCAATACGAAACGGAATATTAACGCTGAACGCGCTCAGCTCACACAATGCCAAATTAATTCCCATTTAAATGTGTGAATAAATGGCGGGGAAGCGGGCATTTAAAATAAAACCGCTTCGACTGGTGACGTTTTGTTTGACTTGTACACATCAATCCACCGATAGATCAATGGTGAATAGATGTATTTGATAAGCACAATCATACAATTTGACGCAATTTTTTTTAATATTATTTTCTCACCACAGCAAAAAAAAAAAAGTTTGAAAAGTTATAGTATTATTAAATTTTTATATGGGAGACTGGTGCCTAAACTAGGCTGAAACCTGTATTTCAGGTCACCAGGCCTTCCACCCCAGAAGTCTAATTTTGCTCTTTCATAAACTGTGCCAAGCGAAATTGTTCCATTTTCTTGTTCTTCGTATGATTTGATTGACTCTATCAAGTTGTTTCCTCTTGTTAAAGTTCTCTTGATGAATACTCTCCAATACGTTGATATAACTATACTCGTATTAGGCCCCAATACTGGTTGATTTTGTCCTTTATAACCAAGTTATCATCTTGCATCCCATGATCTCATGCACACTTTCGCTGCAGACAACATCTTGATGTAACATTGATGGCACGGTTGGTGCAGTGGTTGATAAAGTCGGCTGCTGCGCACCGGGTCGTGAGTTCGATTCCTGCACGGAACAAATATTTGTACGATCTGCAGGTAGTTGTTCCGGGTCTGGGTGTATTGTGTGTGGAATTTGTGTTTGTAAACGCACCCACGACACAGGAGAAATCCTAGTTTGGGGCAAAGTTAAAACAATAAAAATAAAACAATAGGTAAACTCGCTGTTCTAGTATAATGTGTAGGTATATATATTATAGCTTTGATACACCCAATATTAACTATTTATCAAAATTTATTTTTAATTTTTCATGTCCTTGTTTTACTTTTGATGTGCAGTAAATAAAATTTCCATCTTTACTACTATAATTTTGGATTTATAACCGTTATAATGGTTTATAAGGACAGATTTTATGAAAGACAGACATGACTCAAGGCACTTTGGAGTAACCTAAACATTAGTTACATGCTTGTATGACTGGCGATTCAGGGTATGTTTGGGCGAGTATAAAATATTGTACGTTTGCGAGCTAAGCAGTCCATGGGATCCCGTCGGATTTAGCAGTAAGCGGCTCGGAAGCTTGTTTGCCGGGCGCTCCATTAAAATGGGATCAGGCGGGATGCAGATCGCTTGGACGTACTGCAAGCGGGACGCATGAGCTGCCGCCTTCGGGATATACGACGTACAATATTGATTATACCGAACGTAGCGTACGTGTTCACATGATGAAGGTACTTGAGATGTAATGCAAGAAGTCTTAGATTTATGTAAGTTGTATATATATCAAGATTATTTTCTTAGCAATTGTTGGGTATGTAGCTTCTGAGCTTACGTATATACCATATGTGGAATCGGTTACTGAAGAAGGCCTATGGAGGGAATAGAAGCGGAAGCTGGAAAACGGGATGCGGTTGCGCAACTTGGAAGGCACCCGTGTCCTGTTGTGGAATATGATAGGTTGATTGAAATAGGAAATTAAATAGGTTAGAAAGAGAACCACGATTACTGTAAATATGCATTCTGCAGGAAGGGAATGCAAGACAAAAGTTAGAGTTCAAAATGTATTACAACTAGATTTGCAAAATCTCAATCTAGAAGAAAAGCACGATAATTGAAAAGTGATCAGTTCTCAGCGGAGACCATAGATAGATACTACAATATTGCGATACCATTAATATTTTTGAATAAGAAATAATAATTACGATTTATGTCTAAGGCCTACAGCAAACAGATATTGGGTCTAGTAAATAAACCATAGTAATAGCCAAAGGCTAAGATGTATGATAGCGATACTCTCAATTAAAACCCTATGCATGACTTATTGCGGCGGAACAATTGATACCGATTAACACTCGACAAAGCTACTAAACAATAAAACATTCTATCAGTTACGCATATATTTTAGCAGATTTATATGTTCATAGCTTAGTACGCAGAAACGTCTAACGGTAGACAAATGTTTAGGTGTCATTCATTTTTTTATACTAGTTCTCAAAAATTATTTACAAAATCTGAAGTAATTTTTCTGGTATGTTTTTTTTACTTGTTCTTGCTCTGTAAAGTAGCGAAATTACCTTAATTCTTAAATCAAAATTGATGGGTTTCTGCATATTTTCTGGCTACTACAGTTCTGTTACCTATGAGAATTTGTGTGTTTGGATTCTTTCTTTCAATTGTCTCTGTATAATATCCGAATACTTTATTTTTAGAATCGTTGTTTTTGAAAAACACAAAGTTTGTACAATTCTACAGCTGGATATCACCCTTCGTATTACAAAACGTAGAACTTCACCTGAACTAATGCTAAAATTTAGGTTTAAACTAGTATCGTAATTTCTATAATTACATAATTACCACTAGGCCCATAAGAGACTAAATAAGTAAAGTCTCGACGTGAAGACACAAGCGCAGTGTGGTGCCACGCAGTACTAGTTCTGGGTAGCCTTACAATGATATAAGCAGGCATGCAACAAAAATGTTGTTAAGGAGTTTGCCAGGCGACGGCTGCGTAACCACGGCAAGGTGTCGACGTGTTTACTCCGGACAGTGTATCTACAACGGGCAATGCGGTCCGGCAGGGGTTAGGTAGTGCATCACTCGAAATAACGGCGGCCAGTGACGAGTCTGATTTCGCTGATTCGAATCTATGTGATGTATTGCTCGCCGCACGTCGCTTGTTCACATTTGACGAGAACAAAAATGTTCTTACTAAGGAAAACTCAGGTGTCTTATATATTGCAAAAGAATTGTCGAACTCCACTATTTCAGCATGTAGCTGACCGATGGTGACATCGACGTGGTCGAATATGACAGGGCAGCATCGACAGCTTGTTTGCCACGAAAGTCTCAGTCTACTTCTCAGTCAGCCTTCAGTACACTTGTCTGCTTTTTCATCCCTTCCGCGAAACGGCATCCAGTTAGACATATCGAGCACCTCGAACAATAATGTTCTATATCTGCGAATCTCATCTTTAATGAAACTCCACTAGCAGCTCCGCAAAACAGTAACTTCAACCATGGTCCAACCGATGTTGAAGTAACGCCAGGAATATCGTTCGCTACAAGTTATTCAGAATCCTTGGTGTTAACAGTCAGACAATGGGATATTAATATATAATATATTACAATATTAATTCGTATGTTAGGTCAGGGCCCAAAACTTAGTAAACTTTAGTCTGGACCAATTAGTCTAGTAAAACTGGATTACTATCTGAGTTCTTTCTTTGTAATAAACCAGCATAGGGACATACCAGCGCAACGGAACGGTTCGTCAAGTAACTCCATATATATGTAATAGAGAAATCTTGCCTTTTTATTTTGACCTGAACTGTTCAGCTCAGCTTCACGTTAGCGTTGTGCCGGGATATTTAGCTGAATACGCATACGGTATAATTTGATTCGTCCCTTTTGTGGAACAGTAGCCATACTGCGCTCACCAACACGCCAGCCAAGCGGGATGAGTACTGTCAAATTCCCCACAAAATTCTGACACCATTGAAGAAATCTATCATAAATATATATATCGTGTCGTGTGTATGTCACTGAACTCCTCCTAAACGGCTGGACCTGGTAGGTGGCGCTGCAATCGAGTTTGCATGTACCTGTATGTGAGAAGTTGGGGCGGGCAGCTAGTATATTATATATAATTACCAGTCCTGACTGACTGACTGATTCATCAACGCAGATTTTTGAAATTCTGCCCCTAAGTTAGTAAAATAGGGGTTAAAATGTTGTATGAAAGTCTGCCATTTTATTGGTATTCGGCTTTTTAGTTCAAAATTTAAGATCACATATATTTCAGTGTTTTTGTAAATTCTACCCTGGTATAAATCCGTGTGGTGACCGGATTAAGAATATAGCACCATCTCCACCCGCACATGTCGTAAAAGGCGACTAAGGGACTAAACCAGAGAGATGGGCAGCAGCGTCCCTTCTGTGGAACAGTAGCCATACTGCGCTCACCAACCCGCCTGCCAAGCGTGGTGAGTATTGGCAAATACCCCCCAAAGTGTAGAATACAATTGTGGAAATCGATGGGGGGAGGGGGTTTTATTCAGCAGTGGACGTTTAAGTGGCTGATATTATGAAGAGGGTAAAATGGAGGGTCAAAGTTTGTATGGAATATCCGTTAGTTTTAAAGTAAGTCAGGTCTATAAAAACATGGTATAAAATAAGGTAAAACATACTTCAGCATTTTAGAAAAACCAACCTTTTAGAGGGTAAACTATTTTTTGAGGATTCGTTTTTCTGTCATTTTATAAGCTAAATGTATGAAAATCAGTAAAGTGTTTTTGTAAATTCTATCCTTAAGGGGGTAAAATAGGGGGTAACAGTTTGTATTAATATCCGTCAGTTGACTTTAATTATTTTATTTTAATTATTACCAGTGATGACATATGGAACAGAGACGTGGTCACTCACAATGGGCCTCATAAGAAAGCTCAAGGTCACTCAGCGAGCTATGGAGAGAGCTATGCTTGGTATTTCTCTACGAGATCGAATCAGAAATGAGGAGATCCGTAGAAGAACTAAAGTTGTCGACATAGCTGAAAAGATTAGTAAACTGAAGTGGCAATGGGCAGGGCACATGGCTCGTAGAACTGATGGCCGTTGGGGCACAAAGGTTCTCGAATGGAGACCGCGCACCAGAAAACGCAGCGTGGGACGACCTCCAACGAGGTGGACAGACGACCTGGTGAAGGTCGCTGGGAGTCGTTGGATGAGAGCGGCATGTGACCGCTCGTTGTGGAAATCTAAGGGGGAGGCCTTTGTTCAGCAGTGGACGTCCTGTGGCTGATATGAATGAATGATGAATGAATGAACTTTAATTAGATCTAAACAAAATTGTATTTACATATATCCACGCGAGCGAAGCGGCAAGCAACAACTGGTGACTGATATGATGATAATTCGATTTGTTTATCTTCAATAGTAAATAAAGCGGAATGAGTCAACATGACGTCAGTTGAAATTCGGAATTCTAGTTTCGGGATTTATGAGACATATAGAAGGTAAAAGACCGGACCTAAGAAACTGCCTAGAGGTCCTCCTGCTTTTATTTTCTTCATTTCGCAAAATTGTATCTTCTTGTCATACTCATAACACTCGATTGAATAAGTAAGATTCTCGAATATCTATAACCTCAAGATAAGTGACATTCCATAGCCCAGACTCACGTCTAGAAATACAATGATGCACTCTTGCTCATCTTCTAGGACTTTGTCAATAATATATGTATGAACAAGAAATCTGGATTTTTATTTTCTATTATCGATATCAGACATTTAAGTAAATCATCATTTCTGAAATAGCTTTAACATTATGGGTGACAGAGTAATCAGTTTATATCATGATGAAAAATATTTACATAGGTATTTTGGAACGATTTAACTATTTTAATTAAGCAAGTTATTATTTTTAGGTTTTAATTTTAGATTTATGACTCGGATTAATCATAAGTATTGCTATTGCCTATATTATATTGCCGTGTGGTGCCGGCTCACAATACCACCACTCCATCTCCTTCCGTGGGTGTCGTAAAAGTCGACTAAGGGATTAGCCAGAGGATGGGCAGCAGCGTTTTTCGAGTACATTAACAACTCAACTGCGATCGCCAACCCGTCTGCCAAGCGTGGCGATTATGGCTTGACCGAATGAGCCCACAACACACCTATATCAGTCGTTGTAGTGATATTTGCGGGAGGCCTGTGTCCAGCAGTGGACTTTATTCGGCCGAAATGATGATGATTGCTATAAATTACCAAACCGTAAACAAATATATTAATAACACAACGAATTTTAATCGTTTTAAATTACAGAATAGCTGCAATTTTTATATTGTCTCAGCTGCTTCACTGATCTTTGTTCCGTAGTATCACGAGCACGCCCGGGGCCACCGTTGCGTAATTGTTTTAAACTCGTCTTTTAATTGTTCTATCGGGGGTTGGGATTTATGGACCGACGTGATCTCCAGCCTTAATGCCATTCACATTCATTTGCGCTATTATTTCCGCGTAGCCGGACCATGGGAATGTACCGTCTACAAATTTAATCAACTGACAATTCATTGGAACATTTTGTAAGGGTATAAAATTTGCATTTATGTATTATGCAAGATAATTAATTGTTTTGTTAGTGATTAACAATCGATTAAATTGCTTTGTATGTATTGTATACCTTTTTCATTATGAGGGTCTATTATTTCCTTGTTACTCGTATATGTTTGCGAAGTTAATTTACAAACTTGTTTTATTTCTATGCATACCGATAAAGTTTTAGCTTGCGAACACGAACTGAAAGAAATTGGGAGTTGCATGAGACACAACGTCATCTGCAGCGTGGGCACGCGTTCAAGAGATTTACGAGTGTATTTAAACTGGTTTTACATTAAGCACCAACTTGGCCGATTTGATCGTAAAATCAGCCGTTATGTTTCGAGACAATATCGTCGCTGGTTACCACCCAAGCGGCGGACTGTTAAATTAACTCCAGGTTAACTATGGGTCACTTCTTTGGCGATGTCCATTGATTGAATCGTGGCACGTCTGTTACCAAGCCACATACATAGCTACAGACAAATTGTACGTATGCTTAGATTTGATGGGTTCGACTAAACGATTCTGGTTGCGATAAAGTTGTTTGCAGGTTAAGGTTGTTAAAATAACCAGTGTTTATTTAAGGTGTTGGAATGGAAATTACTCGTCGATAAAGAGAGCAATTAAGCGCGCTCACGCCCGCCCGATTGTACCGACGCGATCGTCACTGGCCCCACTCATTGTCCGCTGAAATTAACAGAAGCCGTAAAAATAACACGTTTTAGGAAATGAACAAAGGCAACTAGACTTTCATCTAAAGAGGTATATAAATAAGTTCAAATTCTAATATAAAATAAACCAATTTTAGAACTGATCTTCTTAAACCGGAAATTTCAAATTTTAAATTTCAGTATTCTACTGAAATATATTTGTTGTTTACTGTAAGTCCCTAAAAACATGTGGTTCCCGGCAAAGAATAGACCACCCCTCTCTACCCATGGGTGTCGTAAAAGGCTAAATGTTAATATCAAGAGGATTGGTAGCAGCATCCTCTCGTGAGCTAATAACAGCATACTGCAAACACCAATTCGCGTGCCAATCGTGGTGATCATAGCAGTATCCCCTATGACCGCTCATTGTAGTGATCATTGGGAGGCCCATGTTCAGCAGTAGACGTTTACGGGCTGACGAGTGTGTAAAAAATGCTAAGTTTGGTTGTTTCCATTTTAAATAGTTTAATGTAGTCGGCCTTGAGGGCGGCTGCCAGTCGGACACCTAGGGGCCTCACACAAAGTCATTTCTTATTCATCAGTTTACTGAATTCACATATTAACGATGTCTGTATTTCATAAAACAGGTAATACTTTACCACTAACGTAAGCTGGAATTACAATACAGTTTTTTTTTTGCGTTTTTGTATATGTTGTCAACGTAACGTGACTTCTATGTTTTTTCAATTATTGCGGAATTGGAATGATGCGCAAAATGCAATCAATCCGTTGTCTATATACAGCACTGGATATTTAATTGCTTCATGTAATTAACTGCTTTGACTATCGTGTCAATGAATACTGTCATTTCACAGGATACAGAATAACTGTCGAAAGAGTATTAGTATCATCAGAACAGAAGGTACCGCAAACCAACAGTGATTGATTGAGTCACACTCGAGGACTGAAGCCTTGAACTTTTTTAGTATGCTTGTAGTCGTTTCTATTGCAAAAGATATTATCAGGATAATAGTACGAGGATCTCAAGGCAGTATCATTTGTTTGAGATGTTACAATGCTCTTCCGTCAGAAGCCAATCGTACGGCTGTTGATTGAATTGATTGAAAAATAAACTTAAAGGGGGTGGCGAAGCCGGTGCCTGGTCCACCGGTATTTTTATAGCCTGTACACGTCCCACGACGCGAGGGCGACACATTCTCGACGAGGCGACGTTTTTGCTACGCCAACTTTCATTAGACACCGCGCGCCGCGGGACCGAGGCGTTTCCTTTTAATAAATGAGTTATGCGTTTATATCCAAGATGGCTGCCCGGTTTATACCACTAGGGTGTCAGGAATGTTACGATGGCCGCGAGCTTTTTGACTTATACCGTTGCATTGTTTAAGAAAATTATTGTTATGATTATTTTATTTTGATACAGGCCTTTATTACTACTACATTGAGAGTCGCGTGCCTGGTGCTTCTTTTTTTAGAATGAGAAATATTTTTAAATTGTTTTACTTCATACGGTAACAATCTGACTTCTGAAGTTTGGATATAATACAACGTATCCACCAGTTGACACATAGCTGTCAGTGTAGAATTCATCAAAAATGTGCGCAGGTATTTCCACAATCGGTTGGCACGTACGACCTTTTTGTTAGCTGTAAACGTCCTCAAACTCCGCAAGGCCCGCAGTTGTCAACTTTCGTGTATTTATTTACTCATTCATACATTTCTTGTATGTCTGTCCTCTTGTTTATTGCTCGTCAGTGCGTCTGCAGTCTGCAGACTTCGCTTGTTATTTTACTTTGGAAACGTCTGTATCATAAAAGCCATGAGTCAATTTAAAAGGGGCATAAAACTTCTTTCCGAATTGTTAGCTCTAAGTATTTAAACACTTATCAACAGAGAGACGTTCCTCAGACTGGTTTATTTTTTTATCGAGATTTATATTCGGAGACTCTTAGGAAATAAAATAATCACGGCGGCGTCGATTTGCATACAATGGTAAAATAATTTTACGCGCGTTTCGCAGCGCTTAATTCTACTTTTTATTTGGCCTTCCGCGCCCTATCTACGAATCAAACAGCCTGCTCGCGCGCGCCCATTTAAGTGTTAACATTTTTGAGAAGTCTTTCGAATACGTTTATGAATTGTATAAATCTGATCGTAAACACTATAGTGATGACTGGTAATCAATCATACCTGTTCTATCATTCTAATCATCGTTAGAAGTAAAATAATGCAGTTAACATAATGTACGTATTAGTATTGAATTTAAAAAAGAAATGACTTCCTACATTAACATAAGTGGGAGATGGGATAGCTTCACTAAAAATGTCGTTTCTATCGGAATCGAGCGCACCAGGCGAGCGAGATGCGTCCACGGCAGACTGCGTGGCGAGGTTGCGTCTCGAGCGTCCGCGACCACCGACAGCCGTATTGGCGCCGTCTACCACACAACACACCATATACATTAGTGCATTTTTTAAAGTTTCATACTGTTACTTAGAAATCAACAAATCATAAAATTAATAGCTCTAAATAACTGCAAAAAAGGTTACGAAAAATAGTTTTCAAGCAGATAAAATTTACATTCAGAGCAAACATCGGCCGTCATAAATTCAGCACAAAAGTGCGAGCGACGGTCGACTAGCAACAAAAGGGCATGACTTTTCCCGCAAAAAAAGATGATCCTTAATCTGATTAAATCTCCATCGCGGCGGACGTCGGACCGTGAAAGATTAATGAATATTTGTGCGAGGATTCCCGGAGCTGGGCTGGCACGTACTGCTGTCATAATCATATTAGCCGCGACCGGAGCCCGGCGACCGGAGGCCGGCTAGGCACGCACGCACGCACCGCGCACTTATACTCTGCTACTTACCTACTGTTACTCTAAACTTACTGGGGTAACTTTTGTACTGAGTTATTCGATTATATAGTTTCTTTTTATACAATACGGTGACGAAATGAGAACACCATTCACCTGGTGGTAAGCATGAGGCCTGCGTATAACAATTACAATACCCAGGACTTGTCGTGCGTGGCATCATGCCGCACTTGTCACCTCAAAACATAAGTTACTACAGTAATGTCTATAGTTTAAACACAACCGGTAGCGCCGAATATCTGGCACTATGGTGGGACCTACCTGGGCGGTCTCTTGCAATAAAAGACCGCCCAGGTAGGTCCAGGGATGACATATGGAACAGAGACGTGGTCACTCACAATGGGCCTCATAAGAAAGCTCAAGGTCACTCAGCGAGCTATGGAGAGAGCTATGCTTGGTATTTCTCTACGAGATCGAATCAGAAATGAGGAGATCCGTAGAAGAACTAAAGTTGTCGACATAGCTGAAAGGATTAGTAAACTGAAGTGGCAATGGGCGGGGCACATAGCTCGTAGAACTGATGGCCGTTGGGGCACAAAGGTTCTCGAATGGAGGCCGCGCAGCGGAAAACGCAGCGTGGGAGTCGTTGGATGAGGGCGGCATGTAACCGCTCATTGTGGAAATCTAAGGGGGAGGCCTTTGTTCAGCAGTGGACGTCCTGTGGCTGATATGATGATGACGATTGGCAGGCGCGTTGGTGAGCGCAGTATGGGTACTGTCCCAATGAAGGGACGCTGCTGCCCGTCCCTCAGGTTTAGTAGTCCCTTAGTCGCCTTTTACGAAATCCAACGGGAGGACAGGGAGTGGTGCTGTATTCTTAATCTGGATACTACACGGATTATGGTAACTACAGATGTACTTTCGTATATTGCAATACTTTTAAAACATGTCGATAGTAAAAGGCCTAAATCTGACAAAATATAGTGTAATGATATTGACGAAACCAACCTTTGGTGAGCTTGTCGTGTTTATGTTTCGAGACCATCGGTGTGAACTCAACACAAATACAAATTTAAGCTCACTCTAAAATTACTAAAACGATTGAATCTTAGAAATGTCCTTTAAACAATCTAAACATCAAGATATTCAAAACAATCATAACGTAATTGGCAATTACAACTCGCAAATGGAAAGAGAGATACAAGCAAAATTTATGACGACATTATTTCTAAGTAATATAAATTCGTTCAATAAAATAACAAACAAGACTAGACGCGAAGATATATCTTGATTATTTAATATTTCGTGTTAGTGTAAGTTAATAAAAGGATCTTATTACCAGCGCTGATGTAGAAGTAAAACTCATTATAATTTTTAATACGTCTCTCTACACATAAAGTAGCGATTACAAACATGGCGTAGCGAGATACGCAACGCGTTAATGTAAGTGTTTTCACAATATGAATTATACATTGAATTGTGTCCAGGCACTCTTTATCTCATTCCCGACGGGGCATCGAACACATTATGCCATCGACTGCGCTAGATTTTATTACATATGTCCTAGAAAAAGTTTTACCACTAATGCAGGCTTTCATGACGTCACACCTGTCTACCCCACAAACAACTTGCAATATCAAAACAATTGAAATTAATGCATTTCGAGTGAGCTCAATAAACACACTCGTAAAAGAATCAATTGTTAAGAACCGAAAGAAATTAAACGTGAGAATGTATTGTTTCATACAAGCGTGAACAAAACGAAAATCGTTGTTTGCGTTAACCAGCTCTCAGGTCGTTTTCGACCTGCTTTCGTGAACATAAATCGCATTAAATAAAAGCATTATTTATGACGTCCATACATCGAATTGAAAAAGTAAATTTGAGTTTCAATATTCAAATGGACCTCCTTGGCTATAAACCATGTAGCTGCTTATTACTTTAGTTTTGAAGAAGAAAGTTATTAATTATTTATTATAACTAGACCGACTACTTGTTGCAACAGTAGATTTTAAGTCAACGTTTATATTTAGACTCCCACTTTTTAAATATTTCTCGCTAAAGTAGGAAAGTTCGTTCAAATAAATTGATTCATGATTAAAAACTACCTTTACTTTTAAAGAAATAACGTTGACCAGTTTTTTGTATTATGAAAAGAGTTATATTGAGTTCGTTGATGCTTTACGATATACGTTCAGTACAACCCAATTGAGTCGAACTGTCCAGAAAAAATAGCAGATGGGTGCAATATTTAACTTGATGTCGATTAAAATGTTGACATCAATGAGCATCAAGTTTCACAATAGCTGTTCACTCAGAACATATTTGGAGTGAGCCAGGTTAAGGGCGACGGAGTGTAGGATTGGTAATTAATTATTAGTTATGGCTTGTGGCGGCTATAAAGGCGAGCTCATCAATGATTCAGCTGAGCAAACAAAGCGGGCGTGCAGCGCGGGCATTATCCGCCATAAGACATCATAAACGGAGCACCATCATCTGGGCTTATAAAAAATTCATGCTCATCTCACATTTCGGCGCCCCTCTTAATTTCGCGTGAGCTTCTTGGTTCGTGTAAAAACTTCGGGTGTCTTTTTATGACTTTTACTGCGGTATAATTGGGGTGGGGCGAGCGCTCGCGTCCCCGAGGTGACATAAATAGTACCCCCTAACTCCTCGCTACCAACTACCCCCGACTTAATCTCATGTAAGGCTATACGCCACGGAAGCAGATCGCATTAAAACGTCTTGCCAACTACAAGTTAAATTACTTAAAACCTAAACCGGTACGTTTCTGTAGAACATCTTCACAGTATTTATTTACAATTTTAATAGGTACCTAATAAATTGGTTACTGGGAAACAAAAGTAATGAGACATAAGGACTTATGGAAATAATCTCGTAAAACCGCAGATAGATTTACATCCCAGGTGGGTGCGTCGCTAATGCATTTTGCATGTCATACCTAACCTTTTAAGAGTTGTGTCGTATTTTTCTCGATGTTCCACGACTATCATTTATCCTAAATAATTTTATGAACGCGAGGTAAACAAAACTGAATATTAAGTAGCGACGTAGTAGACATAGACTTAATTAATTTATATCTACTTTCTTTGAGCGTGAAACAAAATGATAGTGTCTGTGAGGTAGTAAATGCGATTTCAATTTTATGGAGGCAGCGGAGTGGTGCGCGAGGTGGCGGGCCGCGCGACGAGGCCTGTACTCGCGTGCATGTGTGTATTTATTTGCAAATTCCGAATAGCTTTCAATATGTAGACGCGGTGACTCCCGCCTGTCGATCCACTCCAATATCGCACTCCTTGTGAGACGTCACGAAGGCGACGCCATTATTCGATGCGACGATTGACTCACACGGGAGCACCGCCTTCTCAGGACGCCGCATGATAGATGAGACCCAAAAAACATATCCGTAATTGAGATTTCTATTACAGAAATTGAAAGCGATCAGTTTTTTTTCATGTTTGTTTCCATAACGTGAGTGGCGTCGGCGACGGCGCTATCGCGTTTCGGAAGTGTTCGCGGACGTCAATTTGTATATTGTCATTATTAGACTTGGCGCGGAAAGTTTGGGTGCGTTCATCCATCATGGTGTGACGGGCGACCGGTCCGATATCGCGCCTAATACGTATTGATTTCCCACTTAGCGTTTTTCTTGGGAATCGTGGCGCTCCACCCTTCCGCCGTCCGGAGGCCTAACGAGCTGTTTGTCCTCTACTCGCGGCAACTAGGGCGGGTGTCGCTCCACACTTCGGCGTCGTCTAAATTACTTCACCGTACGTAATTCTGATTGAGGATAAGACAACGCCGAAGACCAGTTATAGTTGGTGCCAAGAAAAGTAACCATTAGATAATGATCTTAGTTACGTAAGATAGATATTATGTGATTTACGTTTTCGCGATTATTACCTTCTCATTATAATAAACCACTATTATAATCACAAACGCTGCAAGGAGTTCGAAGCGTTAAGAAAAACAAAAATCTATATTATACGCGATGTATTCCGTTAGAAAAGTATTAAGGCATTTTTATTATATGTGTTTATAGAATCGTGGTATATAGAGTCGTAAGTCGGTAAGTGCAATTATTTGCAATTTGAACATTAATCGGAAATGCTACTGGAAACTTTCTCAAAATATAATCACTGGGAAAAATCCTTTTTGGATACAGCGTCATGAAAAATAACATTTGCCAAACAAGTCATAGGTACCTACACCAAGCAAAATCAAAAACATTATATTATTACTTTGAGTGACAGTGCACACAAATAATGTTCTTTTCTGATACGATGTCGGTAACGAGGAAGCTCGTGTGAGATATGATGTAAGCAAGTGAAATATTTGTGTAGGTACATTTGCCTAAATGCTGTAGAAAAAGATTTCGTCACCAAGGTCCCCGGTGGGGGATGCAGGGGGGAGGCGAGAACAATGGTTTCGGTTCTCACACGTGTGGAGGATTATTTGCATTCGGAAATAAAGAGAGGAATGATAAAAGAAAGGCGCGAGCGAGGTCTCACCGCCTCAGGGTGGGGTGTGGGAAATAGGAGATAGAGGGAAGGGGTGCGGGGTGGCACCGTGGAGGGGGTGGGGGCTCGTTACGCGAACAATGGAGAAATAATGTACAGATTGCAGTGAGCGATGCGCCCAGCGCGTCTCAGGTGTCTTAGCTCTGTGTGTGGACATCACGCCTCCTACACTCTGAGAAGCGAGCTTTATCTATTTTTGTAATACATAAGCGCTGCCTCAGTAACTAAGTATTCGTTTACAAGAAAATCAAATAAACTGATTCTTGCATATCTTTGAAATTTTCAACCATTATTCACGCTATACTTATTACCCTTTAGCGAAATTCTACAAAGAAAATATAAACATCACCATGTTATACAATGCCATATACATAATAAAATATTACCACAACAAATAAAACAAACCGTATCAAAACAGAGGCAGCCTGTTAATTGGTAATTTGAACGGATTTAAGTTAAACTTGTAACAACTCTATTTGTAGGTCATAAAGCATAATATAAACATAACAATGTCCATATGTAAAGTGTAAAGCGACGTTTTAATGGCAGCAGCGAGCCGGCCAAGGCGAGGCCGTTTAACATAGGACGTGTTCATAGGAAGCGCAAGCAATCACAACACAATCACCCCATCCTCGCGTGACACCGAAAACGTCCTCGTTCATATAAGTATAAATTAATCCATTTAGAGCGAGCGACCGGCACCGACGGCGACCGACGATTAACGGAAGCTTCTACTTAACTAATTTATCCTCGGGTGGTTTTAACAGAATGGATAGCAGTGATTACGGCCGATGGCGACGATCTCGTGTGACGCTCGGCTCCGTGCGCCGGAGATGCGCGTACGCACACATGGGTGTGCCGCAATCAAATGTTATTCGTTACAATTGTTGGTCGCATAACGCAATTTAACAATGATTAGGATCGATTACACTGTTTAGTACGTATAGCTCTTGCGCAGTTTTGAATATCAAATTTTGTTTCCAAAATATATAAGATTGCTAGGCAATACCGTGGGTGTCGTGAAAGACGACTATGGGATTAGCCGGAGATGGGCAGCAACGTCCTTCGGGTGCATTTATAACCCAACTGCGATCGCCAACCCGTCTGCCAAGCGTGGCGATTATGGAAAGACCCCCAATGAGCACACAACACAAACCCGTACCTGTCGTTGTGGTAATCTTTGATCAGGCTTCTGTCTAGCAGTGGACGATTTTCGGCTGAAATTATGAGACAATCTACTAGGACTTAGGATTCTTCTAGATTTGCTAATCTGGGTTTCTCTATGATAATTTGGACACTACACGCGATCCTTAAGTGTGGGTTTCGCAACAATAGAATAATTTGTTATTCTATGTTTTATTCAAAGAAATCTATCTAACCCTGAAAACTCGTGCTCGGATATTTATCAAGTAAATCGACCGTAATTATTCTTTGAAATTCAGGGGACATTATTATTCTGAATCGGCTTTACTATAGTCAAATGTTTGTAATCCAGCAAGCCCGCGACATTTTAATAACATTGATCAAATAGAACAAAAGTATGTGGACCGAGCACTCGACAGAGATGAAAGTTAAAAGGGTCGCGAGGAGGTATGGGGGTGTGGTGTAAGGGGAGGAGCGGGTTGAATGTCTTATTCCCTCCACAATTCAGAGGTATTTCGTGTTCTTCATACGCAAATATATCCTCGTTACGGAGGTACACGTGAGCCTCCGATTGCGTGTGCGTCTGGTATGAAAACCCCTGGCGAGTAAGTGCGACGACGAACCGTGGGAATTGTCCCTGCCAGGAAAATTGGATTCAGTAATCAAACGGCGACTTCGACAAACGTCCCGTCGTTAGCGTCCGAAACTCGGTGGAAAAACACAAACATGTACAAATAAACTAGGCACTATAAGCTTTGCCTAATACTCCTTGTAGTCCTCAAGTTGATTTCGTAAGCATTTGTTCAAATCAAACTGATATTTAAATACAGAAATAAACCGAAAGATTACGTTTTATATAACGTATTCATCATGTCATCCAAAAGATGTCCACTGCTGAACAAAGGTCCCTTAGATGTTGTCATTTTTGGGGAAAATGTCAGTGCTTACCACGCTTGACTAGCGGGTTGGTGAGCTCAGAATGGCTGCTTTTCCATAGACGAGACGCTGCTGCCCATCCATCTGCTTTACGGTCCCTTAGTCACCTTTTACGACATCCACGGGAGGGGATGGAATGGTGCTATATTCTTAATCCGGATACCACACGGATATAACGTATTGCAATAAAATTAATAACACAAACATGACGTATTACAGGTTGATGAACGTTACCAATATCACCATTGACGATTGATTTAAATTACCGCGTCACTAGTCATTAGTCACGTACAGAATTTAAGTATCGTAGATATAAATAATATCCTACAAAAACAGTGAATTTTATTCAAAGGGGTCAATTAGTAGGTTATTAGGATCACGTTTATTAAAAAAAACTCGGAAATCGGAACTATCGGGCGTTAGGACGCAGTGATTGGGTTGCGGATGTCAGATGACAGTCGCTCCGTAAAATATATATACAGCTGAATCTGTTTAGAATGGCTGCCCGCAGGTGGCTAGTAAACTACCAACACTAACATACCCAAGGAGAGTTGGTATAAGGCAGGCCGCCTACTGTCAAACCCTTTTGCCAAAACTTTTGCAATATGAAACATATTGCGCCCACCCCAAGAAACTTGGGACCAAGGCACGAAGATGATGATCTGTTTAGAATGGAAGCCAACTAAAACACAAAGGACTGACAGGATGGAGGATAAGCTGATGATGAATCTCTAGTTTTACACTAACTTGGAAACAAGAAGAAACCGGGCTCTTGTCACCTATATTTTTAATTTATTGCGTGGTAGCATCATTAATTCTGGTATTGTAAAGGTAGGAAGAGCTTAGCGTGCCGGATAATTACACGAAGCGGAACATTGTCCGCCTCTGTTAGCGATACCAAGCAGCAGGACAACTTGTAGGCCAAAGCACCAATGACGCGCGCCCTACGCAGACTCAATGAAGTAAAGGCATCATCTGAAGACTGCAGAATCACTGCAAGTCCTTCCATGAGCTTAAGAGTAGATTCAGAGAGTTTTTGACGAGTCTTAAAGAACTTCGACCCGATTGTTTTCACGAACCCATCGTTATGATCGTCCACGTTGCTCCCTAGGCAATCAAAACGATTTGGAGTTTTAGCTGGCAGCTCTATAGGGTTTTGATTTGGATCGGTACTGGACGGAGCGTACACCTCATCAGTCGAGATCTTTCAAGCTTGATATGAAGATTCAATGTGCCTCTTACCATACGGTGATCGCTTCCGGTTTTAATCGCGTTGATCACCGAGACATCATTGAATATTTGTTCATCGTCGACATGATGTCTACATCATTTTTGTCACACCGTCGGGACTCATCCAGGTCCACTTTCTGTGGTTCTGCCTTTTAAAGAAGGAGTTCCACATATTGAGTCCTTCCTTCTCCATGAAGCCCACCAGTAGTTGCCCGCAATGGTTCCTGAATGACCTTCAACGAATATCGTTTGGTTATTCTGAGTATAGGGTGCGCTACCCGAGTCGCCACACTCGATATTCACCACGTTGTTCACGAGAGACATGTGGGCGATAAACCCGACCCCTCCTTAGGACTGTTGATCGCCTTTCCGGAAATAGAGCTAATTGCTGGATTTGAGGATAATCGTGTCTTACCCCGCTCTTCAGATTTCAGACAATCCCACAATATCCCACCGCAACGTGCTCAATTCTTCCACAAGTTCCGTGATTATCTCGTCAGATCGTAGTGTACGCATGTGTATAACATGCACACAAGTTGCAAGGTCCAGGCGTAGTCGGTTGTGGTAGTTGGGTCTCTGCCGGGGATTAACTTTAGCACCCGGAGCCCCGTCGCCGTCGTTACCATGACCGCTACCGCTAGCCTGGAATAGCAGGGCTGCCAAGGACTAGGGGTCTGGGTTTGTAATGTGTATTCATTTGGGGGATTTTGCCTTAATCGTCTCGCTTGGCATGTGCGCTGGGCTGGTAGTTAGGTTGTAAATGTAATCGAAGGACGCTGCTCCCCATCGTCCTGCTATTACCATAGTTCCCTTATACGACACCCAGGGGATGAAATGGGTGGTATTCTTAGGTACTACGCGGCAATAGTTTTTGGACAATAGCATACTCGTACAATTATAAAAATAACTGTTCAGTTAACTTTTAGTGACAAATACTTCTTGAAACTACCATTTATTTGATTGTGATACATAACTAAAGACTCAAAAGATGATATCTGTTATAGTTTAATGGATTTATTTTTCAATAATTTTGTACCTACAATGGCATTCTAATAATCTGAAGTCTTTTTTTTAATCTAATCAAATAATCTATTACAAAGATGAGAATGACTATATTTCAGGGATTATGAAAATGTAACCAAATTTTATCTTAACTAGTTACCTAAGTTTCGGTTTCGGCTGAAACTAGAAGATGAGCCGAATATTCGGTTACAGTTTCGGTTTCGGCTGAAAACCGTGTTTCGGTCGGGCACTAGCATGGGCACTAAAAAATGTTCAGTGTTTTCTTTTTCTTTGGTCAGTGGCCAACCTTGTGTCAGAGTTGATCAAACAGCCGACTCAGGTTAAGGACTGCCGTCTAATGGCGCCACTGACATTTTACGTGCCCTAACTACGTAGACTCTCAGTTCCAATATGCGGTCACCCATCCATAGACCGACTGCGCCGAAAGTTGCTTAACCTCACCGATCGTTTACCGACCAGTGAGTGCAACTGACTATGAGCGTCTCAGTTTTTAGCCTTCGAGGTAATAGACAAACGTCATTTTAATTTTAATATAATTACATTGTAATGTCTCAGGTTTTCGCGATTATTACACAAGATGATAAAACAATTTTCAATTACATCGCGTATATTTATAGATTTTTGTTTTTCCTGACGTTTCGAGTACTTTGCAGCATTCAAAAACATCAAGACACTGTGAGTGATTATTCATCATTTCGGCCGAATGAACTCCACTGCTGGACACAGGCCTCTCCCACACAGATCACCACAACCACTGGTATGGATGTGTTGTGGGCTCATTGGGGGGTTTTGTCATAATCGCCACGCTTGGCAGGCGGGTTGGCGATCGCAGTTGAGTTGTTAATGTACTCGAAGGACGCTGCTGCCCATCCTCCGGCTAATCCGTTAGTCGACTTTTACGACACCCATGGGAGGAGATGGGGTGGTGGCATTCTGAGCCGGCCTTATAGCGTGCTTCGAAACAAAATTTTTGATCAAAATTGTACGGTAGATAAATAAAATAACTTTTTAAATCCTGTAACGACGCCTGTCACCTTAGTCATCCTGCGACCACAAATGCTGCAAAGTATTCGAAACGTCAGGAAAATCTATAATATACGCGATGTAATCCGTTTAAAATTGTTTTATTGTAGTATAATTACATTTATAATATTCGAATAATGTGGAATGACGCACAGTTACTGCTCTGATAGAGATTATTAGTAGATACGTATTTGGTGTCCTATAATCCCATTTAAATAATCATCTGCACTTCTCCCAAAAAGTGGAGGAGTGGAGGATATGGAGTCACTGTAGTGTAGCTCGCTCGGATGGAAGGACGAGATGGACAGACATAATGAAGGTCTCTGGGAGTCGTAGGATGCGGGCGGCATGAAACCGGTTAAATTCCGCCCGCATCTTACCTATCCATCCTATGCGTCGTTGGGGAAATTTTAGGGAGGGGTGCTTTGTTCAGCAGTGGGCGATCTTCAGCTGATATAATGATAGTGCAGCGTAATTTATCCGCCAATTTACTTCAAAATAATAATAAATGAATTCTACAATAATTATTTATTTAAGTAATAATCATCATCATGCCAACAATAATAAATATTTTTTTCTTGCTTGGCACAGCCTAGCTTTTGCCTAGAACACGTTAATGGGCTGCCTCCACCAGGGAAGTACCACTGAATATCGGCGTGAAGTAGCAACATTGTTGGTAACTACAGTGTTTTTACTGCGTTTCGTAGGCTCAGCGATGAATACCGGAAGCCCAACCCCCGAAAATATGGCAGACATACTACATGGAGGCCTTCAAGGAAAAAGTGCATATCTGCCCTAAAGGTCGGCAACACATCAGCGACTCCTCTGGTGTTGCGGATGTTTTTAAGCGGCTGTGATCATTTAGGCCACATGCATGCTCCTTTGCCATCCTATATCATGAAATAATAGAGGGATTGAAAATGTGAGCACATTATTTTCTTCGTTTGATCATTTCGGCCGAATGAAGTCCACTGGACACAGGCCTCCGCCAAAGATCACCACAACGACTGATATGGATGTGTTTTGGGGTTTTGCCGTAATCGCCACGCCTGGCAGACGGGTTAGCTGCAAGCATGGTGAGTGCTGGCAAATTCCCCCTAAAATGATTACACAATTGTGGAAATCTATCGGAGAGGCCTTTGTTCAGCAGTTCAGATCCCTTGAGTGATTTTTTTTTAAACTTTCCCGACACCTGGATTTCTCCTTTAAACGGTGCGTTTACAAACATACATTTCACACACAATACACCCAGAACAACTACCTGCAGATTATACAAATATTTGTTCCGTGCGGGAATCTAACCCGGGACCCGGAGTGCAGCAGTCGACTGTATCAGCTACTGCACCAACCGTGTCGACGATGATGATGAATCATTAACATTATGTCAGCCTTTTTCTAAGTTATCATTGTACCTTATATCAATATTGTGGTAGATGAAAAAAGTTGTTTACTACTTCTTTCTTCAACTTAATCATTTTTAACAAAATCCAAACGCATTTTACTTTTTTCAAGCCGTTAACTTGATGTACTAATAACACAATACTGTATACATTCCAAGCAACATCGCGTTATTTTGGTGATCCTATAAAATAAGTAAATGTAGACACTAGGCTCTATGTATTGAGAGTACGAGAATAATATTATCGTAATAAAAATTCTGTAAATATAAATTGATAACTATTCTGAAAAAGCCAACTATCGACCATAAGCCTAATATTCTATTTGACGGCACGTTTGCAGTGTCCAAACAATTGGCTTTCAGAGCCGGGTGTCAAATATTGTTAAGGCCTTCAGATTGTTTCGGGTTTAATTATTTGTTCATGTAAATATTTATGCCTGTAAACTAGCCATGGGCGATTCATATTTAAAACCAATCGAATAAATCGACAATTGTGCAATCGTGTATTCGAATGTCGTCGTCACTGAATTTCGAGCGAAGGGTAATGAAAAATCCAATGTACATAAAAGTTTAAATAAATAAATAAAATAAAAATCGAATATACAATTTCCCGCAACTGTTCAAACATGACGTCTAAACAAAGCTCGTCCTTCGACTATGTGTCTAAAAAAAGAAAAAAAGGTTATCCAGTTATCCGCCTAATTTCACTACAGGGCCTCGTTCCAAAGTAGACGTCAACACTACATCGCCAATTGTAAACCGCGTTCAAAGATGAATAACGTTCAAATTAAACCAAAAAAATTAAATAAACAGAACAATCGAATAATTCTATTGTTTCAGTAACAATCGCTCATTGCTACTGTAAACTGTAACCACGACACAGGAGAAATACGCTCATAGCCAGTTGCACTCACTAATCGGTAAACGATTGGCGCGGTTAAGCAACGCTTGGCGCGGTAAGTCTCTGGATGGGTGACCACATAGCGGTATTTCAACCGTGCGTCTCCGTGCTTCGGAGGGCACGTTAAATCGTCGGTTCCGGTTGTTGTCATTAGACAGCAGTCGTTAAGCCAAGTCGGAGGCCTTTGGGCGGCTTGAACAACTCTGACACAAGGGTGGCCACTAACCATACGAAATATATATATATATATATAGGAGAAATCGTAGTGTGGTTCCCAAACGGTGCCCGTCAACAGAATATCGTATAGCACAGAAATAGGAAATAAGAAGAAGTGGTACGGGGGCGTAACCGCGCCACCGCGACATGTCCAATTTGGGCCATCCGAAAAAAACGGCCGTTTTATAACATCAGTTGAGATTCGATCGCGTAAGTGAAACTTTGTTAAATTGTCGTTGTAGAGAATTCAGGCGCAGGGTTGTATGGAACTTTGAATTGAAACACAAAGCGGCTGGCAAAACACAATAACTATATTTTCTCTCTTACAGGATAGGTGCGATGCAACACATAAACACAATATAAAACAATAAAACTGGATGACTGAATTTAACTTTAACACAACACAAACTGAATACTAAAAGATGCTTCTTGACAGGGCGAAGGCTTATCTGGTTCCGTACGGGTATTTCACTATATCTTGCTCACGTAGGACTAATTTAGTACTGCCGACCATTTGGCCGGGCGGTCATATTTATACTCAAAATTAGGTCGTACAAGTAGTGGGTACTATCATGTGCCATATATTTCGTTATTATCCAATGACAATGTAGGTTTATTTTGTCTAATATTACTCGGTAGCCACTACTTGTGGGTTATAACTGATTTCAACATTTAATAATTATAACTTATATACATTATATAGATTGCTGTGCCTGCTACCTAGGCTAAAAGGCTGTGATTCCGTAACATTTCCACCCCCCGTAAGAGGTTTCAGCCGATTACAGAGCCATCGGTAGGAAGCACAACAACCTTCACCGTGGGCCGACGCAGGACCCCATTATTCGTTTGTACATCGACTACACGGACTATATAATCATTTCCGTGGTACACCGCTTTGATCACACCTTTAATCCACTTATTACGTTCTTTATTATTGTCAACTATCACTACTATATCAGCCTCCGTGAGAAGGGTGTAAAGGACCTTCTCACGAGGCGCGCACTGTTTCAGTAGTCTATCATCGAACAACATGGGCTCGAGGGGGCGTGCCTTAGCTGACGCTGGTGAACTTTTCCGCATGGCTGCCACATCTTCGGCGAAGCTTTCTGTCTGTATCGCAGATCATCGGCGCAGAACTCCGTGGTCAGCCGGCGTTTGCGACACTGGTTTATGAAGGCGGCGAGCACATGCGCCATGGTGCGCAGTGCCCGCGTAGAGAAGCGAGAGCCGTCGACTAGTCGCGGTGTAGATACTGCCGTCACGCTGACTCGACGAACTCGCTCGAGATTCTCAGGCTCCGTCGCTCTCATCTCTTTGTAGGTTGGCCATTGTTCCTGCGGATCAAGAAGAAAAGGGGGACCAGATAACCATTTTCTACAACCACTCGGCCAGTTCAATCTGGTCGCTTTGTCAGCGGGGTTGTCCACCGAGGGGACCCAGTGCCAGTCACTTCGCTTTGATTCGCTATCTATCTCAGCTAACCTATGCGATACAAATTTCTGAAACTCTTGCGCTTCTGAGTTTATCCACTTTAGGACCGTTTTACTATCGGTCCACAGAAATCTACTTGTGATGTCAAGTCCTAATTCTATCTCAACAGTACGGGCTAATCTCGTGGCTAACACTGCCGCCTGTAACTCTAATCTGGGTATAGATACTACTTTCTGGGGAGCTACTCTTGCCTTACCCATTACTATGGCTGTTTCCCTTTCACCGTTAGCGTTTATTCCTACTAAATAAGCTACCGCGGCGTAAGCTAATTCACTCGCATCCCCGAATACATGCAATTCTAACCCTTCAGGTCGTAGTCCGTACCATCTTGGGATCTCAATTTCGTGTAAGGCTTGTAGGCTTTTAAGCCATTTAAACCACATATCGGCCTCCGAAATTGTCAGTTGTTCGTCCCACTGTATTCCTGATTTCCAGACTCTTTGCATGAGTATTCGCGATTCTATTATACATGGATAAAGGAATCCCAGTGGGTCGAATATCGACATTATAAAGCTCAAAAATTCTCGCTTAGTCGGGATAATATTACCGGTTACTATCTCGCCTGGTAAACGCTTGAAGGACAGATCGAAAGCCAACTTGTCAGTGCGCGGCGACCATATCATGCCTAGGGTTCTAGCTGTGGGGGACTCACCTTTTTCAAGCGCCACGTGCTCTGGTATCTCGGCTCGCAGCTTGTCGCGTAGCTCTGGTGAGTTAGTCACCCACCCCCGTATGTTGAAGCCGCCGGAACTATGTACCTGGGTTACCTCATCGATGAGTTTGTTGGCCTGCTCCGCTGTCCATGCGCTATCCAAATAATCATCCATGTAATGTTTGACTTTCACTGCTTCGACCGCATCTGGATATTTGTCTATGAACTCATCAGCATTTTTGTTTAATATATATATCGCTGTAGTGGGTGACGATACGGCACCAAAGATCATAGAGTTCATAGCGTACGTGTCAGGTTCCCTGTCGCGGTCTTTGCCTCTCCATAGGAAAAGTTGTGCCCCTTGATCTTCCTCTCTAATTTTAATTCTCAGGAACATATCTGCGATATCACCCGAAAAAGCAACTGGTCCTATGCGGAACTTAAACAATACTCCGAGTAGGGAGTTCAAAAGGTCAGGTCCTGCTAACAAATTATCATTTAAAGACGTACCTTTATGATTTGCGGCGGCGTCGAATACCAGCCTCAGCTTCTCTGGTTTGTTAGGATTCCTTACACCGAAATGAGGTAAGTACCATACCTGCTTTGCTGTAATACCGGCGTTCACCTTTCGAGCGTATCCTTCGCTTACTAGCTTGTCTATCTGCTCAGTGTATGCTTTCGCGTAAGCGGGATCTCGGTCGATCCTTCTTTCAATGCCTACCAGGCGTTGTCGCGCCTGCTTATAATTGCATGGCAGTTCTACGTTGTCATGTTTCCATAGTAAGCCTACCTCCCATTGTATTCCGTCAGGGGTGCGCTTACTAGTTTTGTCTAGAGTAGACATGGCTCGTTCGACATCACCGTGCTTGCGAGTCTGCTCTGTGATGCCTATTGCCTCTAACTCGAACTGAGCCTTAACAGTTTCGTGTAGATCAGGAAGGGAGATTGCAACACAATTTACAGAACTATTGCTACTATTTCCTACGGGTCCGTGGATTACCCAACCTAATCTAGTTAAGGAAGCAACTGGCTTACCGGATTTCCCTCGACGGATGTCCTGGCCGACAAGCAGGTCCCAGTTGTCCTGTCCGAGCAGGAGCAGCGGCTTGGCTCCCCTCATCTCCTCACATCCCAAATCTCGGAGGTGAGCGTTATCGCCCAATACATTGGCAGATACCGTCTGCGTGGGTAAGTCCATGTTCACTAATGTGCGGCACTTCACTATATGGCCTTGTCCGTTCGGGCCTCGCACATTCACTGTCACTCTTTTCGACGTATAGTCCGTCACTTTATGTCCGCGCGCACTTCTTATTGTTAACGGCACTACCGGCCCCTCGAGGTCATTCGCGAGAGCACTATCTAATAGTGACACTGTAGCACCATCGTCTAGAAGCGCGTAACAGTTGTGACTTCTACCGGAATCACTACTCACTGTGACAGGCATTATTTTCAGTAGAGCCCTTGACTGGCTCTCACCAACATTTGTGACACTCTCCGTGCTATTGTTCACTGTCTGCGTTCTTGTCTGGTGTAACGACACATGGTGTGAGAAATTACACTTCTCACAACGCTTAGCACGGCAGAGGTTCCTCGAATGTCTTCTTCCAAGGCATTTAAAGCATAGCTTGTTTTCTTTCGCTATTTCCCAGCGCTGATCTACAGTAGAGTCTATGTATCTCTTGCACTTCACTAACACGTGTTCACCTTTACATAACGCGCATTCTAACTGTCTGTTAGTTGTCTCTTGCGTCGTTTGTACCGTTTCGCATGTATCACATTGTACATTAACACGTTGCGTCTGACGTGTGTTTTGGAATGGCCGTGTAGTTGGCTGTGCGTTCTTATTAAATCTGGCTGCGGTAGAGGTTAGTCCGGAAACACTCGTGTTCATATGCACATAGTAAGAGGAGGCTCGAGATAGATGAGATAGGAAGTTCGCCAATATCTCTAAGTTTGGGGACACACGTAGATCGACTCCTTGCGTGTTATTCAGTCCCATGGCGAAATCTCCATACTGTGCGCGCTGTATTGGTGTTAACTTAGTTAACAGCTCTCCGACTAACTGAGGATTGTTAAGGTATCCCTCAGCGTGGATATTCTTTAACAGGGACACGCAATTCCTTACTGTCGTAGAAAACTTCCTTATCTCTCGGCCATTTTCACTTATTTTAGGCAAACTTCTTACCTTTTGTAATGCACATTCCAATATTAGGTTTGGGTGTCCGAACTCCTCTTCTAACACCTTCATGATGTCCGTAGGATTCGTGGACGTTCTGAGAAGATCTTCTACCGCACTTTTGGCTTCTCCCTGTAGTGATGTCTTCAATCGCGCTAAATTTTCATACGGTTTGAACTCATACGTGGTTGTCGTATCCCAGTACATGTTCTTATACGATATCCAGTCCGACGGGTTGCCATTAAAATAAGGCAGTTCATAAGCTTGTCGGGGGATTGGTCTTGGTCGCGCTAAGTTTGCGATTGCTTCCGCTAGCTGATCCACTTTCTTATCTTTCCGCTCACACGAAGTATCTCTGTGCCCGCCTTCAAATCTCCGGTGCTCTGGCTCTCCAGCATACGCCGATCGCTGCGGGTTATCCCATTCGACGGTGTCACATGTCGGGTTCGCGTACACTGACACTCGAGGGACACTAGCTAACACGGCCGGTGTATTTAGCACTGCGGGTTGTTCGCGTTCGCGGTGTGGTATCGCGGCTACCATAGGCGCGCCAAGGGGCGTTTTCGACGCCATTATTATACGGGGTACGGCCGCGGCGGGCGGCACGCGGTACGCGGGTGACTCGCGATGCGCTTGGGCGGCGCTTGTCGGGTTCGCGGCACTCGCGGACTGTTCCATTTGCGATGGATATGGCACTTTGCTGGCTGCTTCCTCCTGTATTACTACTTGCTGAGGTGTAGTGTCAATCCATTGCTCTACTCGTCGCGTTGTATCTTCGGTGACACTATCTTCTTCGGCCGCATCTATCTCGGCTAAGTCAACTTCCAGTTTTTTCTTCACAAGACTCTCGCGTAAACGCACTATTTCTCGCTCTGCCTCATATTCCTTGCGTTTCCTCATATAGTCGGTGCTTCTACGACTAGCTCTCGAGGACGCGTGGCTCGAGCGTGAGTCTATCGTGGCGACTCGTTCCTTTCTAGGATTCACTGGCGGGTCCATTATTCTGTGGTCAATAACGCGACCACCCGTCAGCGGAATCCTTGTTGTAGGCGCCAATCTCAATACGGGTGCGGTTGACGGAGATCCTGGGGCTGTTTCTGATGGTAAACCCGAATCGGTTCTTGCTTCTAACTGACGTGCACTTTCTTCGGCAGCTATCTTGCGGGCTCGTCCTCTTGTAGTCACTGTACTTCGCTCGCTCATGTTTGCGGCTATTCGTAGATCCGGCTCGAAGGACCAATAAATGTAGAGAATTCAGGCGCAGGGTTGTATGGAACTTTGAATTGAAACACAAAGCGGCTGGCAAAACACAATAACTATATTTTCTCTCTTACAGGATAGGTGCGATGCAACACATAAACACAATATAAAACAATAAAACTGGATGACTGAATTTAACTTTAACACAACACAAACTGAATACTAAAAGATGCTTCTTGACAGGGCGAAGGCTTATCTGGTTCCGTACGGGTATTTCACTATATCTTGCTCACGTAGGACTAATTTAGTACTGCCGACCATTTGGCCGGGCGGTCATATTTATACTCAAAATTAGGTCGTACAAGTAGTGGGTACTATCATGTGCCATATATTTCGTTATTATCCAATGACAATGTAGGTTTATTTTGTCTAATATTACTCGGTAGCCACTACTTGTGGGTTATAACTGATTTCAACATTTAATAATTATAACTTATATACATTATATAGATTGCTGTGCCTGCTACCTAGGCTAAAAGGCTGTGATTCCGTAACAGTCGTGTTGTTCGGGGATAACATGCAAAAACCGAAGCGAAAATAATAACATTATCAAGGAAGGAATCATATACAATATGCAAGTGAAGGAATTTTCTTGTATTTGTCTATAAAAAGAATAAATAAAAAAATATTGTTTTCGTTACTATGTTACATTTGGATAGATGGACCAGAACGACATTATTATTTTTGTACAAAATACATACTTCTTATCTACCACTTTTAAAATCCAACATTTAAAATCAAACGAGGTGTGAAACAAGGCGGCCTTCTCTCATCTAAGCTGTTCACAAGCGCATTGCATTAGGTATTTAATAAGTTGCCGAATTCGTGGAAAACACGGAAAATAGATGCTGGTGGTAAGAAGCTGAGAAACCTCCACTTTGCAGATGATATGTTATGTTCTCATCAGCTTCGGAACCAGGAGGAATGTTGACAAGACCTTAGTTCAGCAAGTCTTGTGGCTGGGCTTCCGAAATACAGGTATACCAACAACAAAGGGTCGAGTGGTATCATCATTTCAACCGAATTAAGTCCACTGCTGGACACAGGCCTCCTCCAAAAATCGACACAACTACTGGTTCTCTGGGTATGTTGTGTGCTCATTGCTCATCAATCCCCCCAGGATTTGCCATAATCGCCACGCTTGGCAGGCGGGTTGGGATCGCAGTTGAGTTGTTAATACTCGTATACTCGAAGGACGTTGCTGCCCACCCTTTGGCTAATCCCATAGACGCCTTCTACGACACTCACGGAATGAGATGGGTTGGTGCTATTCTTAGCCGGCAGCACACGACAAGTGCTAGACGGACAAGTATTGCAACGTGTCGATAAGTACACGAATTTAGGCCACATAGTCTGGTTTCATAACCGGCAAGAGAAAGATTCGAAAGAATTGAAAACGAATGGAAGAGCTTGTGGTCCCTTAAATACCAATTCATTTGATGCAATTTTGTCCCATCTGATGGAGGAATTCACCAGCGGGGATGTAGCGGGTGAGATGAAATCGATGTTTATGCGGGACCAGATTTTGCTTAACATGAGAGAGGTTTGGAAGGGAAATGGGAGTCTTTGCCCAGCAGTGGGAAACAAAATATAACCTAAAAAGTGTTTGTTGTACATAGTGACGCTTATTAGAAAAACTTCCTAACTGACATTTTTCTATATTTTAAATTGTAGGTATATTTTATGTATTTATCTACACTAATATTATAAAGAGGAAAGATTTGTGTTTTTGTATGTTTGTTATGAATAAACTCAAAAACTACTAATCCGATTTCAAAAATTCTATTACCACTAGAATGCTACATTATCCCTGAGTAACATAGCCTACATTTATAACTAGAAAAAATTAGGGATCCCTACTAAAACTTCAATAATGTAACATAAGGTGAAAAAAATAGTCATAAAATGACTTTCATCGCATATACTGCGGAAACTATTGAATGATAGAAAAAAATGTGTTTCTATAGTATTAAAGAATATATCAATATCTATAAAAACCTTTGCGATACCCGATATCCAACTATTGTAGTTATGTAATTATAACTTCTTTTTTACATTTTATAAGTTGATACAACTGGCGACCAAAATCAGACCATGTTTACATTTACTCTACGTGAATCCCAAAATGTTTAAAAAATAAATGTCCACCCGTGCGAAGCCGGGCCGGGCCGCTAGTTTTAAATAAACCAAATACTGGCACTAATGGAACGTCATAATTTCAGTTGTACGGTTCCATCGATTGATCATAGGGACAAGAGTCTGAAGTAAAAGCTATGGCTACTCTTTTAAAATAAATAAGACAAAAATGTTGATTGGTACAAATAATGCTGGTGGTATATACAGTACTACAATTGTTCCTGCACAATTTTTATGTTGTTTAGATCTATCGTAATTTTCTATTATTCTACAGTTTTGTAATTACTTAGCTACTGTAATCTGATTATTTGATTCTTTGATTATTTTAATGCTTGGCTGACTTATATAAGTTAGACTCATTAACTGTCACATTGCCAGACACAATTAAAAATCTATTATGTCAAGTTCATATCAAGAACAGTAGCTTGACATGTTTTGAATGGTGTTCTAGACTCTTTGGAAACCCTAGGCAGGCAATTGAGCAACTGGCAGCTGGTCCCGACCTAATCAATTTCTTCACTTTTTCAAGAAATTCCTGGTTCCAACAGTTCTATTAGACTTCTTGACTGATATAGTCAGTCAATTATTTTTATTCATTTAAACCTATTGCTAACACTTACGAATAGTCAGAATTTAAATAGTTTCACAGTTCGAAGTCCTTGGGTCTTAGAAACTCCATGGATATACTCTTTTAAAATATATAAATGTATTACAGTCTTATAACTTACTAGCTGGGACCCGCCGTTTAATTTGAAAGGAATGCGATTATTTATATATAATTTAGAGTACTTCGGCATAGACACTTGACATGGAGTATGTATATATTTTGGATTTCATGGGTTTTAATTATTTTGTGCAGAACCCTAATTATTTTTCTAAAATATAAGTAGCCTGAGTTATTCCTTATACCATCAGCTAACTGCCAGTGAAAATCCCATAGAAATCGGTCCAGCTATTTCGGAGATAAGCGGGAACAAACAGACATACAGACCGACAGACACAGACAAAAAAATTGTGATGTAAACACAAAAACAGATGAAGCTTAAAATATTAAATGTAAGATTTTGGATTTGATTGATTTTGGCCATTAGTGATTGGCAGTAGGCTGACAAAATATGATAATTTAAATTGAGACTTGTTTATTTCTCATGTACAATTTGGCATAATTAATTGATAAGCAATTATTAGATACTCTTAAAGTACCATGATAGTCATAGGTAACATGTTGTGGTAAAATTTTATAATCAAAATATTTATGAAACAAGTTGGATAACACAAGTACTTATTTTTGCTTTTAAACTTTAATTTGTTAAATACAGTTACATGAGTACAGCTATATGAGAAAAGAAAATCCAGAAAACCTATTTGGTTATGGCTGATTTGTGTTAGACATGCCAATGCTAAATGCTATAAAAACCAAACCAAGCATATTTATAGTTCAAATCATATTTATTAATATTATATTTCCTACAAAAGAACTCACCAGTCACTAATCCTGTAGATGTTTATTCAGTCTCAATGTAAGTATGTAATATGGCATTTTATCAGAACGAAAACAAGAAATCCAAAGGCTTAGGGTATCTGGTACATCTTTTATAACATTTATTTGTAACTTACAAGCTTCTAGATTTAATTTAGACAAAACCATGATTAAAGAAATGGGCCCCGTTGATGTGTTTGGCATAAGCATATGTTTAAATCCACTTTTAGTATAGCTTATGCTATAACTTACCTCATTCTGGTCCAGCTCTTGCAGGTATCTGTCGTTGTGCTGCTTCTCATACATAGCCCGGGCAAGAGCGCTCCGTGGTCGATAGAACCCATTGACTGATTCTGATCCACTCGTCATATCGTCTACGTAACTGTTACTCGATTCTAATGTAGCTCTTAAGAACTTTGAGTTTAGTTTACTGATCCCATCTCTTGGGCAGCATTGTTGACAATCCTTCATATAATAACAGTACAGGTCAGATTTATATTGAGCTTTGGCAGATAATATGTGATATATAAGGGATGAATAAATTACGAGTCCAAAAGTAAGGCGCATTTAGGGAGACCTACATTGTTTCTTTTCATGTATGCTGGAGATAATTCAGTGACACAGATTCTTCTGAAATAACCCCACTTATTTTTTTATTTCTACTGCATTAATTACAGTATAATTCATAGATTCATTATAGTAGAACTTTTTAGATAGTAATTCTAACACTTTTTGTATATGTATAAAAAAATCTATAAAAACGTCCAAAACATCTTTTTTTGCTCCCAAATGTCAGATTTGATTCTGACAGCTGCCGCCAGAGGGCCATATGATTACTAAATGGTGTTTACAAGGCTAGTTATGATATATTTTTTTACTAATTTTTTAAACTTGCTTCAGTATACAATAGAAATCAGAAGCATGGGTTAAATGTTATTTTAATTTAATAAAAAATGTACGTGTTTGTAACTTAAACTGAGTGATCATTTTTGTGGTGTTCTGGTTGTATACAGGTGTCCAGTAAATAGCACGACATACTGCAGGGGGTGAGAGCTTGGGTCAATACCTACCAAAAAACACAATATATGTTCAGCAAAATCTTACAGATTTACAGTAGTACACAATTTTAAGCTAAGAAAATTGTACTGTAAAAATTTAAATAAAAATTGTATTTCTTGAAAACATTTTAGTTTTAATAGAAAAAAGACTTAACAATGAGTAAAGTAACTATTCTCAAATAATTTGAGGTTAAAAAAACTAGGAAAGGAATTTTTCATTACGAGATGCTTAAAAATCTGTGTCAAAGTAGAGATTTTTCGATATTTCGGAAAATTTTGTACTACTGTAAATCCGTAAGATTTTGCTGAACATATATTGTGTTTTTTTGGTAGGTATTGACCCAAGCTCTCACCCCCTGCAGTATGTCGTGCTATTTACTGGACAAGCGTAAGACGACGACGGACGACGAACGACGACGAACGACGACGACGAAGGACGTTTATAAGCGTCATAAATGCATTATTTTATTATCTATCTATGTAGCGAGCTAAAAGTTATCGTGTAAATCTTATCCAAAATATATAATAAGTTAGGTATTTACTTATTTACAATTTCTCATATAGTTAAGAAAATTAAATTTATTTACTGTAATAGAGCCAGTACCTTCTATTTAATTTAGAATAGAATAGTTTTTAATGTATCTACACCATTACCTACAATAACAATTAATAGGAAAAATGTATAAAAGGTTGAACAAAAATGTTGAAAAAGTTGAACAATAGTACCCATTTTTATTTAATTTACCAGTGGTTATGAAAATCATCATTATCGCATTTAATTTTTTTTTATATATATAATATAAATAAATATCGATGTATCTACTAACCGTGTGTTGTTTTGCTTCCACTGATGCTCTTGCAACAATTTCTCGAAGCACTAAATTCATCATTATGCTTTCACTGTAATAACCGTTATCTATTAATTTATTCAGTCCTATTAGAACTTGGCTACGTAAACCAATTTGTAGACCTACTGATGATGCAAAGTTTTAGTGGTAAGAATTTAAAATACAACACCCCCGTATTTAAGTACCTATATTGAATACTTTTCGGTGTTACCTACTTGGTGGGAGACTATTTACCTATATACTGAGTTAGACTAAATGTTAGAATTCAGAATCTCAGTTCGGCCTTGGCCGTGACCGACCGTTCACTGTCTCACCGCTGCGCTTGACCAGCTCCGAGAGTTTGGGAAACCGTTATAAGAAGAACTATTTTTATTGTAGAAAGGTTTAGATCGATTGTATTACTGGTATCTGTTTATTAACGCATTGTTAACAAATAATTAAATGTGTATTGTGCTCAGGTTTTTCGATTTTCGGTTGAAACCTATAAAAAACACCTAGTTCGAAAACTAATCAATTATCAACACCTACCTAGAATTAAAAATAGTTCGATTTAAATACATGGTGAAAAAATCTATGTAGGTACGCAACTAATTAGGTAGGTAGGTACTTTAGCAGTAGAATGTAGAGGCACCTGCATATTATTACGTAAGTATCTCTTTCACTATCTACATAGGTAGAGGTAGCTATATCACGATTAATAGGTAGGTACCTACTTCATTTTTATTTAAGTATTTCATTTCCTATGCGTTTTGAAGAGGCTATGTGACATATTCACGTTGGCACACAGTAGATATACTTAAGTACGTACCTATAGGTATTATGTGTTCATAAATTGATATCCAACTACAAAGCAGAAAACCACGCGGTCAGAAAGTAGCAAACTTCACGTTTATTATTATAATTGCATATGATAAACTAACCAATTGTAGATAACAGTAAATTAAACTAAAAATACTTACACTATCCTGAACGGCAGGCACTTTTGGCTCGCGAACGCCAGACATGGTTAAATAATTAAAATTCTAATTACACCTTATTTATTATTGACAGCAATGCAATTATTACGATCGTCTTGAAGTGAGCGTAGATATAGGCAGTTGATAGTTCTGCCTGTGCGTTTATCTACTTGCACGGTATTATAAATCGAGATAACAATTGCTGTTCACGATAAGTTTTGTGCCGATAGGTATGATTTCCATAGTAAACCTAATATAATCCGATATGTTAATATCAACAAAGGTTGAATTTGAGTCTAGGTACCTATGTAGTTGTTTTTCATTGATGTCCAGTGGAAATTCTACATGGAACTTCCTTCACCCCGGGGAAGAGCGAAGGGGTATGCCGGACTCCTACCGGGTAAAACCACTGGAGCGGTCATCTTCGGCACCGAAAGGGCTCCAGGCTCCAGGTCCTCGTAAGACCACACTAGAACCTACCTTTCGATTTAATTTCGAATATAATTTATGAACTGCATATTTGTTGTTGGTTTTATTATGATCTTCAAAGAACTGTAATAGTTGTCTTGTCCATTTTAGAGTAAGTAGGCAACGCATCTAACAGTGGCAGTCAGCTACAATCTCATCTCCAAACTATAAGCGGTGCCACAGATTTACTCACCTTTTTTTTTTAACGAGATCCTTCACTAATCTTTTTCTGTATCGTGGGTACAGTAGACCCAGCATTATCTGTAGACCATGCTTGTTCCATGTGGGGACCTATATCACGACACGTAGCGCATAAAGCTTTTCGCTTCGCCACTGCGCCGATCGTGCGGTTATTGTAGTAAGTCGTGTATCGGTATCGAGTACCAGTCTAACTCTCATCATCATATCAACCAAAGAACGTCCACTGCCGCACAAAGGCCTTAGGTATAAAATATAACTTCTCGTTGGTCTGCATGAACATGTCCATGGTTCATGATGACGCTACTTTTACAAATATTCACATAAATATTTACAACGATTGACATCAATCATCCCACGTCTTTTTACAATAAAATATTTGTTTTCTTTATCTCTCTATTCTTATTTTTAAACTTATTGAAAATCATTTTCTACTTTTTAGTTCGGTTTTCTACAAAGTGTGTTTTCTTAAACTATTATTTATTGTAGTATATTTACAGTCTTTATTTGACTTTTATAACTAATAGGGTTAACGAGATATCTTGATTAAATCTATACAATTAAATAAAATTGAAGTGTCTGTTTGTAATATCAAAATAACATCTTTTTACTAAATGCATATGAAAGTATATACGGTACCAATAACAAAAACACAATTTTTAAATTTTTTGTCTGTCTGTCTATCTGTTTGTTCCGGGTAATCTCCGAAACGGCTGGACCAATTTTGACGGGACTTTCACTGGCAGTTAGCTGACGTTATAAGGAATAACTTAGGCTACTTTGATTTTAGAAAAATAATTAGGGTTCCGCGCGAAAACAATAAAACCCTTGAAATCCAACATATATATTCTATGTCATGTGCCTATGTCGAAGTACTCTAAATTTCTTTTAAATTAAACGCGGGTGAAACCGCGGGTCCCAGCTAGTACATAATAAAAAGAATACAAGAAACCTGGTGAAGAAGCGGTGGTTCAGTCAACTTTGGATGGGTGACCGGGTGGAGAGGTTATGGACAGGTTACAGTTAAAAATACTTCATTTGAAGATATATACTTTTAAATCTTTTCTATGCGACATGAATAAAAATGAACTTCTTCTTCTTCTCTTAGATTATGGCTTCTGTAGAGTATCTTCCACAATTTCGCCAATGTCAAGTATAAGGCAACGTTGTACGGTGTTTAGATTAATTGATCTTTACATATCCATAAAATACTTCACAAAAATGAAAAAATTCTAAAAAATCGGCTATGTCGTACGGTTCAATTCAATATAATAGTAAGTAAGTATTATCTCTGACTAAATTTGACACAAAATATTCCGCAGCCTGAATTCTTCTTCTTCTTCTCTTAGATTATGACTTCTGTAGATTATCTTCCACAATTTCGCCAATGCGCAACGTCGTACGGTATTTAGATTGATAAATCTTTACATATTCTTAAAATATTTTTCAAAAATGAAAAAATCTAAAAAATTTGTCATCAACGTCGTACGGTTCAATTGTTTTTTCCAGCTAGAATTCATTCTCTTCTTTTATTTTCTATGTCAAAATGTTCTCATATAATTATTTAAAAAAATGTTTGTTCATTCTATGTGGCCAGTATTTTAGGACTTGACTCTACAGAAGCCATAATCAAAGAGAAGAAGAATTCGGGCTGCCGTTAGCACGGTTGTCGATTGTAGAATAAGTGAATTGTATTATTTTCTATATAAATAAATGTATAAAAGGAACACCGTACAACGTTGCCCTAAACAAGACATTGGCGCAATTGTGGAAGATACTCTACAGAAGCCACAATCTAAGAGAAGAAGATAAATTTATATAGAAGTAACTAGAGTTTCTTAATTCCAAGATAATACGCATACCCATATTCAGTCATTACATATTTTGGTGGAAGCGCCGCGTATGAAGACGCTTGGAATGATTAATCAATAAAAGGAATAAATCCCGGATAAATAAAGATAAGTGCGATAGGAGATTTTATTTATTTTCTTTTATTTAGTTTCAATAATGGAGAAGTCGAGTTTATTTCCGGATTGAACCAAATACCATTTGACGACTTTTTGAAACAGTTTCGTATCGTAACAGCCCTAAACAGGTACAATGAAGCTGATTTGGCCCTTATTTTGGGCGCATATTTGAAAGGACCAGCATTATTATTTTATAAGTCTATTTATGATGAAAGTAAAGATTTCAAAACTCTATTACAATACCAAGATATTTGTAAAATATTATTGACCTAATACCTAGATATATATAAATATACCATTTGACAGCTGAAATAAGGTATTTTTTAAATTTAAACTGTAAATAAAAAATCTACCAAGTCTTTTTATTATACTACCTACTGTACCTACGTACCTATTTATTGTTTCATTAATGAAAATTGAGTTAAATTATAGCTATTTTAGAGATATATGATTAATTTTCTTTCGAATTGTTCACCTATTAACAAATCCCTAGCTCTATTATATACATAATATATATATATATATAGATACTATTATTGTACTTTATTTAAGAAATTTGTAACCAAATGAAAACCCACGTAATTAGAGAATGACAAAAGTCTACCTACATGTTGACTCTACCTTTTAATTATAAACTCTATAAAAAGCAAAGTAGGTAACGTCAACGTAGTTAACTGTTTATATCAATAAATCTTACCTGCAAATAGGTTCAATTAAGTTTATCGCCGGTATCCGTGTATATTATGCCGTGTGGTGCCGGCTCAGAATGCCACCACCCCATCTCCTCCCATGGGTGTCGTAAAAGTCGACTAAGGGTTTGGCCGGAGGATGGGCAGCAGCGTCCTTCGAGTACATTAACAACTCAACTGCGATCGCCAACCCGCCCGCCAAGCGTGGCGATTATGGCAAAACCCCCCAATGAGCCCACAACACATCCTTATCGGTGGTTGTGGTGATCTTTGGGGGAGGCCTGTGTCCAGCAGTGGACTTCGTTCGGCCGAAATGATGATCGGTAGTAGTTACACTTTAGCTTGATTGTTTTGTGTCGAGAGCCATTTTTTTTGTACGGGTAGGTACCTACATAGTTTAAACATAAAACTAAATCTTAAGTTCGTTAAGTTTGTTGCAGTCAATTCAGGTGTCGCTTTAATCATTTATTCAAAAAGTTCAAAGTGTATGTAATATTTAGTGTAGGTTCAATATGGATTCTCAATCATGCGCGGATTGCCCGAAGCTACACGCGGTGTTGTGAGCGACGCAGCGGCATGGGCGCACGCGGGACATTTAAAATAATTACAAGCCATCGGAGAAACGTAACAGCCAGTGTTTTGAGACCATTACTTATTTTTTAATTCAAAAAAATATTTTTAAAAGCACACACTTAGTGCCGTTTGGTGCAATGCGGCCAATAAATGAGACTATTACATGTTTTGTGTGTAATTTTGTTGCACTAAATTTATATTATTATTGGGGCATTTTCGGTGAAATAATTGCACGGTGATGTGCAGTATGGGTGTCTGAAGATACATTCATTTACAGGCTTCGTGAATTAGCCGGGTTTTAAGTTTTACTTATTTTGTAAGTAATAAGATGCTGAGATTACTTCAGATCATATTTTTGTGATGCTTGAATCTAAGTTTTATTCCGTACGTGTACAAACATCCGGGGCCAGAACAAAAATCTCGAACAAACACCGAATATCGAACCCGTAATCCATTACGAATAAAATTCGTCATTTATTGGAACTAAAACTGGCTTTTAAACACTGGGTTAATATAATCCTTCCATTTTTGACTGCTTTCTAGCTGCAACTCATATTTAGTTCATCATTATCATCATATCAGCCAAAGGACGTCCACTCCTGGACAAAGGTCTTACTATAGATTACCACGCTTGGTGGAGTTGGTGGTGCAGTGTGACTTTTGTTCTACAAAAGGGATGCTGCTGCCCTTCACTATAATTTAGAGTCACTCACGGCCAGTTAATATTAAATACCGCTTTAACTATTCGAGAAACCAGTTTTCGCTACAAAATCGGGAGACTCTTAACAGTTAAAGAGGGACTTTATATTAACTGGCGTTTCAGTATTCGTCCGTTAGTGGTATTTTGCGACATTCACGGGAGGTGAAGAGTGGTCCTACATTCTTAATCTGGACACCACACTGAAAACCTCAGTTTCTGTGTTTTAAAATCCAGATTTTAAACTTGTGGGTGTGCTTTAGTGTGAGGTAGCTACATCACCATTTATTTCATCACCGCAGCCTTTCGAAATCTGCTATTTAACTTGTGTCTTTTCATTGGGCCACTTATGTGACTCAGTAGAAGAAAGATGTCCAGTATGTGCCAGTGCACATCAGTTTTTTTTACGTTAACAGTTTAAACCTCTGCTAATACTACATACAAACGTGGCGCGAGCGATACACACATCCAATAAATTCGTTTATTTTATTTTGAGCAGTCATTTGTTTTAAAAAGCAACGTGAGCTGAAACAAAACCAAATGGTCGGTTTAATTTAAATCTGTGCACGTAGTTTTTGCACCCCCAACCGCATTCTCACAGAGCGGCTGAGACTTGATGCACTTCACTTCTGATTGGATCATTACCGAGTTCATCATACCCCATGCGATCCTCGGGCCAAGACAGAGACAGGTGTAGCTCGATCAAGAACCAAAGAGAGAGACAAACACAATCCACCGAGAACATCGCTCAGAAATTATTTCATATCATGATTATTGGAACTTTATTGCACTTCGTAACTAACAATTGACATTAGGAAATGCAATTTCATATTGATTTCGTAATATCGTCTCTCGTTTATTTTTATCAATGCGGCAAATCTTTCTATGATTTGCGGCTAACCATCCGTGGGCATGTTGGTTGTTTTCTTGTGGCTTCACGTTCCAAGAAAATGTCATTAAAAGCTCTATAGGGGATTAAGTCGGTTTAAATTTTCACGTAGCCTGGCAGGAAATCGGTTTAGCCGTAACAAAGGGTGGGAAGATACCGAGAAATTATCTTTCGACGGAATACAAACCGCTAAATGTGCAATTATACCGTTACAGATGGAGCATTAAGTTATCAAAACATAATAATGTTTCACACCGGCCGGAAGGTGTCGCTGGCATCACGTCCGCCGGCCACAATCATTCAGTCGTCACTGATTTTGATTTTGGAACGAACGAATATACTCATCATTCATCACGTTTCTAATAAAATTCGTCAGCCTGGCATCTGTTGTCTTGCGTAACCGCATTTATTGCCGTTAATGGTCCCTTTCTTAATGTTAATTTGTGTCAGAGCAACCGTCACTACAGAAACTCGATTCGTTTACTCGTGCGTGTCTTTGTCGAATAGATACCTACCGCGCAAATATTCGTGTCACCCGACAAAATAATTTTCTCCAATACTGAAAGCGGAAGGTGAAAACGTATTTTTAATTAGCTTCCGCAATATAGTAGGCACGGTTTACTATTTTGTCATACATATTAGGTAGGTATAGAATGTTACATGTATGTAGATGATCTTAAACTTTGCAGAATAGTCGAATCCATTGATGATACTGCTTTACCGAAAGATATAGATTAACTTGTCCAATGGTGTTGCGATAACGACATGGGCTTAAAAGTAAAAAAGTGCTACCATGTAATATTCAACTGAAAAAAGAAATTGGTGCCATGTGGTGCCGGCTAAGAATACCACCACCCCATATCATCCCGTGGCTGTCGTAAAAGGCGACTATGGGATTAGCTGCAGGATGGGCAGCAGCGTCCTTCGAGTACATGTAGAACACAACTGCGATCACCAACCCGTCTGCCAAGCGTTGCGATTATGGCAACACTCCAATAAGCACACAACACCAACCTATTTCAGACGTTGTGCAATTTTTGGGGGAGGCTTCTGTCCAGCAAAGGACATTTTTGGCTGAAATGATGATGATGATAGATTTACTTGTCCAATGGTGTTACGATAACGATATGGGCTTAAACGTGAAAAAGTACTACCATGTAAAATACAACAGAAAAAAGAAATTGGTACCATCAGCATACCATGTAGGCGACCTTATCCAAGAGGTTAATCAGATTAGAGATTTGGGTGGTGTATACGATAGCGCACTTACATTCGTTCCACACGTCGATAGTGTCGTTAAAAAGGCTTCAAAAATGTTGGGATTCGTTATTAGGAATGTTGATGGATTCAGGCGCAGCAGCACCAAGATCCTGATATATAACTGCATTGTACGCAGCATATTGGAGTACCTACTGCAGCACAGTCTGGAGGCGTCACTATGCTACACACAATTTAAGGCTGGAACGAATACAGAAAATCTTTGTTTGGCGTCTAGCATATTCCTCTGGAATTGCCAAAAAGATACTTTCATATGAAGCCACACTATCTCACTTTGGATGGTGTGTTTGGAGAAACGTAGAAGTATCACTGACTCAATCTTCTTGTATTAAATACTCCGGTGCAAAATAGACTGTCCCCCATTATTTGGGAAGTTCCTTTTTCGAGTCCCATCGAGGTACCCTCGTGCTCCTGTTACCCCCTTGTATCCCCTACTCCGCAGAACAGTACTTGGCGCATGCTCTATCATCCCCCAGCTTTGTAAACTGTTGAATAGTTACAGTGATCTTGTTGACGTGCATTCTGACTCACTTGGTAAGTTCCACAGAACAACCTTCACGTCTTCACGAATTAACATGATTTTAATCATTATTGTTTTTCTTTTTCTATGTTTATCCTAATTGTTCTTAAACTTTCTTTACCTACACTGATATGTAGTGTACGTGGCACAGTAAATATATTTATAACGCATGCGGTGCTTACCTATAAGAGATTGTTACACTAAGCTTATTTGTAATTGAATGACTTTGTATTATTATGAGTGTTAACAATTGTTGGTAAGCCAATAAATAAAAATATTTGTCATTTTCATTCTGTGTAAATAAATGCCATCGCACCTCTCACTCTTCTGTTGTTGGTGCATCTACCTTATTGTCTCTGCAGCACCAAAAGGTCGTCTGGCAGAAAATGCCTATGTTATTAAGACCGCCTTTCTACACTAAATAAATAAATATTATGTGGAAACTTTAGGCTTAAGTTTTATTTACATTTTACTTTTCAATTGTGATGTGTAAAAGCGAGTTGTTTCCCTAACCGAATAAATCATGTAATTACTACCGCTTAATCATAGCAGTGCTGAATTTTGTAAGACATAGCATATCTATGTGCACATTTTATACAATATTTTACGATATTGAATCGATTACCCCTAGTATCTCACTGTAATATTAGTTACATAGACTGCAGGCATTACCATCGAGATGGAAATGAATTAAACATAATTCGAATAATCGAGGCTCAGCCAATACAACAAAACAAAGGGAAAAAGTACGTCTGTGGCCTGCCTTAGCGAGGGAACGAAGGATTTCAATTTGGAACGTGATGAGGCGAGTTTTCATTTACGTATAGTGATTCGATGATAGCGGTAATGACGTGGATGAACCGATGCGATGCTCCTCATAGTTGCTTACATGGTTGCTTTCATACGCTATTTACACCAAGTATTTTAATTTCATTATTGACTCAGTGACTTCACCGACCAATTCAGCAGAAGTGCAGGAAAAGAAAAAAATCGCATCTCAATCTAATTCCCATTCATAGTAAGTGCTTACGTGGTGGATTAACGAAGTCGACCAAGCAAAAAGATCACGTCCTATAACTTGCGCAAACGCGCAGTAAATCTCTCATGTTATAAATTTACAACACATTTATTTATTTCACAGCACAAATTACAAGGAAAATAATAATGAGCTGAAGTCATATCTCATTACTTAAGTTGAAGCTCAACGGCTGTGGACGGGCTGAGGAGCTTTGGATGCCATCTATGGCTTATTTAAAAAGGCTTTCAATGACGTGCAGGTGAGAGACTTGCAACTTTATTATTAAAGTATTAAAGTTGACATTAAGGAGGTATGATATGGCATATAGTGTTTTTTTATTAAACAAGATGAACAGAAGGCGTTTGTTAGCTAGTTGCATAATTAAAAATAGAACTGACACTCGCTCGCCGATGCGCTGAAAAGTTGTAAAAGAAACTCGAGCGATGCGTGGACGCATGTTTTGTCTTTCGCATAATTTATTACGCAGAAGCGACAAAGAGATGCTTTAATAATTTATACATTCACACATTCCCCACGATTCACGAGTAATGTTTTTCTAGCATCGAACATTGTATGGCAACATAATAAATTAAGTAAAGACATTACTTATAATGTATAGAGATACAACGCAACTTACCTCATACAAAGTGTCTGAAACGTGCAAGCGCGCTTTCAACTCGTTTAAATCACAAAAACAAATTGCAACGCGTTCCTCAGTTCACGTCATCGTGTTGTTGACCCGCGGATAATTAAAGCGCCCACTGGTAATTACTCGTGTGTATGGTTGAAATGCAAATGTTGTCGCCCCAAGTATCTTCAACAAGTAATGTATGCGAATCGGGACCAGATAAGCGCATGAGATTTACACCTCGCCGTGTCAAGACTTGAAAGTTTACCGTTCGTTGACCGACACTGTTTTAGGGGTTATTTATTATTGTTTTATTTTAGGGAACTGTATGTGTGATTAACATGTTCTCGGAAACATTCCATCGATATGCTAATTTGTGTATATTCTTGTTGTGATATAGGCAGCATAATGAATATTGACACCAAATGATAGATTATTTTCTGATTAGTGTCGATTCGCGCATGTTAGACGAAGAAGACTATTTCATTTTGAATAAAGTTTATTGCTCGACAAGATCAAATCAGAATTGAGGAGATCCGTAAAAGAACTAAAGTTGCCGACATAACTGAAAGGATTAGTAAGCTGAAGTGTCAATATGGCCGTTGGGTCAAAAAGGTTCTCGAGTGGGACCGCGAACTGGAAAACGCAGCGTGGGACGGCTTCCAACGAGATGGACAGACGACGGTTTAAGTCGCTGGGAGTCGTTAGATGCGGGTGGCATATACCCGGACGTTGTGGTAGTCTATGGGGGAGGCCTTTGTTCAGCAGTGGACGACCTACAGCTGATATAATGAGTTCAAGAAGTGTATGATGAAGACTGTTTTGTTCAACAATTATTGCCGTGTGCTTAAATAAATGCGATTATTAACGGAAATTCACACAGATGTTAAGATTTATTATTGCACACCGTAGGCGTGTTGCGGTTATGAAGTCTTGAAAGGCTCAGTAAAATAAATATACTTTTTACTGTCACTAAAGTGAGTTTTATATTCAATAAAATTGTTTTAACACAATCGGTGTGTTCTTGTAAATCGTGGCTATCGTAAAATAACGAAGGTAGCGTATCATGTTTTATTAACTTCGGTAATTACTCGACTTATCACAAATGGTTTCCAATCATGTGTATGAAAAAAATCATAACTAACAGACAAGGAAAATCAAAAAGATATCGCCCTTAATAGTGAAAATCCAGGCAAAACAAACACGAAACACGATTAGAAATATCTTTTTTCCATAACACAAACAAACAATATCTTGGCGTTTCGCGAAGGAGGCACGAGGAACCGTCGACAACAAAGCTAACAAATCCTGTTTGTCCTGTGGGAAGCGCTCGTGATTTAATACAAATTATTATTAGACGACATAAATAACGTGGTACAGGGGTGAGGCGGCCAAAAGCTCCTTAATAAGTAATAAAGGGGTCATCGTTCATAGCCAGAGAGCGGAATTAACCTGGCTCGACATATGGTGTAGCAACGGCCGCTGCGGCTTACACTGCGGGGGCAGGAGCTTATTAAAGGGTGTATTTCGACACTTTATAAGTGTTAATTGCAGGCTTTTAATTATTTAAAGCCTGTTCACCCAATCCCTATTTTAGTGCAGTAATTATCATGTCAAGGAGTGTGAAGTGAGTTTGATTCCTACCTGCTTCGTTTTGACCTTTGCAAATATTAAATATTGGTTCTTTAATAATAAACGCTATGTCACACACAGACCAAACTTCAACTTTTGGTGTTGCTCCTTATCGCCTATAGTGGTGGCCATTTAGGGGGCCCACCTTGTGAGTGGCAAGTCACCGTCTGCCACTGAATTTCAGTTTAAAGGTTGAAAGGCAGACGCCTTTTTTCCGTTTTTCTTAGTATTAAATCCATTTAGCACCCATTGCAATAGACCTTATACTTGTAGTTTCCATTTCATACAATAGTTTTATACCTCCGGGGACAATCCGAGACTGCATTTTATAGTGCAGCTATGGAGAGTCCCCGGTTAGTGTCCCATTACATTTTAGATTAAAATTCTCTAAAGGGCCTCTGCGTGTTGGACCCATGTCCCCGCTTCAGCCTATCAAAAGACCGGGTTCCCCCTTACAGGGGATATAAACCCGTGTAATAGAGAAAGCTTTGTCACACACAGACCAAACTTCAAACCTAAAACAAAGCTGAGCACACAGTAAGAACAGTAGGTAGTATTAAATGAGAGGTAATTTGTACTCAGTGTCCTTTTACATACGTTGCAAATGTATCAAATATATCATTGATAACAACGCAACGAACCCCGTAACCGCAAGTTCGTACCTATAAGATTATTCCACACTCTCTATATTGGCGTAAAAGAACAAAGCCAGAACAGTGTGGCTGCAGCTAGCTTGGGAACTTGATAGGATTATAAGAGCTCCACAAGATGTATGTCGTTATTGTGATAAGGTTTTCTCGGAACCATTTGTAGTTGTTAGACGTCTTTACCGAGAACCGGATATATGTGCCGTGTTACCACTATTGAATATTTTGTTGTGGCTTAGTGTTTCAGAAATATAAGGAAACAACAGATTAAATATGTTGCAGTCGATAGTTAGAACTGTGAAGTTCTAATACAAATCAAATCATCAAATGTTCGGTAATCTGCTCTGAACATACCCCCTTTTGACACTTTGGTTGTGGCGAGGAATTAATTCCGCGTAAAGAAATAAAGACTAAACAGACTAAAATTGTTTTTTTTTAAAAACTAGTAAAGTAACATTACTTCTCTGTTTAAATGTTTGTGGTATTTACCAATATAGTACTTCGTTCTTATTGTGTATTTTCCATATATTTATGTATTATATCCTATATTTTTATGGTATTGCATAAAGTATAGTGTATGGTTTTATATATGTATATATGGATTATTTATATTGTATTGTGTAATGTATTATATATGGTTGTATAAATGTACATATTACTTGAGTAATTTATGGAATATATCGTATAATAAATATTTGATTGTCTATTTGATTATATTAATATAATACGTACACCCTCAGTCTTTTTCCACCTTTTTTTGTCCATCGAAAAGGTTGTCTTTAAGAAATCGCTAATAGCTATAAGACCGCCCATTGTACAATTACTGTTTATAGAACGATTCCTAGTAGTTGTTTTTAAAATAGTGTACATTATAGAATATTCTATTCTATTCTGACAAACTATCCATGTAACTGTGAAAAGTCATGGGATGAATTGACAAAAATTCATCTTAGTGATCACCTCTTAAATAAGGTACTCCTGTGCAAAATTTCATGCCTACAGACATGCCTTTAGACCCACAGGGTTAAGCTGTGCGTTGTCTGTCAGTCAGCCATTTTTTGTGGGCTTCCCGCTGGTATCTAAGCAAGATGTGGGTGCTTAACCGAGCAGTCTAGCAAAGCGGAGCCAAAAGATTCAGTGTTAGAGTTTTATTAAATAGATTAGCCGTGTGCTCAATTTAACCGACACCCTTCAGCCAAAACTCATTGTTTTGTTGGAGTTGTGTTGGAATCAATACCACAAACGGCTTAAATTTGATGTTGTGGCGTGATTCCTACTTTTCGACTCTCAATGTCCACTTCGTCTTAATTTGTATGTACTCCACGATTTCTTCAACATCGTCTAGTAGGCAGTGCTGACGGGACAGGTACATCTGTGTTGTGAGTGTAGCGGGGCACAGCAACATGTTTGGTACAGACAGTGCGCTACCACATTATGCATACCATTGACTTAAAAAGGTGTTTGTACCTATTTATGTACGCGCATTAGAAGTTAACTTTTTTGGGATAACTAAAATAAAAATATTCCTCATGCCTATAATTCATATAAGCAGAAAATCGTTAAAATGATCGAAGAAATATATTAAAGTTTTGAATAAAGATATAAAAAAATTGCCGTGTGGTGCCGGCTCAGAATGCCACCACCCCATTTCATCCCGTGGGTGTCGTAAAAGTCGACTAAGGGATTAACCGGAGGATGGGCAGCAGCGTCCTTCGAGTAGGTACATTAACAACTAAACTGCGATCGCCAACCCGTCTGCCAAGCGTGGCGATTATGGCAAAACCCCCCAATGAGCACACAACTCACCGATATCGGTCATTGTGGTGATCTTTGGGGGAGGCCTGTGTCCAGCAGTGGACTTCATTCGGCCGAAATGATATAAAAAAAAGAATTGTGTCATAGATGGAGTCAAGCTTTTTAAGAATATATTATTAGTCAGTATTAAAATGCACTTTTAAATACCTTTGACGGCCAACGTCATACCTACTGCTACTACCAATTTTACTGTCACCAAACGCCAAAAGTAACCAATAACCCCGAAAATAACGCACTAAAAGTGCACTCCTTTTAATAGTACAATAACACACAACTCACTGCATAACCCACTACCTATATTCGAACACCAATACATTTGACCTTGATATAATTTCCTTTATTCTAAGAAACAAGGTAATATTGTTTTGTGTAAGCACTTCATACATCGCTTTATTAGCGAAGTGCGTGACGAGAATATCCATTTGCCATTAGTAGTACAGGGGTCGGCTGGCCACGGAATTATTATTTATTTGATTCAATTAACCCTTTATTGAATGATATGTTATTTTTCTCAGCTTTTCCTCTGTTCTGGAGTCATACCTTTTCTTAGGCAATAGTTTAGGGGTCAATCAGTAAAATATTTCTGATCAAAAAAGGTAGTAATAGTATTTAATTGGAGTGTCTACACTAGACTCAACCGGTACCTGGTAGATCTTACAAGAGTCCGGCTAGGTAGGTACTACCGCAGTGCCAGATTTACTGCTGCCAAGCAGTAATCAAATATTATTTCTGATCAAAATAGTTAAGTAGTCATAATCATCACCTATCATCCAAAGGAGGCCCACTGCTGAACAAAAGCCTCCCCCATAGATTTCCACAATTGTATCGTCATTTTGAACATTTTGGGGGAATTTGTGCCCAGTAGTGACCAAGCTTGTGACCTTATGAGGACCTGGAGCCCCCCTTCGGTGCCGAAGATGACCGCTCCAGTGGTTTTAGCCGGTAGGAGTCATGCTCCTTCGTCCTTCCTCGGTGCGAAGGAAATTCACGATGAATTTCCACTGAACACCAATAAAAGAAAGATGAAACGCTTACCACCAGGCGTACAACTTGCGTTTCGTCAATAATTCGTATTAAAAAAACTATCACATTACCATTAAAATGTGCTGGTAAAACTTGTTACTGAACCGAATTAAGTAAACATGAGCCACCACTAATAGTTTTATTACAAAAAATAAAAATCAGAAGTACGTCTTGCAACATGGACTCGTCGATTTTTTATTGTTAAACTAGGTACGAAAATGGTTATGATGCTAAACTGCATTATTTGTATTAGATTAGAATCATACATTCAGTAAATGCTCTTAACAAACACTTTTACACGTCATATTGAAACAACGGAGGGCATTTCGCTACATGACAACCTTTGAGAAGAAATGCTGAAAGAAACTCAAGGTCAGGCATTTTTTGATCACTATTTGTTTTTTTTATGTCATTTACAAATCTGTTCGTTATTTGAAACAGTCATCTATGTATACATTGATAAAATATTAATTTGGCAGCTATACAATGCAAATAGTATCTATTAAAAATGTATTTGGTTTTTAGGGCAGCCACATGTAGAGAAGAGAACTAACAGCATAATCACAGTGGAAATATGTATAAATATTTCCACTCTGCCATAATTATGTCCTTATCGTCAACATAGTTTAATCCTATAAAATAGTTTTTATTAGAAATGTAAGTAACGGTTAAAAGGGATCTTAGCAAAATCAACAGAGAAACTTTATTTCTTCGTGTATACAATATCAATAAGTTTTCAATAAGAAAATACTATATTATATTTTCGCAGGAGGCCACAGTCATCGGTGCGTAATATCCCACGTGAAATTTGCAATATTAAAATCCACTACGACGATATGAAATTCAACTTGAATTAAGCCCCCTCTGAAATAATTTTGATAGCTTCAAAGCTGAAAGGGTTACCGGCCACTGAGGCTCGCAAAGCGCTGTAATTCCGTAAAGCTCGGCGCACACAAGCTCCACTAATCGGCAGAGTGCTGCCCTCTAAATATCGCTTTTACACGTCCATCGAACCATAAATAATAACTCTATGAAAACATAAATGTTCTCTTTTTTCTATCGTTTTCCGAGTTTCGTATTTTTTTTTCATAGAGTCAAAAGCTTGAACAGACCACTTTCGCATTATGGAATTGCCAAAACTCCATTTGCGTTCTATATCCAAACAGTGTACCTTAAACATAGTTCAGACGATTATGAATTCTAACACATGCATCGAAAGGAATATTTTTCATCGAGGATCCTGTAAAGTTAGGTCATGTGGTCGTAGTATATCGGTAGCGAGCGTAGAAATGAGATATTTTGGCAGTATTACGCAAATTGGATAGCTTTCAACACTCAACGGAGTAGGTTCCGAACTTTCGCCAGGAAAATTAAATTAAAAATATCATAAGACGTAAATATGTATGGGGATCGTAATGATGTTGCTCCTGCACTGAGCCCACAGACGTTTCGGATTTAGATTAAATAAGTTTTATTTGAATAACTTTCAGCAAATATTCGAGATAAGCATTTTATTATATTTTATCCCAGTAAAAAGTTTTGCTACGAGGTTTCATTTCGAAATCAAAAAATAGTTTACGGGTTTTATTACCTTTTGCGTTTCAAAAGTGGCCTGTTGTTTAATCGAGTGACAAGAAATAAATTATATCGATTCTTTATATGAGATCAATGCTAACGTCTCGGAGAGTTTTCTATTAAATATACCTAATGTTATTTTCAAACAATGACTGATAAGCATTAAATATCAAACAGAATTGTGATTGACTGTTTGTCGTAAATAGAAACACGACAAGAAAGAGCAAATGGATTCTACGCCTGTTATTAATTTAAGTTTGTGTAAACAGGTACAAGAACATAGTATTTATTTATTTAATAGAATTGATTTATGAAATGGAATTATAACAATTATGATTAGGTAGGTACATGACTGGGAAAAGACGCCATGATCTGATTATAACAACATGGCGATTAAACATATAGGCATAACAATGATTAATTAACTAAATTATACATATAAGACGTAAATACATTGAGTAGATATATTATGGCTCGTCCCTCCTTAATCCTGTCGATGATCGTTGATGGGCCACTTAAGGAGATTAATTATAATTATGTTAACGATCCCATTTCCATAGCTAATACTAAGGTTTCGGTATCGCCTACCAAATAGAGGTATCAACATCTATTCATATTAGGTCTAATTATCTTCTTTATGGCGAACTTTTTGTTTTCTTTGATATTATTTTTCCGTAAATTCCGGAGCTGATAAAATTGTCATCATCATTGCGCATTTGCCATTCTACAAGTGTTTTGTTCAAAATGTCGTTTTCATGTCGTGTCAGTGTCACTTACATAACTATTTATGTATATAAATAATATATTGTATTGTATTGCGATGTACAAACATTTATCACTCGCCAATAAGATTCAATACTACAGGAGATGTTCTAAATTCAAGGTACAGATTAAACATAGGGTACTCGTTTTAGTAGGTATGGTTTTGTGTTACAAGTAGTTTATGGTGGAATACATCTAGGTATTGTGCCTGAATTCAGGTCTCTGTCATGATTGCAGTGTTAGATTTCAGCTGAAAGCTTATGTGGGGAAAATTATAGAACTGAACCGTTATCCATATTCTTTAGTAATTAAATTGTCGTTTTTGTTGTGAATTACTTTATCATTATGATGTCAGCTATAAATGTTTCACTGCTGAACAAAAGCCTTCATCATAAGGCGACCGGTTACATTCCCTGTGTCGTCAATCACTACGCTTGGCGGGCGGGTTGGTGAGCGCAGAATGACTGCTGTTCCACCGAAAGAACGCTGCTGAGCGTCCCTCTGGTTTAAAGTCCCTTAGTCGTCTTTTACGACATTCACGGAAGGAGATTCTTAATCCGGACAGCACACGGATAGATACCAGTATGTGTCAATTAGTAAATTATTATTATTGACTAGGACAATGAAATAACAATGACATTGACTCATGTAGCTCAGATATGTTTCTAATCCCGAGGACGGATTGCCAGCAAACAAAAAAGTCCGAAATTATGTTTAAAAAAAACGCCATCGGTAATTTTTGATAATTATGTGTAACCGGTCCAAAACGCGATCAAACTACTTGAGCGTGGGATGTAGACATACCTACGTATATAATTGTTTCTTATTAAAATCAACGTTAATCTTTTTTCGGAGCAGATTCCGGGCAAGGTACCATCGCATTATGTTTAAGAATCGACAGCTATAATTTCTGTTCAATCAAGATTTAATTGTTTTAATGAGGCTACATGCGTGAATGGCCGGCCCAATTATTGTTTATTTTTAATCGCCCCGAGTGGTTTTTATGTTTGCAACCAGGCACGCATGGAGGCCGCTGGCGATCATTTTCATTATTTTAATAATGTAAACTTCCAATAATAATTTACAGTGATTTGGGGTTAAACACGTTAAGAGATATTTATGATTTACCAGAAAGCTCGGAACATAGTGAGCCGTGTAATTTGATCCTCGGCTTATGAGCTTAGTTTTGTATTCTTTGTTGCAACGAGAGCTGTACAAAACAGGGCGCTGGATATGGACTTCATTCGTTTGTCAAAAGGTCGTTTAAGTGTGAGCAAGCAATTATTGCCGACAATTTTATTTTTTTGGTTTTAGCAAACGTGACTGCGGTATACCTAATGGTAAGCGATCACCCCCACTCATGAATATCTGCAGCACCAGAGGAGTCACAGAATGAGTGGGAATGTTCATTCAGGCAGGGAGAGTGAGAATGCGGTTTCCTTATATATCTTGCGCCAAACTTCTGGTTCCTCCTGAAGTTGCGTACACAATATTAAAATATTTACCGTGTTATTTTAAGACCATAGACTTCTTATAGGTTTTCCTCTAATCTATACGTCCCGAAAAAATCAGTGTTTAAAAAGTTTAAAAAAAATATAGTGTTAGTGGTTTCAATAATAAAGTAAATGTTCTTTTTTTTTTTAAATAACTTCAAAACTATTTATTTAGGCACATCTTGGAGAGGTCGATTGTAAAGCGGTCACCCCCTCCAGCGGAGGGGTGGCGACTATAAAAAGGCCACCCCCAGGCACTTTTCGGGGAGGATTGTATGGTATCCCCCCAAGCCTCGGGCAATTAGGGACTTACCATCATTAAATCATTCCATTGAGTAAGTTTATTACATTAAAATAAGCTCTGTGTGGGTAGACAGTACGCGAACCTCTTTCATTAAAGAGATTCTTAAGATAGATGAGGTATTGTATATGAAGATGACTTTAATGAAACTAAAGTTCCAAGATAACACCTTGCTGACCAATTTCGGGTTGCAAACTGTCGGATGGGAGTTACTTTGCGTATATCCAAACGCGCTGTGTTCTAGCGCCTTAATGAATAAACCAGGTTGACGGTTCAGTCGAGCTTATTTTAATGAACGCTCGACCTTTATCTTGCCTATTATCTGCCATTCATTACCGTAGCGGTCGTTATCAGTTGCAAGATACTGGTAGCTTGATCACCCGAAGATTTATTAGTATTTGTATTAAGATTCATACGTATAACATTTATATTCCGTGTGGATATATAATTCCGTGTGGTGTCCGGATTAAGAATATAGCACCATCCATCCATCCATCTCCTCCCGTGGATGTCGTAAAAGGCGACTAAGGGAATCTAAACCAGAGGGATGGGCAGCAGCGTCCTTTCTGTGAAACGGTAGCAATACTGCGCTCACCAACCCGCCTGCCAAGCGTGGTGAGTATTGGCAAATACCCCCCAAAATGATGACACAGTTGTGAAAATCTATGGGGGAGGCCTTTGTTCAGCAGTGGACGTGTAAATGGCCGTTATGATGAACATTTATATGGTATGAACTATTCCCCTTGAGAAATAAAGCTCATGCCATCCTAAGTAGACAACGAAGATGTAGGGTATTATATTGTAAACGTGAGAACTAAGTCTTTAGTCATACTCACTCTGTCATCCTGCTGGTGTCGTAATAGGTATTTACTACTACACTTACACTAATACAACTTACAACAATTACATACACAAATATTTTGGATCTAACATATACGTGCTTGTACATGGGTCATGATCGTGAACTAGTGCCGTCGGTAGGGCCACTTATAAACTAACAAGGCTTTCTTAGTAAAGGCAATGTATTATTCTTGTTAGTACTTATTTTACATATTATATTGTGTATAATTTACATTATTTCCTTTTGCACTACTAAGGAGCCTTGCGGCTGAATACTGAAACGCCACTTAATATTCAAATCCCGCTTAATGATTTGAGACACCCGATTTCCTACCGAAAACGGGCGTCTCAAATCGTTAGGCGGGATTTAAAAATTAAGTGGTGTTTCACTATTCGGCCGTTAATCTCCGACATGTCCCGCTAGCTAATTGCACATTCAGGCAGGACTCATTTTCTTCATTATTATCTTGTAAGGGCGAGTTGCGTATGATTAAGAACAACGCACCTCTCCATTTTCCCGTAGATGTAGTAAAATGTGACTATCGGCCAAATACTGAAACGCCAGTTAATATTAAATCCCGCTTTAACTATTCCAGACACCTGTTTTCGTTAGGAAACCGGGCGGCTCAAATAGTTAAAGCGAGAACTTAATATTAACTGGCGTTTTAGTATTCAGCTGTTGAGGACTCTAAACCCTCTGGGATGGGCAGCAGCGTCCTTTCTGTGGAATACGAGTCGTACTGCGCTCACCAACCCGCCTGTCAAAGGTGGTGAGTACTGGAAAATTTCCCCCAAAATGACAACATCATTGTGGAAATCTATGGGCGAGGCCTTTGTTCAGCAAAGGATGTCTTTTAGCTAATATGACGATTATGATGAAGGGCAAGCAGATCTTTTAACGCTTTGAGTCAAAAGATTGATATTGACTTATCCAGTATCGTAAACGTTAATTCGGTACAGTTCCCGCCAAGAAAGGACCACCCTTCCCTACCCATGGGTGTCGTAAAGGCGACTAGGAATTGATATAAATAGGATGGGCAGCAGAATCCTCCTGTTTGCTAAATAACTACATACAGCGATCACTAATCCGCTTGCCTGGCGTGATGCTCATTATAATTATCATAGGGAGCATTGAGGTTGGACACTAACTACACGAAAAAGAAGAAGAAGATGGGAGCCCCATTTTCAGTAGTGGATGAGCTGATGTGACGTGATGAATATGGAAACAAAACAGGCTTACCGTGTAGTGCCGGCTAATGGTCGAAGTTATTATTCAGTCTAATCCATTAGATTTAATATTTTGAACTACATCTGTTTCTGTTTTAAGATCTCATTTAACACAAAAAACAGACAAATCGTTAATCGCAAATCCAAAGATTTTGACATTACTTATATGATCTGAAAATAGCCAGACTATAGATCTAGAGGATGTGAGTAGAAAGACCATCCATGGCACTCATCATTTTCGGCCGAATGAAGTCCACTGCTGGACACAAGCCTCCCCCAAAGATCACGACAACGACCGATATGGGTGTGTTGTGGGATCATTGGGGGGTTTTGCCATAATCGCCACGCTTGGCAGACGGGTTGGCGATCGCAGTTGAGTTGTTAATGAAATCGAAGGACGCTGCTGCCCATCCTCCGGCTTATCCCCTAGTCGACTTTTACGACACCCATGGGAGGAGATGGGGTGGTGGTATTCTGAGCCGGCACCACACGGCAAACGGCATCCATGGCACTAATTGACGTAAACCAGCAGCACTTGCACTTGCACTTGCAGCACGACCATAAAAATACTAGTATTGGTAGTTATGAGTAATAATTAATGGTAGGTTTTTTTATGTATCCCTTCGCCCTTCCCCAGGGCCAAGGAAGTTCATAAAGAATTTCGACTGGGCACCAATAAAAAGAAAAAATATTTTTTTTGTAAACTAAGCTTCAAGCGTAATTCCAGAGGCGCCCATAGCCATTAATTGCAATCACTGATCGGTATACCTACGACCGGTAAAGTTAAGTAACGGTCGGCGCCGTCGGTCTATGGATGGGTGGCCGCATCGTGGTATTTGTACTGAGCGTCACTGTACTTTGTAAGGCACGTAAAATCGTCGGTCCTGGTTGTTGTCAGTAGACGGCAGTCGGTTAAGCCAAGGAGGCGTTTGGGCGGCTTGAACAACTCTGAGTTAAGGTTGGCTACTAACTAAACGAAAAAAGGTCAAATCTTTCTATCAATATCTAAAAATAAAAGAAACCTCTTTTTCGGTTTATTTGAAATAAAGACTTAACATTAAATATTGTTCCAGTTCTAAAAACGCTTCTCTCTTCTTATGCCAAACTATTCCTATAAAAATACTCGTAAGACTATTCCACCTTGCGGATAGGATGATGCTTGTGTTAGTATTATATGGTTATTAAATTACCTATATTATTAATTACCTATAGCGGCGAGCCAGTGCCCTGCGTGGGCGGCCGAGCGGCGGATCCTGGTCGATCAGATCGGGCAAGATCTCTCTCTGCCGGCAGTAGTGTCGGCTATGTTGGCAGAGCATGAAAATTGGAGTGCAGTGGTCTCCTTCTGTGAGAGCGTCATGCTCCAGAAGGAGACTGCAGAGCGGGATCGGGAGAGGGCTGATCCCGCACGGAGAAGGATGAGACGGCGCCGGGGCAACAACCGTCCCGGCTCCCAAGTCCAACACGCCTGAGCCCCCTGCCGTCACTACATGGTGGGCGGCCTCGGGGGTCGCGGGCGCGTAGATTGGAGAGTCTGCGTTCTCACACCGAGCGACCCCCGGGGAGAGGGTGGCGCGCACGTGGTCACGTGCCGCCGTGTGCGCAGCTCAGCGCAAAGCGAGGCTTGAGGGGATCCTTTACAATCCTCCCCGAGAAGTGCCTGGGGGGGCGACCATTTTACAGTCGCCTTCCCCCCGCTAGAGGGGGAGACCGCTTTACAGTCATCCCCTCCGTGATGTGCCTAAAGGCGTGGCACCAATGGGCGGCTCTAGTGTGATCTTACGAGAACCTGGAGCACCCCTTCGGTGCCGAAGACGACCGCTCCCGTGGTTTTAGCCGGTAGGAGTCCGGCATACCCCTTCGCCCTTCCCCGGGGTGAAGGGAGTAGAATTTCCACTGGACATCAATAAATAAAAAAAAGGCACTCCGCGAGCGTGTGCTGTGCGGTATCTTGGTCGCTTCCACAATGGTGGCACTGTGCCGTGGCCTCGCGTCTTATCCTGTGCAGGTACGCACCGAAACAACCGTGACCGGTGAACACCTGCGTCAGGTGGTAGGTAACGCGCTCGCTCCTTTTGAGCCAGGCTCCGAAGAGAGGCAGGATGGCCTCGACGACGCGTTTGGTCGCGAACTGCAACTGAAGGCGATGTCGCCACATCTCGAGAGCGCGCCGTCGAGCCAGCCGCCTTATCCTGTCGAACGCCCCTGGAGGCACGCTTTAGCCACTCTGGCGGAGGGAGCGTGTCTGATCATAGACCCACGCATCCATCTCCGCCAGGATGTCAAAAGACGGAAAGCGCGCCAGGAGAGTTGCCGCCTCGTAGGACAACGCCACACGTACCTATTGTCAACATATTCCGTTTTCAGGCTTTTATTTTATTCATCATCTATTCTTTACTATAGTCCATTTGTTTAAATACTTAACAACATGTTAATAAAGTACGACTCTCACAGATAACTCTATTGTTTTGGGGTTGTCAATTCCATCAAATACAAACGTGATCCACTTGAAAACTGGCTGGTAGTGTGTTTTCATTTAGTTAAGTACCTAAATGGAGTACAGCTACTTTTAGTACTTAAATCTATGAGGCCAGTTTCCTTTCTCCATCTAATCTCGGACCTGACATGGTGTGGACGTGAAGTGTTGGGGAGAACTGAGTCTCTAACTAACAAGTTAATCCAGCCGCAGGCGCATATGAAGTTTATATCACGCTTTGCATTATGCTTCATTATCTCAGCAATTTTTGCTTTGTTATGCTGGAGCAGGGGTGTGCTTTGTAATGGCTTATATTGTGGGGTTTCGTTTAAATAATAAAAAATGTGAGTTTGAGAGCATTAAATTACGAACCATCTCTAAAGGGTTGAACACTATTGGTCTTAGTGTCATAGCACTAAAAGTTAGGTTAGGTTAGGGTTAAAATTAGTAAATATGGCTGTTTAAAACTTGAACCGTATGATCGCTAGTCCTTTGCCCATTTATGTTAAAAAATATTTACTAGGTATTGTAGTGTAGGTACTGGATGATGTTAAGAGATCTAGAAAGAAGAGAAATATACGTGTACTGATAACAGTGCCTTCCGTGTGGTGAGGAAGAATATAGCATCAATCCAGCACTCCCAAGGAACTCTAAACCAAAGGGATGGGCAGCAGCATTCGTTCTGTAGAACATAAGCTATACTGCGCTTGCTAACCCACCTGTTACGCGACGGCGACGTGACTACTGGCAAATTTCCTCCAAAGTGACGACACAATTGTTGTGGGCATCTATGGGGAAGGCCTTTGTTCAACAGTGGACGCCCTTTGGTTTAGTATCGCTTAGTCACCGTTTACGACATCCAAGGTAGGAGATGGAGTGGTGCTATATTATTAATCCGGATACCACAATTATTTGTGCAGTAGCCATTTATTTTATTTATTTCAACTCCACCGAGTCGAGTAAGACTACAAATATTAAGTCACCCTCCAGATTCCCGCTACGTACAAGTCCGTCTTTATCAGAATAGTGTTCACACAGCTACAGTCACACGAACGTAACTTCAAAGTCCAAAGTGCTCACATTTAGTTTTCTATTGAATATTGTTGTATGTAGGTTAGTCTATATGGTAAACAGTATCTACACTTACTCTTCATTATGGAACACATTCCATCTAAATTGAGCGAATTCAAAAACGATTCATACGACACTTAGCGTTTCTGACTGGGTATTCAAGACGAAAATATTCATACAGTGACAGACTACAAAATTTAACACTATCACCATAAGAAATCGTATGGATATGCTTGATCTATTAACGCTATTTCATCTAGCAACAAAGACTGTCCTGAAATTCTTCGAAGAATTTGGTTTACAGTACCAAGTAGATATCCTTGATATGCCATTACCATTATAATATTATGCGCTCCGATCAGAAAAACCGTATTGAGCCGAATTCGCTAATTTCTCTAATTTGTAAACTATATGCTGAGTATAGTGAGTTAGTACACATACACAGTTTTTCACTATGCAAATTTCGTAAAAGTCTTGCTCAAATGTAATGGAAAAGGCTCCAGCTGAGTGAACCTTAGTCTCTAGTAAACAATGTCCAGCTTGAGTACAAATTATGTTTAAAAAAATGACATCCTTGTCATAATATAACACTAAGCATATAAATTGTAACAGTATATTGCATGCATGTGTTTGCCTATAATTGGCCATGCATTAAAGCTTGTAAGCTGTGCTATATAATACTAAGTGTTAAGAACAATGTAGTAGCTGTTGGCGATTTTAAATCAATAATGGGATATTGCAAGATCAGAGAAGCTTACTAGCTAGCTAGCTAGCTACTTCGTAAACAAAAACATACTTTTGAAGCATTGTAAACTGGATAGTCCAAATTTCATACACATAGCCCGAAATGTGAATCACGGCCCGTGTGGTGCCCTGCAAAGAATAGACCACCCCTCTCCACCGAAGGGTGTCGAAAAGGTGACTGAGGGTTGATAAGTATCAAGAGCGTGGTTGACTAACCTTTCTCACTGTGAGAAAAGGCCCGTGCCCAGCAGTGGGACTGTGATAGGTTGGTGATGGTTGGTTGAACTTTGAAACCTGAATAACAGTGCGCACGGGAACCTTACGTGCTCCATATGTATAACTTCATGGAGAAAAGTTTTCTACGTATATTTTCTCCATTGTTTTAAGTTAGAAAGCTGCAATTGTTTCAGCTGTTTATAATTCCACGCGAGTAGAGGAACAACCGAGGAAGTGGGTTATTAAGGAGTCGTGGGTATTTGTGATGGGCGAGCACCATTAGCTAGGAGCCTGTCATTTAACGCGATCGTGATCTTTTAACCACTCGTTAACTAAACGTAGTTTAAAGCGGTGCCTACTGCTGTAGCGCTTGGCGTCTGGTGATATCAAGTTATAGAGAGGTAGGAATTAATATAATACTACATGTAGTTTTTATTTTCTAACAGAGTGGGCAAACTAGTTCGTTGCAGAGCCTAGCTTTAGATGTCGGTTCATTAGAACTCGTTAATGGGCTGGCTCGAATGGGGAAGAACCACGTCGTCACAGAATACGAGCGTGAAGTAGCAAAGCTGCTGCGTTCCGTACGGTGCGTGGTGAATACAGGAAGACCAAATCCCAAAAATATGGGAGATATACGACATTGGGTTCTTTAAGGAAATAGTGTGTGACTGCCATAAAAGTCGGCAAAAAATAAGTAACTCTCTCTCTCTCGTGTTGCGGATGTTTACGGGTAGCGGTGATCACTTAGGTAAGCCGCATACTAGTTTTCCCCCTTACATTATTAAAAAACGAGCATCTGCGTTACCTAAAATATAGCGATCACCGCCGCCAAAGAACATCCGTACAACAGAGGACTCGCTATCGCGTTGTCGACCTTTTAGGGAGACACTATTTTCTGGAAGGTGCCTATGTTGTAAGCGGGAAAACCGCTGATGAAAGCTGGTTCTACGTTTGTTCGTACGGAGCAAAAAGTTACGAGTAAATCGTACAGTGCTAGACCGATAGCCTTCGAGGTGTTAAGGATGGAAATTTGACTTGAGGCACCATCTGGTGTGCCATCTGCAGTATGTTGAACAGTGTTTTGGAGCTCTCTGCATTAAGCAGTAGAAGATATGTACGCAACGTCTCTTTGCAACGCCAGAAGTTAAAGCAGATTGGATAGTGAGGTCACCGATCAGGCTACTGTAATCCTAAGATGTCACGACTCAAAATTGCTTTTTCGAATAAAAATTAATACGTGGGCAGAGCATAGCGGTACTACAATAGTACCTTTCTTGATCCCCAGTGGAAATTCATCATGAACTTACATGACCGGACTCCTACCAGCTAAAACCACTGGAGCGATCATTTTCGGCATCGAAGGGTCCAGGTCCTCGTAATATCACTCTAGAGCCACCCATGAAGCCACGCCTTTAGACACATCTCGGAGGGGATGAGTGTAAGGCGGTCACCCCCTCTATCATAAGGAAGGCGACTGGATATGGTCGCCCTCCTAGTTACTTCTCGGAAAGGACCGGCTAAAATCACTGGGGCGGCCATGTTCGGCACCTAAAGAGGGTTGACATAGTTGACAATACTGCTGGCAGAGAGAGATCTTGCCTGATCCGATCAACGAGGATCCGCCGTTGGGCAACCCACGCAGGGCACGCTTTGAGCATGTCCTGTGCGGTATCCTGGTCGCTGTCACAATGATGGCACTGTGCCATGAACTAGCATCCTATCATGTGTAAGTACGCACCGAAACAACCGTGCTGGGTGAATACTCAATAATGCTTCAGGCGGTAGGTGAGACGCTCGCTCCCAGGCTGAGCCAGGCTCCGAAGAGCAGCAGGATGGCCTCGACGACGCCCTTGGTCTCGACTACATCCTCAGGCGGTGAAGTCACTTCTCAAGTGCACGTCGTTGAGCTAGCCGTCTCAGCCTGTCGAACGCCCCTGGAGGCACGCTTTCGCCGCTCTGGCGGAGGGAGCGTGTCTGATCATAGACATGATATCCATGTGGGCATCCTTCTCCACCAGGATGTTGAAAGGCAGAAAGCGCGCAAGGAGAGTTGCCGCCTCGTAGGACACGTAGTTTGGCTCGGCAGAGCTGCCCACAATAGTACCTACCATTATAAGTTTTATCAGGGGAAGTTCTCTAGTTGAAATTATAAGTATAGATTAGATGGTCGTATGGTTCCCACCAAACACAAGACCGCCCCCACTCTACTCGTATGTGTCGTAAAAGGTCTATCCAGACTGATTGTGGCGTTATCCTTAATGACTGATAATAATTATAGAAGTCATTGTTAAGCCCATATTCAGAATTTTTATGAGCCGTTCTGACGGTATCGACAAAAGAAAAGAAAAGTTAATTTTTGTATATTTTATACCATAAAGGTATTTTCAGGAAATTATTGCAATTAAATTTGCCAGCCCTATACCTTTGTTGCAGGTGAGACAGTGCGTCGCCTGCGGCGGCGGTCCATCGCGTCGCTACGCCGGCGCACATCCTTCCCTTCCCTGAACCGCATACCCCCTGCTCCGCCCGCCATAGATCGATCACTCAACCAACCGCCAATTAACTTATTGCCGGACAATCTGCGCACTAATCACCGTTTTAAGCAGCTGTTGCGATTTTTTGTGATATTAGAAAATTACATTTATACACGCTTTTGGCTTCACTTGTAACTATGTAAACAAATCTTGGTAACGATTTAAACCTACTTCTAAAGTCCTATCGAAAAAAAAAACAAAAAACACGATAATTTTTTACTTTATGATACAACAATCTTATATAAACTGTACCTCGACAGAGGAGAAATAATAGGGGGACGGGTTACGGGGACGGATATGGTTAAAAAAAGTACTTTGAATTGATCTTACGATGGAGCCAGCAGTTGGATAGTGGAACTCTTCAATGAGTACTAGTAAAGCCCTCGAGATTGGGCTCATTTGGTTTGTTTTAACGAGTCCCATACATTACACATGGTGACGAGGGTCTGGTGATAGGGCCAGAAGGAAGGATAGTGGCAATCCTACTGAATCCTACTGGCGGCACGGTTGGTGCGGTGTTTAATACAGTCGGCTGCTACGTTCCGGGTCGTGGGTTCGATTCCCGCACGAAACAAATATTTGTATAATCTGCAGGCAGTTGTTCCGGGTCTGGGTGTATTGTAAACGCACCCACAGGAGAAATCCTAGTGTGGGGTAACGTTTTTTTAAAGCATAAAAATAAAAATATTTTGACTTCTGGTTGCTTCTGTCCCTTCTTGAATATTTGAGTCATGTCCTATTAACCAAAATATTCTTGAGAATATTTTAAAGGAATTATATAAACAAGAAAACAAACAACGGCCCACAACGATACAATTCACGTCATTTAACAAAACAACATCACAGATAGCATTAAGAACGAAATTGGCCATTTTACTAAAAGCGGACAAACCTCAATTATGTGCAATTGTAATAGTGACGCTGTACAAATGTATAAGAAGTGGCACCATTACGAGGAGTTAATCTCGATGACGGAACACATTACCTCCGTAATGAGAGGAGCGTGAACCTCGCTTGTGTACAATTTACTGACTCCTAAAGGCGTTTGGGAGTGGGCTAGCCGTACGTGACTGTAGTGTGATTTTCATAGAGCATCGCAAACGGATGGTACGCCCTAAAGTCGTTGATAATTTTCTGAGAATGGCAGTTATAAACCACTGTGGTGGTCAAGTTCGGCACTGGAGCCCCCTTCGGTGCCGAAGAATGAAAAGATGATCGCTCCAGTGAGTGGTTTTAGCCGGTAGGAGTCCGGGCATTCCCTTCACTCTTCCCCGGGGTCGAGGAAGTTTATGATGAAGTTCCACTGGACACCAATAAAATAAAAAGAAACTTACAAATTGTTGGTATTCGAAAATTTATTGCGATTATTTCAAAATCAGTACAAAACTGCGTGAGGAGGAATACGTATTCATGATGATGGTAGGTGTCCGTGTCCTTCCCCGCGGCGGAGGAAGTTCATGTATAATTTACACTAGGCCCAATAAAAAAAGGTATCCGTTAAAGTCCATGCCATATTTATTGGATTTATATTATAAAATATCCTTTTTATATTGAAAAAATTATAGTTGTTATTAAAAAATTATACATATTATTATGTACCTATTTCTCTATTCACGGGCTTATATCCCCTGTAAGGAGGAACCCGGTCTTTTGATAGGCGGGGCATGGGTCCAACACGCAGAGGCTCTTTATAGAATTTTAATCTAAAATGTAATGGGATACTAACCGGGGCCTCTCCATAGCTACACTATAAAATGCAGTTTCGGATATATAAGATGGATTATATAATTCTAAAACCTGAAAAAACGGCGTCTGCCTACAACTTTTACAGTGAAATTCTGTGACAGACGGTGACTCGCCACTCACAAGATAGGCCCCCTAAATGGCTACCACTACAGGCGTTATGTTATAAGAGATGATATAGATTATACCTATATTATTACCTATCGTAAAGAAGCATAATTGCATGAATCAGTGGCATGAGTGATTCCACTGATTTGACTGACTATAGATCCATATCCATGTGATGTCCGTATTAAGAATATAGCACCACTCCATCTCCTCCCGTGGGTGTCGTAAAAGATGATTAAGGGACTCTAAACCAGAGGGATGGGCACTAGCGTCCCTTCTGTGAAACAGCACTCACTCTGCGCTCACCTACCCACCTTGCCCGAATTTGCCAGTACTTACCACGCTGGCGACCACGTCAGATACTCACCAGAGTATTGTTAAATTCCTCCAAAATTACGACACAATAGTTGTGGAAATCTATGGGGTAGGCCTTTGTTTAGCATGTCCTTAGGTGGATGATGATGATGACTGATTGGATGAGTTTAAGTTTGGTTCTGAAACATTACTAAGGATAAAACAAATTAAATCAATAATAAATTTAATATTTAACTAAAAATAAATGGAAAATTCTAAATGTATTTTCGTTGGAAATACAGCATTATTGTCCTCATTGTTCGAAATTACCTACTTTGCATCAGCAATAAATACTGCACTGACACCTAAATTTCAAAATCTAAAGGTCTATAAACCTGACTGTGATCGCAATGATAGAAAATTAGCTACATCCTGGTAAGAGTTGGGGTGAGGTATGAATCGCCGCCGGCGGCGACTGCGGCGGCTAGCGAACAATACTGGGCCCAAGCACTGCGCAGCGACAGAGTGCGGGCGCGGGCAAGCCGCAGGCGCATACGACCGACACGAAGCGACACCAGCGTCACGCGACAGAAAGGGACAAACTTACTGCACTCGCGGGATTTTGATTTATTTTATATAATTATCGAATAATCTGCTTTGCATCTCTATTTACGATAATTTTGTTCCATTACATCGGGTTCTAAGCGGTGACCGTTTGCTTCGAACGATTGATAATAATCGCTCGCGAAGTATAATGGCGTACACCCACGGGTAATTATTGCTGTGCAGTCGTGAGTTCGTGAGCCGGTGGAATGGAGGAATGCATCTCCTTCGGGGGTGCTCGCCGTAAACCAACACGGTTCGCTGTTCGGCCGCGTAAATAACTGATCGCTTTCCTCGCGCTAATGATAGTGCGGCCGTCTGAGCTCGCGTCCTCCTTAGTTGATCCCGATAAAATAATTACCAGTATTTATAAGTGCTCACACTTAATCGCAGCTCTATACTAGTTATTAAGTGCATACGTGAGCGCTTAAACCTGGAGAAATCTGTGGGAACGTGCATGTCAATAATTAAACGAATAATAAATAATTGGAGTTCAGAGATTGTTGTTACACGAATTCAGAGAACAGTCATAAAAATATCTGTAGACTATTGGACGTTACAATGAAGTCATTCTTTTGTTCGTAGATGCCTGAGGGATGAGTCCGGCGTAACAAACACATCGGTGTGTTGTGGATGTTGTATTGACGTTTGGTCACGGGGCATCGTCGAGCGCAGTTCTCTTTCAACGTTAATGGGCGGCTGGCCGTCGGCTCCGTTATCCCTCGTAGCTAATGATTGGCCGGCATTAAGTCCCGTCAGTTCCGTGCGATTATTGGATCTAACAGATAATTTTATATCGCATTGTCCCGGAGCGTAAAATTTTCTGTTATTATTACGGGCTGGCCGGGCACACGCGGGGCGCAGGGCCCGCGGAGACCTCCGTCCGTATCGCCTCATCGCGACGGATCGTAACCAACGACCGCGCAAATCACGATCCGTTTAATACAACTGTATAACCACTCCATAATAAATGATATTGTTAATGAGATATCATACAATGTATCTTCGTCCCCACCTGTCTGTAATAACACTTACCTGATACTGTAAGTGGTACCTATTAGATGTAGTTCCTTTGCTAGAGTTAGAGTTACGTCCGATTAGATTAGATCATGCATAATTTCATGACACATAATTTTATTCACCAATGGCTCTTGACTTTAACTCGCCTCATGGAAAGCGATAGATTAGGGTCTCGATGGAACGAGAGTATCCAGATGATGCCTGTCACTCTTTCCTTTTGAAGATACGGGTTATAGGTAGAAGGGAAAGCAGAAGCTCGCAAGGAGTTCTACACTTTGGCTGTCGACATAATGTAGGTTGAGAAAAAGCGCCGAGTAAGACATATCGGGATATCAACTAAGTGCGGATGGAAACCAGCAGTGCGGATGGAAACCAGCAGTGCGTCTGGAAGTCCGATGGTAGAAGGGAGATGGTGGTATCAGTTCATGTAGCACCCGCGCACGCACCCCTAAGTATAATCTGTAGAAGACTGACAGGCAAGCAACGTATCGCTGATGTACCAGGCTGAGGTGCTTGGCTGCCATTGTCTCGTCGCCTATGAGTCTTTGTCTTTCTATGTCCTCGTAAAACATGCCATAAAATGATCTACTGCACAATAATCGTACAACTGACCGTTGAGGCCTAATAGAGACACTTGACATCGACTATCCTCCATTAGTATTGCTATCATATCAGCCATAATCAAACAACACCAACATAAATTGTGTTAGCAATAAACGCTACAAAGGCTGGTGCGACAAGCGTTTCTATAAAGAAATTATGAATAGTGGATTGTACAGCACTGGTTCGCACCTTTGGTTCACGATCGCCATTCTTCCCGCAGCGGTAATGAGCCCTCTAAATCAAACAATAGCATTAAACTGTCAATACGGCCTCGATAACACCTCGCCGTTTTCTTTTGCACACGGAATTATGGCTATAAATCTATGGGAGGCTCGTTTACACCCTACGATTGGTCTTCGATCGCGACGCTCGCGTTTCGTCATCAGCATATCAGCCAATATCCACTGCTTAACAAAGACTTCCCTCATATATTTCCACAATTGTATCGTCACTTTGGGGGGAATTTTTCAGTACTCGCCACGTTTGGCATGGGTTGGTTACTATTCCACAGCGGAGCCGCTGCTGTTCATTCCTTCGGTTTAGAGTCCCTTAATCACCTTTTACAACATCCACGCGAGGAGATGGGGTGGTACTATATTTTTGATCCAGATACCACTCGAATACGGAACGCTCGCATTTCATCATCATCATCATATCAGCCAAAGGACCTCCACTGCTGAACAAATGCCTTTCCCTTAGAACTCCATAACGAGTGGTTACATGCCGCTCGTATTTAATCGTTATCAATTGCTTTGATTACGTATGTATAAATGTCACTGCGGTTTACTTATTCCGACGTCATTTTTAAGATACCCTGATGCAGCGTACTGCCCGAAACGTGATCAAAAGGAATACAGGCAAGATGGTTACACGCAATAAAGAAAGTTGTTGGAGGCAGCTTTTACGAAGTGGTCCGCACCATGGAAGATAGCACATAACTTGAAGACGATTACATATGGTCGCGATTCTCACTTGTAAGGCAATGATGTACAATACTTACAATACAATAATTATTACAATTCGTAGGAAGACGAAGAGGCGGGAAAGCTTGAGAAGACGTTTCGGTCTAGATCCAGTGTGGAACATTCTTTTTTATTTTGCCCAGCTCGTCCCGCAATCTTCTTTGAAGTCTGCCATGACGCTGCCTCAACATCAAGATTTCCCTCTTAATTGACATGGAAAGATCTCACTAGATCTCTCGCTACGCTCCATTAGACATGTAACGAAGTTCCACTGTTAAAGTAGTAGTTTTGGTATAGACCTGACCCACATCAGCCTGTAAAAGTCCACTGCTGGACGTGGGGTTTCCGAGGATCACTGTAATGAGCGGTCATAGAGGATATTACGTTATCACGACGATTGGCCGACGGGATTCGTGATCACAGTCTGTTGTTACTAGCTCACGAGAGAATGTTACTGCCCATTCTCTGGATATCAACCATTAGCCGTCTTTTCCTACACCCACGGGAGGAGAGAGGGGTCTATTCTTTGCCAGGAACTACGTGGAAGACATAGAATTGACCCATGGCTTTTTCCTGCAGTCGTGTTTCTAAATGCAGGGCAACTTGACTGATATATTATACCCCAAACTTGTGTCCGTTAGCGGCTTTAATGGAGCAAGAGACTTGCGAGTACCCTTAAGAGCTGAACTTGTGTTATGATTCATCCGGATCACAAATGTTCATAGTCCAGATTGAAGTTTAGCTGTGGGAATTGCGTTCCTTATTTATGGTATAGACCACAGGCGATTGTCACCCTCGCTACGTTTATATAACTATTCTCGTTGGCGTCTATAGCCTAAAGCGGTTTACCGTAGATAATAAACAATAATCAGAAACGTACTGCTAGCTTGTCCTAATTGTGCTTTAATAATAGGTTGAATATTGCTAGTTTTGAAGCTGAAGTTTTTGTGTAGTGTGATTTTGGTGTATGTTTCACAGCCCTAAATAAATAATAATAATAAAATTAAGTTATATATTTCAGGCAAAGCACAGTAGTTTAACATTCATATACTCTATACCGCACATTATTATAATAATAATATTATATATCGACATGTGGGATGTGGACTCTGCAATCATTGTGCCGATAGTTGTAACAGCCAATGGCCTCATTGCCAAGAGCCTCGACCACCATCTAAAGAGGCTCTCGTTAGGTGGCTGGATCAAGGGCCTGCTACAGAAAGTAGTAATCCTCGACACGACACGTATAGTGAGGAGGTTCCTCTCTCTGGAGCCCTAACCACCGGTAGCTTGGAGCCTGTGCCCGCTGGTTGGTTGGTTGTTGGTCTCTATTTTTTATATTTTTAAATGTATGTGTTTTTGTTTTTTACTTCTACATATATTTAAAAATGTAATGTATATGAAAGTATCAGAAATAAAGGAATAATAACACAACATGAAAATTCACTAAATTAATATTTTAAAAGTTAAAATAAGTACATTTATGTCCAGTCGATCTCTTTCGACTTTCTCGATTTTTAATCAAATTGAAACATTTAGTGACCATGTAAATGGTGCTGAATACAGTGGTCATGGTGCTGTTATTACATTTAATTAGTCTTCGATGAAATGATGCTCGAAGCCTACGCATTAGGGCATAAAAATCTTCGACCTGGTTCTAAGTTCTTGCCTAATTAAAGATATTGACAGGTAAATACCTAAGAGTTCAAAGTAGGTCCAGTCTCACAATATGTACAAATTACTTTATTACATTTAGATACCAAATTATAAGTAATTTACAAGTCGTGTGATCTTATAATTGTTAGTGATTATCATATTGTGTAAACGAAGTTAAAGTTATGTATTTTGGTCGTAGGGCACAAATCCGTCTGACATTTGGCGCTAGCCGCAAATGACTGTCTAAATTATGCAGTTAACTTCTTATACTAGGTTTGTGCTTACATAACTTGATACCTTTACACTTTCGACCTTTTAGCTATAATTGTTTTGTTTTCATGGGGCGTCGGAATTGTTTGCTCATTATTTCATCAGTGATATTATGACATTATTAATTAATGGAGCTATAACAGGTAGGTACTTGCAAATCTTTGAATATTATATGTAAATAATTCTCCCAAGCTGTATTTAACTGGACGAGACACTTAATTTTTTATAATTAATATGTGGTCACCTTTCTCGCCGTGGAGGCAGTGACAGCGTAGTGGTTGAACATTTGCCTTCCATACTGGAGGGTCTGAGTTCCATCCCAGCCCGAACCGCAGACTTTTTTGGGTTCATGTGCGGATCAGGATTTAATTATCACTTGCGTTAATGGTGAAGGATAATATCGTGAGGAAACCTGCACACCTTTTTTATTTGTTTTTAGGGTTATTGGTAATCCTACTGGTACTTCCTCCGCCCCGGGGAAGGACGAAGGGGCATGTCGGACTCCTACCGGCTAAAACCACTAGGGCAGTCATCTTTGGCACCTAAGGGGTCCAGGTCCTCGAGGAACCTGCGCACCTGAGAGGGCTCCAAAATGTTCTCAATGGTGCGTGTATTCTGCCAACCGGCACTAGGCCTGCGTGGTGGAATTAGGGCTAACCTTTCTCATCTTGAGAAAAGGCCAGCGCCCAGCAGTAGGACAGTAATGGGCTGATTATGAGCCTTTCTCCATACTGCAATAATAAATATTAAGAATAAGTATATAAGTAATTTATTACATATACATTCATATGTAATAAATTACTAAAAAAAAAAATCTTTAAACCTTTAGAGTTAAATGAAATTTCTTGTATAATTAACAACATATAAAAAAATGGTATAGCTTTACAGGTGTATCTTAATAGGTGGTAGATGTTCAGTTAGATAGGTACAACCGCTAGTTAATCGCCACTAAGCAGTATTGTTTCAATTATAAATATTGAATGACACTGTATATGTAGTGAGTTTACTGGACATAATAGACTAATAAACAACTAATGGCTCTAGGTGACGAGCGTAGTGTGGTACTACGCATATTGTGTATTACAGTAGCAATAGTGTATTTATTATTGTGTATATGTATTTCACGTATAATCCACTTTGTTTCCACATACCTGACGTGTTAAATTGTAATATCACTTTTTTAAGAGTGTCTATGGAGTTTCTTGCCGGCTTCTTCTCCACAAGATCAACTTTTCCGAACCGTGCACCTTAACTTACTAACGGGCCTATATGAAAGAAAAACTTTGACTTTGACTAGTTCTGGGTTTGAGCATTACAATTATTTTTGCAGGCGTGACCTATACCACCAGGCGAATGACTTGCAAGTCTCGTGACGGGGTTAGGAAGAGAAAATATCAACAATTATTGTTGGTAACAAAAACATTAAACTACGCAAATACGAAACTCCTCTGTATCGAACAGAGATCGAACAAAACGTTACAAAGTCAATGCAATGTCGTAGCAGCGAAGGGTTGAAGATAAATACGTACAAGGGGCCGGGAGGTCGGCTATCGCAGATAAACAGGGGGTTAGCAATTTGTACGACTATACAAATGCGCAACTGTACCGGTGGAGCGATGGACGGGGTGCGGCTTCGACTCCAACTACGCTTAGGAATTTGACCGATTGGTATGTATTTGTACTTGTTTTATTTGGAACTTAAAACTTTAGATAATAGCAAAACATTTTAGATCAGCATATCGCTCAATTTATCCAACACCGTCACTATCCAATTTTTTTCGTAAAATCAGTATTCTGTTTTATCAATACGCAATAAACTTCCCCGATGCGCCGTGTGGTGCCGGCTAAGAATACCACCACCCCAGTTTATCCCGTGGGTATCGTAAAAGACGACTATGAGATTAATCGGAGGATGGGCAGAAGCGTCCTTCGAGTACATTTATAACTCAACTGCGATAGCCTACCTGTCTGCCAAGCGTGACGATTATGCCAAAACCCACACCAGTCGGTGTGACAATCTTTGGAGGCGGCTTCTGGCCAGCATTGGACGTTTTTCGGTTGAAATGATGATGATGATGAATAAAAATTTGCATTGACCCGATTTGGTTTTGAATAAAACTGCTACAGTGCAGTTTGTGCAGGGGAACCATTCCATTTTATAAACTACTGTAACTGATACAATTTCGACTGTATCGACTTTTTAGTTACAAACTTTCTATTGCTATATAAGCATATGTTTCTTAATTAAAGTTTTCTTTTTTTTTATTAAAGAGCGGTTGTCGATGCAAAGGTTTAATTATGTATTGGAAAATAGAAAGATTATCCGTGTGGTTCCCGTAAAAGAATATACCACGCCTCTCCTTCCATGGGTGTCTACTAAAAAGTTTACTACTCCGTTTACTAAAAAGCGATCAACAATCCGTCTGTCAAGCGTGGTGGTTATGGCAATAGCTTACTGCAGTGATCATAGGGAGGTCCATGTTTAGCAGTGGCCGATTACGGGCGGATTTGCCTTGGATTGGATTGCTTTGGATTGCCGTGTGGTGCCGGCTCAGAATGCCACCACCCCATCTCCTCCCATGGGTGTCGTAAAAGTCGACTAAGGGATTAGTCGGAGGATGGGCAGCAGCGTCCTTCGAGTACATTAACAACTCAACTGCGATCGCCAACTCGCCTGCCAAGCGTGGCGATTATGGCAAAACCCCCCAATGAGCTCAAAACACATCCATATCGGTGGTTGTGATGATCTTTGGGGGAGGCCTGTGTCCAACAGTGGACTTCATTCGGCCGAAATGAAAAAAAAAAAAATGATGATTACGGGCGGATGTGTGTGTGAAAAATAGATAGTATTAAAAACAGATAGTACAAAAAGTTTGGATAGTGACGGTATTGGATTAAATGTGCGATGTGTCAACTAACAGAGTTGAAACAAATTATGAAAATTGCAGAAAGCGATTTCACTGACATAATATTTCATCATTTCGGGCGAATGAAGTCTACTGCTGGACACGGGCCGCCCCCAAAGACACCACAACGACCGATATGGGTGTTTTGTGGGGTCATTGGGGAGTTTTGCCATAATTGCCACGCTTGGCAGATGGTTCGGCGATCGCAGTTGAGTTGTTAATGCACTCGAAGGACGCTGCTGCCCGTCCTTTACGACACCCACGGAAAGAGATGGGGTGGTGGTATTTTGAGCCGGCACCACACGGCAATCTTATAACATCAGCCAAAGGTCATCCACTGCTGAACAAAGATCTCGCCCATACATTTTCACAGTTGTGCCACCTTTTGTGCTAAGCGGTCCCCGATGTCTAAAATAAAACATTACTTATCTTTACTGGTCGTAGGTCTCTTATTGCAAGAGTCTAGGTATGTAGGTACCACCGCAGTTCCAGATATACTGCCGCTAAGCAAAGTGTGTGTAAACCTTAAGCGTTATTGTGTTCCCGTTTGAAAGGCACTGTAGCTAGTGAAATTACTTACCATATGAGTCGAAATAACTAATATCTCGACGCAACATGCGCAGGGTGGTTCCACTTAGGACTAATCCTGGGTAATATTACACTTTTTATGGCGTGATGCTTACCACCAGACGAATGCTTAGTCCGTTTGACACCAGAATGTATAAAAGAACAACAACACACAACAACAAGTTTTCATCGTGGCGGATGTTATTAAAATATAAGTTGTTATTTTCCTATTGATTACGTTATAATACAGGGCAAGACGGAAAGGGGAAGATTATTTGGACACATTTACTGTCCTATTAATAAAAATGGCGTATTCATAACTTACTCCGATGTTACACTTGGACTAGTTAATTCCGGAGCAACCAAGTATTAACTTCATTTTTACAATGGTATGAATAAACATGGAGTAACCTTGGACTAACAATACATTCCTTAGGATTAATGCGTGCGGTATGGCAACCCTGTCATTTTAAAAGTAAAAAGCGGATGAATGAATGAACATATTGAACTCAATGCTAATTGATAACGATAGTATTGACAGTGACAGACTGTTAGACAGCCAATATTTTTAGTTTGACAAAGTGAGTACTCGCTGTTTGGTAAACGTGTGGACATAATACGATTATTGCCGTTTCGTAGAAATTGGCATTTAATTACTTTTATTATTATTTGCACCTAGAATATGAGTATAACAAACAACATTTGTAAAACGGAGATAGTAGAAGATTGTTGGCCTACGAAATTGTTATTGAATATTAAGTATATTTACTTCTCCACGGGCCCATGTTCTTATTGCAGAACTTTCAGATGGGGTCCCCACCACAACATTTAACCGTGTCAATAATGAAAACGGCAGTAGACCGAGAAAATCTGCACTTAGATTAAATTCAGCTTCTTGAAGTTCCTCCAATGGATCCTTCTATTCTATTCTATTGTTGGCTCCCACGGGCTCAGCATTAGCCGAACGCACTTCGACCCTATTGGATCCATTGTGCTGCCCAAAGCCCTGCACTACTCCTCCGCTGGCAAATCCAGAAGTCCCTGTAGGTACTTCGCAATCATACCTGCCTGGAGCCGTGCAAAATCATCAGGCAATGGATAAGCCACTCCTAGATGTTTTGCCCTACGTCTTCCCAGAGCGTCTCAGCTGCACAAAATGTGCTGCATAGACTCTTGATTGTCCATACAGAATCTGCATGTATCCGTTGTGCTGAGCTTCATTCTATGGAGGTGCTCCTTGGTGCCGAAGTGGCCTGTCATTGCACCTATATAGTGCCTTAAATGGGTTTTGGTAAGATTTAATAGTCTCTTACACCCGTTTAGTCTTGTGCTGCAGAAAGTTTTGGAATGGTTTAGGCCTCTCGCTTGCCTCCATTCTCTGACATGTTCCTTATCAGCAAATGCATGTAATGCCAGTTGGTAGGTACCCTGAGGTATTCCTACGAAAGGCTCAGGGCCAATGAACTGCTTACTCGAGCCTGCCCTAGCTAGTTGATCCGCTTTCTCGTTACCTTCAACACCTTCGTGTCCAGGTACCCAGATAAGCTTTACGTTATTGTGTTTTCCTAGTTTGTTTAGTAAGATAACACCTTCCTTGACTAGTTTCGAGTTTACTTTAAAGGAGATTAATGCCTTTAGAGCTGCTTGACTGTCACTGAGTATGTATACGGTTTTTTCCTTCACATTCCTCCTTAGCATTTCTTTAATGCTGACAATTATAGCATAGGACTCCGACTGGAAAACCGATGTATATTGCCCCATGGATTGACTGATATTGCAGTCATTTGACCAAATTCCTGCTCCCGTACCTGATTTCATTTTAGATCCATCAGTATACCAAATGAGATGAGCAGTGTCATTTATGGGCTTGAGTCCTCTCTGCCACTCTTCCCTTGTGGGTATATGTACGCTGTATCTCCTATTGAACATATAGACTGGATTGTCAGCATCACATGTCATGTCCATTAAGTCATCCAGTTCTTTCACAGGATCCAATGATGTGTGTTTTGTGCAGGGCTTGTATCGATTCCACGCGCCTGCCCTTGCAAGTCTATAATGAGATTTTCTTGCCTCTGTTTGTATGTGAATATGAAGTGGTTTAATGTTCAACATCCACTCGAGTGCCATAGTAGGCGTGGTTTTAAAGGCTCCAGTGATGCCCATGCAGGCTACCCTTTGTACCTTCCTTAAGGTGTCTTTGCAGGTTTGTAACAAAGTTCTCGTCCACCATACTGCGCTGCCATATGTTAGTATTGGCCTCACCATCATTGTGTATATCCAGTATATGACCCTGGGTTTGAGTCCCCACGTCTTGCCATAGGCTGAACGGCACATATTGAACACTCTTAGGGCCTTTTTAGTTGCATTTTCAACGTGAGTACGCCACGTTAGTTTCTTATCCAGTGTTACACCTAGATACTTTACCTCCGTGGCCCATTCGATTTTAGTGCCGTACATTTTTAATTCCTTGAGTCCACTCAGGTCTGCTTTATTTGTGAACGGCACTAAAACAGATTTGCTTGGATTTGTGGATAGGTTGCTCCCATCACACCATCCCTCTACTTTGTCCAAAGCCTCCTGTAGCAGGTCCGACACAGTGTTCGGGAACTTGCCATTTACTTGTATGACTATGTCGTCAGCATACCCTACTGTATGGAATGGTCCTATGTTTAGTTCCACCAAAAGAGAGTCTACCACAAGGCTCCATAGTATTGGGGATAAAACCCCTCCTTGTGGGCAGCCCTTCGTCGCTTTTACAGCTATCTTGTCTCCCAGTAGATTGGCTTGGATAATCCTGCCCTGAAGCATAGTATTTGTCCATTTTATTATGGTGGGTTCTATGCCATGTCTCTCTGCAGCAGCACTTATTGACTTAAAGGTCGTCCTATCGAACGCACCTTCAATATCTAGAAATGCTGCTGCTGAGATCTCTTTAGTTGCCAGAGCCCTTTCAGCTCTGTCTACTACATAATGTAGTGCTGTTTCAGTTGATTTACCTTGTTGATACGCACATTGCATTTTGTGTAGTGGTCTGCGCTTGAGCGCTCCATCTCTAATATGCCTGTCGATCATCTTCTCTAGAGCTTTAGGAAGAAGGATGTTAAGCTTATCGGCCGGTATGATTTAGCATCCTCATAATCTGCTTTTCCCGGTTTGGGGATAAAGATCACCTTAACTTGTCTCCAGACTGTCGGGACATACCCAAAGGCTATGCAGGCCCTGTACAGTCTGCAGAGGTGAGGTAAGATAATGTTTCTGCCCTCTTGGAGTAGGATGGGATAGATTCCGTCCGGTCCAGGGGACTTATAAGGACGGAAACTTCGTATTGCCCAACGTATTCTATCCGCGTCAACGACCGACAATGGATCCTTACAAATTTTATAAAATTTCACTCGCCTCAATGAAATCCGGATTCCAATTATTCTAACTTCATTAATTTCATCTATCACCCTCAAGTCGTCAATATAATAATCTCTATCCATCTCGTGTCACGATTATCGAATCGAAGGCATACGAATTAACAAAACAAACGTGCGTAAATTAGGTAGTTTGCAAAAATTTCAAAATGCCAAAATATGTAACACAGCGAGTCTATGCTTAATCAGTCCTTAAACTATGTAGCGCCAAGGATCAACTTTTATTCTGAGAGTAGAGTCGGAATAGTCTACTCTTATTACTCTGTTTATGAATACTGAATTTTGTTACTATCGACTTAATACTTGGAGTAAAGTTTATCTTGGTTTAGTCCACGTTTATTAATAAGGTAGTTAAAGTTTTAGTTATTAAGCGTCAGATAGTACATGGGTGGTCAAAAAGTCTTGTTGTGCATATTAAAAGAACGCCAAAAGCTGATACGTTGACCTTTATTGAACTTTATTCATTTTAAGAAGAGTAAGTCACGCCGCGTCCTTGTCCTTGCCAGTGTTCAGCAGTGGACGTCTTTTGGTTGTTATGATGATGATGATACCTTTTTTGTTATCGATATATGTGGCCTTAGCGACCCGATGGTGTGTGTCATGTTGATATTATAAAAACTTTGCAATAGTAAGGATGTAAATATCAAAATGCATTTATTTCATACCTTTATATACATCTCTACGAGTACGAGTATATGTGTACATGTGTATATTTTAAACTTGTCATGGTAAGGTGAAATGGTGTATTTTTGTAGTTTTTGCCTAACACCATATAAATGTATACTCGGTAATATTTCAACACCACAATACAACAGAAATAGATCTTCATTTTTGTTTACCCATTATGCCAGTACTGATAATTTTAATAATTGTTGTTTTTAAATTTCCATGTTCCTCGATCTGTGTATTATCTATACTATTATAATAACGCTTAAAGGAGGACAAGGGATATTATATGAAAACATCGCTTCACAAGTCCGTGTTGTGTCCGGATTAAGAATATAGCGCCACTCCTCCGCCTACCGTGGATGTCGTAAAAGGAGACTAAGGGTCATTAAACCAGAGGGATGGGCAGCAGCGTCCATTCTGTGGAAGTCAAACTGTACTCACCAACCCACCTGCCAAGCGTGGTGAGTACTGACAAATTTCCTACAGCCTTCGTTTTGAGGTAATCGAACACCGTATCAACCATTTTTAGAAACATTGTCCTTTTGTCCGAACGCTCATAACGTAAAATACAGTATACGGATTTTTTATGGGATTTTAATACAGGATTATTTATAGGGGTAGATCATTTATAGTAAATATATATCTTAACGAAAGCTGCTTAATATCTTAGGTAGAACGGTTCATCATCATCATCATCATATCAGCCACAGGACGTCCACTGCTGAACAATCCTTAGATCCCTTAGATGTCCACAACGAGCGGTTACATGCCACCCTCATTCAACTACTCCCAGCGACATTCACCAGATCGTCTGTCCACCTCGTTGGAGGTCGTCCGACGCTGCGTTTTCCGGTGCGCAGTCTTCACTCGAACAGCAGGTAGAACAGTTGCACGAATATAAATATAAAATTAAAACCATAAGGCCTTTGTTCCTTATAAATACCCGATTTACGTACCACTAACATATGCAATACGCAGGTATTAATAATAAGAGCAGTCTTGCATACTAAAACTCGAAGATGTATTCGTACCCCCACTTCCAATAAACCACCAGTGACACAACGTCGAGAGCCATCTAATCCTCATTGGAAATGTTCAGAATAAACACAGGCAGCTCATTAATCACGCTGAGCCACCAAACTTTCTCTATTCAACTGAGACTCCACCTGACTCGGATATTTTCTTTTAACTTTTAAGCTTTGTTCAAAACTTTTGATGGACTCGGAGTTTTAAGTAAGTTGAATAGTAATATATCTTGTGCTGCTGGAGAACTCCGCTTTATTGTGTTATCAAGTGATGCTGCTAGCAATTTGTGATACGGTTTATTTAAAATATGAAGATGTTTTACTAAAGTGATGTTAGATTATTTTATAGATTAGCTGTCTGAAGAAGTTCACGCAATGGTTTTTTTTACTTATAATAATAGAAATATTTTATAAAACAATGTCTTTTGATTCAATTTATAAGTCAAAAGTCTCTTTTTTTTTTCCGGTGCGCTTCTGCATGCGCAACGCGCCTTCCCATTCGGCAACGTGTCCCCACAGCTTTGCGCCATATTGGAGCAACGAGTGCACCGTCTCAAAATAGCATGCTCGCACTTCCCTCACAGGAACCACTGGTGATCCGGCCTACGGCAAAACACGGAGTACCTAATTTTCATCATCATCGTAATGCCCATTTAAGATCTTGTATATGTCAATCAGGTCTCCACAGTCTCTGCGATCCTTTAAGGTTGTGAGCTTCAAAACTTCCACGCGTTCCTCATACGGTCGTCATTTTAGTAGTCGTGGTATTTTAGTGAAGCTGCGCTGAACCTTTTCCAGGAGTTCAATATCCTTAACAAAATAGGGGCTCCAGTCTTGAAATGCATACTCTAGGATAGGTCTGATAACCGTTTTATGGATCTGAAGCATCGTTTCCGGTGTCAAGACCCCAAAGGCTTTCCTACGAGGTAGATAAGGCTTTTATTATATTTGTAGCAGGTTGAAAATTAATATTTTTGTTCTGTCTGTATTTAACTGCTGGTATGCCTGTAGGTATACTCACAATTATGTCCTCTGTTTCACGCTCTTCTCCATTTTAATCGTTGTAATGTGTTCTTCCGTGCGGTTTCAGATTAAGAATAAAACACCACTCCATCTCCTCCCGTGGATGCCGTAGAAGGTGATTAAGGGACTCGAAACTCAAAAACCCCATCATTGGAAGGCCTTTTGTGGACCAGTAGCTGTTCTGCGCGCACTAACCCGCCTGCCAGGCGTGGTGAGTAATCACTAGATTGCTGATGTCTGATGACGGTTTATACTTATCGTCAGGTAGGCAAAAGGAAGTTAGCGGTGACATTATCAAAAATCATTAATTTGCTCGCCAAACGTGGTGATTATTGTAATGTCCATTACAGCTTTTATCATTATACTGGTTCTTTCGGGCGGATACATTGCAATCCCCCAGAGGGGTGACTGCTTTACAGTCATCCCCTCCGAGAGACCAATGGGTGGCTCTAATCCACCCATTGGTCTACTGTAGGCCTAGACTTTGCTTAACGACTGCCGTCTAATGACAATAACTGGAACCGACGATTTCACGTGCCCTCCGAAGCACGGAGACGCTCAGTTCAAATACCACTATTCGGTCACCCATCCACAGATAGACCGTGCTTAGTGATGCTTAACGTCACCGATCGTTTACGGATTAGTGATTGCAACTGGCTATGAGCACTTCCAGATCTGCAGACACTTTGTGATGAACTATTAGGAGTACCGTAAGCAGTAGAAATATAAAATAATTGGTCTACCACACTGTACTTATTGAAAGCTTATGTAACCACTAAACATAGGTTTGCAACAAAGATTCGCTTACAGCTGTGTAATCAATTTTTTAATTCAGTTGTAAAACAAAAGCCTTTTAGATACACAGCTATTGGCATAACAGATAATTGAATAATCCAATTTCAATTTCCAACGGCTAATGGAAAATTGTACAATTTAATAAACAATACTATTATAGATTTGTATTATAATGAGACAATGTTTTATCGAAGCGCTCGGAGAGCTCACCGCAGCATTAACCATGTACCTAATTCCATTAGGTAAGCGCCATTTCAATCTAACTCGGAATTAGTTCCACCTTATTGCCGACTTGAGAATTTTTATCACAGCGAAAGCAATCAGAGCGCCAATAATTTCCCTCATAATGACTCGGCGGTCGTAAAATTTGAGCATTGCGCCAAAATGGTGGCACATTAAAATTCTCTCCCCATCGTTATAACTGGAGTTAGCGGCGGGCACCGATCCGCCGACGATCGGGACAATCGGCATTTCCATCTCAATCGGCCCCCGCCCGCTTCGCTGCCCCTCCGCCGTTAGTTTTCTTTTTTAAATCGCGCGTTAAGGATTTGGCGTGAACGCGTGAAGGGTTTCCTGCCACCCGCACCTTTCCTGATCGCCGCCTCCTCATATGTCCTCGTCGATATTGCAATACGATTTAGTAGCGCCCGAGTTGCTTTCTCTTCGGATGTCTGGCATTTACATACAATATTATTCCAATCATCAACTATTGTTTGTTTTTAGGGGCTATTTCTACGACAATGCTTTTATTACATAATATTACTTGAACTATTTAGGTACAATATTTGCATACCTACTACATAAAAGTATTCTAGAACTCATCAACCAAACAAAATCTTTTTCTTGCTTCATGCTTCAAGTGTCTGAATACTTACTAAGCACTCATTTGTCAAGTGTAAGTACATTTTAGCAAAACTTACAAAATGAATCCAATGAGAGATATCACAAGTAAAAATGTTGTATTTCACCTGCCGCGACCTTGCCACCTTGGATTTTGTAACGTTAACTTAGTTTGTTGTTACAAACTTTCTAACTACGAGTTAGACATGACACTCGAGTAATACAGGCAATAAGGGCTAGGGAATTACGTCATCAATTTCTTTATAGTCGTGGAACGGAATAAATAGAAGCACTCGAACTTTTTATGACTTATACGTAAGATGTGTTGTGAGATAGTATCGTTATGCCATTTAGCATTGCATAGTAACGGTAATCATACATCTATTTTTCGGCTATAAATTGGGCTCAGCAGTTGCTGAATAGCGCCTCGACCCTTGTGGATATTTTGTGCTGACCTTCGCCCTCTACTCCGTTGCTGGCACATCGAAGAGTTTTTGTAGGTATCCTCCGATTGTGCCAACATGGAACTGCGCGTAATCATCCGGTACAGGTTAAGCTGTTCCCAGGTGACTCGCACTAAGCCTAGCAAGAACGTCGCAGTCTCACAGTATGTTTGACTCTTTTTATTCCTGCAGAATCTTCCTGTATCCACAGTGCTCAGTTTCATTCTGTGGAGGTGTGCATTAGTACCGAAGTGCCTGTGCACCTAAAAAGTGTCTTAACTGTGATCTGTTTAAGTTTAATCATTTCACTCTGCAGTTTTTCTTGTGTTAGAGACGATCTTGAAGTTGTTTTAGGCCAACAGTATTCATTCATACTTATATAAGTTAAACGTTTCAAAATCTCGCATCTACCTTCTATAGGTACTTGTTTTATAAACGACTATTGCCGTGTGGTGCCGGCAAATGCTAAGCAAATGTAAATATATATAGTGAAGTTTTCAGGGCGACAGCGGACAACACTAGGACTTTAAATAGCGTAACAAAGCAGACTGATGCATTTACTTAGCAGTCGGCTGAACAGATAAATAGAAATGTAAATAATATTTGCCTGCATAGGAAAACGAAAAAGGCGAAATTTAATTGGGAACTATAACTACCAATTCCGTATAGTTCCCGGCAAAGCATAGAAAGAAAGAAAGAAATAAATTTATTGTGATCGCACACGACAACTAAAAAAATACAAAAAACAACACAGAATGTTGCAAAAAATATAAAAATAAAATTAAAAACATGCTAACAGTTTTTAGAACATGCTAACATTGCTCGTAGAACTGATGGCCGTTGGGGCAAAAAGGTTCTCGAATGGAGACCGCGCACTGCAAAACGCAGCGTGGGACGACCTCCAATGAGGTGGACAGACGACCTGGTGAAGGTCGCTGGGAGTCGTTGGATGAGGGCGGCATGTAACCGCTCGTTGTGAAGATCTAAGGGGGAGGTCTTTGTTCTGCAGTGGACGACCTGTGGCTGATATGATAACAGATTTTTTGTGTGAGAAATCAGAAAAGGCTCCTACCTCGGCATTGAGTTGGTCGTCCGATAGGACATAAACCGGTTTCCATCCATGGGTGTTGCAAAGGTCGACTAAGGATTGATATCAAGGGCTGCAGCATCCTCCCGTGTGCTAGTAATAAAATACTACGACCACCAATCTACCTGCCATGCGTAACCGGCTAACCGCTCATTATAGTGATCGTTGGGCGGCCCATGTACTGCAGTGTACGTTTACAAGCTGATGTGTGTGTACTGCTTGTTCCGGTAAATCTTACACAGGGTACTCAATAGTCGTTTCATCATTTCAGCCGAAATACTGTTGTCCACTGTTGAACAGAAGCCCTCCCCAAAGATTGCCACAACCATCGGTTTGGGTTTGTGTTGTGTGCTCATTGGGGTGTTTTACCATGCCACGCTTGGCGTACAGTCACTGCTGCCCATCCTCCGGCTAATCCCATAGTGGATTTTACGACACCCGCGAGATCAGATGGGGTGGTGGATTGGCTTTCTGTGCAATGTGTCGCGGGTTCGATCCCCGCACGGAACAAATATTTTTATGATCTACAAACAGTTGTGTCGGGTCTAGGAGTTTGTGCGTGTGTGTAAACTGAACCCACTACACAGGAAAAATGTTAGCGTGGGGACAACGTTAAAAACAAAATAAAAAACCAAAAATAGACATGTATTTCAAGAGTTATGTCTCTTTTTGGCTTGTGATTAAGTAGCGACCACGCAAAACGATTGAGAGTTTCAGTTGCGCTTGCCACGGCTATGCCTAAGATGGGTGCCCACTCCACTTCAAGAACCTTCCGTGCCTGAGATGTCTCGGTTGTTAATCGAATATCTATGACGGTCGTCACGGGCAGGCATTTGTCTAAAACTCTGACAACCGGTCTAAAATATCGGTACAACCCAGTAATTATGTTGCGGAGGTCAGTCACGTCTGGTTAAAATGGAAGCCGACCTCTACCTGTTTGGGAAAAAATTATAAAGATAATGTATAAAATTTGTTTTTACTTTATAATCTTCTAGCACCCTTTACTCGCTATCCCACAGGAACTGTACAATTTTCGGTGATAAAAAGTAGCCTATGTCACTCGCCGGCCTATATATCTCTATTTATTACATGTAAAGTCACGTCGGTCTGTTGCTCCATTGCTGCGTGGAGAAAGGACAAACTAACACACACACTTTCGCATTTATAATATTAGTAGGAATAACAACCTCTCTATACAACTCCCACATGTAAAACTATGTTTAAGATCGCCTACGCGATACAATAACAGCAAAAATTACTGGCTGCAACTATGTCTCATATATGTAAAATAATGCGACCGATATATCCTAACCCCCCAGTGCCAAAGGGTGGTGGGGTGCGTGGAGCTAGAGCCCCGCGAGCGACTTATTCCGATATAATCAATAACTTAGTGAGATCCCCTTTGCATCCAGCCGTGTGACAGTTTCTCCAATCGAAGGGGCTAAGGGGTTGTTTTTTACATTTTTGTTCAAACAGCGTGATTAGAGACGCGGCGTGCGGCTTTTTGAACATGACGTCGTCTGAAGTGGATAGTTTGCGTTCGTTATTTCGTGCTTTTCGGTAATGAATGTTTGCCTCCCGAATTTTGTCTTGTGTCAATGTTTATCTCGTTTTTATTTTGCGTCAGTATTTTTGGTAATGTTGCGTGGTTGCGTAATTTTCCGTGTTCATGTTACTTCTGAGATGATTTTATGGTTTGAGTAACGTGTTTCATTCGTGTACCTTCAAAACCTAAATAGATTTCCAATTTACTTTATCGTATTTGTTCCCTGAGGTTCCTCCTCTGGGTTCGCGGGTGCGTAGATTGGGGAATCTGTGTGCCCACACCGAGCGACCTAAGAGAAGACGGTAGCACGTATGTGGTCACGCGCTGCCGTGGGTCGCTATGGGGATCCTTTACAATCCCCCCGAGGGGGTGACCGCTTTACAGTCACCCTCCGAGATGTGCCTATAGGCGTGGCACCAGTGGGCGGCTCTAGTGTGATCATACGAGGACCTGGAGCCTCCCTTAGGTGCCGAAGATGACCGCTCCAGTGGTTTAGCCGGTAGGCGTCCGGCATACCCCTTCGCCTTTTCTCGGGGCGAAGGAAGAAGAAGAATTTCCACTGGGCACCAATAAAAAAAAGGTAGGTACCACTCCAGTACTAGATATTTGCCGTTGAGTAGTCTGTTTAAACTTTACACATTACTGAGCTCCAGCTAGAAGGGCACTGTAGCTAGTGAAATTACTGGCCACAAGAGATGACAACGGCAGCGCGATGCCACGTGTGACTAGTTATGGGTAGCATTACAATTGTAATATGCAAGCATGATGCTTACCAGCAGTCATTCGATTTGTTCGCATCATCACTGTTTACCATATTATTTACCATGGTTTTACCTCTCGAGGTCCAGTTGCCAAATAATCTGACGGCAAAACTATCGCCCTATTTATATACTGCTCCAAGAAATTCTATATGCATCTATAGCATTCTAGAAACTGATCTAAAAAAGTGGTGGGATTATTAGTAGAACATAGTACCACTCCATCTACATGAGACATCACACTGCGCTCACCAACGCGGGGGGGTGATCATAGGGTGGTCATCTTCGGCACCTAAAGGGGCCTTCAGGACCTCGTATGATCACACTAGAGTTGCTTACTGGTGCCAAGCCTATAGGCACATCTCGGAAGAGATGACTGTAAAGCGGTCACCCCCTCTGTCATAAGGAAGGCGACTGTAAAATGGTCACCCTCCTAGGCACTTTTCGGGAAGGACCGGCCAAAACCACTGGGCCGGCCATCTTCGGCACCTAAGGAGGGCTCCAGGATCTCGTATGATCACACTAGAGCCGCCCACTAGAGCCAAGCCTATAGGCACATCTCGGAGGGGATGACTGTAAAGCGGTCACCCTCCCCGGGGATATTGTAAAGGATACCCCCGAAGCCTCACTGTGCGCTGTGCTGTTGTGCACACGGCGGCGCGTAACCATATGCGCGCCACCTTCTCCTCGTGGGTCGCTCGGTGTAGGCCCAATCTGCGCGATGCTGATGCTGCTCCTACCCTTCGCCCGGGACACAACTACGCTCACACATTGTTGTTAAGACGGGTGACATAGGTAGGACTGTAGTATCGCCCCGTTCAAGCCCTCCACATAGAACTATACTGGCACTATTCCTGAACCTGGGGTTCCTTATAAACCACTCTTAACAGCCGTTACCAGTTAATCCCACCAACACCCCGGGCGATAGCAGTGTTTGTGTAATATTTTGATACCGATGCTCTTGGCATCGTCCGTTAATTACCTTTCCAATGCCCTTCGAAAGAATGAAGAGGGGTCTTGCCTCAAACCTTGTGTCACAGTTATTCAACCCGCCCAAAGGCCTCTACTTTGGCTTAACGACTGCCGTCTAATGACAAGAATCGGGACCGACGATTTTACGTGTCTTCTGAAGCACGGAGACGGATAGTTTAAATACCACAATGTGGTCACCCATCCATAGACTGATTGTGTCAAGCGTTGCTTAACCTTGCCGATTGTTTACCGATCAGTGCGTGCAACTGACTACGAGAGGAGAGAATTAGGAAGAGACAATTGCCTTTTTCTTTTTCGTCGCCGCACTATATGAACCAATATCTACGTAATTTTGAACTTAGAACACCAGCTTACCGCCTAGTTTATTTATAACAATTATAGTGGCCAGATTTACTCGACCGAGTTTCTTACATTGGCCCAAGAACATTTGCGCGTAGTGTGCGTCTGAACCGCTTATTAGGCACACGTGTGCGTCTGAACCGCTTATTAGGCACACGTGTGCGTCTGAACCGCTTATTAGGTATTTATACCGGCCAATATTTGTAGATCTAATGCGGGCTTTCGCTCACCTCTGCGTCAACATATCAATGTTTACACTTCAAGATATAATAATATTTTAAACCTACCACCAATCAAATTACCACCAGAAAAAATATGCTCGTCATATGTATCAGACAAAAGATGGACTGCTGAACAAACCCCTGCCCCATCATAATTTCAGCCGTAAAACATCCACTGCTCGATATATCGCCCTATAGGTCTCCCCATAGATTGCCACAACGACCGATATGGGTTTATATTGTGTGCTCACTGGGGAGTTTTCCCACAATCGCCACGCTTGGCAGCTGGATGGCGATCACAGTTGAGTTATAAATTTACTCGAAGGACGATGCTGCCCATCCTCCGGCTAATCCGGTAGTCGTCTTGTGCGACATCAACGCGAAGAGATCAGGTGGTGCTATTATTGGCAGAATTTAATTATGACTTGTAAACGGTGAAGGAAAACATCTTGAGGAGACCTGCACACCCGAGAGTGCTACAAAATCTTCTCAATGGTGTGTTTATTCCTTCAACCCACAATAGGCCAGCGTGGTAGACTGAAGGCTAACCTTTCGTGAGAAAAGACCAGTACCCGGCAGTAGGGCAATAACTAGCTGATTATGTTGGTGTAGGCCTCTCCCACAATTGTATCGTCATTTTAGGAATTTGCCAGTAGGTACTCACTATGTTTGGCAGGCGGGTCCGTGAGCGCAGCAGAATTACATAGAAGAGACGCTGCTGTACTGTTTATACTCGCATATCTAAATAATCTATAACTATTTTTAGTTTTAATTGGAACTACTCTATTTTACTATGTTCCTTTAACAGATTTTTAGTTCTTTTTATCTTTACTCCATGTTCATGTTGCATGCATAATGAAATAAGAACAGGGGTATAATAATGTCTGTAGTATAATAGATAAGCGTTATATACCCAATGTTTAGTATGAATATTATACAGTATCAGTTTTTTACTACATATTTTGCTGACACCGTAGCCCCCACCAGCAGCGCGTCATTTGTTACTTATAATAATTTAATCTTATATCGATGTGGGGTCCGAATTAAGAATATACTTAGCACTACTTCATGTCTATAAACCAGGGGGATGGGTAGCAGCGACCCTTCTGTGGCACAGTAGCCAGACTGCGCTCACCAACATACCTGCCAAGCGTGGTGAGTTCTGGAAAATGATGACATAATTTTGAAAATTAATTGGGGAGGCTTTTGTTAGCATTGGACGTCCTTTGGCTGATAAAATGATGATAATGAAATTATATAAACAAACTAGCTGCCCCGCCCCAGCTTCAAACAGGCAGGTACATGTAAACACGATTGCAAGACCACCTCCCGGATCCAATTATGAATCTAAACCATCCAGGGACCCACTCAAATATACACGAAAAATTCATCATAATCGGTCAAGCTGTTTAGGAGGAGATCTGTAAGATACACACGTACAAAATAATTATATATACAGGATGTCCAGTAAATAGCACGACATACTGCAGGGGGTGAGAGCTTGGGTCAATACCTACCAAAAAAAACACAATATATGTTTAGCAAAATCTTACGGATTTACAGTAGTACAAAATTTTCCGAAACATCGAAAAATCTCTACCTTGACACAGATTTTTAAGCATCTCGTAATGAAAAATTCCTTTTCTAGTTTTTTTTTATCTCAAATTATTAGTGAATAGTTACTTTACTCATTGTTAAGTCTTTATTCTATTAAAAACTAAAATGTTTTCAAGAAATACAATTTTTATTTACATTTTCACAGTATTGTTTTCTTTTCGAAAATTTTGTACTACTGTAAATCCGTAAGATTTTGCTGAACATATATTGTGTTTTTTTGGTAGGTATTGACCCAAGCTCTCACCCCCTGCAGTATTTCGTGCTATTTACTGGACATCTTGTATAAGATAACTTGAAAATGACGTGAAGTGGCTATTTCTTGATCTTTTCTCTCCGCACTCCAATTTAACTACAACTGCAACTATGGAAGTGTATAAACCGTAAAAATGTTGTACCGTCTTTATTAAGAAAAATATAACATAACAATAAAGAAGCTAGAACAAATTAAGATATGGATAAGAGATTTCTCAGCGAGCTATGGCGTGAGCTATGCTTGGTATGAGGAGATACGTTGAAGAACTAAATTTGCCGATATAGCTGTTAGGATAAGTAAGCTGAAGCATAGCTCGTAGAACTGATAGCCGTTGGGGCAAAAAGGTTCTCGGGTGGAGACCGCGCACTAGATAACGCAGCGTGGGACGCCCTCCAGCGAGATGGACGGATGACCTGGTGAAGCTAGCTGGCATACGTTGAATGCGTGTGGCATGTGACCGGACTTTGTGGAAATCTATGGGGGAGGACTTTGTTCAGCATTGGACGACCTTTGGCTGATATGATGATGATGAAGAGACTTCTTTATGAAATTATCAGTACCCTCGTACTCTACATTCATGTAGAATTCCTTTTTGTGGAAGAAGTTGTAGTGTACATTAATCAATTAATTATTTTATATGTTACATACCTATTTATCGCTTAACTTTTTGTAGCAGTGTCAGATGTCAGTGTCAGCGTGTGTGCGACGTTTCAGCGTAGGCCTAGTAAGACGGAGCCTCAGAGCTGGCGTACACAGGAGACATTTTTCCTTCATCAAGTCCGTGGCTATGTATTGTTCATTTTCATTTTTTTTTTAAAACGTTGCCCCACATTAGCATTGCTCCTGTGTCGTGGGTGCGTTTACAGACATGAATTCCATATACAATACACCCTGACCCGGAACAACTACCTGCAGATTATACAAATATTTGTTCCGTGTGGGAATCGAACCCGCGACCCGGAGCGCAGCAGCCGACTGTATCAGCCATTACACTAACCGTGCCGTCAAAAATTGTAAAAAATGTATAGAGGGGCGCGCACGTTACGACGTGACGTGACGTGACATTTCCATACATATCCATAGAGTTACGAAATTGTCACGGTGACTAAAGTCACACGTGTTTGTTTCCTCAAGTAGGTGGAAAAATAATCTTCACTATCTACCTATGTATGTTTGTCACGGGACAGTCGGAAACGAGATAGACAGACGATCTGGTGAAAGCGTTGGGAGTCGTTGGATACGGGCGGCATGTAAGCGGTCGTTGTGAAAATCTATACGGGAGGCCTTTGTCCAGCAGTGAGCGTCCTTGGGCTGATATGATGATGACGTTTCTCTCCGTTTAGGGATTAACATCCTCTGCAAGATCCTCCTGCTCGTTCTTTGAAAGGCTTACTCAGGGACATGGTGCCGCATGCTTTAGATAATTTTAATCTAAAATGCTATAAAACAGTAGCTGGGGTCTCTCTAGGGCTGCCCTGTAGAAATATATTTCGAAATATGCCCCGGGCGTTCGGTCATTGTATGAGATGGAAGTCAAAACGATTAGGTCAGTAATTCGGAAACAAACGGTGGCATTTTTTTACCATGCTTTGAGTATTAGGGAAAATTAATGTTTCGATATTTTATTTTATGTTACCTGACCAACATTTGCTTTCTTTTCTACTTTTTATTTTTTTAAGGTAATTGCTTTTAAAACGTAGTCTTTTTCTTTTATTCTCAGCGAGGGGTGAAAACTATTCGTAAACTATTCGGTGCTCAAAAAGTATTAACTGTTTCGTAGGGATTATGCGACTTTCATCCAGTATCCTGCCCTCTGTGTAAATCCGTAGTCTTAATCGCTTTCATTTTACTAGTTCAATAACGTTTACTGTGAAATCCAGCAGTTGTAAGATACGATTTTCAGAACACACGGAATATGATTGCAAATGGATAACGAAATAAGGTTGCCTCGCTGGCCTTAGCTTTCTCGTGTCTAATGTTAGAGCAACAGATGTACGAGTTTATCTGTTAATATGGTTAAAGCTTAGTGCGCAATAAATATGTCTTTTGAGAGACATTGTCTTTTACGGTTGGAGCAGTGGCTGATACAGTCGACTGCTGCGCTCCGGGTCGTGGGTTCGATTCTCGCACGGAACAAATATTTGTATGATCTGGAGTAGTTGTTCCGGGCTTGGGTGTGTTATATGTGGAATTCATGTCTGTAAACGCACCCACGACACAGGAGAAATCCTAGTGAGGGGTAACGTTTCTTTATTTGAAAAAAAAACAAAATAAAAAATCTATTCATGTGCGCTTCATTGTGGGTAGAGCCAAAGTGTGGAACTCCTCGCCTGCGTCTGTTTTGCTGCTACCTGTTATAAGTAAAAGTAAGACGGAATACGCCACTTATAAGTACGCTCGTTCGATTGTTCCACCTCATCCATCGCTTTCCATCAGGCCAAAATGACGCCAAGAGCAGACACGTTTATGAACCAAATACAATCATTTATACTTACTTACTTACTTACCAAGGTTTCAGTTTTCAGCATTCGTAGATTAATTGAACGTACGACTTCAGCTTCATATCTGTTAGGCTCCGATACAAACCACACGGGTTGGTAACGGGGTGACAGCGGCGTGGTGGCCCGCGCAGCTATGCTTTAATGTTCTGACATGGATGAGCAACGTCACTCAGAAAGCGGTGTGGTAGCCGTGTCTGCCCACGCTATTACCGTCCTCTACAGATATGCGTTCTATGTAGCCGAGCGTTCACAAACAGTATAATTGTGTGCCAGTCATTTATTTTCTTTGGTGTAGCAGTTTTTATTCAAAAGAAGTATGTGTCTTGGTGCGGACAGGGTTGTGCTACTTAATATGATACCAAATCTCTTTTGAGTTCACTATGTTAACTGATTTTCAACTTGGTTAAAGTTTCCGTGAGACCTACTAACATGTTTTTAAGTTACCAATATCTATGGAATTTCATCTTGTAATTTACTATTCTTTTTATTCATCATAAAGGTTTTCTGTAATGTGTAAAATATACCTTATTGAAATCTCATTTTTGATTTAGGTATTTGATTTATTCTTTATTAGTAGATGGATTATTGTCAATAGACGGAATAATTTCAATAATGAGCATGTCAAGATTTACTTTGACGTTAATTTTATATTGTTTTGACACTAATTCGAACAGTTTACTCGACATGTTAATACTTAAAAGGTTCAATATTACTCACTTGCTCGACTTAATTGAGCTGTCGTTCTGTCTATAAGTGTATGACAGTCGTGCAATTGACATAACTAACCAGTTTATTCGATCGTCAGCTCTGACTTTGAATAATATTTGTATGTGTTATTTATTCAACATTCAGTATTTGATACTACTTTTTAGATAATTTTTTTCTCTTAAGTTATTATTAAGAATTTTTATACAAACGTACATGCCAGCCTCATGGTAACTTATTACAAATAAACTAAAACGTAATGACGCAAACTTCAATATATGTATTGTAAGCAGTCTCAGATTTAGGTGTCTGGAATATATAGTGAAACAATCATGCATATGTAACTACTTTAACAAATCCTCTACGTTAGACTGAAAATTAGCACACTTCGATAGTAGAAGACATCGCTAAGGTTTTACATACATCTCATCACATCTGAGAATATTTAATAAATCAGAATTTCAAGCTTATTGAGCGGCATGTGTCCAGATCTGTCTGTGAGCAACCACGACAAGTTTTCTGCTAAGCCTAGTGTGACGAACCCACGGTATTTGAGGAGGCTTCGTTAATATAGACTTATATTTTTTTTCTATCACAAGTTAAAATAAATTTATAGATTATTGAAACCTATTTCTTTTTACGCTGCTAGTCGCTTTCGCTATTGTATGTCCAGGTGATTAGGTGTTTTGACTGCTGTTTAAATCAAGTTTCAAATATCTTTCATGGATGGTATCATCATCCAAACATGTTTTGTTATTGTTAGGCTTCTCGCATACATTTCTGGGAAATGTGGTTGCTTAACCGGTCATTTCTGGCAAAGCCAAAAGAGGCCTAAATTAATATTAAAAATTAAGCAACTTGCGCTAAGGGCGCCCCCAGCGGGACATCGACCTCGGCTTAGGGCGTTGCTGGGATAACAAGCTATTGTTTTGGGGACCTGGATCGGTATTATTTATAATGTATTACCCCACATTTAAAACTACAGGCTCGGCATGGGCCGGCGCGAGCAAGAGACGGGAGCGGGAAGGTGACGCGGCGATAGCCCTCCGCGACGTCGGTGAGGCGTCAAGCTTGTCTATGAAGTTATGTCTAACTAATAAATTTCATAGATTTTGTACATTTAATAAAAAATACTTGGCTTCTTTTAATCTGGCAGTTTATTCGTATATGGTTGTAATTTACTACCTTCATGAGCATATCACGTAAAATACTTACAATTCCAATCGCAAACAAGTACGCTCATGATTAAAATAATGTAACTAACTAAAATTATAAGCATAACTCGGTTGGTAAATTTTTTAATTTCAACTTGTATATTATAAATGCGTGCAATGTGATGATTATAGTACACAATAATAATAATGCTGTTTGATATTTATGACACACTAGCTTAGTCCTGCGGGTTCCTCCATTAATAATAAGGTATTATCCAGGCCTTGCCGTGTCGTGCCGGCTCAGAATGCCACCACCCCATGGGTGTCGTAAAAGTCGACTGAGAGATTAGCCGGAGGATGGGCAGCAGCGTCCTGCGAGCACATTAACAACTCAACTGCGATCGCCAACCCGTCTGCCAAGCGTGGCGATTATGGCAAAACCCCCCAATGAGCCCACAACACCACCCATATCGGCCACTGTGGTGATCTTTGGTGGAGGCCTGTGTCCAGCAGTGGACTTCATTCGGCCGAAATGATGATTATCCAGGCAGAATTTCTTGATTTTCTATAACCTTCTGTGGCTAATATTATACAATATGTATATTTAAGATATTTCTTTTTGCGATTTATTGCTTCGTTATGGCGTTATTGAGTTATATACCTACCATTTAGATTCAGATATCAGTAAGGACAAGCCTGTTTTAGGAAATAAATAAAACTCCAGTATCTGATAAACTAACTTTGAGTTTATTTTTACCATTTACACTTGACAATGTATTCGTAATCTGTTGTCGGCTACGGATGGCATGCGTCGTAGGCGCGTAGCACGCGCGTAGAGTGTTGGCTACGCACACGTCATGCGGGACAAACTTAAACTAATTGCTACGAAATCATCTATTTAGTTGACAGTTTTACACTCAACTATGTAAAATATTTATGATAAATTATACATTAACATTAATAGAGGTACAATTAGAGAAAAGTCCCAATTAAGTCATGAGATTTATAATTTCTTAATAATCTGCGTAGAACGTTTAAGAGATATTTTGTTTTATAATATTAATAATAGAATATTTTTTCTCAACTGTACCAATACAAATAAATTACAGAGGACACCTCATTTTAACATACCAACAAAATCGAAAATGTGTCTTGATATTTTTTTCGTGCATACATTTAACATCTTGTCACAGATTTAAAATAGTAGGAACGGTATATTTTACTAGTAAAGAATTTTAAAATAATTTTAGTATTACAATACAGTATTAGGAACTATGATAGACATGAATGCTACCTTTTTACGATCATAAACTAATATTCGTAACCAACGTTATGTAATATCTAGAGGGTTTCAAAATCTACATAAAATGTTAACATAAATAAATAAAAAACACACAATGAAAGTTTGAGAATGGAGTAAACGATATTATACAAAGAAACAAATAACATGGCCGTGGCGGCACCTCTAGTAGCAGACACAACAGACTAGTCCGAATTAATCTTAAATATTAAAATTTGTATTCGGAAAGTATAGTGAAACTCTAGATGCGATAATATTGAAATATACATAGGAACCATGATTCATTCCGCGGGCTCTCGCCTCGCGGAGACACAACATCGCACTACCCACACGTCCACCTACACTAACTCAAACTTACACGTACATATATACTCCCGATTACAAACCAATCAAAATAAATATCTCGTACTGAACGCGAGTAACGTCTCGTCGCGCGGTGGAGCTCTGAACGTAACCGAGCCACAACAATGCAGGGCGTAATAATATTAAATACTAATCAAACAAAATAATTGTGTTGTAGACGCGCGCCTTCGCGTACAAACATTATTCGACCGCAACGCCTCTGTCTCACACGTCGTAACCTTTGATCATATACTCTATAAACCTTTGTCCTTCGTTCAGAATGTTGCCAGATAAACATTTCATTTTAATCTATGACTCAAATATAAGAAATTTATTTCAATTTCAATTTCTTTCAAATGTAATTTTTGCAATAATAACCTTGACGTGTAACCCCAGACGCCGCTGGGAGTAGTAAACCGATAGGAGAGAGGCGGCGCGACCGAATATCATGCACACATACGTTTATGTACATATACGCATAACAAGGACCGCCGGCAACCGGTGGAATAAAACATTGTACTTTAAAAAAAACAAATCAATGTTGTAGTAGGATCCACTCATAGATAAAATATTGTAGTACACTCCGCTAGATAAAATGTAAATATGTAAAATATTTTTAATAACGTGATTTGTGCCATCGAAAATATAAGGGACTCCACGCACTCGGTAAAGCGGTCGAAGATGGAGGCGACGGGCGAGACGCTGCGAGCGGCGCCCGACCCCCCTCCCCCCACGCCTTCGGACACTGGACTCACTTACGCCACTACTAATAATCATTACAATATCAATAAAAATTCAAGAATCACACTTAGTTCCAAAATAAACTCACTTGTTTGCGAGGTAGGCTGAGCGCTAGCGCGCAGCCCGAGTTTCGAGTTCGTTCGTTTTGGAAAAGTTTGCTACGATAATAATTATTATAATTAAGTGTTACCAATAAGCCTACGCGGTGTCGTCGCGTCTCCGCGGGCGGCTCTGCGCGTGGAGGGACGCGGCGCGGTACCGGCGGTAGCCGCGGCGTGCGACTACGTCCTTTGTGCCCATGCTGCCGCACGCATATCAGCGTGTTGAACGTGATGCGAGCTCCGTGCGAACGACAAGCCGCACAAGATATACTCAACGTATTTCCATTCTGTTACAGTTGCGTTTGCGTGAGTTTACGCCGTTTCCTGAGCGTGGAACCCGCGAGAGAGGACGACCGCTCTACTGCCTAACATACGTACCTAACTTCGCTTCATGTTTAAAAAAATCATATACGTATATCACTATATATATCTCCATACATTTACGATGCGTCAGGAACTTCTTACGAGAACGTATCTATGCCTAAAATTAGAACGATTATATGTATGTATTACATAGCTTTAAACAATAATTAAATCGTAATTATCAATATCGATAATATTATATGCCATAAAGATAGGAACTTGCTTTCCTGGGAGTTGATGTTGAGAGTGTGTGGCGCGTCGGCCGCGGCGCGCGCGCTGCCGCAACGATAAACGTATATAATAAAACCTGTCTAACGTATGATATGAAGTGCGGACGCGCGGCGCGGCCAGCGCGCTCGCCGCCGCCGCCTCCCAGTGCGCGGCGACGGCGCAGGAGCCGGTCGCGGCCAGCAGTGCTCACCAGCGGTCGTCGCACGAACGACCACAGCGGCCGGCTCCCTATTAACCTATACTTAAATGACTACAAGCTTTAAATATAACTAGGAAAGTGCCGCTTCTGCGGCGACATTCATCAACGAAAAGAAGCGTTAAGAGCTAATAGTGAACTGCTGCGTTGTCGGACAACGGAGTGAGCGAGGGGCTCTAATAGATAGTAACTATACATTTCTTCAGAATAGGATTAGTGTCCGGCACTCGCCAGTGATAGCTCGCCGGGGGGCTGGAAGCGTGGCCCGGGCACGCAAAAGTTGGCGTTCGGGTCTTTTGGTGCAGTTGTATCCTGCGCGGCGCGGGCGGCCAGCAGCGTGATTTGGTTCACTACATCCTCCATCTCATGGGTGAGGGTTTCTGGCTGTTGAACCAACTGCGGCTGTGGAATCGTGTTGCGGAGGTGCGGCTCGGTATCTGCGTGGCGGCGAAAGTCCAACGCGGTGCGGAAGCGTTCGCCGGGACACGTCCGGCATTCCAGCGCGGGCTGCACCACGCGGATGACGCCACGCGCCGCCTCGCGCCCTGCGTAGCACGAGCGCGCTTGATGCACCTGCAGCGGCGCCGGCGACGGGAACGCTACTTTACAGTGCTTGCATACATAGCACAGGTCGAAGTCGAGCTCGCGCGCGCCAAACGGGGCCTCCGTAGCGGGCGGCGGTAGCCGCAGAGTCGACGCCCCCGGATCGGCCGCGATGTGCCGGATCTGCTCAAGAGTAGTCGCGGGCAGCTGGAGTACGCTCGCGCCGTTCCCCGTCTCCACTATCAAGCCTTGCGGTTGTGGTTGGAGGGGGGCGGTGTTACTACTGGTTCCTGTAACAATACAAAGAAAATGTTAATGAATGTAGAATCATTGTAATAATTAGATAATTAAGCATTAGCACTAATAACGCGTTGTTAGTATCCTGCATCTGTCCACATATCATATGGCTAAGGGGATTGGTAAATCGTATCGCCGAGCGTCAAATATCCACATTGTCGACACACGCTTATGTGACACTCGGACGCGTTGTAAAGGGGTTAATCCACTTACATCGAGGGCTGAGGGTCGGCCCGCAGCCGTGAACTGACCTTTCGACCGAGCCACAGTTTTTACACGTTTTTTCAACTTTGTCCTTGTAGGTAATTGTACAAATATGTTTACAAATACGCAACGTATCTCGCTATACATCGATAAATTGTTTACATTACAAACAGATAAAGCCTACGTTTCAAATACATGCGAGAGACGAAAAGTTAAACATGATCGGTCGATCTCGCCGTCTGGCAGACCCAAATTGGGAGTCCCATTGTTCACAATAGGTTAGCACCAGATAAACAGTGTTTACCTTGCTGCGAGGCGATTGTACATGCGTGATGCGTTTCTAACGAGCCCAGCCTGGCTCTGTAATTGATTCGGACGCTACTTTATGCGGCTTATATTCACGAATGCATAATACATAGGTTTTGAGTCGCCATCGAGTTTTGTATCGGGAAACGAGCAGCGAAGCTTAAAGTGGTGCCTGACGATGAACTCGGAGAACAAAGAACTTACAGATAATTATTTAGTCCGTAGACTACATGAAAGTGAATGATATATTATTCCGAGGATTTTTATTCATAATTGCAAAATTAATACGTCAACAAAAAAAAATTGTACCCCTTTTTAAGTACATTGCGCGTATGGAAGAGTGTGAGATATGGTTAAGGTTCACTTAGAGGTGGATGGAGTGCAGAATGTTAAAATTTATGAATAATATGTGCTACAAATATATTAAATAAAATGTACAATTTAATGAATTACGGTCGTATTTCGGCCTCTCGGCGACAACTAGTTTGAATTATAATATAAAAATACAAGAATATTGAATAATAATAATAAAATATTTTACAGTGACGGATTGTTATCACACCAATATCATTTTGTAATACTCCTAAATAACTTGTAAGTCCGTACATATATATGTATCATATCTCATTCAACTATCCTCGAGTGCATTTTACATCGAATATAAAAACACAGTGAAAGTTATTCATAAGAAACATTTCTAAAACTACACTCCTTAGTCGGCAGGCGCTCTATCTCTATCTGTAACCATGGCGGTGATGCGATACCGGCCTTAATCGTGGCTAGGTATCTCGAACAATCCCGTGCGAAACGGACCAGCTTTCAATCAGCCTCTTAACAATCATCCGGGTTGATTGGTTGGTCGTGTTTCGTGTAATGAGGCCTTAGGGACTGCTCATACGTATGTCATGTTCGTTCTAATAGTAATGAACGCCGTACATGGTTCAAGCGGAATTCAAAAGCTAATTGAGCGAGTTCAGCATTTGTTCTAATGTAGGACAAACTAAGCAAAGTACATTATAGGCGATCGTATTTGGTATTGACAGGGGTGTATGAAGGATACATTGTTATTTATTGATACCGCAATCACTAACATATGCATAAAACTTACAAGTATGGCAAAAGTATAGATCTTAGAAAAAAACTCTCCCATACTGGTTTTTATCTCATATATATAACTATCAAACCAATCTATTTTCTGACATTAGTGGATATTTTATTAAAAATAATAAAAACAAACAGCTACAATATAAAATGTTTACACAAAAACGCATTGAAATAGATTTTAACAATTTATCCGCATATAAACTAATAAATATAAGGTATTGAGTGACACTAAATAAGCATTACACTAGAAATAAATTCAATCATCATCATATCAGCCACAGGACGTCCACTGCTGAACAAAGGCCTCCCCCTTAGATTTCCACAACGAGCGGTCACATGCCGCTCTCATCCAACGACTCCCAGCGACCCTCACCAGGTCGTCTGTCCACCTCGTTGGAGGTCGTCCCACGCTGCGTTTTCCGGTGCGCGGTCTCCATTCGAGAACCTTTGTGCCCCAACGGCCATCAGTTCTACGAGCAATGTGCCCTGCCCATTGCCACTTCAGTTTACTAATCCTTTCAGCTATGTCGACAACTTTAGTTCTTCTACGGATCTCCTCATTTCTGATTCGATCTCGTAGAGAAATACCAAGCATAGCTCTCTCCATAGCTCGCTGAGTGACCTTGAGCTTTCTTATGAGGCCCATTGTGAGTGACCACGTCTCCGTTCCATATGTCATCACTGGTAACACACACTGGTTAAAGACTTGCGTCTTGAGGCATTGCGGTATTGTTGACGAAAAGACGTTGCGAAGTTTCCCGAACGCTGCCCAGCCGAGTCGGATTCGACGATTGACCTCTTTCTCGAAGTTGGACCTACCTAACTGGACAGTTTGTCCTAGGTAGACATACTCGTCAACAACTTCGAGAACAGAGCTCCCGACGGATATTGGGATGGGCACGACATGGGCATTTGACATGACTTTTGTCTTGCCCATGTTCATCTTAAGGCCCACCTGTTGGGAAACTCTGTTGAGATCATCGAGCATTGTGCTGAGCTCTTGCAGCGATTCTGCCATGACTACGATGTCATCGGCAAATCGAAGGTGAGTGATATACTCGCCATTGATGTTAATGCCGAATCCTTTCCACTCCAGTAGCTTGAAGGCATCCTCCATTGCAGCGGTGAACAGTTTCGGGGAAATGACGTCCCCCTGTCTCACACCTCTCTGCAATGGAATTGCCCCCGTGTTCTGTTCATGTACTCGGACCGACATGGTGGCGTTTCTGTATAAGCACTTCAACACTTCAATGTACCGATAGTCAATCTGGCACCGCTGCAGAGATTGCAGCACTGCCCAGGTTTCGATCGAATCGAAGGCTTTCTCATAGTCCACAAACGCCAAGCATAGTGGCAGATTATACTCCTCGGTCTTCTGTATAACCTGCCGCAGCGTATGGATGTGGTCTATGGTACTGAAACCTTTTCGGAAACCGGCTTGTTCGGGAGGCTGGAAGTCATCAAACCTGCGCTCGAGACGATTCGTGATGACCCTTGAAAACAGCTTATAAACATGGCTCAGAAGTGAGATGGGTCTATAATTCTTCAATAGGGTGTTATCACCCTTTTTGAAGAAGAGCACCACCTCACCTCTGTTCCACGCTTCCGGCGTTGTGCCCTCGAGTAAGACGGAATTGAATAGCTTCTGAAGGACTTTAAGTACCGGTGTTCCACCCGCTTTCAGAAGCTCTGTCGTAATTCCGTCTCCACCCGGCGCCTTGTTATTTTTAAGCTGTTTTAAGGCCATCCTAATCTCGTACAGGCTGATGTCCGGGATATCCTCGGTATAGTGTCGGGTTAGTTTGGCTCGCGGGTCTTTGTCAGAGCCAATGGTAGGTATACTTACCGAGGTGTATAACTGCCGGTAGAACTTCTCAATCTCTCTCAAAACCTCTGGCTTAGTCGACGCTACACTGCCGTCCTCGGTCTTCAGCTTCATAATACGACTATATAATAAATTCAATAATTAATAATATATTTTAAGAAAGAAATGTTACAGAAAATTAAAAATAGAACTATCATATATTCATTGTAATATAATATTTAACCATTTTATTTACATTCTGTATAAATTAACATTTTGAGCATACTAATAAATCATTATAGATACGATTTACGGATAAGCGAGTGAACCGCGTTAATGCAAACCTTTTTGATAACGTTTTGTTAAGTGTGTAACTATTATGGTTCTATTTTATGTAATATCCGTTTAAAATTTATAATCTGTGTAAAGTAATCTGTCTGAATATTATTGTAATTCTTATTTATCAAGCGTCGGTGGCACAAAGCCGGCTGCCACGACACGTTGGCCCTGACGTTAATTCGCAACCCTTTCTGCCAATTAGTTTCAAAATAGCCACACTATTGTGCTGCTAACACGACCACACATCGCACCTAATGATTCCAAATCCACAACATAAATTGAACCCTAACAATAGGCAATAAAGTTGATTATGGGTCGGGGTTTCCAGGGTTAGGTCGTCCACTTGGTCCGGTGGGCAAGTTTAAGTCAAAGGGCTTCTTAATCCGGACTTGTAGGTCGTTACGCGTTATTATAACGGCTTGAGTCGGGTATTTCTTCGCTCATTTACATCTCATTAAGGATGCTATTATTGGACTATACAACGCATAATGCAGACTTTCGCTGGAACTGCCCGGGTTTTGAACATTGCGTCAACTCCTTTATAGGAGATTAAAGATACTTATATTTTTTACGATACTTTAACTTGCCATGCATTTAAGGTATATTAGTGCATTTTTTTCTTTTAGTTTATTTTAGTTACGTTGACGATTGTAATGTAACTCATGATCATTCTATTTCAGCCCGAGTCCACTGCTGAACTAGGGGCTCTCAATGAACGCCATAATCACCACGCTTGGCAAGCGCATTGGTAGACTCACGTAAGTAGGTAGGTAGGTCTACTTGTGACCACGGTCAATGCAACTTGATCGAAAAGTCAAGGTTATATATGAAAAGTCAACTCGATATGCGAGTATTTTAGCCTAGTTCCCAAACCAAATTTATCTCTTTGTTGTAAACCAAATATGGACACATTGTTGATATAATTAGGTGGTCTTATATCAAAGTCCAACCTGGACGCCGAGCAACTAATACTTTTGCAATTCAGTGTCCGCAAGTTGACGTGTCCCCAAATGCAACGTATATTAACAACATCAATTATCGAGGACCGTATTGGGCGGTACTGAGTCTAATCGGCGATACTGAGGTCTGCCAAACCAAGCAATAGTTGATGGATGGTAATTATACTAGGATCTGAAGAGAAACTAGTGTTATCTGACGTATCGGCTTAGAGTCGGTGGAAGGTGATTTGAAAGTGTTCTGCAATAGTATCTTTCTCACGAAGTGCAAAGGAACTTAGCTTCATAAATAGTTATCAGCTTCTTGAAATTGTGAACACCAAACCAACCTTTTAATAAAATAATAAAGCAATCGTATTTAAAGATGAAGAGCCTCTTGTGGTGAAAACCATTTCTATAGTGGTTTTCACCATATTGCAACGTTGATTTAACAATAAAAAAGCTAGAAGCAGGGTAATGTTTTTGAGTGTATGTATGTATCTATTTCTTTGGCACGCTCTGTAGGCTAAATGGCTTGATAGATTTTAACACGAGGTTTCGTTAGATTCGGCCTAACTGTGTGAGTGACATATTTATATATGGCGAATGAAATTTTTTATACAGTCGTGATTTTATTTTTTGTCTATTTTTGCATTATCATATATTATATCATATTAGAACAGTCAGTTGTCTTCTCTTCACCAATTAAGGTTACACCAAAGGTTAATGTAACTTAGCATTGCAGCCGAAACGTCGCGGATAGCCAAAATATTGTTTGTATTTATCTGTGCGTGATAATAAATCATAGTCATATGAGTGAAATTCGCAAAAGTTTAAAAACTTATATTTTAATATCATCTTCTAGAAGTGCTGCTGGACTGCTGGACACGGGCCTCTTCTTGGACCAGCTGAGCTATTCTGTAACAACTCACTTCTGAAACCGCAGTAAAATGTCTAATTTCGTGTTGTTTTTGTTACTTTTCACTGCGGATTCAGAAGTGAGTTTGCTAGTGAGATAGCACAGAATTTCACTATTAAGACATTAAGATCAATTGTAAAATATTATTTTAATAACCACTAAGGTTTACATATAGACTTTTGAATGCACACAAGAAGGATGTCACATTTTATGACAACCACGAAAAGATAGTGTTTGATTGAGTTCCAGAAACCACACGTGAATTATCAAATAAACTAGCTAATGCAGTGTCATCATCATTTCGGCCGAGTGAAGTCCACTGCTGGACACAGGCCTCCCCCAAAGATCACCACAACCACCCATATGGATGTGTTGTGGGTTCATTGGGGGGTTTTGCCATAATCGCCACGCTTGGCAGGCGGGTTGGCGATCGCAGTTGAGTTGTTAATGTATTCGAAGGACGCTGCTGCCCATCCTCCGGCTAATCCCTTAGTCGACTTTTACGACACCCATGGGAGGAGATGGGGTGGTGGCATTCTGAGCCGGCACCACACGGCAATGCAGTGTAATGCATCGTTTTTATGAAAGAAAGAAAGAAAAGAAAGACATTTATTTCTACGCACCAGACAACACACTACACCCATCATAAAACAATCAATACAGACGATACATATTTAGAACTAAATAAAAGCAAAATGTTACTACTGCACAAACAAAAGAATAATGTAGAAATAAAACAGTAATAGGCAGGCAACCCTTTTTAGAATGATTGTGCTTTATGGACTTTGTATGAGATGAGCATAATTTATATTATCTATGACCGATATTATCATTTTCATCACGACAACACTTTATCGAGTTACCCACGTCATTTTAAAAGTACAATAGTAGACAAGTTACATAATAAATAAAATCCTGATATGCATGTCATTTATGTGTTCTAAATGCCTACAACAACTGTACAAAGTTTCAACTATGACGTATGAATGATATAGGAACGCTTCCGGGTCAAACTATTCTTTATTTGTATATACACATGGTACCTACCTACTAGAATAATTATTTTATTGTAGTAGGACAATCATTATAGAACATAGGCATTGCATTGGCTATAGGAATTGCGGTTAATAAAGAACAAGTTGTAATATCTTTGTGAATGAAGTTGTTATTCGAAATAAACATTTTCGTATTTTTAAAATTGTGTTTTTTAGTGCTCAAATAACAATTTTATTTAATGATTACATTATTCCATGTTTTTAAATAAATGCTGTCACTATACCTATAGCATAGCATTTAATAGTGGAGGTACTTTATTTTACTTTATTTTACTTTAAATCAAGTACATTATTCCTGTAGGATATAAAGATCACAAGGTACGACAAACATTAACTTATTTTTAATCTTTACCAGCAGAATATTAGTACTTTTCTAATTTACATAAGGTTCCTATCACCAAATCAATCTTCCCATAAACCAAACATTATCGGAGCAATGTATTCCGAGAGCGTCTCTCCCGGACGTTTCGGACAGGTCGGACAGACATCCGTCCCATCACTGTCCGAGATGTCCGAGCAATTAGACTAACGGACCTTAGACTTGAACTTGGCTCCTTGTTTGTAGAATGAGGCTCAGGGAAACGTATGAGATTGATCTTGTGCATGGCAATTATTTAGAAAGGAATGTTTTCCATGTTATTTGCATGGAGTAACGAGGACATGGGTATTGATTAGATATGTGTGTTTGTAGATGGTATTGTGATTTCTGATAAAGGGATAATAAAATCTTAGCATTTTTGAGGCGCTCATAGCCCATTGTCGGTCGGTCATTGATCGGTAAACGATCGCCGAGATTACGCAATACTCAGCGCGGTCAGTCTATGGATGGGTGACCGTATTGAGGTATTTGAACTGAGTGACAAAGATCATCGGTCTCGGTTGTTATCATTAGATGGCAGTCGTTAAGCCAAGTCGGAGGCTTTTCGGCGGCTTGAACAACTCTGACACAGGATTGGCCACTATCCATACGAAAAGAAAAAAAACACCTTCGGGACGCGTATATTGACTTGCTTACTTTAGTTAAGATTTGCGGACACGAAATAAATGACACGTTTTTAGTAACAGCCTGTACCTGTTCCCCAGCCGGGCACAGGCCTCTTCTCATACGGCTTGAACAACTCTGATATGAGGTTGGGCACTAACCATATCAAAATAAAAATAAAAAATGGCATTTGAAGGTATTGATCACGCCTGCTCACTGCGTGTCGGCAATTTAAGACCATTAAAATCCAGGTTTCCTAGCTATGTTTTCCTTTACCTAAGGTCAGTGGCGTCTTCGATTAACTAAGAAAGTACATAGGATAATAAACAAGCCACACAATACATGGTATTGAACCTGCAACCTACACTAAAAAAACCTGGTTAGCTAAACGGTGGTATATAACTCTTATTTTAGCTATATAGCTAAACTTAAGGTGCTATTTATAAAATAGCTTAGTGCATCATCATCATTCCAACCGAATAAAGTCCACTGCTGAACACAGGCCTCCAAAGCTTCCCATAACGACCGGTCTGGGTGTGTCGTGTGCTCATTGGAAGGTTTTGCCACAATGGTCACGCTTTGCAGGCAGGTAGGCGATCGCAGCTGAATTGTTTGTACCTACTCGCAAGACGCTGCTGCCTATCCTCCAGCTAATCGCATTATTTATTTTTACAACACCTACGGCATGAGATAGGTTAGTTACTTAGAACTAAAGAGTTTAAAAGTCACCACAGTAGCTAAATATTTAGTTACGAGTAACATAAATGTATGTAACTGATTAGGTACTAAGTATATTTTTCAGTGTAGTGCTTAAGAGGCGAGTCCGTCCGGGCCATCACGCCATGATATGGCAGTGACACGTTTGATTTAATCGAACTTATCAAACTTGCATATCTACATTTCCTTATACTCGTGTCTCTGCGTAATCTTTCGTGATTACGTTGCGATTATATTGTTCTGTGCTCCCCCGTATCTTTTAAATTAGGAATGAGGCAGTACTGTAGGTATGTATTTCTGCGTGGAGTCCGGATTAAGAATATAGCACTGGTCTATCCCTTCCCGTGGATGTCGTAAAAGACGACTTAGGATTCTAAACCAGAAGGCTGGGCAGTAGCATCTTTCTGTGAAACAGTAGACTGCACTCAACCTGTCACCTGTCACCCTGTCTGTCAAGCGTGATGACTACTGGCATATTCCTGCTAGAATGATGGCACAATTGTGAAAATCTTTGGGGATGCCTTTGTTTAGTGGGCGTCCTTTGGGAGAACTGATGATAATATTGTATTACAATATTCCATTTCTGAATATGTCAGTTTCTACAAATTATATTCTGAACACAGTATACAATGTACGTACTTCCACACCAAATAGGTAGATACACTAACTCCTCCTAAGTCGATAGCTAGCATGAAACCCTAGGTGTCAGTCGTTTTCCTCTGTCGCCAATACCAGTGTAAATACGCGAATCGGCTTTGTTACCGCGTTAACTTACTGTGGTAATCGAATTACTAAGTGGCATGTGTAGACACGTTCTCTTATCGTGTGTCTTAGACATGTTACTGGCGTCAATTCGTTTGTGCTGGTTAAGGAATGATACCATTTTGTTTTTAATTGGTCGCTCAGTGAAATAAAATCTTACTTCGTCCACCCCGGGGAAGGGTGGAGGGGAGTGCCGGACTCTTACCGGCCAAAACCACATGGGCAGTCATCTTTGGCACCGGAGTCTCTAGGACCTCGTATGATTACACCAGCTAGAGCAAGGAATGATACCTAATATAGCGTCGAAGCTTTAGGTACTCCGTGGAATTAATTATTTCCACAACCGTGTTGTAATTTTCAGGGAATTTGCCAGTACTTACCACGCTTGGCAGGCGGGTTGGTGAGCGCAGCATGGCTACTGTTCCACAGAAGTGACGCTGCCGCCCATCTCATCTCATGTCTCTGGTTTAAAGTTCTTTAGTAACCTTTTGCGACATCCACGGGAGGAGGTGCTAAATTCTTCATCCTGACACCACACGGAATGGTATTATTAAACTGTTGAATACCAAAAGTTTTGTATATAAATCAAATCAGCACGACTCAATGCTCGTTACAAAGAACTAACGAAACTGATGGTATCAGAATTGGGACCAATTGAAAAACCTTATTTTTTGCTGAACAAATAAAGTGTCTCACAATCTAAAGCGATAATCGTCGGACAGAGGGAAGCAGGGTGGGTCGTCGCCTCGACTGGTACAGTCATCAATCAGAGACCGGCCTATCTGAACCGACAGGATACAGAAAACATTTATAAGTACGAACTACTTGAATGTAAACAAAGATTAATTATTAGCTTTAACGACGGATGAGACCATCAGATAGAGATGGGGATAATTACAACGTGAAAACGCTGAAACACCATTCCACCCCCGAAGCAATTCTAACTGCCATTAAACAATAATTTCATCGAATTTTATATCCATCATATTAACGCGCAAGCGGACGGCCCGCCACGTCCATTATCCCAGCTTCCTCCAACTCCCCGCGGAAATCTCGCCGCATTCAAATATTTAATTACTTTAGCTCTCGATCGTTTATAAATTCGAGCGCGAGTGGTATCATAAAACGCGCTAATGCTTTATAATTAAAATATTCTCAACAAGCCGTGGCGTAATGGCACCTCCGGCGACGGTCTCCTCCTTCGAAAAAAACGCATAAAAAATTACATTCACCCCAGAGGACTCACCCCTTGTGTCGAGAAAATCGATTAAAAAGAGGAGTCGCGGGGCGAAGTGACGCGGGCAACGGGCGGTGGGGACTTTAATATGTACGAAAAAATGCACGGTGCCGCGGGAGCGAGGGAGAGACCCAAGGAATGGGTCTCAAGTTGCCTTCAATTTTTATAATTACGTTCATACGTGAGCGCCGCCGCTGCCCGTACCGGCTCCGTCGCTTTTCACCGCCACCGCTGCCGCCGCTCCGAGCGCCCTCCGATTACTTATTAAGAATAGTTCTCCGCTTCATGCTCTCGCTCACGATTACTTTTTAATTATTAAAAACCTTATGAAACAACTCACGAATTTGAAACAATCAGACACGCCTCCATACTTTTTTACGCAACATTGAAAGACTTAGTAACGACGCGTCTCAAAATAGGACGTATTGTAACTTTTTCGTTTTCAGCGACAAAATCAATTTCCATCAGTGAGAGAGCTCCAAAGTTTTCCACACACACAGCAATCAAGGAAAGATGGAGGCAATAAGAACGGGATAACCGACTAGAGGACGTTATCTCAGGAGACGGTTTGCAAATGAGCGGGCGACGCACACTCGCGCCCCCACCCACTCACACATACGCTAATTCTACGTCCACACATGCCACATATATGCGTGCGTACATTTTATAAATAGATATCGCTTTTTTTATCCGGGTACAAGAATAGGGGGTCGCCACCCGAGGAGGAAGGAGACCCCTGCGGGGGACGTGTTGGATTTCAGATTGCTACGAACTGCAAAAATGAGGGATGAAAGAAATATAGCTTAAAACGCAGATATTTCCCGGCGTCTTAAGGCGCAGGGGGACCGAAGGCGGGGGGAGTGTGTGGAACAAAGTAGAGTGGCGATATTGAACCAAAATGAAATGGTAAACGAACCGTGCGCGTCCGATCTAATGCGAATTTATAATTTGGACATTGCCCCAGACGGCGCACTCTTTGAACTCGGGAGGGTGGCCTCCGAAGGTGAATTTACAAAGAGTGCGGATGTGATTTATAAATAGGGGAGAGCGGCTGTGTGTGCTGACCATTCATTTTTGCTGGAGGTTATTTTTATATTAGCTTTGAGGTCGTTAATAAGAGCATGCCGGTCGTTTTAGCACAACGAGCGAGTGTTTAGGCGTATCCTCATTGCGCAGGTTAACGCGTGTGTCCGCCGACCTAATTGCCGTCGCGCCGCGTCTAACCGGGATATGCGCCACGCGATAATTGCGACAGATTACAGACACAATACGCGCTCTTCCGATTACTGGAGAAATCGTACAGATGCGACAAATCTTATGTATTCTACATTCCTGACTGGAGTTAATTTATCAAAAGACTATTTCAAGATTGACAGTATTCATCATAACATTTAAGGACGACCGCTTCTCGGTGTCCCCAATGACGACACGGACAAAAATCTGTGATACAAGCGTCGCGTCTCCGAGTTTAATCTTTATTGACTTTAATACCACTGTTAAGTGAGACAATTGCAAGTCTTGCTAATTCGTTAATGAGGTATGTAGGTGTAGCGCGGGCGATATAAACGTTTAATGCTAACAACTGGCGCACATTAACGCTAACTAGACGAAAGAATGTTATAGTCTGCATATGATGCAACTATACATATAATACATATGGGCGGAAAGTAAAGCAGAGTTCTAGGTGTAATAAACAGATTTACTGACAGTCTGTGCGTGACATCACTACTTCAAACAGAGAGGATCGAAACTGCGCTGTCTGAGCGGAAAAGTGAAAATTGCGTACGTGAACTGGAAGAAAAAATATTAAAAATTAATCAAGAGCCCGAACGGGCGAGGGAGTGGAAGGGAGCACATGTGTCGACAAAAAAGCGTCTCCCTCCCCGGGCACGTGCGAAGAGCCGTACCGGCCCCGTTCCGCCGCCGAGTTAAAAGTTTCTTCGGACAAACAGAGGATTTGTCACAATTACGGCGGGGCGTTGCGTCCCTACTTGATTAAAACCTAAATCACGTGACGTGTTTACAGCCACGCCGGAGGTGTTTTCAATTTGCCGACTCCTGGACTGGCCATTGGCGTTCCGGACACGTTCCGACGCACCTATCTGGGGGCGGACCGGCGTTTTGAATTTGTTGCGAATTAAATTATTGACGATCTAATCGGTGAGCCGATCTCCCTCGCACTCGGACACCCACCCGCTGGCACCGACCGGCCGGGAGAGCGTCACGTATCTTAATTATTTTTAAATGTCGCGCCCGAAATCCGTTGTTGATAGTCGACGCCTCTGTATTTCGTTACGGTAGCGTTTAATCCATAAAAAGCTACGTGGAAAAATGAGATTAACATTTGAATTAATCGGGAGATTAAACATAATGAAAGAAAATCTCATTACGGCGGGTATAATGGCGGTGAGAAATATTGCCCGGCGAACGGAAAAGAAAAACGCCGCATAAAGAGAAAAGGCGCGCGCGAAGAAAATTAAAAGCTCGAACGAAATTAAAAAATGTTAAAAAAATGTAATCGACGCCGTAGCACGATTAGGGTGGAAATGCAAACAGGACGCGGGTGTTGGGGGCCAGGGGAGGGGGATAAAAGTTCTCAATTAAAGAACAGCTACGGAGCCTCGTTGTAATTAGATTCTTTTTCATCTCCTTAAATCAGTGGCGTCGCACTGACACTCAGCCTGTTTAATTTGTAATCGAGACTTGTTAGCATCCGTGTTTTTTTTAATTCAATTTTCTCGCTGTTAGTAATTTTCTCGCGGACCGCTTGATTTATATTAAATTACGTGTTTGCAGTGATCAATTTTATATTTCCTTAATATTTCCGCTGGCTTCTATCTTCTTCGATTTCTCTCTGGTTTTATAGATTGCGAATACCGTACTTAAGTAATTCATTCAGAATCGGGAGTTTTTACTCAGGTCATCATCAGCCAAAGTACGTCCACTGCTGAACAAAGGCCTCCCCCATGGACTAGCCGTCATTTTGGGGAATTTTCCAGTACTCACCACGCTTGGCTGGCTAGCTGGTGAGCGTAGTATGGCTGCTGTACTACAGAAGGGACACTGTTGCCCATCCCTCTGATTTAGGGTCCCTTAGTCACCTTTACGAAATCCACGGGAAGAGATCGAGCGCTGCTGTATTCTTAATCCGAACACCGCACGGGCTCAACTCAACTTACTCCGGTATCTGATTAGTATACTTTGATTATAGACTGCATAGTTTTCTTCATGTATTTATTCTGAGTACACAACAGTCCGTAAACATCCACTGCTGAACATGGGCCTCCGAATGACCACTACAATGTGGAGTCATAGGGCATATTACCATAATCACTACACTTAGCATGCGGATTGGTGATCGCAGTATGTTGTTATTAGCACATGAAAGGAGGAGAACCACACGGAACCACACGGAACCGCCTAGAACCACAGCTTATTCTGCACATGTACTGAGATTTCAGTATAAATATTGTATTCAGTATAATTTGTGTATCAACTTATTAAAACAACATTCTACTACATATTACCCAATTGTGCAAAAGAACTTCTACACACGTTACTAGTTTAACGTACATTCCATCAATTAAGATACGTTTAGGAAGCGTATCTCGTCCGATACCCCAAAGCAGGTGACCTACAAACTGGATTATACAATGAGCTCGGTGTCCGGTGGACGTCATTGTAAGTAAGTGCCGCCTCCACGCGCCGTATCCTCATTCCTCGCTCATAATTAGCAAACACGTGCCTATTGACAATATACGTGTAGAAGACATTTATAGGTTTTTTCTTTTATGGCAATTGTATAACGTTTTGCCAGTGTCAAGTTAAGCATATAGGACTTGTTTAGGTATTTAACTAAATGTAAACATACTACCTTCTTTCTATTTTTGAACTAGTATTGCATCTTGTATAATTTGACACCTAACAAAGAGGTCATCCGAAACGAGGTGGGGTTTGTTTACATTTTGTGAACTATCTAATCAAATAGGGTATACAGTCTTAAATGCCATAGACCACATTGAAGTAGACAAGGCACCGTTTTTTTTACACTATAGTGAAGAAAGTTACAAACCGTGTGGTGCTGGCTAAGAATACCGCCACCACGTCTCATCCTGTGGGTGTCGTAAAAGGCGACTATGGGATTATCCGGAGGATGGGCAGCAGCATCCTTCAAGTACATTTATAACTCAACTGCGATCGCCAACCCGTCTGTCAAGCGTGGCGATTATGGCAAAACCCCCCAATGTGTACTCAAGAGAAACCTGGCCATAACGACCGGTATGAGGCAATGTTTGGGGGAGGCTTCTGTCCAGCAGTGGACGTTTTTCGGCTGAAATGGTGATGGTGGAAGTAAGTTACATTACAGCGACAGTGGGAAAACCGCTGTTATGTACTATTAAATCACAGATTTAGAGTAGTGCGAAATATTGACCTCCTTATAGATAGTTCAACTCGTGCTATTACCATAATAAATTATTTCTTTCTTTCTATAATCACCGCCCCAGATGAAGTGATGGTGATCGTAGTGTTGTTATTAGAAAAAATAAGTATACTGTTACCTATGCTTGTTAAGTCCAAAGTCTTATTCAACCCTTATCCCTTTAACAATTGGGAAGGTATATTATTAAATAAATAAAAATAATGTCTTGCCAGTTACACACAACTATTTGAATTTTCGATACCTGGGACAATGGGTAATGTCCCGTATTAACTTGGTAAAAGTCTGTTTATTACTACTGTATAGCAGGAGATTTTTTAAGATTAAGTCATTCGCCTGGTGAGAAACTTCATGCCCGCACTTTTAATGCTACGCGGGACTTGTCCTGCATGGCATCACACAGCGCTCGTCACCTCGAGACGTGAAGTTATTTAGTCTCTTATGGCCAGTAATTTCACTAGCCATTGAAAGTTAAGGTTATAACCGGAACACAGTAATCTAGAAAGTTTAAATACTACTGCTTACTTAGCGGCGAATATGCTGCCGTGGTTTTTATTATTGATCCGGTGGAAATATATCTTGTACTTCCTCCGCCTCGGACAGGGCGGAGGGGTATGCCGTACTCCTACCAGCTAAAACCACTGAAGTGGTCATCTTCGGCACCGTAGGTACTCGAAAGATCGTGGGGGAGACCCTATCGTATGGTCGTGGGCAAATTGCGCCCGTGGGTCCCCCCGGTGACCGAAACCTTGGCGCCGGATTTGCTGGAAGGAGTACTTTCAACGCTCTTTCCAGCGGTCCGGGACCGTCCTGGTCCCTCTCCACCCCTGATTGCCTCAGAATGGGCCGAGGAGTTAGGGGTTTCGGAAGGGGAGCTGGGCCGAGCCATTGGCCGCCTGAAGAGTCGCAACACCGCACCGGGTCCGGACGGCATTCCGGGCCGCGCGTGGGTGTATGCACTGCAGTCTCTTGGGGACCGCTTGAGGCGGCTGTTCAACAGTTGCCTCCGTCGTAGTGTGTTCCCGTCCAGCTGGAAGGAAGCCGGATTGGTTCTCTTGAAGAAGGAAGGAAGGACCGCAGAGTCTCCCTCTGCATACCGTCCCATTTGCCTGCTCGACGAGGCTTCGAAGCTATTCGAAAGAATAATTACCCGAAGACTCGTTGAGCACCTGTCGCGAGTTGGCCCCGACCTAGCCGAAAGTCAGTATGGCTTCCGGCAGCGGCGGTCCACCATCGACGCGATTCTTCGCGTCCGCTCGCTGTCGGAACAGGCGATGTCCCAGCGGGGTGGGGTGGCGTTGGCGGTCAGTTTAGACATCGTCAACGCCTTCAACTCCATCCCGTGGGATGCGATTAGGGGGGCACTAGTCCATCATCGGTGTCCCCCCTACCTGCAGGGCATCATAGGGGCCTATCTGCGCGATAGGCACATTCGCTACGTGGGCAGGGACGGTAGCATAAAGCGGAGGGAGATTACATGCGGGGTTCCGTAGGGGTCGGTTCTCGGCCCCTTTTTATGGAACCTCGCCTACGATGCGGTCCTGCGCGTCGTTCTCCCCGCTGGTGTCAGCTTGGTCTGTTACGCTGACGACACTCTTGTGTTGGCCAGCGGGGAGTCCTTCCAGGGAACCATCCGGCTTGCCGAGCAAGCGGTGGCAATTGTCGTAGCCAAAATCCACGCTCTGGGTCTGCAGATAGCGCCTCACAAAACCGAGGCGCTATGGTTCCACAAACTGCCGCGGAGCAGAGAACCACCCAGTTCGTGGATAAGCGTTGGTGACGCGCAAATCAGGGTGGGCCAGTACATGAAGTACCTGGGGCTCACCCTGGACAGTCGTTGGGGCTTCGAAGAGCACTTCGCACGCCTCGTCCCCCGAGTCGAGAGGGTAGTGGGTGCATTACACCGGGTGCTGCCCAATCTCGGGGGACCGAGCGAGGAAGTTCGCCGTCTCTACGGGGGCGTCGTGCGGTCCGTGGCCCTCTACGGGGCACCTGTATGGTCATCCCGGTTTTCAGGTGTCCAGCGCTGTAGAGCCAAACTTCACGGTCTGCAGCGCAGAGTGGCTATACGGATCGCACGGGGATACAGGACAGTGTCCTACGAGGCGGCAACTCTCCTGGCACGCTTTCCGCCTTTCGACATCATGGCGGAGACGGATGCGTGGGTCTATGATCAAACACGCTCCCTCCGCCAGAGTGGCGAAAGCGTGCCGCCAGGGGCGCTCGACAGGCTAAGGCGGCTGGCTCAACGGCGCACACTCGAGACGTGGCGAAATCGCCTTCGGCTGCAGTTCGCGAACAAACGCGTCGTTGAGGCCATTCTGCCGCTCTTCGGAGCCTGGCTCAGAAGGAGCGAGCGCGTCACCTACCGTCTAACGCAGGTGTTCACCGGTCACGGTTGTTTCGGTGCGTACCTGCACAGAATAGGACGCGAGGTTACGGCACAGTGCCACCATTGTGAATGCGACCAGGATACCGCACAGCACACGCTCGAGGAGTGCCCTGCGTGGGCGGCCGAGCGGCGGATCCTGGTCGATCGGATCGGGCAGGATCTCTCTCTGCCGGCAGTAGTGTCGGCTATGTTGGCAGAGCATGAAAATTGGAGTGCAGTGGTCTCCTTCTGCGAGAGCGTCATGCTCCAGAAGGAGACTGCAGAGCGGGATCGGGAGAGGGCTGATCCCGCAAGGAGAAGGACGAGACGGCGCCGGGGCAACAACCGTCCCGGCTCCCAAGTCCAACACGCCTGAGCCCCCTGCCGTCACTACATGGTGGGGGGCCTCGGGGGTCGCGGGCGCGCAGATTGGGGAGTCTGCGTGCTCACACCGAGCGACCCCCGGGAAGACGGTGGCGCGCACGTGGTCACGTGCCGCCGTGTGCGCAGCACAGCGCAAAGCGAGGCTTGGGGGGATCCTTTACAATCCTCCCCGGGAAGTGCCTGGGGGGGTGACCTTTTTACAGTCGCCTTCCCTCTGCTAGAGGGGGTGACCGCTTTACAGTCATCCCCTCCGTGATGTGCCTAAAGGCGTGGTACCAATGGGCGGCTCTAGTGTGATCTTACGAGGACCTGGAGCCCCCCTTCGGTGCCGAAGATGACCGCTCCAGTGGTTTTAGCCGGTAGGAGTCCGGCATACCCCTTCACCCTTCCCCGGGGTGAAGGAAGTTCCATGTAGAATTTCCACTGGACATCAATAAAAAAAAAAAAAAAAAAAAAGGTACTCGAAAGATCTCCATCTAGAGCCACCCATTGGTGCCACGCCTTCAGGTACATCTCGGAGGGGATGACTGTAAATGTAAAGCGGTCACCCCCTATAGCGGAGGGAAGGCGACTGTAAAGAGGCCACCTACCCAGGCACTTCTCGGGGGGATTGTAAAGTATTCCCCCTTCCCTGTGTTGCGGCGGTGCGTGACCACATGCGTACCGCCGTCATCCCGGGGATTGCTCGGCATGAGTACGCAGGTTTCCCTGCTCGCGACCCCCAAGGCACCCGCCATTTAAAGACGACAGGGGGCTCAGGCGTGCAGGACACTGCCGTGGTACCTACCTAACCGGCCTCTTACAATAATGTACCTACCACTAGTGCCACGGTACAACCTTGATTGATATCGCATAGTTAGAGTAAAATAACAGGTATAATAAAAAACGAGCAAAACCACCAACCAACTTGATTTCATAATCGTTGCAGCAACAACAATTTGCTCAAATAAAAATTTCAAAGCAGCAATATCATTAAACATTTCCCCTTGTTAATTATTCATAAAAATAAAACAAGCGTTTACCCAACGATTCAAACATCTCAAACTCAAGGAAAACATTTGAAAGCAACACGAACCCCCAAGCAACAGGAGTTCAACTGAGTAATTAATTCGTGGCGTCCGAGCGAGCGACCGAGCGTAATTAAACATCTCGCCTTGTAATTACCGACTCAAACTTGTCGGAAGTTATCGGAAATTGTCGGCAGTTGTCGGCCCCTGGCCAGGCTTAAGTGGTCAGGCTGAGGCCAATTAAATCCGCCCTCGACGACGCGATTAAGCAATTAACGCGGATGGGCGGGCGGACACTCGCTCATTTAAACAGTCCTAGCTTTTCCTGTTAGGAAACTTTTGATTTTAGGACCTTCGCCGCAGATTTGGGGGAGTATTTTTGTTTTTACCACAGGAAGTTGCTTATGTTAATTACGTCTTAAATATGCTTGGAGGTTTATTAATGACTCTCCTTTAGAGAGATTTTATTTTAAAATTTCTCTTTTATGTCCTTATAATAAAATTCAAAATACAACTCACTGCATTTCCCTAGGCTGTTGTCATGAATTAAGATGCATTATCATCTTCATAAAAGCTTCATTTATATTTATACATGCACTGTTGAACAAAGGCCTCCCCCATAGATTTCCACTATTGTGTCGTCACTTTGGAGGATATTTGCCAATATTCACCACGCTTGGCAGGTGGGTTGGTGAGCGCACTATGGTAACTGTTCTACAGAAGCGACGCTGCTGCCTATTCCTTTGTTTTAGAGTCCCTTAGTCGCCTTTTACGGCATCCAACGGGAGAAGATGGAGTGGTGCTGTATGCTTAATCCGAACACCACACGGACGATTGAAGATGCTTTATAACTTCCAAATGGTTCCCAGCAAAGAATGGACCACCCCTCTCTAGCCATAGGTGTCTTAAAGGGCGACTAAGGGTACATATAAAGAGGATGGGAAGCAGCATCCTCCCGTGTGCTAATAACAACATACTGCGATCACCAATCTGCCTGACAAGCGTGGTGATTATGGCTTATTACCGCTCATTGTCGTGATCATTGGGGGGCCCATGTTCAGCAGTGGATGTTTATGGGCTGTTGTGTGTTTAGTTACAGAAAAGTATTCCCAAAACGTTTATTTATTTATATACTCTTTATTGTACACCATAAAATAGTCACAGAAGTTTTTAATTACGTAAAAGTACAATAAGCGGCCTTATCGCTATCCGCGATCTCTTTCAGGCAACTTTATTAGGATGGAAAATGGTAGATAGGGGTAATTATGAGGCAGTCTGAGGTGTAACTAAATATATATTAATATTAATAAATAATATTATATACTATACGAAATACATGAAAACTAAATAAATAATAACGTTGTTAATATCTAAGATTTAAAAAAAAGATTTTTTACGAAAATCGAAACAGAAGTCATATCAATAAAAACAAACCCTAAACAAACACAACAGATGTTTTCTCAAGATAAATCAAAGAGAACGATTAACCCACATTAGCACCAGAACCAACCCCTTACCATAATAATTAAACAACTTCACTTAATGACAGAGCCCTTGGGGCAAGCTCATTAATTAATGGCAGCGGAATCTCCTTACAAACAGAGTATCATCCCTCAACCCTTTTATTAAGTCAGCCAGTTCGTTTTAATTCAATAAAGCGGTGTAAACTGCGCAAACAGCCGGCAGAGAAAGGGTTAATTTGCATGTCGGTGTTTGCTGGGTTAACCGATGGTTCGTTAGGGTTGGCAATTAGTGGAGGGGAGGAAAACTCATGGGAAAGTTGTAGTAGGTCAGTGTACGACTGCTTTGTTAATGAGGTGGTTTGGTATAACTGTGTTGGGGCGGGGGGAGTGGGGAGTTTGGTGTGGCAACACTGTTGTAATCGTGGCTTTTAAGCAACTAGTAAAAACTTTATATTACTATACTGCACATAATAATTATTTGAAGTATGGAAAAAAACCATATGAAAAATTTGAAAAACGAATCTTTATGTTATCTATTTAAGAAGTTTTTATTAGCTACACTTGTAACTATGTAAACAAATCTTGGAGGTCGATTTTAACATACTGGTAACAATGTTGTGTCGAAACTTTGCAAGTATATTATCCGGATGACAATACAATAACCTGGTACCATTGAACTGATCTGATGATGGAGCCAGGAGGTGGATAGTGGCACTCTTCAATGGCTCATCATTATTATTATCATATCAGCCATAAGGCTTCACCCATAGATTTCCACAATTGTGTCATCATTTTGGGGGAATTTGCCAGTACTCACTACGCTTGGCAGCCAGGTTGGTGAGCGCAGCATAACCACTGTCCCACAGAGGAGATACTGCTGCCCACCCCTCTGGTTTAGTATCTTACTTGCCTTTAACGACATCCACCGGAGGAGATGAAGTGGTGCTATATACTTTATCCGGACATCACACGGATATGCCTTCAATGGGTACTAAGTAGTAAACCCCTCGAGCTTGGGCTCGTTAGGTTTGTTTTAACAAGTCCCATACATTACACTTGATGACAAGGGCATGATGATTGGGCCGGGAGGTGGATAGTGTAACAAAGCGTATTTTAAAGTTTTATTTTAATCTATTTTAATATTAAATTTCATGTATGAATTTTGCAGGGTTTTTTGAGAAAGAAATATCTCATTAATTTGAAAGTTGTTATGTTTGAATGTTTTTGAGGCTCCACCGTGCCTTATTGGCTCAACAATGGATAAGGTAGATTATGTCGTGGAATAAGATATTGAATGTAGTTTATTTAATAAAATAAAATGATCATATAATTTTAATTTAAACGCTAAGGGGGCCGGTAGCCTATTTATTTATTTATCGTATGGAACTATAGTAGCCAGTCTTGTGTCAGAGCTGTCCAAGCCGCCCGAAGGCCTCCAACTTGACTTAACTACTGCCGTCTATTGACAACTGGGCTGACCATTTTATGTGCCCTCCGAAGCACGGAGACCCTGAGCTTAAATGTCACTATGCGGTTACCCATTCATAGACTGGCCGCGCCAAGCGCTCCTTAACCTCACCGATCGATAACGATCGGTGAATGCAACTAGCTTTGACCACCTTATATACATAGATATATATTCACGTGAAATTCTATCTTAATCTGTAATGCAATGCAATATTCCGACTCAATTTATTGTTCATCAGTTTTAAATGAAATGAAATGATTATTTATTCAAAATAGACAAAAAAATAGTTCTTTTGAACATCAACATTAGACAGCAGCCATATAAGCCTATCTTTCACCGCTTCCCAGTGTTTAAGCTGGGGAGAAGAGACGGTGTAAGTTTTAGTTTTCCTTTCGGTATCCAAATATTCAAACCCTTCTAAACAGAACCCAAATATTGTAACTCCGATAAATAAATACCTACCTACGAATTCCAAACAACTACTTATCAAGTTATAGCAACTATTTGACGGAACGTAAACTATAATTACAGTACAACTTTGTAAAAACTAAATGGAAAAAAGTGAAAAATTAATAAATACGAAACCTTTTTTACAAAAGACAAATGAAGAAATGTTAGGAACACGCTCAGTGGGCGGGTCTCATACATTTATAATTCACTAATTTGTTGTTTGAAACGGGTAAAATAACAGACTACCAATTATATTAGTATTAATGATAACTTCCCACTGTTTCACTTACACTTTTTTACGTCGATTAATTATTTAAAGGTGATATACCGCGGGGTTTTATCATTATTTTGATGAATAGTAATTTTGTATTTGATTTTAGTATCTCAATTAGAGATGTACAGAAAGTAGTTTTATTTTGTTGTAACTGGTTAAGTTATACAGAATAGGTACCTAACACCTTTTTTATTGGTAGTGGAAATTCGTCATGAACTTCCTCAGCCACGGGGAAGCGCGAAGGGGCTATCAGCCCAAACCACTGAAGCGGACATCTTCAGCACGGTCAGTCTATGGATGGGTGAGCGCTTGAATTTGATTCGAATAATTTGATTAGTGTTTGAATTGAGTATATCCGTGGTTCGGAGTGCACGTTACATCGACGGTCTTGGTGTCTGTCACTATACGGCAGTCGTAAGTCAAGTCGGAAGCCTTTGGACGGCTTGAACAGCTCGTGACAAGGTTGGACACTAACTTGTCGTGAGTTCGATTCCCGCACGGAACAAATATTCGTATGATCTGCAGGTAGTCGTTGCGGGTCTGGGTGTATTGTATGTGGAATGCATGTCTGTAAACGCACCCACGACACAGGAGAAATACTAGTGTGGGGCAACGTTTAAAAAAAATAGGTACTACGAAAAATAAAGTAGAAAAGAAAGAAACATTGTTTTAGATTGTAATTTTTTACATTAGTGTACAATTCAAAATAAAAATCTGTATCAGGTCCCTAATAACCATTTTTAATAAAGCATATTATAAAAATACCGTGCCCAATCGGATTTGATATTCCACAAAAAATTGTTTATACTAATACTGCTAGAGATATCCAAATAGATGACTATACCAGAATCTCCAACCAACGAAAACAATACTGAAGATAAAACCGATTAGCTAGGATTAACGGCCGAAATCAATAATAAATCTCATCGAAAATCTTTTGGTTTGGGATTAAGGATTAGTCTTAACACTCCGAAGATCCCATCATCATCTTCTCCGAAGATCACACTTAACACAAAAACAGATCAAAATATTAAATCTAATGATTTTGGGTTAGATTGATTATTAGTTTCGGCCGTATTGCCTAAGCTAGCATGGTTTTAAACCAATGTTTCTTTTTTACATATTCACATTGTGGTTTGCAAGACGTCTTAAAGTGACTCGTGGCAAAACGGATACCGTGAAGTGCGATTGATCTGCGAGCTTAAGATTTGCTTGCCGCGGTCATACTTTGGATGTTAAAGGATCATTCTCAATACATCGAGGTCTCTACGAGAGCATGTTATGCTGATGGTCCCGGTTTGTAATACGAATACATTCGGGCCTCTTAGGGAAGGATATCGTAAGCGATATTACAAATAAATATTTAAACGTGCAAGTAAATTGATTATTCAGCTTTAATTCGTTATTTACTTTATTCATGATAGTTTTATTTGAGTCCTTTAGCGCTTTTTCATGTCGCGATATTTTATATTAGCTTTGGAAATTATTGACAAAGCATTCCTCCTATAAAATAAAAACTTACAATTATGGCGCTTATGTGGAAGCGACCAGGATACCGCACAGCACACGCTCGAGGAGTGCCCTGCGTGTTTTGCCGGCAGAGAGATATCTTGCCCGATCCGATTAATCAGGATCCGCCGCTCGGCGACCAGCTTTCACAGTGTTGGCACTGTGCCGTAACCTCGCGTCTTATCCAGTGCAGGTACTCACCGAAACAAGCGTGACCGGTGATCACCTGCGTCAGGTGGTAGGTGACGTGCTCACTTCTATTGTGCCAGGCTCCGAAGAGCGGCAGGATGGCCTCGACAACGCGCTTGGACGACCGTTTATAGTTGTTTCTCGGTATTTGGGTGAAGGAGTTAAGATGGTAGACATCATCATCATATCAGCTAAAGGACGTCCACTGCTGAACAAAAGCTTCTCCCATAGATTTCCACAGCGTGAGTACACACACAGTGTGTATACTTAGTGATTTTAAGGAGAATTTGCCAGTATTCACCACGCCTGGCAGGCGGGTTGGTGAGCGCAGTATAATAATAATAATATTTATTTGGGCAAGAAAAAGACGATAAGGAAGAAGGAAGATAAGGGGCCATATTGTCATAATCACCACGCTTGCGAGGCGGATTTGTGATCACATTATGTTGTCATTAGCACACGAGAGGTTGCTACCCATCCTAATTATATCAACCCACAGTCAGTTTTACAACACTCAGAGAGGGGTGGTATATTCTTCTTTTCCGGGAGTAACACGGAACTTATCTTTATCAGACGGTCTTAAATTCTTATCAGTCTCTTCGACTCTTCAATGGATATGTATTGTTTTATAATTTCAACCGAATAAAGTCCACTGCTGGACACAGGCCTCCCCCAAAGAACGCCACAACGACCCGCACTGGTGTGTAGTGTGCTCATTGGGAGTTTTGCCATGATCGCCACGCTTGGCAAGCGGATTGGCAATCGCAGTTGAGTTGTTACTGTACTCGAAGGACGCTGCTGCCCATCCCTCCGGCAATGGTATGGTACTTTTTATAAGAAGTAAAAATAGCATTACTTGTGTTTTTATATTGAATAAAACCGTAAATGCTAAATCAATTTATGTGGTCCAACTTATGATAATTCTCATGGTGTAAGCGTGTTTGTTACATTGTTATAACACTCAAAAACAAGCTTACACGATCAAGATTACAATGCCCCACAAAGTACGTCAATAATGTGTCGTATTAAGTGTTATTAAAGTATAACATCAATTAAAATAAAAACAACAGACTAACGGCTATTAAAACCGATAATTACTGGGCGCTGTCAGCGAGGTGTTAAGTGTACTAGGGCTGTCATTATTAAACGATGAAAGATATAACGTGTAATTGCTTAGTTTTTGTTAGAATTTCATGCACAGTTTGCCACCAGGCGGCTTAGCTAAACGGTAATAGGCAGCGTGTTTTTATTACGTACATACGTTAATAATTACATAGTTTTCCACGCTCATTGCATGTTTTGTGAGAGTTAGCTATGAGAATAGGGTGCTCGTTGTCGATGGCCACGAGCCAGTTTTATTAGAAAATAAACTGGTACGATGATAAAGATTAGTGTGATGCAGAAAACTGATTTTTTATTTGCGCTATCCTTTTGCATGTAATGACAAGGTGATTAAATGTAGCTTGATTGGTACTGTTTTGATAAACCCTAAGCATTGAAACAGAAATTAAGTCCAAAATCATAACGCATACTTTATTTTTATTCATGATAGGTTGAGGTCCCGGGATATCATGATGTTGACTTCGATCTCGCCTGGTGTAATGGGATGGAAGATGCCTATTTAGGTACTCTGACTTTCAAGGTTAGCTCGTTATAGGTAGTAGGGAAAACAGACGTAGGCAAGCAGTTCCACTCTTTGACTGTGCGCATAATGAAGGTTAAAAAGAAGCGCTGAAGATGGTGGAATCAGATTGTGTAGCTCCCGTACACACTCCCCGTAGTAAAATCTGTAGAAGACTGGCAGAGCTGACTGACTCTAAACTTATTTTAGAGCAAACATTTTAGGGTAATTATTAAGTCCAGCCTTGCAATTACTTCCCGTGAGATTATGTACCGTATAACAACATATTTTAGCTTTACTTTTTCTCAAATACTTTCTGTTTACTCAAGTAAATTTATAGGCTGTATGCATATGGTGTATATCTTGTGCAATATTCCTACCTACCTTTTATTGAAATTTGAAATATGAACTTCGAAAATTAAAATAACGAATAGCCACATAAAACTCATGCGCAAACGATCGTGGGTAGGTTGGGGCGAACGTGCGTCGAAGTCTATCAACCGATGCAATTTTGATTGATTGCATTGCTTGGTGTAGTGTAACCAATCTTATTGAAAACTGGCATTGTATGGCATCGGAAAGGCCATAGCTGCGTTCGACGCGCGGCTTGTCAAACGGTTTAAATTGAAAAAAGAACGGGGGACAACCCTAAACCGGGGCCAGTAATGCGTCTGTGACATTTTATATCTTGGGGAGTTATTATACTTAGTTTTGGGAAAAAAACCATAAAATAATTGGAGTTTTTACTTTACTCGTAAATTTCTATTGTGCAGGCAAATGTCAAAATAAGTGTTGGTACCTGCGAAAACTGAATAGTGAACGTCTTCAATGTAACATTGTGTTCAATACTAATATTATTATTTCACATTAACACTGCATGTAAATTACATATTCGAATTTATATAGAAATGCATTATCATTATATCTAATATCTATCTAGCCTGAGGTATATATTACGAGCCTGTGCGCTGCAGAGCAAAAGCCATCGTAACCTCGAACGTGGACCTGTGCTGATTTGTTAAAAACCGTGTTTGAAAACTATGCGCGAGGATGGGAAGAATGTATATGTCCATGGAGAACTTTGCCCCATATAAGATTTTTCATAGCCCGGTAGCTACTCCAGGCATTTTCAGTGCATCTTGCAACTTTTTTGTTTTGCATTGCATGAAAAGAGCCTTTTTGACCTGACCTAAATAAAGATACTCTCATCTACGTACGCACAGGTATATTAGGTTATATTTATTTTTCAATGCATATATGAATAATATTTTTTACTAACAAGCCATAGTGCCTATGCTCTATAAGGAATTACTGGGTATATCTAAATCTTTATGTATAAAATCTTTGGTGTATCTGTTAGTGATCGAGTAACTTCGGAACGACTTGACCGATTGAGATCATATATTTACACAATATATTTGTTTTGTCGAGATGATGGTACATTCAGGTCTCGGATAGGTCGCGCCACCTACTGGATTGGGCAGATCAACGTCTGCCGAGCCAGCTAGTATAGTATATTTATTTATTTATATCCCTATTTATGTATAGTTAGCTAACTAAAGAATTAAAAGGATATACAATCATGTCAGTGACAGCTTACCGATTGAAAATTGTAACATTTGGCAGGTTGTGTAAATAGTGTTCAATAAATACAAATCATTACAAATAGGCGATGTGGATGACACAAAACAACCGAACTTTAACGACATGTCAAACTCAACTGTCGATGTTTTTTCAATTTCAATCGATAGAAAGAGGGCGGCTTTCATGTGCTAACTCCAAAGAGGGATAGGGCATCGATTTTTTAAGTTCAAACGCGATTAATTAGGCTCAACTTTCCATTTGTACTCCGCAAATATTTTTGTTAAGAAAACCCACCGACTTAACGAAGTGGTATATTTTTTGAATTACAAAGGAATGTAAACATCGTCAGAGAAACAACAATTAGAATAGCCGATATCGGAGCATCGCCGCGAGCTTGAGACCACCCCACGCCACCCCATTATTTTATCTAATCAAAAAGTTTTAAAAGGAAAAATTATGCCGTCCTTTATTATGAGTCAACTTTCTTTAAGGGAGCAGGGGATATATTTTTAATAACGATTCGACTAAAGAAAGTCATCGTAAGAAAGAATTCTTTTTGCGAGAAATGAGAATCTCGCCGTAATCTAAGTGTGAAGTTTATGCGAATATTTATTATGTTTTTGTTGTAGTAAAAAGTGAATGACGAAGATATTTAGACAATAAGACAAGTTAAATAAAATAAGTAAAGAGTAGTAAAGTTGATTTCACACTATAGATTAAGGCTGCCATAAATGATACAATCAGGGTCGGCCTGACATTAAGAATATAAATATTGTCTAGCATGAATAAATTAAAAACTCGTTTAATATTATATAAATTATAGTCAAGAAACTATAGTTTAATCAGAAATCAGACTCGCTTACATTCAGGACTTAGGTTAGGAACTATTACTTAACTTTTTTGGTAGATATTCGGAATCTGCCAATTATAAAAAGCATAGATTTTTATTAATATGTAAAGGTGAGTAGGTATGGTGAAAAGCAAAAAGAGTAATAAGAATATTAAGACAAGATATTTCGAAACAATAGATAAAATTGATTTATCGCGTTTTAATTTAGTTTTAAGAAAACATGCGAAAAGTATATCGGTAGAAATATCTATATATTTTTATAATAGAATTTATTATAGAAATATATAGATATTTTCCTCAGTAATTCTTAAAACTTAAATAATATGCGATGATGACAACACAACTTTGGAAATCTATAGAGGAGGTCTTTGTTCGGTAGTGGACGTCCGTTGGCTGGTATGATGATGAGATTTCGCTCTTGCTATCGTTGTACATGTCTACCTACCTACTCGTAACTATAATTTAACCGGGACATCTGACTTACTGACCGGGACACGGGGTCACAACGCTTGAAACAGGGTGTCCTGGTGTATTGGGACGTATAGAAAACCCTACTATAAATGCAAGCGGCAAGCAAATTTTTGATTTATTTCTGTCAATATATTTAGCACTCAAAGCATCTCTGGCCTTACATGCACTCAAAATACGATGTATTTGTATACACACATACCTGTACATTTAAACACTTGTATGATTGTGTATGGCTTACATTAGTAAGTTGATCTGACAACTAATTGTCTATCTTTCTATTAAACTAATGACAGTTGGAGGAATGGGACTAGTATAAGTTCTTTGTAGGTATGAACTTAAAATACGTTTGACACGTATTTTAAATTATTAAGTGCTGAATACGCGTGTTATTATTTTACTCCATATTTCAGCGCGCGTCCACTTTTCAATATGGGCCTTCCATTGTTCGGTCAACGGATATTGCCATACCACGTGTCACGTGGATTGGTGATGGCAGTGTATTGGTATTAGCTCAAGGAAGTCGCCTTATAGGAGACCCACGGGTAGTGGGGGTAGGGGTCAGGTAATTTTTTCAGGGAACTTAGGGCTACGTCTAATATTTGGTTAAAATAAAATGTAATGCATGTCAGTGAGATATAATTGCTTCGTAAAAATACAAATGTAACAAAATATGTACACAGGGACAGGGGGTCAGATAATTTTTTTAGGGAACTCACGCCTACGTCTAGTATTCATGTAAAATCAGCATTTCAGCCAAATTATGTCCACTGCTGGACACAAGCCTCCCCCAAGGACCACCACAACGACCGGTCTGGGTGTGTTGAAGGACGCTGCTGCCCATCCTCCGGTTAATCCCATAGTCGCCTTTTGCGACACCTACGGGATGAGATGGGTTGGTGCTATTCGTAGGCACCACAACAAAATAATATGTACATAATAAATAAATAACATGTTAATGAGATGCACTTGCCTCGTAAAATATATGTATACTATTGAGTCTGAGAATTTTAATAATAAAAATGCAAATTGAAATCTAAAATTTCACTTGCGTCGTAAAGCTTGTTACGATCAAAGGCGTCAGATGAGACCAAACATTTCTATATAAATTAAGGAAAAGATGCTCTAAAAAACCGAGGGTGCGAGCGGTGGCTCCCCAAGCTTCTTTACTCAACGTTTTCAGTAAATACGGTTCGTTTATAACAACCATATACGAAAACGTGGCTTATTTACTATCGTTAAGGTACACATTCCTGTAATCTTGATTGTGTTTGAATAATATTTTTCTGAGGCGGCATTATTGCACACCTTGTATGCGTAAATCAGTGCTCGAGGCGAGCATTTTTCAGACAAAGAAGATGCAATTATATGCAAAGGGCGGAGGGTAGAGCACTCCAGTAATGAGGCACATTTGGAACTTTGTTTTCAGTCTTTTTATAGAGGAATATATCTCATTTCGAGTAAAAACATATTAAAATTATTTGGTTTATTCACGTAATCAATTTGTAACCATATATTCGTGTTGCTTAGCTACTGCGCCAGCCGTACCCTCGAGATCTTCGTCTTGTGTTTATATCGTAGTTTACCTAGTACGACGAAATTAATTTGAGCAGTTATTACTTCTTACGGGCTTCTACGGGCGGGTGCAGTGTGGCTGCTGACGCGCAGAGGGCACGCTGCTCCCCGTACCTCTGGTTTCGATTAGATGGAGTGATGCTATATTCTTAATCCGGACACTACACGGAATCATGTGAATTAATCAGCTCATACATAGGTTTTTTTCATTTCGGCCGAATGAAGTCCACTGCTGGACACAGGCCTACCCCAAAGTACACCACAATGGCCGATATGGGTGTGTTGTGGGATCATTGGGGGGTTTTTCCTTAATCGCCACGCTTGGCAGACGGGTTGGCGATCGCAGTTGAGTTGTTAATATACTCGAAGGAAGCTGCTGCCCATCCTCCGGTTAATCCTTTAGTCGACTTTTACGACACCCACGGGAGGAGAAGGAGTGGTGGTATTCTGAGCCGGCACCATACGGACATAGGTTTGTTTATTATTTCAAATTATTTTCATTATATAAAACAACATACTTAGAGCATGCAGTGTTTACCTGTAATTAGTTTTGCAGTTAGATTTAAGATATAATACGAATGTACCTGTTCTGTGCTATCAATATTGTAACTACTGTTGGTAAATCTATACAATAAAATAAAATAAAAATTAACAATAGAGTGCGCTATGATCTTCGATATCTAATTGAAATATCGAAGAAGACGAAGATACTTAGTATAAATGAAAGATGGAATAAATTTTCTACGACCTACCACAACACCTCCTGAAACTTGAAGACGTCCTATACCTACCTAATACAATATAAATATTTAGAAAGAATTGTTCTAAAATGCAATTAATATTCGAATACTTTGGTATGTTGAATTTCTAGAATTGTTCTAAAATGCAATTAATATTCGAATACTTTGGTATGTTGAATTTCTTCTATGTAAAATTTATTTATCATAAGTACATCTAATATTATGGATGACTAAATGCTAGCCGCGACTTCGTCCGCGAGGTCTTTCTTTCTCTCTCTTTTATAGAAAACGTTGTCCATACAGGCCCACATTAGGAATTCTCCTGTGTCGTGAGTACACTTTATAGACATACATTTCACATGCATAAACACCCAGATCCAAAACAACTATTTATGGATCATGCAAATATTTGTTCCGTGCGGGGATCGAACCCGTGACACGTTGCGCAGAAAGCCAATCGCTTAGCCACTGCCCCAACCGTGCCGCCTGGCTAACTAATTTAATCCTTGAGAGAACTTGATAAAGCAAGGACGTTTCCTTCTTATCCGATGGACTAGTCCATGACGTAATCTACCTCCGCCAAATGTCGTCATTTTTCAGCCGACAGACAGAAAATTTGCCGTGTGGTGCCGGCTCAGAATGCCACCACCCGTCTCCTCCTATGGGTCGTGGTAAAGTCGACTAAGGGATTAGCCGGAGGATGGGCAGCAGCGTTCTTCGAGTACATTAACAACTCAACTGCGATCGCCAACCCGCCTGCCAAGCGTGGCGATTATGGCAAAACCCCCCAATGAGCCCACAACACATCCATATCGGTGGTTGTGGTGATCTTTGGGGGAGGCCTGTGTCCAGCAGTGGACTTCATTCGGCTGAAATGATGAGACAGAAAATAAACAGAAACAGAAAGTATTTGAGCAAAAGTAAAGCTAAAATATGTTGTTATCATATCGAGTATTTATACGTCCACTGCTGGACAGTAGCCTCCCCCAAAGATTGCCACAACGACCGGTATAGGTTTGTGATGTGTGCTCATTGGGGGATTTTGCCACGCTTGGCAGACGGGTTGGCGATCGCAGTTGAATTATAAATGTCCTACTTGAAATATGCTGCTGCCCATCCCCCGACTAATCCCATAGTCACCTTTAAAGATACCCAGGGGACGAGTTTGGGTATTCTTAGCCAAACGCAGACAAATGTCACTTGAGTCCTTTCCGCCATTTGAGTGTGATTGAGAGACAAACACACAAACTTTCACATTTATTATATTAGTAAGATGGATGGATTTGGTGAACACAAAATATACCTACATCGAATTTCGCCGAATATTGGGTCAAGGTTTGTCATCCCTGTCTTACAACGGTACTCGTCTGGCAAGGAATAAAACAGTATCGCAGACCCGTTTGACGGTTTAAGGTGAATGACAGATAAAAATTGTAGAAATGTAGACATCTGACTTTACAAACATCTTCGGACTTTTCACAGGAAAGATAATATCGTTAGAGAATTATGTTGACGAATTCACAGACGACAGACGTTCCTTTCCTTTAAGTTGAAATCTAGACAAATTTGGCAGTACATATTTAATATGCATCATTAATTTTAAGGGTTGTGCATGTTTGATACTGAACATAACAGCAACTAGTGGTGCAACGAATATTACTTTTACGAATTTGAATACTAACTAATTCTTCTAGGTATTCGGCGACAATCCGTGTGGTGTACGGATTAAGAGTATAGTACTACTCCATCTCCTCTCAAGGATGTCGACGGGTGCTCTAAACCAGAGGATGAGTAGCAGCGTCCCTTTTGTGGAACAGTAGACATACTGCGCTCACCAACCCGCCTGCCAAGCGTGGTGAGCACTGGCAAATTACCGTTTGAATTAGTTTTGGAAATCTATCGAGAGGTCTTTGTTCAGCACTGGACGTCATTTAGCTGATATGATGTTGATGATGGTGATGATGATGATAATAAATAAAACACGCTCTTCAATATACATACTCAAGTACATCAATAATCAAAACGAACTCTTTGATGAAACTTGATTATTTGCTAATAGCAACATACGATTTCTTTTCTTTATATTTATATGACCTGCTGTTGAAAATAGACTATCTGAGGCCACAGTGGAAGATTTGTTAATTGGTTTGAGGGTGATGCCGCGTTTAAGGCCTTCGTTGATTTTATGAGGCCCATAGTGTTCACTCACTATGGCTCTTATAAGAAAGCTCAAGGTCATTTAGCTAGCTATGGAAAGAGCTATGCTTGGTATCTATCTACGAGATTAGATTAGAAAGGATTAGTAAGCTGATGTGGCAATAGGCAGGGCACATTACTCGCAAAACTGATGGCCTTTGAAGCAAACGCAGCGTAGGACGGCCTCCAACGAAATGGATAGACGACCTATTGAAGATTGGAACTCGTTGGATGTGGGCGGCTTGAAACCGGTCGTTATGGAAATCTATGGGGGAGGCCTTTGTTCAGCAGTGGATGACTTTCAGATATGATGAATCCCCGAATAATCAAACTAAAACTTCATAAAATACGTACGATACGGATACATCGTAGCTCAACTATAGACGGGTGCGTTCCGTTTTACTGAAAACATTTTTACTAATGTCATCATCATCAGCCCAATACGGATATTCCGTATTTGAATTCATTGCATCACTAATAGTAATAGCTTGTCCTCCGCATATTGCATCTTTTATGTCCAAAACTCGATCAATTGAAACTTCACAGACCCAATCTAGCAAACACGTGATCAGTACATTCATAATTCAAATGTGGAATATTGACGTTGAATTGACCTTGGTATTAAAAAAAGGAACAAAGATTTGTTATCTGTCTTGCATACATTTCCAAGTTACTGTTTAAATCACATTAATATTAACGTTATTTCTATTAGATCGAGACCGTTCCTGTCCGTCATTAATATGAATGGGCAGAGCCAAGGACATATTATGTAGTCCCGGACTCCAATGCGACATAACATTATTTTTGCTTGCAAATATTTGTATCAAAACGTGATTGTATAATTGAGTCTATTAGAATCAAATACCGCAATGTCCATTTTCGTGTTCTGGCCATAATTCATATTTTTTATATACATACACCAATGGATAATGCTATATTTGTAGCATACTTTAATTTTTAATGCCAGTTTTCTACATGACATTGCAGCTTTGGTTGCATTTTGAATATTCAAATAGATTCCTTTTAATCTGTAGATTCATACGGCATAGAAAACGCATTTTTGCTTTTTTATGGACATTGCGGTATTTGATTCTAATAGACTCAATTTTCCTAACACTTATTCTGAAATAATATTACTTTTTGAAGAGCACATAAAATTACTGAAAGTTTCCTGTAACATACATATATTTAGCGCAGTTATAGATGTAAGTTTATTCAATTTAATGTGTAAGCGTTCTTATCTGCAATTAGTGAAATATATGAAATATATAATTATGATTGTAAGTTCAGTAAGTTGAAACCAGTTGAAACTTTCCTCAACCAACCGCGTTCATGTTTTAGCTTTGAGTACTGACCGTTGACATTTGAACATGATGTGTGTGAATCTATCATAATCATGATTTATTTTAATCAACACTGAAAAAGACTAACTTTTTTGTTAAATATTACTTTTATTTTAGCTAATTAATATAGCAAAACTTAAGGTACTAATTATAAAATGGCTTAGTTACTTATAACTAAAGAGTTTAGTAGTCACCGCAGTAGTTAAACAATTACGAGTAACATACATTTATGTAACCTATTACTAAGCATTTCTTCAGGGAAATTTCTAGATATATCATCGATAAGTAGATGTATGACTCACTAGTCCATATATCAAATCATTGCATGGAGAGCAGCAGGCCTAGCATAAACAAGCTATATCTCACGCGGAACTTGACATGACAGGCGGCCACGTGAATTTTTGTGCTCATTTGGGCAGTGTTATCATATCGAGATATTTCAATCTGAAACCCCTAACACAATGTATCGCTAGCAAAATGAATATCACACAAGATTGGACTCAATCCGTGACACAAGTCTTGTCATGTCATGGCCTGGTCGTACAAGTAAGATGGTTTGTTCACAAGTTTGCGTCCCGAGTCCCACCGCACGTCCTAAGCTCCGTAAGTAAGGAGAGCGTGTAGGCACGGCCCCACGCTGCGCTCTTTTACGTCCACAAAAACACATTTCCGTAATCACCTTATAAAGGGATTACTATAAATAAAGAGGAAAAAAGGAAATTAACCGCATTAGAACGAGCTAAATATGGCGTCCCCTTGCAATATGTGGGCTCCCACTGATAAAACACTCTATGTACGTCTCTCGCGTAAATGAAACAATGTGTTATTATGTATTCCTGTCAGTAATATTCTTAGATGTCGTAGCCAAGGGGAATTCAACCTTGAGAAACGAAACACACGACTCATATCAAAGTAATCGGATTATCGTATAAATAATATCCCAGAAGATACGGTAATCTTGATTTATAAAGTTTTCGAAGTCGGAAACGAAATAGTTCATAACAGATGTGATTAAAATTACAAGAGGGCAGTCTACATGAGGAAAATCCGCGTAAAACCCATAAAATATATGCAGTTACCCCCGTAGGTTTATGCCCTGTCGGGGTGGCGTGGATAGGGGATAAAAAACAAAATGAGGAGTTATGTTTTCGGTAATAAAGGACGGACGAGAGAAATCGTTTAAGACGCCGCCAAATGAGATGGAACGAATATATTTGATTATTTTTATGGCGCGGAATGGCGATACGGTGCACGCCACCGTCTCGGACCTAATGTCTATTTGTTTTACTACTCTTTAATATTATATATTTTGTGTGTTAGTGGCGATCGTTTACAGGAAATCATACGGAATGTTATTCGGGTTTGCAAGGTAGCTCACGGTCGGAATATTGGTTTTATTACGGCTCATATAGTTAGCTAAGCCGGTCAGTATCGTCAAAAACTTAAACTGATCAGTGTTTAGAAAATATCATCATTTCGGCCGAATGAAGTCCACTGCTGGACACAGGCCTCTCCCAAAGATCACTACATCGACCGATATGAGTGTGTTGTGTGCTATAATCGCCACGCTTGATAGGCGGGTTGGCGATCGCAGTTGAGTTGTTAATGTACTCGAAGGACGCTGCTACCCATCCTCCGGCAAATCCCATAGTCGCCTTTTACGACACCCAAGCGATGAGATGAGATGTGCTATTCGTAGCCGGCACCACACATCAGCAGTAAACTGATCAGTGTTTAGAAAATATAGTGCGGTAATAATACCAAATTGGTAACCATCACTGATTGTTACATCGAGTCTCATTACAATGAATTCAAGTTACTGCATGTGTGTACAAATGTGGGAAATGTTGTGTCAGCCTCCAACAATAATTGTTGTATGTAAATAAAAAAATCACGCGTTTTTCTAATGTTGGTAGGTAGGTACACACCGAAACTCTATTCGTTCATTTAGCTATTCATTTTGAAAAAAGAATTAAAACGAAAATAAGTTTACGAAATATTATTAATATTTTAACCGATGTAAAGTAATGAAATTAAAATCAAATAATGGATATATTTTTTTCGTCGTATTTCACACCAAGGCAATGGATAGGTACAATCTATTTAATATACATTTCTAATAAATCCTGAAAACACAGACTCAAGGGGCGCATTACATAAAACTTAATAGTCAAACTCGATAAATAAAACTGTATCGATATTATTAATCAAACACTAGGAAACGATATCGATTTATGATTGTTACAATTGGGAGACAGTCGTTATTTTTATGGCTTCGAAAAAAAATATGAATCAATGTGAGAAACGCAATGTGTAATATATATTCTACTTTTAATTGTGGAAGAAAAAAAAAACTGCCACCCGTGTTTTGTCAGTGTTCATTTTGGTAAAGATTCGATACGGTAGGGTGCTAGTAGTTTTGGAACAGTGAGAGCCTAATGGTTGAACGCTTGCCTTCCATACAGGAGGGTCTGAGTTCGATCCCGGCCCACACCTCCGACTTTTCGGAATCATGTGCGGATCAGAATTTGATTATCACTTGCGTTAACGATGAGGGAAAACATCATGAGTAAACCTGCACACCTAAAAGAGCTCCAAAATGTTCTCAATGGTGGGTGTATACCCTCAACCCGCACCAGGCCAGCGTGCATCAAGGCCCAACCTTTTTCATAGTGAGAAAAGGCCCGTGCTCGGCAGTGGGACAGTAATCGGCTGATTATGTTACGAGACTAGTTTCGGAATATTCCCGTACTAGTCTTTGTTGATGATGAATATATGTTTACATCATATTAGCCATAGTAGGTCCACTGTGGAACAAAGGCCTCCCCCATAGATTTCCACAATTGTGTAGTCATTATGGGGGGAATTTGCCAGAACTCACCATGTTTGGTAGGCGGGTTGGAGTGTGCAGTATGGCTACTGTTCCACAAAAGGGACGCTGATGCCCATTCCTTTGGTTCGGGATCCCTTAGTCGCCTTTTACAACATCTACGGGAGATGGAGTCGTGCTACATTCTTAAGCCGGACATCACAAGAAAACACACGTTCACAAATACGTTTACATTAATAAAGAAATATAAATGTTTTACGGGTCTCTGTAAGGATAAATTATTGTCTAACTAGACTAACTAGCGATCAGTTTTATTAAAGCTATATCGAATAAAAACTAAGTCGCTTAACAAGTTATCCAATAAGAACATGAAATATGTGTAGAGACTTAACAATCAACTTGTACATTAAATCATACTTTAAAAACATCTTATAAGAAAGAACCTGCCATGCAAAAAACATGCATTTTTTAAGATCTTTGTTTAAAAAGTGTCGCAAAACACACACATACGAACTTATAAGCACGAGAAAATACGCACACATTGGCAACGACCCTCGCGACACATAATGAAGGGAGGGCACCATGATATAATGCAGTTTTTTATTGCTTGCTCCTTATACCCACAAGTAAAAAAACTGTCCTATACACGCATATTATACATTTTAACTATTAGTATTTTTTTTGTATGGAATGGGGAAGGGTTCGGACGAGGACTAGAGGGTTAAGCTTGATAAAAAATTTACGTCGATTCGAGTTTCGCGAGGATGTACGTTTAGATGAGACTTTTAGGGGTCACTGGAGAGCTTTTGTTGCGTTTCATTCTATTTCTGAATTAGTTTGGGAAACGCTGAGGGTATTAGGTGTTACGTGTTAGTTCATGGTAATGTATGTCATCAAGGCAGCTCGGACGTCCAGTAGCTGTTGAATACACAATCGTAGCTTTAATGTCATATCAAAATCAAAAGTTTAAGGCCAGAACAAAGAGGTTCTTCGATTATTATTCTAATTTAATTCGGCTCGGGATTCGTCTGTCGCCTGTGTTTTATCGTCAGGTAGCCTCTCATTTCTAAGAAAAAAATATTTATATCTTTTTCTATTAGATATCCCATTGTTCGCGCGAGGGCACGTCAGCACGCGACAAAAGGAACATTAATTATAATATCCGATTAAAAAACGCCATTTAGCTACGCGAGAGACGTCCTTTGTTTGAGATGATTGAATTCAGAATTACTAACATTAGCCACCATCCCGGGGGAAAGTAAGCTGCATAAAAAACAGTTGGGTGCCCACTGTGTTTGTGTAGGCAGCGGCTCTCCGGCGGGTGGGTCGCGGTTTTTTTCTTTATATGTTGTGTCCTACTTCATTTCTGAATGTTGGAGCTATAAAGATATCAGATTACACGTGAAAGTGTTGCTTCCAAGACACGGACAAAAACTATGGCCACCGAGAGACTGCCGAAATATGAGCATCCAATTCCATAAACCACATTGGTGGGAGGAAGCACACAAGTTATGTTCGTACGTGCTCGAACATAGTAATTAGATATTACGTTTCCCAACTAATCGTAACTCGCACGGGTGTTGTTTTACCCAAAAGGGGGAATAAATCACGCGCGCGCTGCGATGGCAACACTGCATCACAATGAAAAAATATAACAAAAAAGAAACAATATCAGAGCGCGGAACAAAAGAAATTATACCAACGAGCGGATCCATAGCGAAAAAATCGTTATGATAATAAAATAAAAAGCAGTAATAATAGCTGCTCAGAACAATATGCCGCGTTTACGCGTTAGAAATGAATCAACCTTTATTTAACTAGTCCCAGCATAGATAAACTTTTTGACGTTTCTCGCCGTGGCAGCTGTCGCGAATTTTAAGGATTAAATTCACTCAGATGAAGTACTGCATTATAATGAGATGCTTTTGTTTCGCCTGTCCGCTTTTATATTAACTAGTGTTAAATTCATTGTAAAACTTAGGGGTTATAGTTTTTCAAAGTAAACGAACGCAACGATGTATGTGAGCCCTGATGATGAAAAGTCTGTGGCAGTAGGGCCGCACCAAGGCAATTTTTATAATAACGCTGGCCACAGATGCTCTATTAATCTCGTGCAAGATACGTGGTTATTAAATCTCTGTGGAGTGGGACGTTGTCGTCCGACGTATTATTAATGGAAGTGTATCACGGGAGCCATTAGATACGTAATTAACATCGATCGTCGGCTAAAAAACAACATCTCGAGCGATCCCAAGGAAAGTTGAGAGTAGCGTCACTCTCGCGACAAATAAAAACGTCATTAAAGATTGATGGCTGCGAGGAAGTATCATTAATATTATTCAATTAATAAAACGTAATTTTGCGAGGTGAAATGCGCACCCCGAGGAGGAAAAAGCAATTAGTGGCTAGATTGCGAACCGTCAAAACAACTGCGTCGAGTGATGGTAAAAAAACGTCGAGGAGCATTCATTAGAGTAAAATTCGCGAGGGGTGAATATGTAAGGACTTTTTTGCATAAGACGGTGGCGCCCTCGATTGAAGTTTTTTTTGCATTAAATACAAACTATGTGGGCGCACCGTAAGCGGTTTTCGTCACACTTGCACAGTGTTAGTGTTGACGAAGTTTTTTTTTAATTGTACTCGTAATGACTGTTGTTATGGTTTTATGGCGCAGTAATGAGCAGACTCGCCGCGACATTTGCATGTGATCGCAGGGACTTTTTTGTCACTTTTGTTGATGAAGTTTTTTCGACAGTTTTTTTGCTGGATTGTTTATAGCGTGCGATACGGCTTTATTTGGAGTTTGTGGTTAAACATTTCAGTAGCTCCTTGTTTATGGCTGAGGGGTGTTTTATTGTTCTTTTTTGAGTGTTTACTTTTAGTCGTATCATGAGAAATTATCACGATAAAGGGAGGAAGTTGTCACAAAATAATCGTATATTTTCAAAAGTTACGTAAAGTTTGTATGTTTAACTATTATAGATATTCATAATTGATGATCTAGTGGAAAACGTATAAGTTTTAAAATAGAATTATAGGATAGGTAAGCTATCGAACAGACATTTAGGCTATACGAACCGATAATAAACGTCGACCGGGCTGACGTGCCGGCAACCCCGATTTGGTATTAGCAATCATTAAATTGGAAATTACGCTATATCGGCGATACACGGCTTTCTTTTATAAATATCTCTCACGTGATGCCGGTGCCGCGTCGTGTCACGACCTTACTGAAACGATGGTAATATTCAAATAGCGATATAAAAAAGACAAGTTAGGTAGCATTTAAAAAGCTTGTTTGTTTAGCGACGAATCGCTTCTAGTCATGACACGGTGCACGGCGCATCCAAGCCTATAGATACGTGACAACTTTACGATGCAGGCGGCAGAAGCTCTCAACACAATGTCATAAGGTACACATCACGGACGCTAACCGCAATGTTTATATGTGCAGTTGTTTGTGGAATGAAAAATGAATGAAGGTCTTGAAGAAATGGGAAATGAAACGAGCTAAAAATTTGTTTGTGTTGCGATACTTTCTAACAAGATGGCCTCTGATAAGATAATTAAGTAAGTATGTTATGTTTTACCTTCACTATAGATGGGTTTCGAGATTCTAGTTAGATTGAATAAAGTATCGCTTTCGCAAACCCATTTTATTTTTAATATCAAAAACTCCAATATTTTATTATAATTTAAAAAGTTGTTCGATAAGTCGAAGCGACTTTTTCACAGCAAATCTGCAGCTTCAATGGGGCGTTTTTATTACTTTTATTCTAACTAGAAACACATTTTACATCTAAAATTAAATTCAATATTTTTATGAGCTGTATAATATAAAAGTTACATGTATTGCATTAAATCAAAATTAGTATTTTCAATAACAAGGCACACGTGCAGTACACCCGATAAAGTCACGGTGTTCAATGCCATTTTAATATATAAAATTAATGTTTTTTTCAATAAATAACGAATGCCACATATTAAAACTAAATACGTACATGAATATTCATATAAATCAATATTAAACTTTAACAATGCACATTTATCGAATAGCAATTTATTTGCTTATTTATTAAAATTTGTTACGCATGTTAATGTATTTAGTTAGCGAATGCGTCAGGCTAATTTTGTTTCTTTTCTGTTTAAGTTTTGATTGCAAGTGTGAAAGAGACGGGCGTACGTCCGGGGGCAACTTCTAATGCAACTGATTTTGTCATTCGAAATTCGAATGGATGTAATTGATAGGATTTTTAATGGCCTTAAAAAATGGCGACAATTGTTCGCCGAGTTGATGCGACAGAATTATTTATTGCTGCTCATAAATTGTAGTTTAAATTAAATCGATTCTAAATCCCAGTTTATTTTGTCGATACTGCGACTATAATGTTTCTCATAATTACTATAAATCAATTTTCTTAATGTGCTTCTAGCTTCTAGCCTATCAATTTTTATTACTTTGCCATATAGGTCACTAAGATTTGGTTATTTCAGTGTATTTATGATATAGGTATTTGGTACCTATGTAAATTTTAAACGACTTATACAATTTGTGTACGAAAAATGGCCTCTTTAAGGAAACAAAGAGGAGATCTATAAAATCTCGGAAAATACAAAAGAATCTGAACTAAGCAACCACACTGCTCTGAGGTGCCAAAGACAATGATAATTGTTCCACGTGAAATATAGTGTTGCCACCGACAAAAGGAACGTAAAAAAATATACATTTTTCATTGTAACGCTTTGGCCATTCACTACAGGTGGGGCGATGTGGGGTGGGCACGGACAAAGCTTTGTATCAATGGACGATACCAATATTTTTTTGCATCTAAAAAGTTGTAGGTATTGTATATTTTCTCCATTAATTATTTTTAAAACGATGGTTGTATAGGCGTGACAGACGCAGATAAATGCGATATGGTTAATTTTAGCTACTATGTAGGTAAATTTATTCTGTAATGCATATTTCCCAAAAAATCATTTGTGGCACTTGAATCAATGATTGCACCAATTTAAACCAGTGGAGAAAAGCATATTCAGTGTATAATATTTAATAGAAACGTAATTTTATGAGCTTTGTTCTATACAAACATGAAGAAATCAAGATAAGTGTTATGCGAAATGTGTACACCTACTTCAAACAGAGGGTTATCAGTTAGTGTTATTTGTTAAAATCGGCAGCTGCGATGCGCAAGCGCACCGAAGTGTAAATTTGATGCCAGTGACAAAAGCCACCCTTGATGAGTGGGTAAATTAATCGCGATTGCAAAAAGTATAGCAAAAACATTTCCAGGTGATTTTGTAAAGCGTGATTGACAATTAATCAGTATTCATCAATCTAGGTATTTGGTATCGGTGTTCAGGGTCTTAAGACGTCCACTATTGGGCATAGGCTTCTCTCTTGGATTTCCACATTAAACGGCTTTAAGCGGATTATATAATTGTTTGTCTGATAGGCACCACATTGAACACTCATAATATTATTTAGAAAAACATGACATGAAACATGATGTTATATTCAGAAGGAGTTTTAAACGTAATAAATATTATTTTAAAACACACTTGAACTTATGCTTTACATTTTTTTATATAATCAGCAATGTCGATGTTACTTTGTCTTGATCCTCAAGATAGATATTAAGTTAACAAACAACTGGACTTAAACAGCAGCACAAAGTGTGATAACTGAAATTAAAACAAAAGTATAAGAACTTAAGATATTAGGGTGGATACCAGTTGGGATTATTGAAGTGTACAAAAGGTCAGGGCACGAGTGGCTCGTGCCATCCAACAAAAGATTTTTAGGCAGTTTTCTAAAAGAATATCTCCATAAATATTGTTTTTGTCCACAAGTAATTTACAGCAGCCATAAAACTAAAAAAGAAACAAGCACTCCAGGTCAAATAGAAAGTGCACAATGCCCTACAAAAGCTGTTTTGTTTTCTGATTTACATAAAAAAATCTTAAAATAATCCCAGAACAAAAAAATTACGTCATGGTCTTAAAATAAAAGGTGCCGTTTGTTAAGGGATTACGTCCCCCGAGATACGGGACCAGAGCAACAATTGTATTTAGACAATGCGTATGAGTTCAGGTAGCACACAATTTGCCAAATATGTCATCCTCTTGTAATTCAAAGCTATTCAAATTTGACCCTTATGTTAAAGTTGTAAAGATCCAACCTTGTTTCAAGCGATGAATAAGATACGAATCTACCATGTGAGTTCCGCGAAAATATTGTCTTAGTTAGAACTTCGCCGTTTTAATCTAACGCGAACGATATTGTGTTTAAACAAAGTTTGCTTTGTTAGCTGTGATAATCCTGATTGTGGAGTTAAGAGTAGAGACGAACCAATTCTGGTAGATGAAGAAACAGTCGAAAATTATTCTGGTACAATATTGTCACGTATCCAAATAAATGAAATTTCCGAAACAGTGTTCTATAAGATGTATGAAGAGGACGACTTCATCATTGGTATTAGACAATGCAAACAGGATGTGAGAATTAGTTCATAGATTCGAAAATCAATACTTCCTCGAGGATGTCCAAATTCCGCGAAGGTATTTGAGCAAGATAACGTTTGCTCAGAAGATGTTAGTTTTACATATCTCACCAATGGGCGTGTAAACAACGGGCAATAAGCGACCATATAAATTATAACCGAATATCGATCCTATCTCTTAAACCAGGGTAAAATGGGAACAAACTATTGACGCGACTTCGGCAAACCGAGATAAAATAAATATTTTAGGGTGGGCTCGCCCTAAACAAACACATTCAGGATTTGCTGACCGTCGTTATAGTTTCAATTTAATACGCCGAAATTTCATCACTTCGATGTTTATTCAAAAACAAGCTTTATTATAGGGATAGAAGATTGAATATTTTTATAAGATTTTTCTTTCGCTTTAATCTTTAAGTTGGGATTGAGGGATAGAACATAACACTATCTGAGTCGTTGTTTGTTAATCATTTTTCGGGATTTTCGAAGTAAGTTACGCATTTTGCTTTTGATCTATTTAGGTGATTTAATTTCGGAAATTGCCAGTGCTTTACTTGGCGTCAGATAGTGCTGAGCCTAATGCACACTAGAGCTGAGTTTAACAGCAGGGCATGTAATTAATATTGAGAATCGATTGTGCGCTCGGGGCGGTACGCAGTTATCGCGCGACTTATCAAAAGCCAGCAATATTTCTTCATTAACGACGTACCACGAGGTGCGACCCGTCGTCTTAACATCTGCTATAGATTTAAGATGCTGTTCCAACTTGAATATATGCGTATCACGACTTGCTTTATTTATTTATAATATCTTGTCATTACTATGATGGTCGCGGAATTAAAGAAATCAGAGTATACATGTATCGTTGTTTATCATCTCGTCTCAGGTTGTAAATATCAAATGGTATTTCTGGCCCAAAGGTAAGTAGACTCAACATTGTTTGTGTATTGTCCTTCCTAAGACTTATTGTTATGGGTGATTATTAGCCATTAGTTTGCTCTTGATTTGAAATGTGACGATCATCATCTTATCAGCCAAAGTACAACTGCTAAACAAAGGCCTCTCTCATAGATTTTTATAATGGTTGCTGTTCCACAGAAGGTACAATGCTGGCCATCCCTCTAGTTTAGAAGTTTACAGGCGAAATGAATAAACAATCTTTTTAAGATTTTAAAATTAATCGATCACTTCTATACAAATAAATAAAATTGAAGTGTCTGTTTGTAATGTCAAAATAACAGCTTTTTACTAAATGCATATGAACGTATGTACGATAAATATAACAAAAACACTATTCTAAAAATTTTTGTCTGTCTGTCTGTCCGTCTGTCTGTCTGTCTGTTTGTTCCGGGTAATCTCCGAAACGGCTGGACCGATTTTGACGGGACCTCCACTGGCAGATAGCTGATGTTATAAGGAATAACATAGGCTACTTTTATTTTAGAAAAATTAGGGTTCCGCGTAAAAAAATAAAACCCTTGAAATCCAATATATAAATTCTATGTCAAGTGTTTATGTCGAAGTACTCGAAATTTCTTTTAAATTAAACGCGTGTGAAACCGCGGGTCCCAGCTAGTTTTAATATAAAATAGGCAAATTCTTAATTCCAAATCCAAATATTCGTATTTTAAGGTTTCCACGGGACGATATGGAGTGGTGCTATACCCTTAACCCGGACCGCATACGGACACGTGGGGATACTAGTTCTATTCTAAATTTGAATCATACCGTTTTTTTCGTTTCTATACTTTTCTTGTAAAGATTCTTAATCATATCGCTAACCGATATGATTAAGAATCTTTGTATAATTTTTATATGAGATGTCCTATTTGAAAAGCCTAATGTCATCGTCGCTCAGTCATGTGTGACTTCATTATAATTTAAGTAGGTATTAAAAAACACATTTCTTCTGTAAATCGAATGCAATTTGTTGGCTATGAATAAATATTTCACGATATGATTTCTTATGAATTTCTGACATTAATAACTTTTTAGAGAGATTTGGCTTGCCTTCTTATCGGTGTCCAAAATAACCGTACAAGGAAATTCTGAGTAGTGTTTTTTTTTTATTAAACAGAAGGCAAAGTCAAACGGCGATTTATCAAATAATATGACAGCATTCAACGTCCATAATTTTAACGAAAATTGTAAAGAGTATTGTGTTTCATAATTAATGAAGCAAAAGGCTTTCTCGGTAACAAAATATTCCCGATCTAAGTTTCGGATCGTCATTACTCGTCTCTTTGTGCGACATTCTTTTGCGCCCAGGTGTTCATATAATTACGTTTGGATGGCGATAGACAAGGATAGATATATGCTGAAGATTATTAAAGGAAAGAGACGAAGCACCGGCCCTTGCGTTGATTGATAACTGTGACAAAAACGTAGCAGATGAAAAATAATAATTATTAGATCTATTGTTAAAGGTGTATGAACTTCAATAGGGGTGACGCGACAAGGAATCCTTTATGTTTAAAGCAAATTGCCGCATCCTTTTGAACAAAATTTGAAGACACTATTCGCTTGATATTGTAGCTGTATTTTACATAATTACGGCAAAAGTTATTAACAACAATGTCAACATTATTTTCATGTGTTCAATGTATATGAACACTTTTTCCGTAAACTTTATCAATAAGTCTAATTTACTTCAAATGTCCATAATAGAATATAGCTAATCGACAACCCTGTATCGATGCATTTGCCGGCTGTGCAGTTTGCATTCAGTTAAGCTAGACAATAAGCTGCGCGCGCGCAGGTAGATATAAAAACCAATATAAAACTACATTTCCAAAAACTACTCGCTTTAAACTTCAACCTTAAAAACTTACCAATAAGGTTTCATTTTTACCGTGTAAAATTTTTAAGGCAAAGTTAGGTTTGCTCAGGTGTACTTATTTTTTTTCAATCTTTCATTAGCTAAGTTCGCGCTTTATGGATCACGCTCGAGGGTAGAACGGACGTGTCTTATTGTTTTGTAAAATACATGAGAAATTTCGTCAATAAAATTTGGGTGGCGAAGGTTTTTTTCGAGTTTTACTTTAGAGTGCAGTTCGAAGGCTGCCCTTTAAAGTTTTGATGGAATTTTATAATGTGTACAAAACCCAAGTGCCGTCTGGTGGGCCACAAATAGCACCAATCCATCTTATACCGTGGGTGGCGTCAAAGGCGACTATAGGATTGACCGTGGATGGGCAGCAGCGTTTTTCGAGTACATTAACAACTCAACTGCGATCGCCAACCCATTTGCCAAACGTGCGATAATGGTTACAACATACCCAGATCGGTCGCTGTGGTGATCTTTGGGGAGGCTTGTGTCTAGCAGTCGACTTCATTTGGCTAAAACGACGATACAACTCGATGTAACTGCTTTTTATAAAGTCTAACAAACCAATGTTTCGTGTAGTTATACACTGTCTATTATTTAAATACTACGTAGGTTACAATCATTTCATTTTGCTATGTAATTTTCAAAACGATACAAATCTTTAATTTCAGCCATTTTTATAGGACTCCCCCAAAGATCGCCACAACGATCGGTCTGGGTTTGTATTGCGTGCTCATTGATGTTGGTAAAACCGTTTTGTCATAATCGCCAAGCTTGGCAGGCCCGTTGGCAACCGCAGTTGTGTTGCAAATAAACTAGAGCTGCCCGTGCTTGTAGTTACTTAGCAGCAAGACAAAAAGTATCCAATAAGTCAAAATCATTGTCCAAGACAAGACAATATATGTAGGCACGAGTATAGTACAAAAAAATTCAACAAAAAACAACATCAACATCGGTATCCCGGAAATCATTTCGCGGTGACTCTAAAAGCCCCCGAACATAATTAATACGGCGCTCATTAAAAACCTTCATGTCAGGTAAAGTATGTGTGTTAATTAGCACAAACGCTAAGATACAACAGTTTCACGGTCTGCAGCGAGCCTCGGATGTTTTATTTGCCGCCACTTATTCCATTTTCATAACACACATTTTAATCGAATTCATTCTTTGGTCACAGTATAAGTAAAAGAAACAGTAGAACGTCTTCATACAAACGGCCGAAATGCGCCGCGAAACCGTACCTATGCGCCTCGAATTTTCGGTACACCTCGGTACACGCCAGTTACAAGCGCCCCGCAGTACGTATGGACGGCACGGGACGTATTTATTGATGTCGTAATTATAGCAAATCTAGACTTTATCATTCAGTGTGCGCGTGATGTTTCAATTCGTCTATATCGAAACCAAAGTTAACATTTTTTAAATTACCAACTGAGACGGAATTATTTAATTGAGTTAGTAGTTATCTATTATTGAAACTTGAGCGAATCTTCTTTGACAGTGTCTTAGTAGGAATTCTACTTTTCTCAGAGATATCTTGAACTATTGACCGATTTGCACGAAATTTCGAAAAAGGCAGATTTATTTGTCTAATCTTCGGGTCAAGGAGAGGTCCGAAATTCGATATAAAAATATCTGCGCTGCAATATGTAGGTAACTACCTACCTACTTTTCTTCGGTATGTGTAGTAGGTAGTGATATTAATATCATTCAGGGTTTTATCTACTTGCATATTATCATAGACGGCACGGTTGTTGCAGTGGCTAAGCGATTGGCTGTGTGCGCAACGTGTCGCGGGTTCGATCTCCGCACGGAGCAATTATTTGTATGATCTTCAGATAGTTGCTTAGACTTGTTTGTGCATGTGAAATGTATGTCTTTAAACTGTACTCACGACACAGGAGAAACCCTAGTGTGGGACAACGTTTAAAAAAAAAGGTTATTTAATACTATGATTTATATACTATGAACTATACACCCTTTTTAGTACTTTAGTTTAATATCAAGTGAAAAAAAGACAGTTTAAGGTCTCATTACCAAATACGTAAAGTGACAAGAGCGAAAGTCAGTGAGCAGCCCTATTGCGCGTTTGCCTAGTAAGTATTTATCTCAAGGATACCTCCGATACGTTCTACTGTTCCTTGTACTTATACCATGGTTTGGTTTAATTTCAAACAAAGTAAATTACGGTAGAGAAGTTTAAGAAATTAGTTATACACGTTTCATTTGTGGCTCATATTCAGCATTTGATTTTAACTACATATTTAGATTTATTAAATTTTTATAATTAGGACTATCCTTACACTTGCCATTAAATACAAATAAATTAAAAATACATTTGAGCGTCAGTAAAAAATTTAATGTTCAAACGAAAACCAATATCAAAGGTTCTGTCGGCATCCACAAAGATGCCAATAGCCAGTTACGGTTTGTTTAACAAATTATTGTTAATTATACTTTGGGTAAGGCGAATTTCAATCTATAGCTTTTTGCTGTCCCTGATTTTAACAAAAGAAGTATTATGTATACAATGTACGAACCGAACAAGAACATTCTTACGACTTCTCAGCACCGTACATCGTTTACAAAATGAGATATATGTATAAGGAAAGATCAATTCGACGAACCTTGATAACAGCTCCGTAATTCTCAAACCAATTAATTAGGCACATCAAATAAACAATCTTGATACTTTTAAATTCTTTGATTGTGATTAACATTCAGTATTTTCCTCTTGACCTACATCCTAGAAATTATTCAAATAAAATGTTGCTTCATGCTGCTTTACTGTCCGAAACTTTGTTTTACTATTCTTTTGTACTCTCCTAAAATTACGGCATTAAATATATATCGCATGTACAAACTTACTATTTTAAACGTTCATTATTTGCAGAGTTTAATTACCTTCACTTTTCGCGTTTATCTCTATAGCCGATCTGTAGAAAATAAATCAATATAATCTAATTAAAAGCATTACATGTTTTTTGTTCGCTAACGAAACAAGACGAGGTATTAGGAGATGGAATCGTGGAGATTAGGAGGTGAGGTTGTATCAGCGGGTCACCGATCATATCTCGGTGCCGTACGTCAAACCGTCCATCCACTGTCGTGTTCTATCAATTATTTATATAATCTAATTTAATTTAAGTCCCCTGACCTTTCTATGCACTTTGTTCAGAAAATATCTCTCAAAACGTTCTTAACTCATGCATATATCTAATTGTATTACCTTAGGGATCACAGTAGGTTACGTTAAAAGTTTGGTATAGCAAATTATCGTCAAATGTAAGCAATGCATACCAATTTTATTTCCAGATGATTCCGATTTGAATTTCAATGAACGATGCGACGCTACGTCTTTTGGATATGTTGAGTGTGTGATTTATTTGTGTGGGTTATGTTGTTTTTATGTAAAGCGTGAGTTCTGTAGTTAAATAGGTGCAGTGCGTGGTGCTAAGTGTTCGGTGGACTGGGTGGCGTGTCGGCCACTCGGCCTTGCACCGCGTCTCGCCACGCAGTCTACGGCGGAAGTTTACGACCGAACGC